>OY288279.1:16013161-17244956 GCA_958450335.1 Hibiscus tridactylites | reverse complement strand
GCCCTCTTTTTTTAAGGGTTGTGACACTTTAGCCTCTTTATTACGTGATTGCCCGGTTGGAGTGTTGTTATTTTACTCATGCATCTTGCTATTAAGGAACAACATGGTGAGGTTGGTGATTCGGTCGTTGGGCGATCTTAGTATCTTTGATTGTATTTGTTTTGTGTTGATATTGCGATCTCCCTTATAAATTCTACTATGTATACTCTTTTTTTTATTTAAATTTAAGGTGATTTTTAATAGGACACATGGAGAAATCTCTATTTTTTTAAAAAAAAAGTGTTAACGAGTACTCAACCAACAATCGATCCAACTTATATTGACAACATTAATCAATTAAGTTGGAAATGCGTTGCTTTGTTAGAAGAGAAATAACTACTATATTGATTTATTATACTCTAAAAATACCCAATAATAACAAGCCCAATTCGCTAAATGGTTAGATTTTTTGGGTAGAAAATAGGTTAAATGGCTAGATGAATGTGCTACTTTGCATTTATGGTCATTGGTAGAGAATGTGTACTTGTGGGGCTTGAATCTCACTTTCGGGTCCAATACCAGTTTTAAATCCTAAACCATTCGACATAATCCTATCATCTCTGTTTTTATAATATAATTATTAATATTTAATTTATTGATCGATTAATCTGAATTATATACTGTAGACGTATATTATTAGTAGGATGGGCACGAATCGAGTTTTTGGCCCACCCGGACCCGAGCCGAAAATAAACACCCTGAACCCGCACGCGACAATATTCTTTAAAAAATTCAACCCGACCTGACTCGAAAATAAATATACTAAATCCTACCCCGACCCGACCTATATAAAATAAATTAATTTTAGGGACCTAATTGTAAGAAAATAATTTTAAGAGACTTAATTGTAAAAATTATAATTTAAAGGACTAAATTATAATACCTCTATATATATATAGAGAGAGGGGTATTATTATAAATATCTCTAAAAAATTTAAGGGAAATTACACTATTAGTCCTAGGTCGAGTATTTTTTTACCATAAACTCAAACAACGCAATCCAAGTCTACCCTTAACAAAAACCCGACCCGATTCAAACCTAAAACTTTATTAAAAAATCGACCCCGTCAGATCGGAACCCGTCAGTTCCGAGTAAAATGTCCATCCCTAAATATTAGAAAATTTTTTTAACTCATTTATAACGCGAGAATTAAATTTCAATTTTTTTTTATGGATCTAGTGTCTTATTATATTTTCTGATAATAGACTAGGTTGTCGGGAAATAGACAACCTGAGGTGAGGGTGAAGGCTTGATGGGAATTGGGCGAGCGAAGAATCAAGGTTTTAAAAATTCTAATGGTGGTTATGTGGGTTTACAAATGTTGGAGGCCTCGAGAGGTTTAGGGATGTTAAAATTGTTAATTCGGCTATCGATTGAATTTAATTATTAAAAATTAAATTATTATTTTTTTAATCATTGAATAAATCAGTTGTTTTTTTATAAAAATGCTAATTAAATAGAATAAATTTTAATTAATTCGGTCGGGTTTTTAGATTAGTCAAAATTTATCGAGTAGTGCAAAGTCAAAGGAAGACCCAGATGTTCAATCACACCCTTAATATCTTTCTTAAAAAAATAAAAAAAATCGATAAGTTAGCATTAAATCAGATTTAGAAAAGAAAAAGAAAACCTCTTTGACAAGAAATTAAATTACAAAAAAAAAATTAAAAAAATGTATAACCGATCGACTCCATTGAAAATTCAACTTCCTGTTCTTAACTTAAAAAGAGTACGAAACACTCTTCCTTGTTAGTTCCACCGGAAAAATAATAATCCACCCATCATGTCTCCGACCAAAACCAGTTTTTTGTTCCTAATTGTCATCCTATTTACAGACCTTGCCGTCGCCGGAAAGCCCCACGTCATCGATTTCCGATGGCCTAACCTCTATCCAGAAGG
The DNA here is from genome assembly GCA_958450335.1 of Hibiscus tridactylites. Taxonomy (NCBI): domain Eukaryota; kingdom Viridiplantae; phylum Streptophyta; class Magnoliopsida; order Malvales; family Malvaceae; genus Hibiscus; species Hibiscus tridactylites. The sequence continues at coordinate 17,243,017 of OY288279.1, read as the reverse complement.
CATGACTTGGGACCCATCAGCTCAGCACTTCGTCGTTGGATCTCTAAACCACCGCACAATCCTCTCCGTTTCCGATGCAGGCGTCGTCGAAACTCTGATTTCCGACCCAACCCTCCCAGAAAACGTCACCGTTTTGGGCTTGACGGTGGATTCCACCAAGAAACGCCTCCTCGCTTGCCTCCACTCCTTTTCTCCTCTCCCCCCATTCAACGCCCTCGCCGCCTACGATCTCCGCACCCGCTGCCGTCTCTTCCTCTCCCTCCTCCCCTCCGACCCCGATTTCCCCGTCTCCTCGACCCATCGCGGGCGTGACGTCGCCAACGACGTTGCCGTCGACTTCAACGGAAACGCTTACGTCACGAATTCAATCGGGAACTTCATCTGGAAAGTCAACGAAGACGGAGAGGCCTCGATATTCTCCAAAGCCCCGGCCTTCACCCGTTACCCCAACATCATGGACGAAAACGACCCGTTCAACGACTGCGGCCTCAACGGCATCACCTACGTCAGCAAAGGGTATTTACTGGTGGTGCAATCCAATACGGGCAAGGTGTTTAAGGTCGATGCGGACGACGGGAAAGCTAGAGTGATTCTATTGAACCGGGATCTGGTGATGCCCGATGGGATCGCGATGAGGAGAGACGGCGTCGTTCTGGTCGTCTCGACGCAGAAGCTTTGGTTTTTGAAGAGCGACGACAGCTGGTCGGAAGGTGTGGTGTATGACCAAACTGACCTCGACGAAGAAGGGTTCGCGACTTCCGTCGTAGTGGGGGAGGAGGGGAGGGCGTATGTGTTATATGGACATGTGATGGAGGGTATAACGGGAAAAGGAAGAGACAAGTTTCAGATTGTGGAAGTAAGATCCGACAAAGAAAATGAGGACGAACATGTTTGGATATTTGTTCCGGTAGGGTTGGGTTTCGCTTATTTTTTGTTTTGGAGGTTTCAAATGAAACAACTTGTCCAGAATTTGGACAAGAAAATCAATTGATTAATGTAGTTTTGCTCTTTCTATTTTCTATTTTTATTTCCATTTATAGTATCTCTTATATTGAAATTGTTAATTATAAAAAATATATCATTATGATTCGAATTGCTGATCTTGTTTACAAAATCTAAATTAGAGGTTGCAAACTGACTCGAGACCCGAATTGATTTTACCCGATTCTAGACATGATATCGAACTGAACAAGATGATATGAACTTGATCCGAAAATTGAACAAATTGAATTGAATCGAAATAGACTTGATTTTAGTTGAACTGGTATAGACCCAATCCAATTTTCAACCAAACCAAACGGATTCGAACCAATTTTTAAGCGAATTAAAAGAAATAAAGAAAGTTTTGATGTGAACTGTCACACAATTCACCAAAAAGTCAAATATATTATTTTATAAAGTCATATATGGGTGTTAAAAGCTTATTCGACATGAAAAATCCAAACAAAACATATTAATCTCTTATTGAACCGATCTTGACCCGACTTGAAACCAATCGGCTCAAAAATACTCAATTCGATATCAATCAGCTCCAAAAGTAACCGAGCCGATGTTACCTGATACCCAATCCGAATTACTGAACTGAAACCGAATCTAGTCAAAACTAAACTTGACCCGAACCGAAATAACCCGTTTGTCAACTCTAATCTAAATCAACTAATTATTTTTTATTTGAACTAAAACGATGGCATCTATTGAACAAACAAAAAATACAGAAAAGGAAAGAAATACAAGGGGAGGAGAAGAATCAAACAGGGATGAGAAAAACACAAAACAACTCAGAAACACGAGCAGAAAAAACAGCCCAAAAACTGGGCAGAAACCACCTCAGAAACACCCAAAAAACTTAGCAGCAAGCAACGCTAACACACAAACGAAAACGGCAAAGAAACAAAGCAACAAAGGCACAGAAACAGAACAAAATCATGAAAACCGAAACAGAGGAGGCACAACCGAGTCCCCAAAAGCAAAGAAAACCGAAGCACATAAGCAAAATCCAGCAAGGATCCATCTCTACATGTCTGATTCAGGGGTCACCGGAGCAAACGATGAGGTAATGCATCAGGATAACCATCAACAACCATCCTGTCGCAGATTTGGAGATGACGATGAGTGATGGAAGAGAAGAAAAAGCTGGGCCGGAACTCAATGACTACAGTCCTTAGAAGCCGGGAAGGAGAGAGCAGGTCGCCTCTGAGAGATCCAAGCCAGCACCGTGACAAAAGAGCGGAAACATGAAATAAGTAGGAGGAGAAAGCTCTCCATCGCTTCTTCTTCCACGAATTCACCTCACAAAATGTGCCCGAGGCAAAGTCGAGCTCGCCGAAGAAAGCTCTCATCGAACAAGCCAAATAGGTGCGTTGGAGCACCACACTGGAGAAGACGAGGGAAGCCAAAAAGCAGGTAGAGAGGGAGATGGGGAAAGAAAGAAAGGAACATGGGGTGGGAGGTCGACTGCTTGAAGAAGAACATAAAGATTTGAAAACCTAGAGAGATGGCAGAGGATAAAACTTTAAGAGAGAAAACTGATTGTTGGTATCAAAATTCTAGTACAGTAATGCAGGACTAGCATGTACACATACATTCATTTTCCAGGAAAATCAAGTCTAATTCATCAGGCTGCATTCTCTTAAGGTAATGAACAATAATTTCACTTGTCTCAAGTTACAAATTCCGGGAAATTTGACAACGTCAACCAACATTTTACCCGGAACATCACGAAGCATTTTTAGGAGCCGTGTTCATAACGGTTGCTTCCACCAATGGTCCAGCCGTGCCTTCCGGAGGTGGCAGTGGAAGTGGAAAAGTTGGAGATTTGTTATTATCCTTTGGTGATGGTTCTGTTGGAGACTTCTTCATCCCATTTTCCTCAGTTTTTGGCTTAGATAGCCCAGCCTTCTCCCTAAGCTCCTCAAGCTTCTCCATGATCTTTTTCTTCATTTCTTGTCTACTCATACGGGCTTCGGCCGGTTCCGGGACAAGGGTAAGACTGAAAACTCCGGCGGTTAAACATTGCATCATCTCTCTTCGTGAAACAGCTAAACCTTCTTTTGTTAATGGTTTATGTCGTTTCTCGCACTTCACCTGCAAAAGAAAAACGAATGCGTCTGGATTAGGTCTTTCCCTTTGCCTCGTATACCAAATACAATGCTAATCTTCTACAGTTCTCAAGGTTATCGAAACCTTCCAGATTGTGCAATTCAATATATGTACTTACAACTAAGAAATGAGAATTCTAGTAGACTCTAAATCTACAATCCGATTACCGAAATGATCAACAACGATAACGTGCTAATGAGTCGAGGCATAAATATCTGGAATCAACCACAAACAGACCATTCCTATTAGTGAAACATGAAAACATACTGATATCATTCTCTCGCTTGTCAGATTTACAGGCATAAACTCAAACAATTTCTTCAGTACACAAATAAAAAGAATCACGAACATGGGAAAGATGATGAATAAGGAGGTCCAAAGAACTGGATCTTGGTGAGCACCGAGAAAAGATTCAAACAAGAAATGAGGACACTGGAAATGCCGATCTAGAAAGTAGCTTCAGACATCATACAAACTCACATTCAGTGTGACATATCAAGTAATAACACCATCTTCTTTGCATCAAATACTTGAACAAAGTAGCTCTGAAACATTAAGTTAATATTCATACATTTTTACCAACATCTATTAGATCGAGTGATAAGTAGCTCGATGTCCCTAACGCAAGGGCCCGGATTCAAGTTTGGTTAGTTTTGTTCATCTACAATATGGCATGCCATATTTGACAGCAGCTCTCTTAGTTACAAGAGGCATCCATCATCTCCTAAGCTACATGTAACATACAACACAAATTGATTATCAAATCAATACATATCAACTTATTAATTTATGTATCAATTATCAAATAAATCTCCAGATGACCTAACAGATTGCTGCTAAACCACTTCACTTGTTTATTATTGTTGCTAGGGCTGCAAATGATACGAGACAGGTCGCGAGCTACTCTAGTCCGAATCGGTCAATGCTCAATTCGATTGGACCGACTCGAGCTCGACTTGAGTTCTTAAAGAGCTAGGCTACTTGATAACAGACTCGAGTTCTTAATAAGCTGAGTCAAACTCAGCACTACTAAAACTCGACTCGGCTCATTTAGACCCCTAATTGTTCCAAGGCAAAATAGGCAAATACTGATTTCATAATCTTGGGTTCGTAACTATGCAAACGTGAGTTCTACCGGAAACCCATCTCCGATCACATTTTTTGTCCTTGAAAATAGCAAGTGAGCAACAAACCTGAAGAGGAACAGTAGCTGTTTTAAGCTTCGTAGCGACTGTAAGTGGTGTTTTGATGGGTAATAAGTGTCCTTTTCCGAATGAAGTGGGGAGTGGGCTTCTCATCGTCTTCAAGTTAGAGGATGCCATTTGTCTCCGGTATGTCTCGCCGGCGGTGGAGCGTGGTGTTCGCTGTGCAGCTTACGATCTGAGAGTACTGAAAAAGACTGGAGTTGGTAATGGTAAATGGTAATGGTAGGTGAGGCCACGATGGGCTTTTGTTGGAAACAAACATGGGCCAGGAGGATTGATGATCTGGAATTGAATTTAAGATTTTTTAATGATTATCTATATTTAATTTATTGATGGATTAATTTAAATCATAAGATTAATTAATGAAAATTTTAATTTTTAGTATTACGATTAGGTAATAAAATTATTAAAAAAACATTAGGTAATAAAAGGGATAATTTCCATGTACACCAAAGTTCACAATACCCACTCTTAAATAATAATAATAATAATAATAACTAAAAAAATATTTTTTAAGAAAAAGTATTATCTTAAACTTAAAATGTGGGTGATAAGAATTATTAAAATAAAATTAGTCAGTTAAATATTGATGGTTATAAAGAATATAATTAGATTTTTTTTTATATTAGAGGAGGGCAAATGATTATTCAAATTGAATAACATAATTTTTTTAATAGTCTAAAGGTGATTACAAGCAGAAATTATATTATGAGTCCTTCTTACCACATCATTCGTAAGACCAACCAATAAAATGTATTGGTTTCATTATTGTTCTCATCTTATCTTTTTACCAAGTAAATTTTCACTCATATTTTCTGTAAATACATTTAAAACGGATTTTACCAAATGAATCTTCACTTGGTAAAAAATGACAGGAAAAAATTAATGAAATAGATGCATTTTATTTATTGGTCCCATAAATAACGTGGTGGGAAGGACCTATGATATAATTTCTCGATTACAGAAATTATATTATGAGTCCTTCCTACCACGTCATTTGTGAGATCAACCAATAAAATGCATTCATTTCATTATTTTTCTCATTTTATATTTTACCAATTGAATCTTCATTCATATTTCCTGTAAATCACATTTAAAAACGGTTTTTACCAAATGAATCTTTACTTGGTAAAAAAAATGACAGAAAAAATTAATAAAATAGATGTATTTTATTGGTTGGTCTCATAAATGACGTGGTGGGAAAAACCTATGATATAACTTTTTGATTATAATATAATATTTGTTTATAAGATTTGAATAACATATTTAGATAAATTAAAACTTTGAAATAGTATGATTCTTTGATTTTTTTTGGTTTGATGGTTTTTTTGTTGTTATTTACACTTTAGACCAGTGGACAAATTAGTTCGTTCATGTTATGTTTTGTTACAAACAAGATTTTGAACCGAAAAGTTTAATATTTTCATCACACAAATCGGACTAACTACGCAGATTAAATATAAAATCAATATATAATTATCAATTAGAATTCACATTACATAGTAGATTAAAAATGATATATAATCATCAATCATAATTTCTTTCTTCTTACATTTCTTTGCCTCAAATTTATTTTATTTTTGTTTTACCGCTCATCAACAATTATGGGGGCAACGTGCATTATGCCATTTTATCACTAGATTTTACTTTTGTTGGGTGTTAAAGGGTGTTTAGAGATTAAATTTAAGGAAACATAGACATTAAAATATATTTGAAAATAAAATTTTATGATAAAATTTATAGTGCATGTTTAAGACACCATCTGCAGGTGGCGGCCTGATATTTTTAATTAATTTCCCCCTAAAACTGTCATGCACTGACACTTTACGTTATAAAAATATCAAACAAACTCATGATGCCACTTGCAAGTTAGGGGTATCTAAAATACCCTACCTATCGACCGCCGACCTGAACCTTAAAAGTTAAGGTAAATTTTTTTTTTTAAAAAGTACTCAACCCAAGAATTTTTTTGTGTAGTTGGGTCGAGTATGGGCCGAAATATTTTTGTAGTCGGGTACCCGACCCAACCCAGTATTTTTAATAAATTTATTTTTTAGTTTTAAATTATATTTTTATTTTAGGTTCCTTAATATACACTAAAACTAAATTTAAAATCTCTAAATTTTTATTATGTTTGTATTATGTATTTTTTAGTTTTAATTTTTTTAAAAAAATATTTGTATTGATTTGTTAATACAAGATTCGAAAGAAAAAATGAAATTAATATTTTTTAATATTTTACCCTTAAACTTTAATTTTTCCAAAATGGCCTCATCTGATGAGTTCAAAATCATTCGATTTTCTCAATCCCCGCATGAGATTCATACACTGCTACTGGAGGACTCGGCAAGTTGCTAGCCATGGTTGCACTAATGTTTAGTTATTTATTTCTCTTCTGTTTACACTGCTATGTTTAGTTGACGCTTAATGTAATTTAGACTTTAATTATTATTTTGTGTTTAAATTATATATTATGAACTTTAAATTTTTATGTGTTTACTATGTGATTTTTAAAAAAAATTAAATTTAGAAATCCAATATTGCATGTGGCGTCTTCCACTTCTACTTACGTTAAAAACTATTAAGCAAACATAGGACGCCACCTACAGGTAGCGTCTTCCACTTCTATTGTTCATTTTATCTAGTTTCCAAAATAAAACTTAAAGATCCACTATAACAAAATAGTTTTTTAGCGGCATTTTTATAGTACATGCCGCTATTTTTTTTACATTTTGCGGCGTTTATGAGAATGCGCCGCAATATTTATATACTTTTAGTGACTTTTGTTGTAAAAATACTGCAATAGACTAATATATAATGGCATTTTTGGGAAAATATCGCTAAAGACGCATAATATATAGCGGCGTTTGGCGCAAAACGCCACAAATGCTATTTCTATAGTGGGGGTTTTATGTTACAAACGCCACAATAAATCTGATTTATAATAGTGTTTTCTTTGAAACGCCACAAACTCTCGTTTCAGTAATATTTTTTAAAAATTTTAATTCTATTATTTCACTAAAACATGTCCTTACCCCCGATATCCAAACCAGCAAAACACAATCCCTAATTTCCTCCCTTGCCTCTCTCAGTCTCTCATCTCGACTAGTCAGGTGACCCTCAACACCGACAATATTTCTCCACTCTCTCTATCATATCCCTCTGCCCAAAGGTTAGTCTATTTCTATCTCTCGTCTCCTTTGTTAACTCAGTCAGTATGTTCCCTTTCTCTGTTAACGCCGACGTTATGTTCTCATCTCCTTTGGGTTTTTTTTAGTTTGTTTATGCATTTTAATCTGTTACTTAAGGTAGCTATAGGTTAGTCTGATTTTCCTGCCGCCTCCATCTCGAAATCAAGCTCCTAAAGGTCAGTGTTTCAGGCTTGCTTACTCTGACTTTTTGTTACTGTATTTACTTTTATGGTGGTTGTAGGCTGTGAAATAGTCTTACTTTAAGTGCAAGTGTACACTAATGCCTAGTTGTAATATAAAAAATTATCGTCTCCACAAGGATCAAAATGCTACTTCACGATTAAGTTCCTGCCCAAGGTAAAGTAAAAACACAATTGATTTAGATTGGTTTGAGAAAGTTACATAAACTTAAAGTAAACGAATAATAGAAAGATTGAGTAATCAGAATAAAGAGATGTGTCAGATTGAGTTGTGTCGTAGTATGAAACTGCGTTGAACGCGAAAAAGTCTTGTGATGCAAAGTCGATATCTCTGCCACGACGGATGAAGGATTGAACACTGCAACGACAGGGAACTCGGCGGGCCTTCAAGGTTCGACAGAGCGTCCTAATCTGATTCTAACTTATCTCTATGTTTGAATACTGTTGATGCCCACTCTTTGACAATACCTCTCGGCGTAAACCTAGATTGAACAACAACCTTTCCACGTTCCTTCTTAGTCGCCTTAAACCTAGACTTATCTCTAAGCTAAGCTGATTCTCGCCTTAATTGGAGGGAATTCGTGTTTATCCCTTTCTTGAGTTTTAACTCTCTCGAATTGAAACAAATAGATGTGCTTACAAAGATCTCTCGATTCTATTGCAAACAAAGATGAAGAACATAGGATAAACAAACCTTGAGTTGAATTGCATAAAAACTTCAACTAATTACAACTGTACTCACAACTACTAAACAAAGCAATCTTAATCCTAAGGAAAGTTTAGAACACAATGTGAATAAGAAAACAAAAACAAATTATAAATCCTAATTTCTCTCCTTGTTGTTTTCCAATCGGTCAAGCCCTTCTTTTTATAGGTGGTTACATGTGAAAACCCTATTTGGGGAAGAAGTCTCTCTTTGAGAGGAAGTTGAGTTGGAATTAAAAGTTTGAGTATCTTATTTCAAAAATAACTCCTCTTTGGGCTTTCTTGGGTTGCAAGCTTCTTCCTTGTTTGGGTCTTCCCATGTCATCTCTGGGTGCTCTTGGGCTTTATCCGTCATGTGGCTTGGTTCTGCTGATTCAGGAAATTCCCCTCTTCATATCGCACTCCCTTTTGGCCAATCTGCAATGTGCCGCCGCGACGGTAATGCTGGCGGTAGTCTGTCTCGGCGGCCCATTCTTTGAACTGCAACAATACAATTATTCTCTGCAATGATGGTTCATCCTGTGTGATTGGATGTGATCGTTCTGTTTCCTCCTTCTATTTGATCATTCTTCTGCTCTGTTGTCGCGGCGTGTGCCATCGGCAGTATCCTGTAACATGTAATGCAAATGCAACCAAAAAACAATGTCTTTTCTCCACATATAATCGTAAATACTATAATAAGTTGAGTGAAGGAAAGATACTGTAAAATATGCATAGAAACCTATATATGCACTAAAATGGGCTTAAAAACAGTGACAATATGAACTAAAATGGACATAAAATATAAGACTTTTAAGCATTTTACAGTGGTGGTTGAGGGTTATTAAAGATTCTTAGAATGTATGGTAAAATTGGTGCTTTTACTAATTTTGACTTGGGTATTTAGAAGATAAATAAGACGGTATTGGAAATTTTGCCTATATAAGAGAATTTTGATTGTTGCAGAAGGAGTTGGGACGTGTTTCAAAGCAGCTTGCAGATGTGTATGGTTTGAGCAGATATGAGATTGAATATCTTTGTTTGGTTTGACAGGAAAAGAAAATGTTCAAGTATTAATTGAGATTCACTCAATCATGTTTGTTGCCTTGGAGTCAGTTCCACTAATTAAGAAATTTAGGATATCATGCGATGAACTTTATTGGTTCAGAAGCTGGACAAACATACCATGAGTATCAAGATAAGAAGATTATGGAAAAGGAGTATATAGGGTTTGATTATCATACTATCCGTTTAGTTCAATAATATTAAACACCACCAGAGTATCAAATATTAGAACGATGTGTTCAAGGTTAGCTAAGCAATTAGCCTCACATGCTAATGAATGTTCAATAACTTAATCGAGTTTAGATTTTTTTATTATTTTAAACATATATATTGGTACTTAAACTTGGCATCCAATTTTTTTTGTCTAATGAAGTACTTGAATTCAGCTTTTATATTCAGTTTAGTATTTAAAGTGTTTTTGGTCCAATTAGGTTTGAATTTAACATTTTTATTTAAATACTTATGATAAAGGACTTATTTGAACTATTTGGACAAAAAAGTTTCATATAAAATTGAATATTGAAACTAAATTTAAATATTAATTTGAAAAAAATAAACTTATATATCGAGCTAAACCTTGAATATATATTTACATGTTATCATATACTAGATGGGATAAAAATTATCTATCCTTTTTAGTGCACCTACTTATGCCCCAACACTAAAAAACACTACAAAATTAAATTCTAAATTCTAACTCTAAATTCTAAATCATAAACCATACACCCAGTGGCGAAACACAAGCAAGGCTAGTGGGGTCCATGGCCCCCCCTAAAATTTGAAAAATTGTCAAATAATTCTTAAATTATTTTTTATTTAGCCCCCTCAAATTTTTTAAAAATTCATATTAAACTTCAAAATTAAAATATTTTTAGTTAAATTTCTTATCATAATTTTTAAAAGTTCTTATTAAATCACTCAAAATTATTAAAAATTTTAGTCAAAACCCTAAACTTTTAATTTTTTTTAAAAATTTAAGTTTGGCCCCCTCAAATACTTACTCCAAGTTCCGCCACTGCCTACACCCTATACCTTAAAAATACACCTTACCCTAAATTCCATAAATCCTAACCCTAAACCCTAACCTAAAACCCTAAACCTAATTTTAAACGTGAGAACATAAATAGAACACCGAAAAATTGCAGATAATTTCCATCCATACTAACTGTTAGCTAAGCGGCCACCTGCTCCAGAACAATCATTTTCAGTTTTCACAACTATATTGGAAGATGGTTCGGATTTGGATGTTAACCATATCGACCCTATAATATATTAAAAATAAACATTAGTTTAAAAAACACACATATATATATAATAAGATTCAGTTATACGGTGTAAAAGTTTTAACTTTTACACGTTTTTTGAATTGTTAGATGAGTGAAATAGATGACTGATATTAATAATGAGTTATTTGAAGAATATTTCTTGAAAAAAGAGAATAAGAAGTTAATCTCAGCCATCCATTTCACCCATCCAATGATCCAAAAAATGTGTAAAACTATAAGGCATAATGCCAAAAAAATTCCTAACGTTTGGCTGAATAGTCATTTTTGGCTCGTATTCTTTTTTTTAACTAGTTTAACCCCCAACGTTTTATTTTAGGTCAAAATAGTCCCTCAATAGATGGAAACTATTAGTCAACTGACGATAAACAGCTTGAAATGTCGTGACAAACCTACATGGCAGTGCACATCGCGATAACAATGTTATATAGACAAATATGCTTACTAAATTATTTTTCTTCTGGCGCGTAATTCTGTCAAGTCATTTCAAGTTGTTTATTGTCAGTTGACTAATAATTTTTATCCGCGGAGAGGTCATTTTGACCCAAAATGAAACGTTGGGGTTAAATTAGTTAAAAAAATATGAACAAAAATAACTATTCAATTAAACGTTTGGAGCACTTTTTGGCTTTATGTCAAACTATGAGTTTTACATTTAGTTGTAGTGTGTTTAGGTGGATGATCCTTTACATGAATTGTTGTTCCCAAAAAAAAAATTTAATTCAATGTAGACCATAAAATAGCATTGTTGGGAGGAAGAACTATAAATCTCGAATATGGTACATAAAATAGACATACTCTATATAAAAAAACATAAGTTTTATTGCTAAAATTAGACTAAATTGTTTCTTAATCCATCCAAATACAACTAAATAAAATTAAGCTCATGAATTTATGGTTGTACTCTTTTTATTATAAAAAAACACAACTTAATAAAATTGTTTCTTGCCCCATGATTTTTGCTTCTCTGGACGTGATTGTTATCTCCTTGTGGTCGAGGGCTCCAGAGGTCTCTTTGCTCAGTGAAATGTTCTAGTTTATCCTGTTTATTTGTGGTTTTTCCTTTGCTTTCCATTTAATTTGTATTCCAGACATTATTTTCTTTTTGTTTTCAATAATATTTCCACCTGGGCTTATTTAAAAAAAAACAATCGAATTAGATTATTTGAAAAAAACCTATTCGAATTGGTTTGAATTGATTCAATTGTGGATCATTAAAAAAATTGAAATGATCATAAACTACTGTATATAACTAAATATTGACCAACATATTTCAGGAAAAAAATTAAAGGAAGATTAGAAAATAAACAAAAAGAAATCTATAATGATCAAGGGCAATTGACATAATCATTTTCATACGAGAATTGTGTGTATTTGTAAGGCTGAAGCTTGTTATGGCAAAAAGAAGCCCCTGAAGGAGGCACCGGCCCTCGAGGAAGCTGGCTGCTAAACAATTGTTTGAAACCTTTGCTGCCACTGCCGCCACCGGCACTGCCTTTGTTTATCGGTCTGATGCATCCTCCGATGGAAGCCTCCGCCGTTAACACGAGAAAAACAACCACCAAAACCTTCAAACACTCCATTGTTTTTCAGAAAACTATATGTTTTCAGCTTCATCTACTAATGTCGTTGTATTACTATATATATAATGAGAAGTGAGAACAACAAGAGACAGCGGTTGGATTTCAACGCCGTACGCTTTCTGTATTTTATGATTGATTTTCAGTGAATTGATTTTTTAATCTGTTGTTTGAACAACGGACTGTCAATTTTTCCTATTTTGTTTGTGTAATTTTAAAGTGAGAGTCGTGGTTGAATAATGCAGTAGCAGCCATTTTAGAAACAATGTGAACTCTTTTATCTTTGAAAATTCATGCTTCTTCCTTTGTTTTTCAACTCTTTGAAGTCTATCATTCTACAAATTCAATGAAATTATTAATACTAGTGAGCAGCCAGATATATTAGGAACTGTTATCAGGAGGTCTTTCGATAGCTTTCGAGTTTCTACATGAGGCGTTCATGGTAGGTTAATTGTTATTAACGGTTCCTTACATGTTAACATGTAATCTATTACATTTTTTTCCACATGTTCACTGTTTTTTAGAATAATGAATTATCTAATCATAATCCTACATAAAGGAGAGGGGAAGGAAGACTCTAAAGAAATGAAGGAGAGTGCTCCTAGTGATAGGGGTGTAAAAAAATCCGATCCGATTGATCCCATCCGTTTATCCGTTGATCTGATCCGAAATTTCAGATATCCGATCCGTTTTTTATTTTTCGGATAATTCAGATTGGATACGGATAGTGATTTTACATTCGGATCGGATATCCGAAAATTTCATTTTTTATAGATATGAATCTTGTTATATTCGATATTTTTACTTGTTATATATGAAAATTGAAAATTTTATAGTTATAAATCTTGTTATACTCAATAATTTGTTGATTTTTATATCCGAATATCCAATCCGAAATTTCGGATATCCAAAAATTAGGTATCCGATTTTTTCGAATCGAATACGGATCACTAAAATACCTATCCAAAATTTTCAAATATCCGAAATTTCAGATCGGATCGGATATCCGAAATGCACACGCCTACCTAGTGGGTCTAGAACCCATTGACCTAAAGAAATATGAGGGAACAAAGATTAGTAGTTTGACCAACCGACCAAATATAACTGTTATATCGATTTATTGTTACAGTGTAATATGCACACCCCTATTTTCGACAACATCTCAATGATCGAAGAAGGGTGATGTAACATTCATTTTTATAGTTAGCTTATAATTCATACTATACACCTTATCAGACATATTTTTTTAGAACGACGTTAATAAACCTCAATCTACATCATTTTTATTGACTTTTCTTAGAAAACATGATATTATTATAGTTTAATTGCAAGAATAAAAAACTAATTTTTTTCTTTCTAATAACCTTGTGCCGCTTGTAAATTTTTTCAATTTTTTTGCATTAGCCGACAATCGGTAATCATCTAGTTATTGGTTGTCGATTGTCGATGCTTATTATTTTCTTGTTTTTCTTTTTTTTGAATAAGAATCTTTGTCTTTATGGCACGCGTTTTCTCTGTCTTTGTGACACGTTTTTCTGTCCTTGTGATTTTGTTTCATATGTCATTGTGGCATGCCAGCATACCCTAGCAGTCGATCGTTGCTCGCATAGAGTTTTTAATCGGCGTTAGTTCCTGATTATGATTTTATCAGTGATCACAGAAAGTTAGATCTCCACTCGGTTGGTGGTTGTTTGCCGATGTAATCAGTCTTGGGTAGCGGAACATTCTGACTGATAGTTTGGATCGCTCAACTCTCCTTTCCATCAGTTATGAGTCCGGATTGGATAGAGACAATGAGATTCATGAAGCTTTTAAATTTTGATGGTATGCTTATCTCTATAGAAGTTTTTCATTTTTTGTTTTGTTTTTGGGTTGTAAAAAATTTGGGTAGCTTAGTCTCATTATTTTACTTCATGAATGGGTTGTAATTGAAATATCTTGTATGGTTATAATAAAAATTCAGTTGCCATATTAAAAAAAACATGATATTATTGTAACAATTTATACTAAAATATTCATCTTATGTATCATGTGCAATGTTTATATACTCTTTTGTAATTTATCGCTCCTATTATTGAAGCAGTTTATTATATCCATGTTACAACATGAAATATCAATGTGAATTGGTTTAATTAGTTAAATGCTTGTTTACACCTTAAAAAACTGGAATAATGCAGTTGACTTGAAAAAGAGTAATTACATGAAGTAAAATATATATTAATATTTGATGTATTAATAGAGTATAATTCTATACACCAACAATAAATTAAATAATAACACGTTATAATCGATTTTTTTTTCTAATTTCATTCTTGACGATAGATTTAAGTATTTGTAATGTTTAGAGGAGTTCTGACGTATTTTTGGTGGAAAATTCCATGTACTTCTAATTTGTTATAGGATTTTGGGCATGTTTTTAAGCCTTTGGAGGTTGGAAATATGGTCTCTATGAATGTTGGCCCATAACGGATGATGAGTTAGACTTGTAAATAAATTTTACAGAATAATCATTCAACACACATGGTTGAAATAAAAAGTTTCTATAAGTACATTAATTTTAGGGTTTGTGGTTAAATTTTAAGGTTTAAAAGTTAGGAGTTTAAGTTTAGTGGTTTAGAATTGACGGATTGTAGTTAGAATTTAGGAATTGAGATTATAATTTAGAGACTATAAGTTAAAATCTAAATCTTAATTGTATTACACTAAACACTAAATCCTAGCATATAAACCCTAAATTATAAACTTAACCCCTAAATTTTAACCATAACTCATAAATTATAAATCCCTGAACCTAAACATGTAATCTTTAAAACCTAAAATTAACTGTTAGCCCTAAAACCAAGGCGAGTGTGAAAACTTTTTGTTTTCACCGCCTGTGTATTCAATATGAATCCAATCAGTTGGTCTACTGAGATAAGATATTAGATTCCTTAAGTAAGGTCAGAGGTTCAAATTCTAACACTGTGAACGGAAAAATTTAGGTTGAGAGAATCGTTCCCATGACCACAATGGGCATTTGCAAAATCTGATATGACGATTAATGGAACTAAAAAACCTACTATTCGAAGAGTTATAATAATAAAAAATAATCATTATGGTATATAATCAAATTGAAAATTGAAATATTTTTAAATTAAAATACAATAATATATTTAAATTCACATATGAAATATATTTCAATTGATAATAAAAATATAATTGAATCAAGATCAAATTGATTTATGTTGTTACTTGCAACCTCTAACCTACTAGTACTACAGCCTCTAATCAAAAGCTATCACTTTTTAGGTTAAAAGTTTAATACATCTGAATTTACAAGTTATTGGAATATATTTCAATTGGTAATAAAAATACGAAAAATTCTATAACGTGCGACGAACATCGATGAACACCACTAATGATGAACACCGATGAACATCATTAAATTAATTAATAAATATTTAAATTTCAAGGACTTATCATACAATTAATAATTATTTTAAAAAATTCAATTAAATTATTTTTTATATATATTAAAATTTTATTTTTTAATAAGGGTAAACTATATATTTAGTACATCGCCTATTTTCGTATTTCTATTGAACCCTCATTATTTAAATATTATTTCAATTTGACCATATTTTTTATAAAAAAAATAATTTAACCCTTAACCCTCAACCTAAAACCCTAAATTATTAAACCTTAAACTCTTAAACCTATAATCTAAACCATATATCATTAAAAATAATTTCACCATCATCGATTCAATTCAATTCAATTATGAGTATACCACCATTGATCAACTTCTCGATATCTTTCTGGTCGATCCATCGAAACCTGCGGTTGCTGCATTCTGAATTGGACTCGATGTTTATCGTTTCCGACGATCCTCGGTGCTGCTGCGGACTACGCATAGTATTTGTGTTAGTAGGATTTTGTTACGTATGAACTGATAATTTTTTGGCATTTGCCAATGTTGCTCTAATTATAAAATAAATTGTTTCTTTGCAAAAAAAATTATTTAAGAATTAAAATTTTCTACTCTCTCAATCCATTTGCTTGCAAAAGTGACTTAGATCGGGAGCATTCACAGCGACAGCCGCTCTGCAAAATTGCAGATTGTACAAAGGGTTTGTGTTCATCTAAGATTTTAAATCTACGAGTTGTATCAAATCTTGAAAAATAAGTTGAGAAATTTATAAAATTAGAGTCTTGAATTTGCGATAAAGAAAATGGTGCGTACCTAATTGAGTGTTTTTTCTTTGCAATTTTTTTGAGATATAATTAGTTAAGTAAACCGACATTTACAATTTTTTTGATTAAATAAAAAGATATGTTTACAATATAAATTGTCGGGATTAAAATTAGATAGTATAACGTGAGCATCTTTAATTATTAAACCAATTAATGAATCTTGACTGCGTCTATAGTTTGAACAGAGGTGTATGGCCCTCTTTTTTATTTTTTACTTTCCAACTTGGCAAAGATTAAGGATTGAAAGAATTAATCACCAGATTTCTGGTTTGAAATCAAATAGAAATAATAGGAATAGTTATTTATCGTCAAATTATTTCTGGAGAAGTAGATGAAAGTTAAATTATTTTTATTGGTATATGGTTTAGGGTATATGTTTAGAGTTTAAGGGTTTAAAGTTTAATAATTTAGGGTTTTAGGTTGAGGGTTAAATTATTTTTTATAAAGAATAGGGTCAAATTGAAATAATATTTAAATAATGAGGGTTCAATAGAAATACAGAAATAGGTGATGTACTAAATATATAGTTTACCCTTATTAAAAAATAAAATTTTAATATATATATATATATATAAATGATTTAATTGAATTTTTTAAAATAATTATTAATTGTATGATGGGTGCTTAAAATTTTATATCTTTATTAATTAATTTAATGATATTCATCGGTGTTCATCATTAGTGGTGTTCATCGGTGTTCGTCGCACGTGGTAGACTCATCCTAAAAATACACCTGTTTTATACAAAAGGGTAAAAAAATAAATAGTGGATATTAGTACATTTCAAGTCACTTAATTATGTGTTTAATTATAGATGATTTTTTTATTAAGTTACAATTTATTCATTCACATAAAATTTTGCTACAAACAAGTCACTATGTCATTCAAATGGAAGTCTAACATAATTTAATTTGGTGTGACAATAATTTTAGTCCAAAATGTATAAATTATGTTTAATTATGCTTTAATTTGAAACAATCCAATAAATTAAATTTTTATATTTTAAAATTTTAATTAGTGAAGTGATTATATTTACTAGCAAATATCATTAGAGTCATAATGGGTATGTTTCATTAATTTTTCAGTTGTCAAATAATGAAATGATTGTGTTTGTTGAGTTATCTCATTTGTCAATTATCTTATTGATAGACAGTTGTAGAAAGTGCAATTAAGACCAATTTGATAGACTCTATAAATTTTAAGGACTAAAGTTATTATTATACCAAGCTATATTTTAATTTTAAGACAATGTGACATGTTTATAACAAAAAAATTAATTGACTCATTAAATTACAATTTTTAAAGAAAAAATAATATATTGTAATCGAACACATAATTGAGTGACTTGGAGTATATTTCACCCAAAATATAATCCAAACGAAGCATGTTTTGTGTGATTGTTGTGTTTATCTCAAAGGGGTTAAGAAGAAGAAGAGAATTGGGCCAAATTCCCGAAAGCGGTTTATCCATATATGAATCACCAGTAAGGTTTGTACCTTCAAGATCATTTCTTTGTCATTTTTTGCTGGAATTACGGTATGGGTCGATATTCTTTTCTAAAACCCTGCTATAGCGGCCTTTGAAACATGAAATTTCGTATGTTTAATGGTTGTTTCGTGTAGCAATTTCCATTTCCCATATAGTTTTCTGACGCTTCTGGGCTGTTACTGGAGATATCTCTTAGCAGATAACAGGCAGAAAAGCTCACTGGACTAGAAGAGCTTAACAGACTGAGTTCATGTCTGGAATACTTTCTTTTTCCTCAATAGTTTTGCCCAATTGGTACACGAGTTCAAGGTAATTTGTGTTTATGTTTGAATTATAAAATACCCCCTTTTTAGAAGTTGGTCGAGCCTGATTTTGTTGTTCCGGAGTTGTAGGCGTGTTGTTAGAATGGCTGCTGCTCCTCCTCAAACTACAAATGCTGGACTGTCGTTGGAAGCCATGGCGATAAAGCCTCCTTCGCACCCTACGTATGATTTGAAGGGCATCATTAAACTTGCCCTGGCTGAAGATGCTGGAAATCGAGGTTTTATTGTCCCCGTTTTTCGGTGTTTTCATGTTTGCTCTCCTGTGTTCATAATGATGAGATGAAGATTTTGATGAACTGGGAGCAAATATTCAGTTAAATCTATTGATTTTCGTTCATGCATTGATATCGTATGCGACATTTGTGTTCAATTGCAGGGGATGTAACTTGTATGGCCACCATTCCATCTGACATGGAAGTGGAAGCCTATTTTCTGGCTAAGGAGGATGGTATCATTGCTGGAATTGCACTTGCTGAGATGGTGTTTCAAGAGGTTGATCCTTCTTTGAAGGTACACCACTGTATTTTCCGTCTTTGGATTATGTTTTTCATGCTTTGGATCATGCACTATCACCTTTTTTACACACTGATATCAGGTGGAGTGGTCTCGAAAGGATGGGGATTATGTTCGCAAGGGACTGCAGTTTGGAAAAGTTTATGGTAATCCAAAAAGGTTGTTTTCTTAAATTTGTATAAGAAGGCCGTACTAAAATTACACTCTATCCATGTAGGAAGAGCACACAGCATTGTTGTAGCTGAAAGAATAGCTCTGAACTTCATGCAACGGATGAGTGGTATAGCTACACTAACTAAAGTGCGTCCATTTCTTTGAATTTTATAAACAAAGAAATGAATTTCATAATCGTAGCTATGCTTCTCTGTTGTAACCAAGCAAATTGTAGTTTACCATATAAGGCAGATAGCAGGAATGGCGATAACAAAACTCTAAATGCTTATGTTTCATTTTAGATTGCTGTGAATCAGAGATGCAAAACAATAAGGGTGATGAGTATAAGTTTTGTTCGAGCAAAAATATAACTGCTTGGATTATTAGTGCTGTTTACATTATATTCCTGTAGAAGTTCGAATTTTTGTTACTGCTTTTTCTGTGGCCTTGTTTTGCCACCTGTACATATTGATCAGAACATGGCCAATTCACATACTAATGAAAAATGCAAATTATGTCATTATTTAGTCATGCATGCACAATGAATATAATGAAGAAATGGGACATGAAATGAAATTCAAATCTATTTTAAACTACGAATTCGGTTATGGAATGCGAATTACAGCAGTATGTTCAGTAGGTATAATAAAGAAATTTATCACCGGAATAACTTCACAAGTGTTCCTGCAGGCAATGGCTGATGCTGCACACCCTGCATACATCTTAGAGACAAGAAAAACAGCACCAGGCTTGCGTTTAGTGGACAAGTGGGCGGTGTGGATCATTTCCTTGATCTTTTTGTTAGTTTTTTCTTAGTTCTTTCGCTTATGCCTTGGGTTGATATTGTTGAAATTTTCTTTCTGTAGGTACTAATTGGTGGAGGAAAGAATCATAGGCTGGGTTTGTTTGATATGGTGTTGATAAAGGATAATCATATATCAATAGCTGGGGGAATCAGCAATGCTGTTAGATCTGTTGACCAGTATTTAGAGCGAGAAAATCTTCAAATGGAGGTTGAGGTAATGTCTTTCGATATTAAAACTATAGCAAATTAAAAGTTTTGTGTCGTTGACTAGTTAACAGAGTCGGGTACAAATCTGTCAATTTCTGCATGGTATATCATGTATCCTGCAACTTCATTCAGCTCTGGGTTGAAGCACGCATCATTGCCGAAAAATATGTTTGACTGGATTTTTTTATTTAATTTGCAATGCTTTGGAGTGGTTCTCTTCTCTTTGTCTGGTTGTGTGGACATGGAAATTAATCAATCAGTTGTTTCATTGTGGCAACTGTAACCGATATGTTTACAATGTCTGTTTCAAGGTTGAGACCCGGACACTTGAGGAAGTAAAGGAAGTATTGCAGTATGCATCTCAAACAAAGACTTCCTTGACCCGGATAATGTTGGATAATATGGTTATTCCTCTTCCAAATGGCGATGTTGATGTGTCTATGCTTAAAGAAGCCGTGGAGCTAATCAACGGGAAATTTGAGACAGAGGTATCTCATGAATCATGATTTTTATCATTTACTTTTTCTGTTCATTCATTTAGTGCCTGTACACTATGCAAAAAAGGTATTGCTGATAAATTATTGCTGATAAATTATTGAGGGTCATGGAGGGTATGTGGCGCAATGGTTCACCCTATTTGCTTGCCGTTTTGGTCTTCAAATATATGAAACATAAGCAAATTAAACAAGGAATATTTGTATGAAAACTCTTGCTACTTAAATTTTTGAATAGTTTCTGATAATACGTTTTGGTGATTTGGCTTCGCATTCTTACTTGCTGTCAAATCCCATTATAGGTTTACCTGCTAACTTCTATTTTAATGTTCTACTTTGCACTTTTCTGAGGCTTGTAAGTGATATATCTTCGTCACTGTGATAGGCATCTGGCAATGTTACTCTTGAAACCGTACATAAAATCGGACAAACTGGAGTTACCTACATATCCAGGTAAGGCAATGCAACATTTTTTTTTTAATTTATAATATGCTTTTAAAGAAAAAAGTTCCAAGTTGCTGAACTTTATCTGAACCATGGAGGTAATTTTCCTAGAAAAATTGCATCATCCTCTTAGTGGGTTTGTTTTGCTTCTGAATGAAGCTAGTTCTAAAATTCAGTATAAAGATTAAACATAAAGCTCCGAGAAAAATAATATTATACACACACTATTGCTAGTGGCCCATATGCCACTGCTTTCTTTGGCTCCGCATGGGATTGTGTCTTCTCTAGGTACAGTGGTTGATAAATTTCTTTAAAGAATTACGATTTAATCCAGTCCTCTGATCTTTTAGAAAATATAGGGATTAGTCATCAAATTTGAACTTTATTGAAAGCCTTTGGATGTTACCTACATTTGACCTGTGTAATGAACTATAACAATTAGAGATATAAGAATAAGCGTGGATTTCAAATCCACGGTTTCTCATTATTGGTCATGTTGTTCTTTCAAAAGAAAAATCAAATAATATTAAGATACACATTCGAAGGATCCACATTTTTGTTGTCTACGTGAATTCAAAACGGTTTAAATATGCATGCTACTTTGTTTCAAATAGAATAAGATGGTTCTTGTTATGTCTTATTGTTTCTAATCCTTGGGTGTTTGTGTTTGTAGTGGCGCACTCACACATTCTGTGACAGCACTCGACATATCCCTCAAAATTGATACAGAGTTGGCACTTGAAGTTGGAAGGCGAACAAAACGGGCATGATCCACTAATCTTTATGTTGTTGAATAAGGAAAGCTCTTCTTTCCCACCAAAAGAAAGTAAAGACCAAGAACATGTCAGTTCCTCTCTTCCCATGCTCTAACAATGGTTTAAGGAATTGATAGACGATAAATTACATATGATATTACTGATACTATGATAAACTGCCATATCTTATGTTATTCGGACCCTTCATTTTACATATGATACATATTCAAGCATTAAGTATGAAAAATAAATTCTTCAAAGTCTATGAAAATTGTTAGAAAAAAGTTGAGCATGCCTGTGTTTATTCAATGTATTAATTATAGATTTTACCTTTTCTCCATCCATTGTTGCAGAATTCAATTCATTTCTAGAATCTGGGTCTTTAGTCATAGGTGACATCAGCTGAAGCAAAGTCTAAGCTTTTACCATGGTTTTTAATTCGGTTGAAAATATATCCGTCCTAGGGTCAGGTGAAACTTTTTACTATTATTAAACTGTCATCATGGCCGAACAACGGAAAAAAATGTGAGTTGGGGGTCTAGAAAATACTATAATTTGGTGCAGAAAATGATGTTTTGGGGCCAAAGTTAAGCATTGTCTGATGATGATATAATACCAGTGTAAGACTAATTGCAGGTTTAAGCATTGGTTCAGCATTAGTGGGCATTTTGTGGGTGGGGGAATGGCCATGTGACTTTGCATCATGCCATGGGGAATGGGGATGTTTACCATGTGACTTTGCATCATGCCATGGGGATGCTTACCATGTGACTTTGCATCATGCCATGGCCTTCCATTACTTATCATACACTAAAAGTTGACACAGGAAGAAGCTTCCATGCCTATTAGAAAACTTTATCTCTTTGCCATATCTGAAAACCAGACAACGTTTCCCTTTGATGGAAAACAGATCTATTGTTAGGTCAAGTCAAATTTGGGTTAATTGTTTGAAATTGAAATTTTATTTATTTATTTTTCAGATAAAATTTAAATAAAAATTATTAATTAAATAATAATTTGATCAGAATCAAATTAGATCGGAGGATCTCAAAAGTTAGTCCGGTTCAAACCTAATCCATTCAACAAATTTCTATTTTTAAAAAATGTGAGGTTGATTATTATTAATATCAAATGGATATATTTCACCCAAAAAAAATATCAAATGGATATGAAACAATTGTTCTAAAATCAAATAAGAGGATGTCAAACCATCAAGAATGAGTCGGATTTTGGAAGTTTTAGAATAATTAATTGGAATTTACTAGCTTTAAAACATACTCTCATGCTTTAATCAAGTAATTAAATTTTCAATATCGTTTTAATAAAAAATTTATTAATTGACAAGTCGTAAAGGATGTTCATATTATCTCATTTTATATGAATTCGAATATGATGTTTCCTTAGAATGTAAATATCTTTCTACTTAATAAAAAAAATCTTTTCAATCATGTTATTTTGTCTCTAACAATTTAACATGTTATTTATTTTTTTAACATAACATATCTAAATTGTTCATACAGTGAATGTATGATATTTATATGTCATGATGAAGGCTTAAAAATTGGAAGAGCAACCCAAAAAATATCTTATATTTATATGTAAAATAAAAATAATGATAATCTAATCAATGTGTGAAGCCAAGAAGATGAATTCGCAATTTCGCATCACTGTCGGTAAGCATGACATATAAGCTTATGAACTATGAATAACTAATAAAAGTCATTGTCATCAGCAATGATAATTAAAAATAAAATGAACTTATAAAACTTACTTTTTGATGTTATTATTGGTATATAATTTATTGGTTAATAATTTGAATTGAATATTATAAAAGCCCGTTATAAAAGTGATCTTTTCAACTTAATTACACCATTCACAACAATAAAAATGGTACTTTACACCTTACTTAAGAAAGAATGACACTTTAAGTACCCTAAAGGAGTGGATATAATGTACTACTAATTATACATAAAAAAGAGAAAATGATAACGTGATTTTGATTGATTGATATCTATTTATATGTATCTTTAAATTATAAATATGTGAAATTAATGAGATTGGTTCAACTAAAAAGCAGTCTGATAGCGCCTAAGTACGTCTTAAGTTTGAGGTCTTATGTATGCAAAATTCATATTGGCAGGCCCACCCACTAAAATTAAGTGCGCGACGTAGGTCGATTTGAATTAGTTAGGACAAAACTCTAAAAAACTGAAATTACAATATAAACAATATAAATATGTGATACACAAATACAAACAATAAATTTCTCAAAATTGTGAAGCATTGTTTCGATGGATGTCAAGGGAATTGTTTTAGTGCTTTAACTTTTTCCATTTTTAAGGATTAATTATCCCATCATGAATAGCAAAAATGGGGATAGTGACATTATAACACCATGGACAAACCATTCTTAAGAATTTATAATTTTGTTGGTGGATAATGGAATCAAGTATAAATTGTGAAAGGTTCATTTAAATCTTAATTAGGGATATTTTTATTAATATATGGATCAAGATGACGTAATCTCAATGGTGTATATCGGTTATAATTATGATTATTCAAAAAAATTCAAAGGGTTAATTTAGAGTTTTCAATTTGAAAGGGAAAAGAAAGCAAAAGTGTAACCCTAGACCCGCCTATGCGTTACAACGGATCCTAGAAAGTCACATTAGGGTCACAAGAGCGACCCAAAGTGAAAATACACATGAAAACATTTTTTTTCTTTCTCAAAACACTTATCAAACTGTAAAATCAACTTCTGTTTAAAATACAATTTCAGAAAATCATTTAAACACATAACAAAAATTACAGAAAAGTATTTTACAGACGCTGACATGAAACCATACATGATCTACATGCCCCCTAACTATACAGTAACGTACTCCAGAGGCAACGCCGAGGGAACTCCGAACACTGATGTCAACATTTTGTTATGCCATATTCTTTTAACCTGCGATAGTAAAAATAACGTGAGCTTGGAAAAGCTCAGTAATACAGAACTACCAAAAGATGCTATAAGCTCATGCAGACATAGGGTAAGCATAATATTTTTATGATGTTCCAGGCAATACTTGTCTCCATTTATGTTTCGCTAATTTAGTGAAGCACTATTCTTAAGTAGGGGTGTGAAAAACTGACCCGACCTGGTAACCTGCCTGAAACCCGATCGAGTCAGAACCTGGTTTAACCGGAGAATTCAAAGACCGAACCCAACCTGCACTCGACCGAAACGAACTCGAACCCGAAATTGACCTGTAACTGTAGAAACCGAACCCGAACTGCACCCGACCGAAGTGAACCCGAACCCAAAATTGACCTGTTACTGTAGTAACCGAACCCGTCCTGCACCCGACCGAAACGAACCCAAACCCGAGACTAACCTGCCAGATAACCGATTTAACCCGACCTGTTTGGACCCGACCTGAAATGAACCCGACCTGTTTTAAACCCGACCTATTTTGAACCCGACTTGTTTTGAACCTGAACTGTTATTGACCTGAACTGTTCTTGACCTGAACTGTTCTTGACCTGAACTGATATTGACCTGAACTGTTATTGACCTGAACTGTTATTGACCTGAACTGATATTGACCTGAACTGATATTGACCTGAACTGATATTAACCTGAACTAATACTATTATTTGATTTGCTAATAATGATAATTATCTGTCATTTAAAGAAGTTATATTTAATGAATATAAAATAATGTCAAGTATTGAAAAATTATAAAATTAATAATAATTTCAAGTATTAATAAATTAACTAACTTAATTTCAATTAAAAGATAAATTGAATTAATAATAATTCTAAGTATTAATAAATTGTATTTCTAATTAACTTGACTATTATTTTAAAATAACTTCAAAGATAAACTATTATACTTAATTAACTTAAGTGGAATGAATAACCATTATTAAATTAAAATTTTATACTTAATAAAATTAAGTTAAATGAGTAAAAATTATTAAATTAAATCTATATTCTTAATTAAAATAAGATGACTTAAATTTTTTATTATAAGAATAAATTAATGCTAAATAATTAACTTGCATTCATTTTAATTGAAGTTAAGTTAGTTATTAAATTAACTTAACTTAAGATTAAAAATAAAATTAATTAACTTGCATTCATTTTAAGTTAAGTTAGTTATTAAATTAACTTAACTTGCATTCTGATAAACTACTTAATTACATAAGTTGAATGAATAACCATTATGAAATAATTTTTTTATACTTAACTAAAATTAGTTTAAAGTTATTAAACTAAATATGTATACTAAATTAATATAAGATAACGAATTTTTTTAATTAACATTACATACTTAATTGACTTAGTAAAAAACTGATTAACTTAAATGACTTAATTAAGTTAACTTGTTTAAAATATAATAAAACATTAACTTTGGATGGAATCAGGGATACTTGCAATTTTTTTATAAGTAAAAAACATAATAAGGTAAAACTTAAGAAGATTAAAACATTAAATGACTTATATTCAATAATTTAAGTGGTTAAACTTACAAAACTTACAACAAACTGAAACTTTATTGAATATTACAAAAAGTTTAAACTTACAAACTGAAACTTACAACAAACTGAAACTTACAAACTAAATAATCTTTACAAACTGAAACTTTAACTTTCACAGTACAAAATTTACAAACATACAAAAGTTTAAACTTTAAGCTCTCAGATCTTATAACAAAGTTTTACAAACTTTGCTACCAGAATTATCATCATCGAGCTTTGAATGGCAACCAAGTTTAAATTATGGGCAACTTAACTTTAAAAGCTAAGACACCAACATAATTAAAACTAGGAAAACCAGCAACAAACTGCAACACGCAATTAAAATCATTAGGAACATTAACAGACTGAAATAAAGCAAACCAAGCATATATAACTAAACAGAAACATACATACATACATTCATATATAACCAAACATAAAACAGAAGCATACATACCTATTACATAGTGAACAACTAAACGGAAACATACATGCATACATGCATATATAACCAAACATAAAACAGAAGCATACATACACATTACATAGTGAACAACTAAACATAAACATACATGCATACATGCATATATAACCAAACATAAAACAGAAGCAGACATACACATTACATAGTGAACAACTAAACAGAAACATACATACATATATAACCAAACATAAAACAGAAGCATACATACACATTACATACTGAGCAACTTAACAGAAACATACATGCATGCATACATGCATGTATAACCAAACATAAAAAAAAGCAGACATACACATTACATAGTGAACAACTAAACAGAAACATACAAACATACATGCATATATAACCAAACATAAAACAGAAGCATACATACACATTACATAGTGAGCAACTAAACAGAAACATACATACATGCATATAAAGCAAACATAAAACATAATCAATGAGAAATATAAAATTAAAAAAAGACAGTGAATAAAAACAACTTACCAAACATCTCCAGCTTTCAACAAATCAGAAACATACCTACCAGATCTTATGCTTCATTGTTCTCAGAGGTCCCTACAAAAAAAAAGAACAAATCAGTTAAGAATTCAAAACAAATAAAAAAATTTAAGTTAAACAAATCAGAAACTTACTCTGCACTAGGATCTTCATCAACTGTACAATCTTTCATAACAGAAAGATATTCCTCACACTCTTCCTCGAGCTTAAACCCATACAACCAATTACGGGTTGTCACAAATATCTCAACATTTTTAGGAAGGAGTTTAGCCCTTAACTTATTTAAAATCCGACCACCAATGCTAAAAGATGATTCAGAAGCAACTGAAGTGATGGGAATGGCTAAGATATCTCTAGCCATGAGAGAAAGTACAGGGAAAGACACAGATTGGGCTTTCCAATAATCCAAAATATCAAAGTCTGAATCATCAGCATGAGGGAGAAGGGGCAAACTAATAAAAGAGTCAACATCTGACTTCCCACTCCTTGAAGCAGCTAGATTAGCATCAAAGTTCTAGAAAAAAAAACAAGTCAGTAATTGAAACTGAAATAATAAAATAAAGGAAACTGAAATAACAAAAATAAAAACTAACCTGAAAAAGGTTAGACTTCTTAAATGTTCGAGGCCGACCAATGGAGGACTCGGTTGTACTTTGAGAGGAGTTACTTCGAACAGAAGATCCAGAATTGCAAAGGACAGATTTTGAATAATAAACATACATGTTTACAAATTCATTGTAAACAATACTTACCCTTCTCTCAACCTCATCATCAACATAGAAGACAGAATACAACTCCTTCAGGAGTTGTAATTTATACCTTGGATCAAGCAAAACAGCAAAGGACAAAATGGTCGAGTGCTCAGACCAATACTTCTCATACAATTCAAGCATAGGTCCAGCCATTGCAGAGATGGCCTCACAAGGATCATTGTGAGCATCATACAACAGCTTCTCAATGGCAACCACATTAGCTAAATAAAGGTTAGAAGTAGGGTACTTAGAACCAGAAAACAGTGTAGTAATTTCAAAAAAAGGCTCCAGAAAATCACAGATTAATTGGGAAGTTTCCCACTCAGAATCAACAATTACATCTAAATCATTTTCCCTATTAACAAACAAGTTTATGGCTACTTTAGCATCAATGGCCCTACGAAGCATTAGATAAGTAGAATTCCATCTAGTAGGGACATCTAGGATTAATTTACTAGAAAAAGAAGAACCACAGTCTTTAACAGCAGAGTCAAAGTTACAAAGTCTAGTATCAGAAGAATCAATGAACTTAACAATTTCACGCAACTTAAGAACAGAAGAGTCAATTACCTTCAAACCTCTTTGAACAATCAAGTTCAAAATATGGGCAGCACACCTTACATGAAAGAACTTACCACTGCATGGTAGGGGAGAAATAGCATGCAAGTCATCCTTAAGCCTCTTCACCATTCGATCATTGGCAGAAGCATTATCAACAGTAATGGTAAAGGCTTTTTTCTCAAGACCCCACTCACATAACATTTTTTTCACAAACTTATATATAGACTCACCATCATGTGGAGGGGGGAAACGCCTAAAATTAAGTATTTTAGACTGAAGTTTCTAGTTATTATCAACATAATTAGCAGTCAAAGCAAAATAAGAACGTGAAGTGCAAGCAGACCATCCATCACATGTAAAGCAGATACGACTAGGAATAGAACTCATAGAATCAATGAGCAATTTTTTATGTTTTTCATGCTTTAACATGCAATGTTTAGTAATGGTATACCTAGAAATATGCTTAACATTAGGATTCAAATACTGATGCAGAACCCTAAGTTTATCATGCTCAACAATACTTAAAGCATAACCATGACAGAGAACAGCTTCAGCAAACAGTTCACAATATTTTTTTTGATCAAAAACAGATGCAGAACTACTACTAACATTTTTAGCAAGAAAATCTTTATAGGCTTGACATTTATCAATATGTCTTTTAGGTGTAGAAGTACCAACATAAGAATCAGCTTTATAGCTAACAGTTTTGCAATACTTACATTGAGCAATGACACCATCAACAGTCTTAATAAATGTATAGTGATCCCACACAGGAGAAGTTCTTCTCCCAATGTCAGTTGCAGCCCTCCTCCTAGAGGAAGGAGCAACTATTGACACTTGATCATTAGCTTCCCCTTCAAAAAAACAATTACAGAGTTAGTAACTTTAACACTGAAAACAAGTAAAGAATAAAGAAAATAAAAAGAAAGAAAGAAACTTACCAGTTTCACCAGGATAGTTCATCTCAAAAGAATCAGAATCCATTGCAGAACCCAGAAATGTACCTGAGATCAAGAGGAACAACAGTTAGTAAAAAAATTAAAACAACTATTAAAAAGAAAATAAAACAACGGGTTAATCCTCATACATGGCGTTGTTACACCAGCCCCCAAGGCTCTTTAAGAAAAGAGCCTCCTTTGACACCAATAGCATCGCAGGACGGGTTTCCAGCCTTTTATACTCGCATTAACCTACATGCAACACAAAGCATACTTACAGACAGAAACAATACATGCAAACATATATACAAATCATAAAAAACAGACATGCAAACATATATACAAATAATTAAAAAAACAGAAACATGCAAACATATAACAAGACTCAAACATGCAAACATAAATACAAATCAGAATTGAATGAAATTTAATTAAATGAAATTTAAAAAACTAAATAATTAAATGAAATATGAAAGGGTTTTGTACTTACCGAGAGAGAGAGAATAAGACAACGAACAGTCTGGACAGTGGAATGAGAAGGGTCAGAGTGGATCTGAAGAGGTTTAGGGTTTGTAGGTTATAGAATTAAGGAATAAGGTTTGGGGTTTGAGGATCATGGGTAAGAGTTTAGGGTTTCAAGATAAGGGTATAAGGTTTGGGGTTTATGGATCAGGGATAATGGATAAGGGTTTAGGGTTTCTGGATAAGGGTTTATGGTAAAATAGAATTGAATTGGGGATTAGGGTTTGAAGGATTGAAGAGATGGAAATGGAAGAACATAGGGTTGTTCTTGAGAAAAAAATAGGTTTTGATCGAGAACAAACAGATGGGGAGTGGGCTAAGGTGTTTGTATAAGATCTGGAGAGCGGAAATTGGATGAACAAAGAAGAACTTTGAAAAAAAAGATGTTTTGATCGAGAATAAACAGGTTTTGGGTGGGCTAAGGTGTTTGTATAGGATCTGGAGAGGGGAAAGTGGAAGAACATGGAAGAACTTGGTAAAAAAATGAAGAGTTTGATCGAAAAAGAATGAAACTTTCTGGGAATTTTGTGTTTTTAGAGGAGAGAGAAGATGAGAGGATATTTTGGCAGAGTAACGGTAGGGGAAAAAGTGTAAAATGAAGGGGGGGGGGTGAAGGTCTATTTATAGAGTGAGTCCGGGTCAAAAGATCCGCGCGTCATTATACGGGTCACACGGGTCTTGCTCCGCAAGCACTCTTACTTTCAATTCTTTCATTTTCGTCCTTTTTTATTTGAAATTGAGATAATAATTTTGTTTTCATTTCAATTTCGTCATTAATGCAGTTTTAAGCTTTAGTGTATGGATTTAATTTAGGGTTTGGGGTTATAGTTTAGGGTTTTTCTTTATATATTATTAAATTTTATATTTTAGTTTTAGGGTTTAGATTTGTGTAATTATTTTTAAGTTTAGGGTTAGTCTTTGAATTAAGATTTGGGGTTTATGTTTAGGGTTTTAGGTTAGTTTTAATTAATTATTAGGTTTAATATATCATTTAATTAATTTAGGGTTTTTGGTTTATTTAAATTAATTTAGGGTTTAGGGTTTAATAAACCCTATATCATAAACCCTAAATCTTAAACCCTAAAATACTAAAAACCCTAAACCCTATATCATAAACATGCTACCCTCTAAACCATAAAACCCTAATATTTAATCTATAGCTCATAGTCCGTAATCCTAGATCGAGGGTTTAGTGGTTAGGGTTAATTACTTATGCTTTAGGGTTTAATGCTTAGGGTTTAGAATTAGACATTAGGGGTTTAAACTTTAAATCCTAATATTCAATCAATGAACCATAGTCCCTAACCCTAAACCCTAAACAATAACCACTACCCTCTAAACCATAAAACCCTAATATTTAATCTATAGCTCATAGTCCGTAATCCTAGATCGAGGGTTTAGTGGTTAGGGTTAATTACTTATGCTTTAGGGTTTAGAATTAGACATTAGGGGTTTAAACCTTAAACCCTAATATTTAATCAATGAACCATAGTCCCTAACCCTAAACCCTAAACAATAACCACTACCCTCTAAACCATAAACCCTAATATTTAATCTATAGCTCATAGTCCGTAATCCTAGATTGAGGGTTTAGTGGTTAAGGTTAATTACTCATGCTTTAGGGTTTAATGCTTAGGGTTTAGAATTAGACATTAGGGGTTTAAACCTTAAACCCTAATATTCAATCAATGAACCATAGTCCCTAACCCTAAACCCTAAACAATAACCACTACCCTCTAAACCATAAAACCCTAATATTTAATCTATAGCTCATAGTCCGTAATCCTAGATCGAGGGTTTAGTGGTTAGGGTTAATTACTTATGCTTTAGGGTTTAATGCTTAGGGTTTAGAATTAGACATTAGGGGTTTAAACTTTAAACCCTAATATTCAATCAATGAACCATAGTCCCTAACCCTAAACCCTAAACAATAACCACTACCCTCTAAACCATAAAACCCTAATATTTAATCTATAGCTCATAGTCCGTAATCCTAGATCGAGGGTTTAGTGGTTAGGGTTAATCACTTATGCTTTAGGGTTTAGAATTAGACATTATGGGTTTAAACCCTAAACCCTAATATTTAATCAATGAACCATAGTCCCTAATCCTAAACCCTAAACCCTATACATTTAATTACAAATAATAATAATAATAATAATAATAATAATAATAATAAAACTAATAATAATAATAATAAAAAAAAAAACTAATAAAAATAATAATAAGCATAGTAAATATATAATAATAATAATAATAATAATAATAATAATAATAATAATAATAATTGTATTTAAGTATATAATAATAATAATAAACCCTAAACCCTAACCACTAAACCCTAAACCCTAAACCCTAAAACATAAACGCTAAACACTAAACACTAAAAAACAAAAACCATAATTCATCTATATATATATATTACATGTACGTATGTACGTATCATTTTATGAACAGTAAACCCTAAACTCTAAAACCTAAAAACCATAATCCATCAATATATATAATACATGTAGGTATATTTGTATTAATTTAAGATCAATAAACCCTAAACCCTAAACCTTAAACCCTAAAAACCATAATCCATCAATATATATATAATTAATGTAGGCATGTTTGTATTAATTTAAGATTAGTAAACCCTAAACACTAAATCTTAAACCCTAAATCATAAACCCTAAAAACCATAATCCATCAATATATATAATTAATGTAGGCATGTTTGTATTAATTTAAGATCAGTAAACCCTAAACCCTAAACCCTGAAAACCATAATCCATCAATATATATATATAATTAATGTAGGCATGTTTGTATTAATTTAAGATCCCTAAACCCCAAACCCTAAACCCCAAACCATAGACCATAAACCCTAGACCCTAAACCCTAAAAATAAATCCAATAGTACCAACTATATATATATCACATATACGTAAATCCCCTAACCCTAAACCCTCACCCTAAACCCTAAACCGTAAAAATAAAAATCATAATCCGTCAATATACATAATACACATAACACAATAAACCATAAACCCGAAATGACCTGTAACCGATTTGACCCGACCTGACAGAGCCCGACCTGAAACCCAACTGTTGACCTGTTTTTACATCTCTATTCTTAAGGACAACAAGGTTTGTTCTTTCTATGTTACTGAGTGCTAAAAGAGAGCTTATTGTTCAAAGATTCAACAGAGTGGCGGGTTGGAGAAGTAAAACCACGAAGTCTAGTGTGTTTTAATAAGTTGCAAATTAAACATACATAAGTACTTAACATCATATCATATGAGCGCATAACAGATTAAATACAAATGTTCAATGTTCATACAGAAGTTTACAAGAACTACCCTCTAACCTTACACCAATATGCAGTCCCCCAGAACTGCATACAGAAGGTCTTATCCTAGGCCCGTGGGCGTAGGAGCTTAACAGAAGGGTTTACCAGCTAGATCAGGGTTGTACCTGCAGACACTTCAAATCATATCCCCAGAGTATACCCCCAAGCAGTACAGTTTTGTTCAATATACATAGGCATCAGAATTCAGATGGCAGACATATGTTTAATCACATCAACCAGAAATCAAATATTTCAATTCCATATCAGACATGGGGCATGCTTTTTCAGATCATTTCTCATTATTATCAGAATGCAGACAACAGAGCATATAACATTATCATTATGCAGAGGTTCAAATATCATAAGTTCAGAACAAACATGAATATAATCTCAATCATATCGTACACAAAGAACTTTTCTAACAGACATAATCATGCCGCTCAAACAAAATCATTCATACTTTCAGATTATTCACACTATCAGGTAGACATGATTTTCAACTCGAGGAGCATCATATTTCATACTAGACAATCATCACATAATCATAATCCATATACATATACATATATACACAACAAAGTGTAGCACACACGGAACACACTAGGTGGGACAGATTATTTCTTGGAGATACTTAGCATTTACGGAAAGGGACATATTGAACTTTTGACAACTTGAACGGATTTATGAAACGTGACCCCTATTAGAAGGGGTTCATACTAACGGTTTAACCCAGATATTCAGGATGTGATACATCAAGATCTTTGAGAGTTTAGACGCATCATGAGTTATTTAGTCATTTAAGCCTACAAGGGCATTATGATCATTTTATCACATGGACATTTTGGTAATTTATACCAACAAAGCATAAACAGTTGCTCAGAAAATTTTATTTCCTTATTAGGCTTCCAATCAGGCATTCAGAGATTTCTATGTCAAGGTCTGTCACGATATCGGATACATTCAGGGCTATCTTAATTATTTTGGCCAACGAGGGCATTTTAGCCTTTTAATTATAAGGGGTGATTAACATACATGAGTGTGCTTCCTAACACTTAGGGGCACTTTAGCCCTTAAAGTCTTATTAGAGATCCCAGAATTTCATCAAATGCATAACTGCTTGTTTAACTTAAGAGGGCATTTCAGTCATTTTAGAAATTGGGATAAATCCACCATTTTCGTCAAATTTTACTATTTAGCACCTCCATCGTTTACGTACCCGATAGAGATTAAGTCGTCTTAACTCTCCGGCCCCTTTACAGACGATTCATTCTTTACAGAACTTGAGGGTATAACGTCATTCAAATTAATCAGACATTTCGGTGCTCGAGGGCATTCCCGTCTTTTTGGTCATTACGAACATTCTCATTTAAGTCACGCATTATTGTCATAAGGATCGACTTAGGATTTCAACAATATTTCCAAGGAATTCCCATTCATGTGTTATATAGAGTTTGAGGGGTTATCCAAGTTTGTATCACACATATTGCATAATGATGCTGAAGTCTTTTCATTAAAACATACATCTTGGGTAATGTAAATTTCGTAATCAGGTCGAATGCAGATTTTAGGTCATTTCCTTTATTAGAGGGGTAGTTTAGTCATACTTATGCTCCAAGGGCATTTTCATAATTTATAATTAATATCTCTCACTACGTATCCTGGGCCTCGATTCTTACACATTGTTGATTGAGTTGCGGATTAACTGAATTTAACTATTAAAACTTCTAATACTGTTAGCCCATTAGTAATCTTATTCGGATAATTTGGTCTTATTAATATCCATACTTATTGCTCGAATATGATTCAATTTAAGCAGAATTTACAATATACGTTATCATAAGCATGCATGCGTTAACCGAATATCAACATGTTCATAAAGCACTTTCGGGATCAAGGTCAGATTCGGAGGTCTTCGGGTCAGAATTTTGCAAAACGGGCTTCAAAAACGGACTCAGGACGTCGAAAAACATAAAATATGAGTTTTCGGAAAATTTGACTTTTTGGTCAACGGTCAAAGTCAACGCTGACGTCAGCAGGTCAACACTGACGTCAGCAGGTCAACGCTGACGGGGTTAGAGTCAACTGGTCAAAGTAAATGCTGACGCCAGCATGAAGTCAGCAGTCAACTGAGTTGACTCAGGCTGACTCACTAAGCTGACTCGGTTGACTCACTGATCTGACTCGGTAGATGGGTTGGGCTCAGATATGGATCAGACTTGGGTATAGGCTCGGGTTAGGACGTCGGGTCGGACAAATGGGCCGGGCAGATGGATCGAGTTAACGGGTTGGGTCGGTTTGTGTTTGGACTGAATTGGGCTTGGGCTCAGACCGGGTTGGACCGACTCAGACCGGGTTGACCGGTTCGAACCCTCAGGCCGTAATTAAACCGGTCAACTCACCCTAACCAGATCTGGTCGTCGGACGGTTGTCGGAGCGACCGCCGGAGACGCCAAATGACACCGATCTGCCGAAAAAAATGAAGCGCACATATAACCCAAAACAGTCACGTCGAACAAACAAAGAAACAAAGCCGGAATATGAACGGATCTTACCTTGAACGAGTTGAAGTGGCTGGAATCCACGTAACTCCGATGAAGCCCTTCCCGGCGTCGGACAAATGATCGGCCGGTTGGGTTTTGTTCATCGTCACATCGGGAGCCCGGATCTGGCGGCGGCATCACGAACGGACGGCGGACGGGGCCGGAAAACGCAGAAAACCGAAGGTGGGAAAGGAGTGTTCTCGCCGAACCTTCAACCCACACTTCACGGCGAACGGTGGCGCGGTTGCGCGCGTGACTAGCGGCTGGGTGACCGGAGCGGGACGACACACACACCGGTGGTGGCTGTGTCACACACGGCGGTGCGGTGAGCGAGATCAGGAGGGCCGAACGGTGGTGGCTGGGAGAAAGTCTAAGAGAGTTCTAGAATTTCTCTCTCTGAATTTTCCATATTCGAAAAAAAGGCAGGTGAGGAGTCAAATTGATTTTAATTCGGTTTAAAAAAAACTCAAACTTTTACTTCAAGTCTTAACTGAGTTATCCCTTGACAACTTGGGCACTTAGCTCAGTGGTTAACCCTTCTACCTCCCATGCCAAGGGGCACGGGTTCGAGTCCCCTTGGCAGCCACTCTTCTTTTTATTTCCTTCTTTCTTTATATGTATATATATATATATATAGTGTTACAACTCTCTCCCCCTAGAAGATATTTCGTCCTCGAAATTTATCAGAGTTGGAAACAAATGCAGAGACTACTCTTTCTTCCATTCTTGTAGTGAAACTTATCAATCAGAGTATCCTTATTTTCGAGACTCTCAAATGATCACAGATCAATCTGGTAGTGCACTCAGTCACCCGGACTGTCCTTGGACTCGTAGTGATTCCATCATACTTCTCAGACAATCTAGTCAAAATACAACATTTGAATCTATAACGAACTTCATATAATGCAAACCAACATTTGTCTCATAACTTTTATTACAAACGGTCTCGGTCAAGGATAAGAGACGTTCCAATCTTCTACGGAAGTTAATCATACCACCCAAAAGTATATCTTCCTGAGTCCGAATTACTCTTCTAGGTAGGCCATCAATTTCTTTTCAGATGAAAATCTGCAACTACAGTTCGAACAAGCACTATAGGACTCCAACAACGACTCCCAAAATCAGGATGTAAACATCAAATTTCAGTCATTGGTGATATATAACGATATACCAAGCCACATCTCCAAGGATATATCTTCCTTCATACTGATCAAACATAACTAAAGTCTTTAATGGATATCACTTATCTTTGACGTAATATTCAGACAACTATTTCCTTCGCATCTAACAAAGGTACCACAGATTATACACTTTCGGCACAATCGCAAACACTTCTCTCTGAAGTTCATAGAGCTTTTTTTTTTTATTTCCGTTTGGGTATTTTCAAACACAGTTGTTATCACCGAATAGCCTTTCATGAAATCTTACATATGTTATCTCACATGATCAACATTTACTCTTAAACTGTTTTTGATTCTTCAATTTCACCAGTATGAACCATCTCAGATTCAAATTCACCAAGTTAATCCAATTCACAAGCAAATGTTACAGACATTGCTTGTCATTACGATTCGAGATACAACGGACAGAAAGCTAAGATTCAATACTTCAGAAAAAGATTCGACATCAGAGTCTCGGCGCTAAAGAGTACGATTATGATCTAGAGGCATGCACAGACCAGACACCTTATGACAGACGATCGGCCGATCTACCCAGAATGATGCAACTCTAAGCTCTGATACCACTAAATGTAACCCCCTAGACCCGCCTATGCGTTACAACGGATCCTGGAAAGTCACATTAAGGTCACAAGAGCGACCCACAGTGAAAATACACATGAAAATATTTTTCTTTCTCAAAACACTTATTAAACTGTAAAATCAACTTCTGTTTAAAATACAATTTCAGGAAAATCATTTAAACACATAACAAAATTTCAGAAAGTATTTTACAGACACTGACATGAAACCATACATGACATACATGCCCCCTAACTATACAATACCGTACTCCAGAGGGAACGCCGAGAGAACTCCGAACACTGATGTCAAACATTAGGTCATGATATTTTCTTTTAACCTGCGATGGTAAAAACAATGTGAGCTTGGGAAAGCTCAGTAATACATAACTACCAAAAGATGCTATAAGCTCATGTAGACATATGGTAGACATAACATTTTCATGATGTTTCAAGCAGTGATAGTCCTCTATTTCTGTTCTACTATTTCAAGGTTACATCATACTGAAGAATAAATGTATTTGTTCTTAAATCAGACCTTGAGAATTAGACGAAAATTATATAGGTTGGTAACATACGAGGTAGGAATCAGAGAATTTGACGTCTAGTGTGTTCCAATAAGTGCAAATAAACATACATAAGTACTTAACATAATACCATATGAGCACATAACAGATTAAATGCAAATGTTCAATGATCATACAGAAGTTTACAAGAACTACCCTCCAACCTTACACCAATATGCAGTCCCCCAGAACTGCATCCATAAGGACTTACCCTAGGCCCGATGGGCATAGGTGCCACCTAAGGGGTTGCCTTAGGTCCATAAGGACTTACCCTAGGCCCAATGGGTATAGGTGCCACTCAAGGGGAGACCTTGAGTCCATAAGGACTTACCCTAGGCCCGATGGGCGTAGGTGCCACTCAAGGGGAGACCTTGAGTCCATAGGGATTTACCAGCTTGATCAGGGCTGTACCGACAGAGACTTCATATCATAACCCAACAGTATACCCCAGATGACAATCGGTAATCAGATTTCAGACATGAGTAACATAATACATGTAACAGACATATTCTATTCAGAGTATCAGAAACAGAAGTTCATGCTTTGACAGATGAATGGGCATACTATTGCAAAACAGACATTTTCAGCATTCATCATGCGAACAGATTGTACCATCATTAGTTAAACTAACAGATCATGCTAACAAATTCGTCAAACAGTCAGACAATACCATCACAGATTAAACGATCACATACCAATTATACAGATTGAGCAGACATATATCAGGTAGGCAGAGAATGTCATCATATATCAAGTTCATCAAACATAATATTATTCATACTTAAAACGTTATACAATTCATTCAACAGAATATAGCACACATGGAACACACTAGGTGGGACAGATTATATCTTGGAGATACTTGACATTTACGGAATGGGACATATTAAACTTTTGACGATTTGAACAGATTTATGAGACGAGGTCCCTATTAGAGAGGGGTTCGTAAAACGATTCATATCATGTATTCAAAATTTTATACATCAAGATCTTAGAAGGTTCAGATATATTATGAGTACTTTAGTCATTTAAGCATACAAGGGCATTATGGTCATTTCGATATTCATGAACAGTCTGGTAATTATACCAACATTGAATAAGCAATGGTTCACAGAACTCGGGTATCCTATTTGCTCATTAGTTTTCTAACCGGATATTCAAGAATGTCTAAATTAAAGTCTTTTAAGTTATCAGATATTTCCAGTGATGTTTCAATTATTTAGGCTATCATGGCCTTTTAGTTATTTGTCTGTCATGACAAATTTTATACTATGGCAGAATCATATCAGAACGAATGTTATAATTCTTAGGGGCTCTAACAATTTATTATATCTCCAGAATTTGTTTAATGCGGCGTAACCCAACTTGACAATACTTACCAACGTTCAGATATGGGTAATTAGCGTGCATCAGAACTTAACACTGACTGAATTGTATGTCTGAACAGTCACCCTCATACTTTACTATACAGTTTAGCTTTGAGCAATCGAACATACAATTTATGCGGATATTCCTGCCTTACATCAATATGGTGAGCGATGGGCATACACATGTCGTATTTCTCAAAACTTAGGGGAACCTTAGCTATTTAAGTCTTATTAACAAATCCAGAATTTCATCAAATACATAGTCACCGATTAACTCATGAGGGTATTTCAGTTGTTTTAGACTAAGATAAATCTACCATTTCTTTCTGAATTACCATTTGGTACCTCCATCATTCACATACTCAAACAAGATTAAGTCGTCCTAACTCTCCGGCCCTTTACAGGCGATTCATTCCTTACAGAACTTGAGGGTAATACGACATTCAAATTTAATCAAACATTTCGGTGCTCGAGGGCATTACCGTCTTTTTGGTCATTACGATCATTCCCATTTAATTCACGCATTACTGTCATAAGGATCGACTTAGAATTTCAACAATATTTCCAGAAAATTCTTATTCAAGTGTTATACAGAGTTTGAGGGGTTATCCAAATTTGTATCATACGTATTGCATAATGATGCCGAAGTCTTTCCATTAAAACATACATCTTGGGTAGTGTAAATTGCATAATCAGGTCGAATGCAGATTTTAGGTCATTTCCTTTATCAGAAGGGTAGTTTAGTCATACTTATGCAAGGGCATTTTCGTAATTTCATATCCAACATTTCATACTCCGCACTCTGAACATTGGTTCTTAGACACCATTGATAGACTTTCAGATTTAACTGTATTATTATCATTAGCATTTTCGACATTCATGATTCATTAATATTCTTATCCGAGTATTATACTCTTATTGACTCTCATACTTATTTTCCGTATCGAATTCGGCTTAAGCAGAGTTCACAAAACACTCACCATAAGCATGCATGCTTTAACCAGATATCAACATGTACAAAAAGCATACAAGGGGTAGTAATGTATTACCTTAGTTCTGAGCTACAACAGTTGACTCATGACATCTCATTCGATCGCACTCGATCCCAAGATTTAACGACCCCCAACATCTCGAATTTCAAGGATACGTAGATACCTTCAAAAACATAAATCAACATTTCAGTACTTATCCAAAGAGCTCTTAACAAAAATAAACACACAAACACTTTCGGGATCAAGGTCAGATTCGGAGGTCTTCGGGTCAGAATTTTGCAAAACGGGCTTCAAAAACGGACTCAGGACGTCGAAAAACATAAAATATGAGTTTTCGGAAAATTTGACTTTTTGGTCAACGGTCAAAGTCAACGCTGACGTCAGGAGGTCAACGCTAACGGGGTCAGAGTCAACTGGTCAAAGTAAATGCTGACGTCAGCAGTCAACATGGGTCAACTGAGTTGACTCGGGCTGACTCACTAAGCTGACTCGGTTGACTCACTGATCTGACTCGGTAGATGGGTTGGGCTCAGATATGGATCAGACTCGGGTATAGGCTCGGGTTAGGACGTCGGGTCGGACAAATGGGTCGGGCAGATGGATCGAGTTAACGGGTTGGGTCGGTTTGTGTTTGGACTGAATTGGGCTTGGGCTCAGACCGGGTTGGACCGACTCAGACCGGGTTGACCGGTTCGAACCCTCAGGCCGTAATTAAACCGGTCAACTCACCCTAACCAAATCTGGTCGTCGGACGGTTGTCGGAGCGACTGCCGGAGACGCCAAATGACACCGATCTGCCAAAAAAAATGAAGCGCACATATAACCCAAAACAGTCACGTCGAACAAACAAAGAAACAAAGCCGGAATATGAACGGATCTTACCTTGAACGGGTTGAAGTGGCCAGAATCCACGTAACTCCGATGAAGCCCTTCCCGGCGTCGGACAAATGATCGTCCGGTTGGGTTTTGTTCATCGTCACATCGGGAGCCCGGATCTGGCGGCGGCATCACGAACGAACGGCGGACGGGGCCGGAAAACGCAGAAAACCGAAGGTGGGAAAGGAGTGTTTTCGCCGAACCTTCAACCCACACTTCACGGCGAACGGTGGCGCGGTTGCGCGCGTGACTATCGGCTGGGTGACCGGAGCGGGAGGACACACACACCGGTGGTGGCTGTGTCACACACGGCGGTGCGGTGAGCGAGATCAGGAGGGCCGAACGGTGGTGGCTAGGAGAAAGTCTAAGAGAGTTCTAGAATTTCTCT
Organism: Hibiscus tridactylites; assembly: GCA_958450335.1. Taxonomy (NCBI): domain Eukaryota; kingdom Viridiplantae; phylum Streptophyta; class Magnoliopsida; order Malvales; family Malvaceae; genus Hibiscus; species Hibiscus tridactylites. The sequence continues at coordinate 17,201,222 of OY288279.1, read as the reverse complement.
CTCTGAATTTTCCATATTCGAAAAAAAGGCAGGTGAGGAGTCAAATTGATTTTAATTCGGTTTAAAAAAAAACTCAAACTTTTACTTCAAGTCTTAACCGAGTTATCCCTTGACAACTTGGGCACTTAGCTCAGTGGTTAACCCTTCTACCTCCCATGCCAAGGGGCACGGGTTCGAGTCCCCTTGGCAGCCACTCTTCTTTTTATTTCTTTCTTTCTTTCTTTATATATATATATATATATATATATTTCTAGAGTGTTACAACTTTATTCGACCGAACTCGAATCCCACAATGGACGTCTCACGACATCTCGAACACCAAGGTATAAGGGTACCTACAATTACATAGGTTAACGTTTTAGTCCTTATTCACAGAGCCCTAAATAGGATTAAACACATAAACACTTTTGGGTTCAAGGTCAGATTCGGAGGCTTTCGGATCAGAATTTTGTAAAACGGGCTTCAAAAACGGACTCAGGACGTCGAAAAACATAAAATAGGAGTTTTCGAAAAATTTGACTTTTTGGTCAATAGTCAAAGTCAACGCTGACGTCAGCATGTCAACGCTGACATCAGCAGGTCAACGGTCAACGGGGTCAGAGTCAACTGGTCAAAGTCAATGCTGACGTCAGCAGTCAACAAGGGTCAACTGAGTTGACTCGGGCTGACTCGGGTTGACGGGTCGGACGAGTCGGGTCGGACTCGGGCAGACGGGTCGGACCGGCTCGGGTTGGGTCAACTGGGCTGACCGGTCCAGTCGGTTCAGGCCGGTTCACTTACCTAATAGAAACCTGCCGGACCCTCGCCGAGAAACCCACCGGAATACCGCCGGAGACCCCCAACAACCTCGATTTCACCGGAAAAACAGAGAGAAAGCCATTATTATTTTAATCCATACCGTACATGTTGAATTAAAGCTGGAAACGAGCCTGAATTTACCTATAATGGTGTGATTACACCGAAAAATCACGAAGCTCTGACGAGGGCTCTCCCGGCGGCAGATCGACGATCGGCCAAATGGGTTTTGTTTGTTGTCACATCGGGAGCCCAGATCTGGCGGCGGCATCGCGAACGGACGGCTGAGGCGGTTGGAATCAGACGAAAAACAGGGGCGACGAAAGCTTAGCTCACAGTCGAACCCTTGTCGCAGTTTTTTCGACGAACGGCGGTGAACTGCAGCGAGTGGCGGCCATGAGCATGGTCAGGAGAAGGTGGTGGTTCGGTTGGTTGTGGCAGTGCACGGCGCCGCGAGACAGGGAGGGAGATCGGAGCAGCAGAGAGCGTTGGACCTTTGCTTTCTCATTTCCCTTCAGTCTCGAAGAAGGGGGAAACCAAAATGACAGAAGGTGATGAGTCAGATGGATTATTAAATTTGATTCAAGGCACCCCAAACTTAACCCAAATATTATTCTAGGTAAAACATGATAAAAACAAACACTTGTCTTAACGGTTCAACGCCAAAGGGTGAATTGAGGGTTGAGGTCGAGGGTTCAAACCCTACCAAACTCACTTGTTTAGTATTTTTATTTTTCTTTTACCTTAAAACTTGGGGTGTTACAAAAAGTTTGTTGTTTCTCTTGATTTTTTGGGGGTCAATTTATTTTCTACACTAGAACAAGGAAAAATGTATGAGTTGGGCCTTTGTAGCTCTAATTTGACAAAAATGGTTCCATTTTTTCAAGGGTAAACTACACAGATGACCACTGAACTATGAATTTGGTGTCAAAATGACCACTATATTATTATTTGACAAAAATGGTTCCATTTTTTTAAGGGTAAACTACACAGATGACCATTGAACTATGAGTTTGGTGTCAAAATGACCACTATATTATTTTTTTGCCAAAAATGCACCACACAACTATTTAAATGGTTCCATTTTAGCCACACTCCATTAAAAAATAAAAAAAAGACGGAACTGTTAAATAATTGGTATAATTACACATTTGGTCCTTTATATTTATACAATATATCAATTTAGTCCTAATTTTAATCTAATAAAATTAATTAATTATTAAATAAGACGGTGACATGTGTCACCACCCTGATTGGAGTAGGAAAAATAAAAATCAAGGAACTATCCTTGGTAGGAATCAAACCTAAGACCTTGAGGGTGTAGCACACACAAGTTTGCCACTAAGCCAATCATATACTTGTGATATACAATACTAATAATAATATATGTGTTATACATATTGAGAAAGAAAAAAACTATAATATATATCTTATTGGATTGTAATTTAATTTGGAATATTATATATATAATAAGAAGAGAAACTTGGTAGCATTGTCCAGATTATTAAGAAGAGAAACCCAGCACTTTTCCAGCAAGATGATGAGATGGAGGTGGATATTGACAGTTTTGATCCAGAAACACTTTGGGAACTTGATAATCTAATCAATGTGTGAAGCCAAGAAGATGAATTCGCAATTTCGCATCACTGTCGGTAAGCATGACATATAAGCTTATGAACTATGAATAACTAATAAAAGTCATTGTCATCAGCAATGATAATTAAAAATAAAATGAACTTATAAAACTTACTTTTTGGTCAAATTATTGGTATATAATTTATTGATTAATAATCTGAATTGAATATTATAAAAACCCGTTATAAAAGTGATCCTTTCAACCTAATTATACCATTCACAACTATAAAAATCGTACTTTACACCTTACTTAAGAAAGAATGACACTTTAAGTACCCTAAAGGAGTGGATATAATGTACTACTAATTATACATAAAAAAAAAATGATAACGTGATTTTGATTGATTGATATCTATTTATATGTATCTTTAAATTATAAATATGTGAAATTAATGAGATTGGTTCAACTGGTAAGCAGTCTGATAGCGCCTAAGTACGTCTTGAGTTTGAGATCTTATGTATGCAAAATTCATATTGAGAGACTCACTCACTAAAATCAAGTGCGCGACGTAGGTCGATTTGAATTAGTCAGGACAAAACTCTAAAAAATTAAAAAATACAATATAAACTATATAAATATATGATACACAAATACAAACAATAAATTTCTCAAAATTGTGAAGCATTGTTTTGATGGATGTGAAGGGAATTGTTTTAGTGCTTTTACTTTTTCCATTTTTAAGGATTAATTATCCCATCATGAATAGCAAAAAGGGGGATAGTGACACTATAACACCATGGACAAACCATTCTTAAGAGTTTATAATTTTGTTGGTGGATAATGGAATCAAGTATAAATTGTGAAAGGTTCATTTAAATCTTAATTAGGGATATTTTTATTAATATATGGATCAAGATGACATAATCTCAATGGTGTAGATTGGTTATAATTATGATTATTCAAAAAAATTCAAAGGGTTAATTTAGGGTTTTCAATTTGAAAGGGAAAAGAAAGCAAAAGTTTGTTGTTTCTCTTGATTTTTGGGGGTCAATTTATTTTCTATAACTAGAACAAGGAAAAATGTATGGGTTGGGCCTTTGTAGCTCTAATTTGACAAACATTGTTATTTTTTAAGGATAAATTACACAGATGACCACTGAACTATGGGTTTGGTGTTAAAATGACCACTATATTATTTTTTGCCGCAAATGCACCACACAACTATTTAAATGGTTCTATTTTAGCCACACGCCATTAAAAACGAAAAAATTGACGGGACTGTTAAAAATTGGTATAATTACACATTTGGTCCTCTATATTTATACAATATATTAATTTAGTCCTAATTTTAATCTAATAAATAAATTAATTATTCAATAAGATGGTGACACATGCTACCACCTTATTGGGGGATTTTAATTATTTTTATTTAACTAAATTAATTAATTCACCCTGATTGGAGTAGGAAAAATGAAAACCAAAAAACTGCCCTTGGTAAAAATCAAACCTGGGACCTTGGGGTGTAGCACGCACAAGTTTACCGCTAAACCAAGCATATACTTGTGATATGCAATACTAATAATAATATATGTGTTATACATATGGAGAAAGAAAAAAACTATAATATATATCTTTTTAGATTGTAATTTAGTTTGGAATATTATATATATAATAAGAAGAGAAACTTGGTAGCATTGTCCAGATTGTTAAGAAGAGAAACCCAGCACTTTTCCAGCAAGATGATGAGATCGAGGTGAATATTGACAGTTTTGATCCAGAAACACTTTGGGAACTTGATAGATTTGTGACCAACTATAAGAAGAGTTTAAGCAAAAACAAGAGAAAAGCTGAAGTTCCTCTTCAAGCAAATTCTGGAGATGGACATAATATTCAGGGGACTGTAAGATTATGAACAAGTGATTCTTGAGCATCTTAACTGTTTTCTCTGTATAGAATTGTTGTTCACTACAACACTTTGTTGTTATTTTTTTTTTGCAGAATCTGGAACCGCCTGCTAAAGAGGTACCAAAAGTAGCTGAAACAGGTAATCTCCATGAACCAACAAGAAGTTTATCTTGTTTGGTCTATTCTGACATGTTTGATCAAGTAATTCACTTCAGATTTTGCGTGTCTTCATCTGAAATAACTGGTTCTATGTCTCAGTTGTTTAATCTAATGGTTTTCTTTGCAGGAATCGTGGTGCCGCTCATGTAATGAGCCAACTGAAGCCCATGTCATTTTTTATACTCACCAGCAAGGAAATCTGACAATCAATGTAAGACGCCTTTCCTGTCTTAAGTTGCCTGGTGAACGGGATGTGAAGATATGGGTGTGACACCGGTGCCTAAAGTGTGTTCATATAAATGGGGTTCCTCCGGCAACTCGTAGAGTAGTCATGTCTGATGTTGCCTAGGGACTTTCTTTTGGAAAGTTTTTGGAGTTTAGTTTTTCAAATCATGCGACCGCTAATCGTGTTGCCACATGTGGTCATTCATTGCAGAGGGACTGCCTTCGTTTCTATGGGTAAATGCTTAAAGTTTTAATCATTTTTACTGTTAAAGGATGATGTTGGTAGTTATGATAGATTCGGCAACATGGTTACCTTCTTCCGCTATTCTCCAATCGATATTCTATCGGTACAAGTGCCTCCATCAACACTTGAATTTAGTGGATTAGAAAAGAGGCAGGTGAGGTTTATCATCTATTTTCCCTCTTGTTCTTATACTGTTTGAGGCAGGTCAAGGCATCCGGGATACTAGGAGGCCTAAAGGATGCATCTTGACAATCATTTCTCCGAAACTTGTCTAAGTGCATACCTTTATATTTGAAGTTCTGTGTAAGTATTTTTGAAATATATTTTTTATTTGTTCGGTTTAAAATTTAAATATTTTAACTTATTTTCAATAAGTGCAAATTTTAATGTTACAAATTAAAAAAAAACGTGATATAATTGATGACAACTCAAAAATACTTTTGAAAAAAAATAGCTAGAAATTTCATATTCTAAAAAAATGTAATATATTCTTTAAACTAAGTTGAAAATTCACTTTAGACTTGAAAAATTATTTGCTATGTTGTGGTCAATTTTTTTAATATTTTAATATGATTACATAAAGAACATACAATATGTAAATAAACTGTTCAAATTTAAATTTTTTTTAGAGATAACAACACTCTTTCCTCTTATATGGTTAAAGAAAAACAACATCAATCATGAGAAGATAAATGCATATAATATAATATAATCAGGTCCGTCAAAGTTTACAATCTCTAGCTCTTAGCTCCTTCATAAAATCCCCCCCTACGTTTGCTGGTCTGTACACAAAAACCAACCCACCAGCAGCCGCCGCCGCGATAATAATATAGGGTGAGAGCTAAGACTGGATATCTGGAAACTTGAGTATACAAATGGAACTCTCTGGTTTAACTTCTTAGGAAGCCACCGCTATTGGATTCCCTCCTCCATTCATTGCCACGAAACTCACCCGTTTCTGCAACATCCACATCCACAACAAACAAAATTACATAATTATCCCCTTTTTTATTTAAATACCAACAGAAAATGAATTAAAAGACGTGCATGCATGTTTGGAAAAGTTCAAAGTGATGATTAACAAATTCACATACAAAAAAGTGATATACTTTGGTCAAACACGTGAGTGATGAGTCTAAGCTGATCAACCTGCCGTGCCTTGGATTCAATTTATTACAAGTATGTCCAACCAAAGACAAACCATACGCAAACTCAATTAACATTCATTGCTTGAGTTTTTGTTATTCTTTTTCTTCAAAAAATAGAATAATTTTTACTTCCTAAATTTAGTGTTTTTTTTCCGACTTAATCTCTAAACTTTTATTTTGGTTCACATTAACTCTTAAACTTGAATTTTTAATTCAATTTTATTCATTTTGATCATGTGACGCTCTCTTAAAGCATCGTATCATCCAAACGATTAAAATATAAAAATATTAAGTTTATTTATTAATATGGACCAAAACAAAATTCAAGAACTAAATTGAAATTTTAACAAGTTTAATGAATAAAAATTATTCTATTCTGTCAATTGGTCATATATATTTAAAAATTCAATAATTTTCATCATTCATATTTTAAAAATTCGACATTGCATCCTCCTAACACACACTCCACACCACTTGTCGCACTTTATGTTATTGCCTATAAGCTCGGTAATCGATAGGTGTGATAGCTCAACATTCATAGTCACTTCACTACTAGACAACTGCTAGACTTATGAAACATGCCCATATGACCTTAAAAGTCGTATGCTAGTGGACACAATCATTCTATTAATAGATTTTTTTATTAACTAGAGAAGTATTACATCCTCATGTCGGGATTCGAACACATACAAGATGAGACAATATGAACATCCTTAGCCACTGGGCCAATTAGTGGATCTCACTAATGGAATTTTAAATATGAAAGATTAAATTTATTAAATTATTTCGAATTAGGACAAAACTAATATAATATATAAGTTTTGGAGACTAAAATTAGTATTATACTCAATTTGTTTGTTTCAATTTTAACAATAGAGTTACTTGTTCGTAATGAAATTTTAATTAATAGATCAAATTGTTACTTTTAGAGAAAAAAAATGGTGACATATTCGTTATCAAACCTATATTTAAATTACTTGTGTATATTTTACCGTAATTTTTTAATACTATGATTCATACATACTATTTTTATACATTTTGTGATTATATGATAATATATGTTCATTATTAACTTATAATATTAAAGAATATTTCAATAATGAATAAAAAATATAGAAAAGAGAATGACGAGTAAACAAGATGCCATGAAAACAGGGATCATTGTCTTAAGGAAACTAACCTCACGTGCCTTGAAACCTTCCCCGGTGCTTCCATGGCTACCTTCACGTGGGCTGTTTTTTCCGGCATTTGCCATGCAAAGCTGCATGATTTTCTCAGCAGCTTCACTTTCATTCTCGCTCTCTTTCATCAACCTCTCCACCTCAGCCCTAGGCACTCTCAATTTCACCTTCATCGCCGCCGCCGCCGCCCCACTTCCACCGCCCGCCTCGGCCACCACGCTTTCGCCTTTCATCAACGTCAGATCCGACGCCGACCTCCTCGACAACATCAAGCTCTCGAGCCTGTCTTTTGCGCTCATGGTCACACCCGACCGAACCCTTCTCGGAACTCGCTCGGTCGGAGCTTCGGGCAGCACTACGAGGAAATAAAGCCTCTTGGGCTCCAGCTTTTGATGCGGCTCCAATGGCTTGGCTCGAGTACCGTAATGCTTAACGGCTTCGGATTCTAACAGAACATGTCCCGGATAATCTTTCAGGACATCCTCGGCTTTCGCCGGCGTTTTCAGTTTGAATGTCTCGCCGTTTATTGTCATCACCTTGGTCGTTTTTCTCCCAGCCAGTGAATTCCCCATTTTATGAATATTTTGGTATTTAGCTTTGAAAAGTGAATTAATAACTGCAGAAAAACTGGTCTGGTGGAGTTTATAAGGGTTAGGGGATAACTAGTCAACAAAAGAGGGCAGAGCTTTGAGGAAAATGACATTTTTAACTCTTTTTAGTATTTGATAGTCAAATGAATTCGAATTATATTCGAACACGAACCGAGTTAAATCCCTAAATTATAACTCTTTTAATAGTATTTTTCATTCAAAAAATTTGAATTCAAGACATTACTTAAAAGACATAAAAAAACTCCTTTACTAGAGGTCTAGGTTGAGGTGGTAATCACATGAATCCGAATTATATTTGTTACCAATTAGAAGGGTTTAAAGTAAGTTGTTAAGGATTTTTCTTACCTTAATTAGTGGTAGAGGGTTCAATTCTCACATTGGACATAAGTGATATAAATTTGTGGTCAATATCTACCCATATAAGCCATCAGAACATCGAGGATTAGTCATTGGACTTTCTCCGGTGGGATAGCACGTGAACAAAAGAAATTTTTTTTTACTATCAATTATAAGTTGATTTAACGAGTTGGGGCGTTAAATCCTTTAAGTAAATCAAGATTCAAATCTCAACGTTGTGAATGAAATAAACTGAACTAAAATATTGTCTCATAATAAATCTTTACAATATCTAATTTGAATTAATTAATTAATCCAATACTGATAAAAAGGTATTTCTAATTAACCATTTAACCCTAGAAAAACCGAAATATGAGAGAAGTACGTAGGATGTCACTTTCAATTAAAAATTTATTACACTATTTAAGTCTTATGGTTTACAAATTTAATATTTTTCAAAGTAATTATTTTCAAGAAAATATTTTTCAAAGTAATCAAAATATTAAAAACGTTTAGAAACTATAACCAATTCAACAAACAAATAAATTTAAGGACACGTTAGCCAGCATTGCACCGTTTAAGACAAATTCAGAGCATGTTCCTGTATTTCGTGGTGGAACTAACATGACAGCAAAGTTGGTTTACATTTTCTTTTGTTAAATTCTGTTTTGGTCCCTGTACTAGGTTAAAATTTATGATTTATTCTATGCACTTTAATTTAATTTACTTTAACGTAATTTGATTTATACATTTAGTTAATGTATTGACATGAAAACTTCCTAAAACAAAAAATTACATGTCAACCGGAACGTTTAAGAGTGATTTAAAAAAAATCCAATCAAACAACTTAATTCACTAAAAATTGATGATCAATTGTGCAAATTTCAGATTAACTAAAAATTCAATTCAATACTTCTATGAGAATAGTCAGTGATGTTAACAATTCAGATTAACTAATCATATTATCGAAATTTGATGATCAATTATGAAAAATTAAAATATATGGACTAAATCTTAAAACTTAACATAATAAAAGCACCACGATAAGAATTTAACTTTTTGTTACATGAAAGAAAATAACAACCCAATTTTTCGAAACATGTGAATAATTAAATTAAATTCCAATTGATTCGGAGTATATAAATTTTAAGAAGTTGAAAGATTCAAACCGCAGGTGTGAAAACTGAGTTTGGAGGTTAATGGTTAACATATTAGTCATTTACTATTAATTTCAGCATGACAATGAAGAAACTTCAGAAAAATCGATAGAGGAAGCTACTGAATTCGGTAACGTTTTTTAATTTAACTTAATTTTTTTTTGCCCTCTCGATTATTCAGTGCTTTATTCTGACCTGATTAATCTAAACTGACCTACATTACACATCTAATTTTATGAGTGAGTCTCGCAATTAATGGCGAGGCCACATATAGTTTAGGGACTTAATTGATCCCCTTAATTTGTTGTGGTATGAGATTTTTAAAGAGTTAAATGAAGTTTTTTAAGGAGTTAGTATAAAATTTTCATGAAAATATTAGAATTAACCCCACTATATAAAAATTCTGACTATACCATTGCTCACAGTATACGTTTTCTACATACACAAGACATCGTACTCAAGACATGCTTAAACGATTTCAAGCTACTTACCACTTGGACCAACTCAATTAATTAACTTAATTTTTATTAATAAGACTTTTAATTTTTTTTAATTGTATTAGTCTTTCAATTAGATAAATAATAAAAAAAGAGTACGTGAGACCATCTCTCCATAGACACGAAATTATTTATGTGGTAGGAACTAGGAAGGACTCTTGCTTCCTTAACCCGCTATTTTTTTTTATCTTTAATTTATGGTCATATTTGAAAAGAGATATTTAAGCCAAAATTAGAGGTTTGGGCTAAAATTAGAGATTTGATCGGTTAAATTCGCTAATTTGAATGTTTGGTAAAAAGCGGGTTGAAATAACGGATTGGAGTGAAACCTCAAATTTTGAAAAAAGCTGCTAATAGAAGCTTTTTTTGATATTAGAGATTTTGACATAAGAGTTAGATCACTTTACTAACAATTATCAAAAATTTCTAAATAAACTAAATTTAACCATATATGTTTTAATTCTTCAACCTCACGTATTTACATTGCGACATTTGTAGACTAATATTTTTTATTTTTGTATTTTTTTATTCTCACACATTTATATTTGTATTTAAATTTAATAATTAATTAAATTATATTAAAAATAATTATATAAATAATAAATTAATATATAAATCTTTCAAATATGCTTACTAATGTTAAATTACAAATTATTTAGAAAAATATTGATAATTAATAAACTATTCAAATAAATATCAAATATAATCATTTTCTTATATGTCATTTTACTTGTTTAAATAATCAAACAACTATCAGCTATCAGTTAATTTTACCAAACAGTTTTATACAATCAGCTAATATAATCCGCTAGTCAAATCAACTAATACAATTAGCTATAAACTAATGTATTCTACTATCATCTATCTATTAATTGTCAAATATAACTTATATAAAATTAAAATAATAAATTATATATATTTTTTCATGTTTTAGGCATTTAATTCTTAATTCTGACAACGTACTCGCACAAAATAGTATCAATATGTCATGATCATATAACTAAAAACTTAAGTTCAAAATTAAGGTAAAATAAAAAAAAATGAGAATTAAATTAAAAGAAATTTCCAGATGGAAGAATTAAAAATTAATTTTTCTTAGAAACTCCTGTGCACCAACAATTTCTCTTTTTTCCACAGTTCTAACGAGGTATTAGAAACGACCAGCGGTAAGGTTGATTTGTTTATAAAGATAAGGGCAACTTATTTATATATTATATACATAGAGGATTGAATTGAATGACAGGAAGGGTCCAACTTGACCGTCGGCTCATCAACTTGGAACTTGGAAGTCACTTTACTAGCTAATATTTATCAAATCTTTTCTTTAGAATAAACTCTTTTTAATGTCATTTTCCCAAAAGAAATTATATTTAGCTCAACTCAATTTTCCTTAACCCAATGTCCGTATTTGATAAATAGTTTTTTTGAGCTAAAATTAAAAGTTTGAAATATTTTTAGAGGTTTGACCAGTCAAATCCATTAATTTAGATGTTTGGTAAATAGTGAATTATAATAAAGGATTTAGGTGAAACTTTTCATTTTAAAAAAGCTCTTTTCACGAGCTTTTTGAGTTAGAGGTTTGAATAAAATGCTTGTAAAGACTATTTTGTCCTTGATAATTATAATTTTTTTTTAAATAAAATAAATTTGAATAATTAATAAAATTTAACAAATAAAAAATAACCATGTCTATTTAAATAACATTTAACAAATAAATTTGAGTTAGAGGTTTGAATAAAAAACTCCTTTTGTTCTTAATAACATTTAAATTTAATAATTATTAAAACTACACTAAAAAGAGAATTTAACAAATAAAAATAATATATACATCATTTCGTATATGCTTAGTAATGATATTAAAAGAAATTAATTTTTATAATCCAATTAATATTTATAGATATAAAATATTAATAACTAATAAATTATTCAAATAAGTACTGGATATAATCATGTCCATTTTGCTTGTTCAAATAATCAAACAGCTATAAGCTATCAGTTAACTTTACCAAACACTTCTATACAATTAGCTAATGTTATCAGCTATCCGCTATCAGCTAATGTAATCAGTTATCAGTTATATGCTAATTGTCAAACAGGGCCATTATTTTGTTGTTAAAATTAAAATGAACGTATGATATGGTTTGTTATAATAATATTTTTAGTCCATAGAATTTATATGTTTTATTAATTTTTTCTTATTTTAAAATAATTCAATAAATAACCATTCATATTTAAAATTTCTATCAATTTAATTTTTTTTATGATAATGTCAAAGCAAGAAAGTTCTTCGAATAAAAAACAGTTAATAACAACATTGTCATAAAACAACAAGTAAATTTTAAATTGTTATTATACCATAAAAGTAATAAGAAAATAATATAATATTTCTAAGAGAAAAAACAAGCAACTTAGGATAAGAACAAAAACTAACGATGAAATTTTTATATACAGATGATTAAATTATTGAACTATTTTGAATTATGACCAAATTAATAGATTGTATAAGTTTTGATAACTAAACTATTATTATACCATACCATGTCACATCACTATTCTCTTTTAATATTCGGTCGATGACATATTTATAAGAATATTTTAATTAAACAACATGTTTGTATTTTTTAGAAAGAAAAAAAAGAATATTTTTTTTACTAAATCTATAATTTAATCTGAAATATAATTTATTTATTTTTCTATCATAATCACACACATTGACTTTGAAAATTTAAAAGAAAAAGTAGTTTCCTCTTGGCTTGTAAATTAATAAGTCTTGTGTTTCCTTTTATTTATTTATTTAAAGAAGTGACTTTTTGGTTAGCTTCTATTATTCAATTTCAGTTAGCACATGGGGTATGGCCAAATTGTACATTGTGCAAAGTACAGACTTCTTCTAGAAAAAACTAGTTTATTTTATTTTGGTAATTAAGAAAGGTTTAATTCATCTAGAGAAAAGATATCATGTTCCATAGAAATCTTCAAAGTATGTTACACCGACAGAATTATAATTTTTATTTTAAAATAAACGATACACACCTTGCATATTATTAACGCATCACATTTTTCTACAGTGCACTCTACTAACGCAACACTCAAGAATTAATCATGTAATTAATTGTATTTTCAAAATAAAGTTAGAATTTTAATATAATAAACAATTCATATTTGTGCTGCAATATATTTTAATTAAAATATTGAAACCAAATCCTCCATTATTCACCAACCCTAATCACACCCCTAAATCTTTTATTATAGTTTTCACCACAGCCTCTAGCCTCCTCCATCTTCATTATGAATTCCAAACAGTTTATCCATAAATCCTCAATTCATTATGAGTCAACGCCTCAATCCCTTGATAACAAATTAAAATTCCAAACAGTTGATACAAGCGTAAAGAATTACAAATTATGTCTTTCTCATTTAACCGATTGGAAGGAAGTATACCAGTAGAAATTAGGAAGTATACTGGAGATTAGAACAAAATATTTAGGGTTAGAGCTTAGGATTTGTGGAGGATGGATGTTTGATTTTAATATTTTAATTAAAAATATTGTAGAACAAATAAATATGAATGGTTTATTAAATCAAAATTTTAATTTTATTTTGAAATAATTTTAATTACATGTTCAATCCTCGACAGTGGCAGATGCAAAGGTTAGCTTGGGTGGGCCCACCCTGAATTTTTTAAAATTCACAATTTGCCTTTAATTTTTATGAATTAGTCCTTAAAATTTATGAGTTGTGCCCACCCTGAAATTTCGAAATTTTTATTATTGTGTCCACCCTAAAACAAATTTAACTTGTGCCCAGCCTAAAAAATATTTCTGGATCCGCCACTGATCCTTGAGATTTTTAATTACAAATTTTATCTTTATCATTTAACCAATTCGAAGGAAGTATACCGGTGAAGATTAGAACAAAATGTTGGATGAGTTTACTACATGCGACGAACACCACTGAACACCACTAATGATGAACATTGCTAAACACCATTAAATTAATTAATAAAGATTTAAAATTTCAATGAATCATTAAATAATTAATAATTACTTTAAAAAATTCAATTAAATTATTTTTTGAATATGCTGGTGTGATGCAAGGATATCATATGTTCAATTTCTTAGTCTTTTAATAAACGACACACACAACATGCATTATTGGTGCTCGAACCCAAGTTTCAAGAGATGATGAACATCTACCTTTGCCACCAGGACACAAAGGGATGAGCAAAATTTTATTTTTTTAATAAGGGTAAACTATATATTTAGTACCTCACATATTTTCGTATTTCTATTGAATTCTCATTATTTAAATATTATTTTAATTTGACCTTATTTTTTATAAAAATTAATTTAACCCTTAACCCTCAACCTAAAACTCTAAACTATTAAACATTAAACCCTAAACTATTCAACCTAATTAAACTCTATTCAACCTTAAACCCTATTCTTTTTGGATTCAGGCTTTTTTTAGGGATTGTTATTGTTCAAATTTTGGAATCAAGTCTTTCATTTATTTGATCAAATTGAGTTTGGGCAGGTGAAGAAAGAAAAATAGTTTACAGGTGGGTTTCAAGTTCAATCCATTTTGCCACCCCTGCCTACAAGCACTAAATCAATCTACAGTTTATACACAAACAATTTTGAAGGCATTATGCTACTACTACTACTAATTTCCTTTCTGAGTGTATGCAATATATTATAACCGAAAAGTAGGCTTTTCCCTAATTAATTTTAACAAAAGCAAGATAAATAAAGTCCAATTCAATCACAAAATTTGAGATAAAGAGTTGAAAAACAATTCAAAACAGAAAACAATAATATTTGTTGCAGATTACGTAACGTCTAAATGGAAATAGCAAATTTGCATTGTTAGCTAATCTTATTTAAAAGTTTAAGATACTCACTTTGACGACGTTTTAAAACTACACGATAGTTTCTCGAACGCACTCTCAAAATTAAGAGTGTAACAACTGCAGATAATGTAATCGCAATGACAAATTTTTAAGGGTTTAAAGTTTAATAGTTTAAGATTTTAGGTTGAGGGTTAAGTGTTAAATTATTTTTTATAAAGAATAGGGTCAAATTGAAATAATATTTAAATAATGAGAGTTCAATAGAAATACGAAAATAAGTGAGGTACTAAATATATAGGTTACCCTTATTAAAAAAAATTAATATATAAAAATAATTTAATTGATTTTTTAAAAATAATTATTAATTGTATGGTGTATCATTGAAATTTTAAATCTTTATTAATTAATTTAATGGTGTTCAGCGGTGTCTAACATTAGTGAAGTTCAGCACTGTTCGTCGCACATTGTAAATTTTTTCCAAAATGTTTAAGGTTGAGGTTAGAATTTGTGGATAATGAAGGATTTGGTTTTAATTAAAAATATTGTAAAACAAATATGAATGATTTATTAAATTAAAATTCTAATTTTATTTTGAAATAATTTTAATTACATGTTTAATTCTTAAGATTTTTAATAATAATTTAAGACATTAAATATTTAATGGTGTGCTACGGTGTGTTGCGTTAGTGGTGTATAAAATTATATATTTTATTTTGAAAGAGTAATCTTATCTATTAAACTATGTACATTTATATGTGATTTCATAGAGTAAATATAAAATTATAATATATTTTTCAATAAATCATCTATTGAGATTTTGTTATAAAGAAAAGAAAATGAAATTATTAGTAAAAGAAAATTCTAAATTGTTGAGAAAATTAATAGGAATTTATATTTATTTATAGAATAAAGTAGAATTCTAAAAGTGTTTTAAATACCATGTAGGATTATTGAAAATTTTCAATTTTCACGAGGGAATGTCAAATTTTGGTATCTTTTTTAATTAAGAATAAAAATAATATTATATTTTGTGTGTATAATATATATATATATATATATATATATATATATATATAAATCAATATTTATTAGTTTGAATCTTTTACTTGTAGTAGAAAAATATATTTTTTTAAAAGAATAAGTTAAAATTCAAATATTTGTTATTTCTATTTATGCCAATTTAAGTTGTATACATAAAATTTATAATTAAGAATATCAATTTTTCAATTTTAACAATTTTAGGAGAACAAAATAATTTTTTCAAATATTTTGAGGAGTCTGAATAAGAGTAAAAATATTTAGGGGCCTAATGATAATTTCCCAAGTTTTAGGGGTCATGGCCCCACTAATCCATTGAGTTCCACAGCTGTATAACTATGAATACAACAACTCATTATAATAAACAAAGAGCAAAACGAATTTGAACTCAAGCCAAGCAACTTGTTCACTTATTCTTTTCGCTCCTTCGTTAAAGCCACTTGTGAATTGTGATAAAAACAAAATTGAGGAGAAATGACAAGGAAAGTAAAGAAAAAGAAATATTAAAATAAGAAAATTTGGAATATTATTTGGTATATTGAGAATAAGTTAAGCACATTTGAGATTAAATGAATTTTTTACACACTCATCATAAAAAAGAAATGAATAAACAGAAAGAGCAATGAGAATGGCTTTGTACCTCATGCTCTTCTCTCAAAGGAATAGAATGCCAGTTTTGTCAAACAATAGAAAACAATTAACAAACTCTCTGTCTCTGATGCGGCCTGCAGGGTCACGGCTGCTGTAATTTTCGAATATGCTCCAACAATGAAGTAGCCTTCCGCTTGGCCCTCTCGGTACCGCTTTTGGTAAGCTCCGTCAACGGTATGGCAGCACCCAGCCTACTTAAGCACGCCAGATTCTCAGCATCTCTTTTACACAAACAAAGTAAAATGGCAGCTGCATTCTCTTTGTTTCGAGGCAAGCCTCTTCGTAGAAGATCGATCAATACCGGTATGGTGCTAGCCTTTACTATAGCTGCCTTGGCATCATGGTTGCTGGCAAGAACCGACAGTATCGTCAAAGCCTCATCGACCATGCAGTTTCTTGAATCCGTGAGCATCTTCAACAATGCTGTTATAATTCCGGCTCGGACTGCCCGGCCCTTGTTCCCCTGATAAATGCACAGATTGAATAGAGCAGTCGCAGCATCTTTCTTGCCTCGAGTGCTTCCATGTTGTAGCAAATCTACCAATGCTGGTATTGCCCCGGATGAACCAATTATTATTTTGTTCTCATCTGCAAGTGACAAACTGAAAAGGGTAGCCGCCGCATTCTCTCTCGCTTCCATGCTTCCGGCTCGGAGGACTTGGACAATGGAAGGAATGGCACCAGCAAGCATTATAAGATACTTGTTATTTTCAAATATGGACAGGTTAAGAATAGAAGTTACTGCATGTTCTTGTAATGAAACATCATCTGCTGTTAAGAGGTTGACCAGAACAGGTATCGCTCCTGCGTCTGCAATTAGTATCCTGTTATCTGTGCTTCGTTTCGATAATGATCGGATTTCAGCCACAGCTTCTCTACGTTCCTCTAAGCACCGGCTTGACAGCTTAGACATCAGTGCCTGGATGACTGCCATGTCACCACCAACATCACGGAAAGATCCATCGCTCTTTTTGAGCCTACCGTTTGCTAATCCGCTTGGCTGCTCAATGTTATGTCTAGCACACCATTGATTTATCAGACTTCTCAGAACATAGTTAGGGGTTAGGGTTAAATTTTCCAGCTTCTGCTGAGTTTTCGGACACGTTAAATTGCCACAATCTATCCATCTCTGTATGTAAGACCTCTCGTAAGTCTGTAAAATCAAAATGATAATTAATCAGAAGGCAATCTAGAAAGCAAAGGCTGATCATGGAAATATTGACATAGAAACTAAAAGCAGCAGCTGTGGTGGCACAATATACCTGCCCTGTAGCTACAATTACCGGATCCCTCATTAGTTCCAAAGATATTGGGCATAGGTAATCAACAGGAATTACTAATGCATCAGGTTTCTTGGTTTGCTCAGTACCCTTAGTGGCCAGTTTCTCTTGCCCTTTGGAATCGGTTTTGTTCGAAAAGCAGACATCAGAAGGAGTTGAAGAGCTATTCACTCTTTCCAATACCTTAGTCTCCTCATCCGCAGCATGTCTTACAGCACCACGATTTTCTGGAATTTCATGGTTGGTATCACCACCTTCTTTTTCCAGTGACTGGGAAATGGCATTCGAAACTTTTCTCGAATTCAAAGACCCATATCTTTCTGTTGCTCTTCTCAGTTGTGCTCTCACCAATGAGATCTGGAAAAAGGAGGAAAGCAGTTGATGTTACAAAAGGAAGTCAATATAGAAAAATAAATAAAAAATGAAGAAATTATAAATTTTGGAAGTAAACCTGTTCTTGAACCTCCTCTGAGATTTGAAACTGATCAAATGGAATTTTGGCTAAACTTTTCTCCAACTTCCAAGTAACACATTGAAATTGGAAAGAAATTCTTTTGGCAGCCCCATCCTTTAAATTAAGATATAGCAAATTTCAGAGACGTACCTATAACATAACATATTAAGAACAAATGCATATAACCACAATAAAAACTCCAGCAAAAACCGCTCTGCTAACAAAAAAAACTGTAAAAATCAACATATCCTTCTCCAATTTTCATGATCTGCAATTGCAGATCAATTGGAATTGCTCCATTTACCTAGACAAAAACTAGCACTCGGATAGACGCTCTTCCAACTCTTATTTTTCTTAAAGTAGTCTATCTCATACCTATATTCAACACAAATGAATAGATAGAGACAGGATGGACCGAGGGGTGTTAAGGACATTCGTAACCCTTAAAATTTCAAATTTTCTTTGTATTTTATATTAATAATCTAATCTCCCACTCTTGGATTTTGAAATTCCCATATAATTTTGTTAAATATAAAAGTTTGAACCGATGACATAAAATTCAATGTCCGACCTAGATAGAGACACCTAATCCTAAAAGCTTTAAGAAGAAAACTGATGATACATTTCGAGCTGGAGATAATATGTCGCACTGAATACAAATCGACCCAGTAATTAGTATGTGGAAAATTTTCTGACGAGAAAATAGTTGACTAATTCTGTAATTTTGCAATAGAATTGACTCTATCAGTTAAAATCAAAATGAAACAAACTTCAAGTATTTGAGTGATAAAACAACTGCCATTGCCGGACATCGCAAAGCCGATTAACAGATCAACATTAAAAAAGGATTAATGTACTAATGCACTAGTACTCGACTACTCGTGTTCTTTAAAATAAAGAAAGAATAAATATGAGTTAGGGGCGTTACAGAGGAATTAACGGAAGCGGCGGACAAGAGACGCTTAGCAGCCTGTAGAGCAGTGGCGAGATCAGCCGACCATGAAGAATCAGAAGAGGAGGAAGCGTGATCAGGATCAGACGGTCCGAAATCTCTGATTTCCTCGAGCAAATGCGTGAAGAGAGCTATCCTCCTGACCAGATCCGTGCAATCCTTTTTAAACACTCCGGCAACCACATTCACGGCAACGATGTCGTGGACAAGGCGGAGCAAGAACGCGGCAGAAGCGTCGGCATCGACTCCGGCGGCCATTATTGAAAGCCAGACGCCGGCAGCTGGTTGGCTTGAACCGAGAAAAAAGTTTTATTGTTGGTTTAATAAAAATGATTGAGGAATATAAGGGGATGGTGAAGCCGCTGCATTTGGTGGAGAGAGGAGAAGGTGGTTTAATTTATTTTAATAATAATAATAAATGGATTGGGAATGAATGGATTAACAAATTAGCACAGAAAGAGAGAGATTCGCGGGGGAGAGAAAAAGGAAGGTAAGAGGAGAAGAGGATACAGTTGGATTTGGAATATTGTGAATTGTTACACAACTACTACAGCCAATTACACACTTCCACTACCACTCTTTTATTTATATATTATATATGATTTTTTATTTTTTATTTTTTAACTACCGGTATTCGACTTATTGACCGACTAGTTTGAATCGGGTTTTGCATAGACCTAATATTGAGACGATCTTTCGAATCTAATTTTCTTCGTTGACAACGTCAATATTCGAACTTCTAACCTTATTTAAAGAAACTAGCATCTCATCATGTTAGACCAACTTGTTGATAACAAATTAATTATGATTTGATGTAAAAATAAATAATTTTACAAATGTTATTAAAATGTCGATAAATATCACTGACTGGGTTGGTTTAAGTGGTAAGCAGTTTGATATCGCTTAAGTAAGTCTCGTGTTCGACGAATTGTGTATACAAAAAATTCTCACTGACAGACTCACTTACCAAAGCCAGGTGTGCGACAATGGTCGGTCCGAATTAGCCATGACAAAACCCTGAAGAACTAGGAGAGCAAAAAAAAATGTTGATAAATATTCAATTAGTCTAGTAGGATGATGCACTAAATGCCTTAAGCAATGTCATGGCTTCAAATTATAGCGTTATGAATGGAGCAAATTGGGTTAGAAGGGTTAGGGATGCTCAACCGGTCGGTTTGGTTACCCGACCGAACCAAACTATCAAAAATCCATTAACTGAGTTTTTTCTATTAACCGTTAATCGAATTTTTTTCGAAAATTTTAACTGAATCGAAAAAAGTTCGGTTAATTCGGTCGTTTTTCGAATCAACCGATTTTTTTTAAATTTGGGTAAATTACACAAATGGTCACTAAACTATGTTAAAATGACTTTTTAGCCACTGAACTTTCAGAATTTCTAAAACAACCATTGAACTTATTGAACTATTATAAAATGGTCATTGAATCATTGCACGTTGTAAATTATTGATATATATTTAAAAGTTTGGTGATTATTTTTAATAATTTAATAAATTTAATGATATTTGTGCTAATTTGATAAATTTTAATGACCATTTTATAATATATTAAAAATGTAATGATTATTTTATAATTTTTAAAAGTTCAATGACTTTAAATATATGTAACATATATAATATATAAAAAATTTGGTTAATTTATTAATTAACTGATTTTGAACCGAATTAACCGATAACTGAAGTTTGAAAAAATTCTTTAACTATTAATCGACTGAACCTAAAATTAACCGAAATAAAATTCGGTTTGGTCGGTTAGTTTGGTTAAACCCGGAGTTTGAACAACTCTAGGGAGGGTCGCCCCCTTAATGAACTTCAATAATACATGTTCCGGATTAGTGAGTCAATGTATTGGACAACAATAGTTAATCCAAACTGTTGACAAATATTTTGGAAAAAGAACTTTGATATACAAGTATGTGCAAACTTTAATTTACAAAAACTTATTAAATTTATGGTTTAGGGTTAGGTAATAAGATTTTAGGTCTAGTAATTTAGAGTATATTTTATAAAAAGTTGTGTAATATTTTTACGCAATTTATGCTTCAAAATACAACTCAAATATTTTATTTTTTTATTTAATGCATTAGTATATTTATGTTATTTTTATAACCTAAATATATGTGGACCTAACCTAGAACAAATCTAGACATAATTCGCATATGATGTAATTTAAACCATAATATAGTTCAAATCCATTCATACTAAACCATTTATTGATCCAGCGAAATGAGGTAGAGATAAAAATTTGGATTACGGATCTGAATATTTGCAGACATTTGATCTGTTTTTACGAATTCAAATGTTAAAATTACTGTCCATTATAAAGTTAAAGCTTGTGTGAATAGATTATCCATTATCCTATTTTTATTTTACGGATTCAAATATCTGAATCTGATTTTAGATTATAAAATAGAGAATATATTTTTTACTCATAGTATTTATTTTTCGTTCGAGTTTTTTGGTAGGGTTTTAACTTTATGTATATGATCATTGTGTGATCTAAAATTACTAGTTTATTGTGTCAAACTTATAGGAAAATGTCCGGCGAGGAGGAGCAACGGTGAGGAGAAGTGCAGGTGAGGAGGAACGGCAGTGAGGAGCAGAGATGATAGACTTAGGGATTTCACGAATGATTTGGGGATCGATATTAGTCTTTAGATAATAAAACGCTGAGTTTAATCTATAGCGGCGTTTTGAACCCAAACGCCGCTAAAGGTGAAATACCGCGGCGCAATCCAAAAAAGCCACTACAGGATGAAAATTGCGGCGTTTATTCCAAAACGCCACTATAAACATATTTTTAGAGTCGATCAATAGCGGCGTTTTCTTCTTAAACGCCACTAGAGACGATACATACAATAAGCTTATGGCGGCGTTTGAGTTTAAAACGCCGCTCTTGGTTTATCTTTACCGGCGTTTAATATAAAAACGCCACAATAGTTGTCAAGTTGCGGCGTTTCTCCTACAAACGCCGTGATAGGTTTATTGTTGGCGGCGTTTGATCAATAAACGCCGCAAAATGTGCCGCAATAGAACAAGTCTGCTGTCATGAGTTTACGATGATAATTGTAAACCTTTATTGTAATTTTGAATATTTTTTTTAATAAAACTAGCTACTTCTATTAAAAATATTATTTTTTTGAACAGTTCATACTGCTCTAGAGAGCTTTTAACCACATGCTCAGATGCTCAAAAGATTGTTGACGTGTATATTTTAAATATTTGTAAGGTAGTAATATTAATTCGAATTTTAGATAATAATACTCAAATAATTTGCGGGAAAAATAGATTTATTTTTAGGCAGATTGTGGATAATGATTTAGATAATTCAAATTGCAATATATAATATACTATCATTTTTAGAACCATAACTAGACCCTTAAACTACATTCGTGATTCAAATTATCGAGTTTAAATTATGCAATTTAGATTGATGGGATCCTTGTAATGAACACATACAATATTTGAATTTAAATGAATTAATAAATAAATTAGATGTCAAGCGATTATATATATATATATATATATATATATATATATATATATATATATATATATACTCATACGTAATTTACACACAAACTCAAACCTATCACTAAACCAATGACTTGTTCGTATTATTACGTAACATTATTTTTACTCTTTGAAATTAAAATTAGCTAATACTTCTACGGTAACAATGTACAATTACGATAATAATAAATTTTATATATTTAGATAAAAATTATTTTTAAAAAATTGCTTTTTGTTTGCAGGAATTGTTGGCTAGGCTGTAAAGTCCAACATTATCATCGTCGTACTTTCATTTTGATTTTTGTCTACCACCATAGCTATGATTAAAATAATATAAAAAAGAATGTTGAAAATGTCCTACTTCATTTTTTTTGCATGTTTACAACTGTATTCTTTTTTAGTTTTATTTATTCCAGGGCAATAAAATTACGATTTTATATTTTATAAATTTTAAACAAACCAACCAATATTAACTCTCTTTTTTTGTTTGTTGTGGAGAATATATCACCTCAAATTGTCCATTAGTATTTATGGCACATAAAATGATAAAAAACATTTTTGTCACTGTATTTTAGATATTGAATAGTTATTCTGCTTTTGTTGGATTAATTTGTCACTAATTTTTTATAAAGGTTTTAACAAATATATTTTTAAAAAGTCCCCTTCAAATATTCACTTTAATAACTAATATAATAAATCAATATTAATTAACTAAAATGTTTATTTTATAAAAAATAAATAAATAATATTTTATTAAATAGAGAGATATTACATTCCTAAAATAAATTCCGAGATTCAAATCTATACAAGATGAGACAATATGAACGTTCTTTAGTCACTCTTAAAAAAAATAAACATTTTAAGTGTATAAGCATAATTTCAATGAAATTTACCCATTCCCACGTAGTATTAGAAATAAACTTGTTTTAGATTATAGAAAACTCATTTTTAGGTAGAATGACTTTTTACTCCTTAAATTTCATTTCAGCATTTAAACTTTTATTATATATTTTAGTTTGAATTTTTATTTTTTGTTAAATGGATCTAAACGTAACATAATAATAACACTAACTTGACCTTATTAAAATGTAGACATGAGCTATTTTTATCATTTTCTATCACACCATAAAAAATCCTATTATATATTAATTTCGTAAAAAAATATACCAACATTTTAACGATGATAAATTAGTTAATTTTATCAATTTTTTATGAAGTGACAAAAAAATGATTGACGTAGCTTAAATACGCTATTACTTCTCCATCATATTAGAGATGATTTGATTAAAAATAAAAGTTCGAAATTAAAAGAAATCAATAAAAGGTCAAGGATTAAAATGACTAAACCTGTCAAAGTAGAGGGTCAAAATGTCATTATGCCTTTTTATCATTTTTTCCCGTGAGAGAACGTGCTTAGCAAAAACTTTGTATTCCAATATACCTCATATTTTTTGTTTAATAATTAATAATAAAAATCCTTGAAGTTGACGTTGTCAAACAACGGCGGCAACGAACTAGAAAACGAGTAAAGCCGACGGTTTCCAGCTGTTCGTGTCTGATTTCGCGGCGGTAAATATTACTCATACGTCGCGTCGGTAAATTAAAGTGAGTATTTCAGCGTTCATTTTAAGAAGTCTAATGTCAAATAAGTCATTTCCAAATAAAAAACAAAGTTTTTTATTTATTCAAATTATAATTTTATAAACTCGACTTGAAAAAAAATTAAAGAAAAGTTTAAACAAATTCGAATATCTCAAAATTTTCAATAACTAACGAATATATTTATAAATTCGAGTTGAGTTCTTCAACTCCGCCTGATATATATGTATATGACATATAAAAACATATAAAGAAATACATGTATATCATATACAAATATAGAAAGTCGTTTAAATTATAGGGTAAAATACTTAAATCATCACTCAACTTTGCTCTAAGACCTATTTTGGTGACTAAACTTTCAAAAACTCAATTTACTCATTAAACTTTACTTTTTGACCTATTTTAATCACTTTAGATTATTTTATTAATATTTAGGTATGACATGACATATTTTATTATTATTAAATATAAAAAATAATTTAAAATAAAAATAAATTATATTTTATCTATTATTAAATACAAAATTACAAAATAACACACAAACATCCCAAATCTCAAACACCCCTAACTCTCTCACCCTCACCGGCATCACTCTCGTCAGCGTCACCCTCACCGACGTCATCCTCGTCAGCGTCACTACCCATTCACTCTCATCACCAAACCTCGTTAACCCTTTTGCCTAAACTACCATTAAACAAAATATAAAACCTTTCCGATTTCAATCAAAGATTTTAAAAATATTTGGATTTAGGGTTTCATCGAATTGAAAGATAATTTAAGTTAGGATTTTATCAAACTAAAAGATAAATTGGGTTTATGATTTTGTCAGTGATTTAGGGAATATATGGATAGAAAAAAAAATTCAGTCGAAGTCCGATAGAAGGAGCATTTCTTCGGTCTCACCTGAATCTCCTCTCTTCCACCGTTGTCGTTTGATTTGCTTCTGCTGATGGTTCCTCTTTTTCCACTGCTGTTGCGTGTAAAATAGTCTATCGCAATGGTAGTGCAAGTGTACACGACGCAAGTAGTAAAGTGATACGAAGTATCGGATATCGTCTCCACAAGGATTGGGCTAATAGCTTCACCTTGATTCACTACACGAAAGTAAAGGAAATAATTGAGAAAGTTGTCACGAGAATAATGAAGAAAACGCAAATAAAATAGTAGAAATATAAAGATAGAGAGAATGGGCTGGTATTGAATTGCTCAGTAGTGCAGGTATTGCAGAGTTTAGGAAATCCAGTTCTGTCGTCGGGCCTGTCGCGGCAGCACCTGTCGCGGCAGCACCTGTCGCGGCAGCAGTCCGTTGATCGCCGCGGCAGCAAACGCTTAACTCAGTACTTTCAAGTTTGGCAAGAATCCCAGATCTGCCTTGGCCTATCCCTAGGTCCAAGTCTGTCGATGATCACGTCTTGATGATACCTCCCGGTGTGAATCGAAGGATGAACACCGATATGTATGAATTATTCTTTAGCCACTTAACCTCGCCCTATCCCTAGGCACGAGATAGTTCAACTATAAGCTAGAGAACTTGCTCTTATTTCTTTCGTATACTTAACTCTCCCGATGCTAAGTAAATAGATAACCTCACAATGCTCTCCCGATGCTCTTGCAAGATATTAATAACCAAAATAAGAGAACTTGAAGTTTATTTTATTGAACTGAAAATACCTAGAACAAAACAACCCTTGCAACTACTTTACAAATCAACCCGTGGCCCTAGGGGGAATTTAGAACATGTCGGCGGTGGGTAAACGGCTAGTGGTTTTTGGTTGTCGGTTATGGGGTAATCGGCTATGGTCTCTTCCTAGGTTAAAATATATGCCCTTATATAAGCTTTGGGCTCAAGTTATCTAAGTTAACAAGGATTGCAACTTTAATTAAAAGTATGATTCTAATAAAGACTTAATCTCCAAGGAATCTACTTTTCAGCCGTCCTCCTTGTTTTTTGGAATTCTCTCTCTTTGAGCTTTGGGCTTGACATATCTTTTGATCCGAGGCTTGGAAAAATATTTGGTTTTCACACGACAAACAAGCAGAATTTTCTCTATCTATCGAGGTCCACTTTGCTTTTTCTCCACTAATTTGCTGTCGTCCTCTGCTGTCACGACAACACCATGGAAGCATCGTCCTCTTTGTTTGCTTGTTCAGTTCAGCTCTCCTGCTTATCTGCCCTGCGCCCGCCTTCACCGTCTACGACGGCGGCAACCTGCCAAAAACAGCCATTTTTAGTAGAATCTGTGCCTTTTATATATTTATGATGTTTTGCTGTAAACTAACCTAAATGCAATGAAATGATGCTCGAATGCAGCAGAAATATGGGTTAACAAGGGTGTAAATAATAGAACTTTTACACACTCAACACACCCCCAAACTCAAGTTTTTGCTTGCCCTCAAGCAACTAAGACCTAAAAGAAAAATGAAAAATTTTTGTTTTGGCTTTCAAACAGTGAACTTTCCCTTACCCGTCGTTCGTTCCCTGTGGCGGCAGCAACCTGTCGGATAATTTAGGATCTGTCCGGACTCTCACTATAGTTCTTGTGCAGTGCGTTCATGCTTGTGAACAGTTATATGCTAAGACTCTCTTAGTTTCACTAGAATATTCAACTTCTTAACTCGAATCTTTATGCCAAAGTTTATCTTTTTGAAGGCACATTTTCATGCTTCTTTGATTTATTTGTTTTGACTCAATTTCTAAAGTTTTACTAGAGCCAGTTTTAGGCACCTCTAGTTAGCATCCTAAAGCCGGTTTCGGGCACCTCTAGGTTTTTGAGTCTCTTTTGCTAAACTTCTTTCCTAGAGCCAGTGTTAGGCACCTTTAGGAGCTATTCATGTACTAAGCTTCCTATTCTAGTTTGGCGAAAAGAAATCTAAGCAGTATAACAGTCGCAATGGTGTTTAAGTTTTCAGAACTATAGAAAGGCTCTAAACTTCTCCTTAAACTGTCCTAAAGATGCTGCCACGATAGAGCTGTCATGACAGGTAAGATCAATTCATAGTTTTAAGCCAAAATTTTTAGTTTTTTTAAGAGAACTTTAAATAGGACCCAATAATTAATTAAGATGTACTAAGACTCCATTAAGATGGAGGGTTGCTACCCCCAAACTCGAGGGTTGCATTGCCCTCAATGCAAATGACAGAATAAAAATGAATGCAGTACATCACAAAATATAGATAAGGCAGGCAGCAATAAGAAGAAAATAAAAGACTAAAATCTTAAGCACTGTCTTCACTACTGCTGCTGAGGCGAATTTGGCGGCAAATTCTGGGCTGTGGGACAGGCTGGGCTGGTTGCTCTACGACCTGGATGTCAGAGCTGCTGCCGCTGTCCCAAGTGTTGCTGCTGCTGGCCTTTGGCATAAGCTTTATGTTGGCCATTCTTTTCTTCCTCTTGACAGGTGTGAATTCTTTCTCCAAGTTCCTCCGAATAGAGGGTTCTGCTTCGCTTTCTGCCCAGAGGAAGGAAGAAGAAAAACCAGCTACAAAGGCAGCAATGTCATCCAAGGGCGGTCGCTTTGTTCCACGGGCGGATGTGTCGGCCTGAGGGCTGCCGGCCACCGTCGGGGCAGGTGATGGAGTGGAGGCAGCAGATTGTGGTGTGGCCGTGGGGGTAGGTGTGTGGGCAGGGGTGGGGATGGTGAAATAATGGGCAGGGAAGGTAGGGAAGACAACATCAGGAAAATTTAAAGTATGGTGAATGAAATTTACCGTGGATGCGGCAAAATCCTTGATGAATGTCATTAAACCCAGCTGTCTGTCCTCCATCCTCTGAATGACAGTAAGGATTTGAGTGGAGGGGTCGGTCGGAGGAGCTGCAGCGGCGGCAGGTTCAGGGTCGGGCTGCTCGGATGATTCAGTAGGGGCGGCAGCAGGGTTGAAGGAAGAGATGGGGGTTGCTACTGTCAGCTCCATAAGGCTGATGATAGCTTTGTCTGTCCAGCTCGTCCCTTCACTAGATGATCTGTAGTGGCTTCCGGCACGGCAGAGCAGCGACAGAGAGATGTGATAAGGAAAGGAAGGCAGAGGAGGGCCGTCAATCTATGGGCGTAGTCCAAAATTCTCTCCCGTGTATAACGCCCCACATTAATGGGCCGTTTGTTCATAATTGAGTGGATTAGGGCTAACCTCTGCTGGTCCACTGTGGTGTGATGGGAGGACGACAGAATCCTCTTCTTAATGAAGGCGTTCCACAATTTAGCCTCTGGCAGCAGCTGCCCCCTCTTCACGGTGTGGGGATTTTTGCAGCTCGTGTTCCATTCAGTTCCTTCTTCTGTCACTTCTGCCATGACATCGTCGAAGGCAGCGTCGTCTAGAGTGTCCAGGAACTGTTGGTGAGCATCGTCGTTGGGGCCGAAGTGGAGGCCATAAATAGAATTGATGCGCTCGGCCGTGAACTGCACTTCTGTCCCTCGGATAGTCACTGCTGTTGCCGTCCTGCTGCCAATGGCAGCATAGAATTCCCTCACCAGCGTTTCATTCATTTATGCTGGTTTCTCTGCAAATTGCTCCCACAAGAGAGCTCTAATCGTCCTTGCGATGAAAGTCTTTAGGCTCATGTTAACGACCTTTCGAGCGTAAATAAAGCCTCTTTCTTCCCATAGATCCTTAGTTGCGAAGGACTGCGGGGTGGGTGCTGCCGGTGAAGAGGTTGAAGCAGCACTGCGACGGGTTCGTCTAGAAGACATGTTAGTTGCAAGGGTTGTTTGAAAGTAAAGAAAGCAAAGAAAAACTAAAAGGGGAGAGCAAGTAAGAAAAACAGAAGTGAGTGAAGTGAAAATGAAACGGGGTTTTATAGAGGAGGAGTTTGCTGCCCGTTGAAGCTGTAACGGCAGGCGTGAATAACGGGGCGACTGTTGAGCTCTAGCGTGTCTGACGCGTCTGACACGCATTTATGCGTCTGTTACGCGTCTGTCACACGTTTTTGCGTCCGCCGTGACAGTCTGGTGACAGCCTGTCTTTTCCGTGTCTACCGCGGCAACTGGAACGACAGGCTTCAATATTGGGCTTTGGCAGGCTGATGGATGGATGGTGGGCTTGGGTCACTTTTCCTATTCTTCTTGCCTCCTTTATTTCCTAAAAACAGTAAACATAAAAACATTATTCGAATAAAATAAACCTTATTTCCTAATAAATAATAAACAAAAATAAATAAGAATAAAATTTAGGTTAAATTAGGGATGCCTTGTGGGGCATCTCCTAAGGTAACCACTTCCTGTATTCCTGGGGCTTCAGTCCCCTGATAATGCTTGAGGCGCTGTCCGTTGACTTTGAATTGGTGCTCGTCTTTTAATGATCGGATTGTGATGGCACCATGGGGAAAAACTTGTATGACTTGGAATGGGCTAGACCATCTAGATTTCAGTTTCCCTGGGAAAAGTTTCAATATAGAATTGAACAACAATACAAGCTGCCCTGGGCAGAACTGTCGTGGCAGCAACTTCCTGTCGTGCCACTTCTTAGTTTTCTCCTTGTAGATTCTTGCATTGTCATAGGCCATTGTCCGTATTTCTTCAATTCGTTCAAATTTAACAGCCTTTTCTAGCCTGCCTTGTCCAAGTCCATATTCACTGCCTTGATTACCCAATATGCTCTATGCTCTATCTCGACAGGCAAATGATAGGTTTTTCCATAAATCAATCGGTATGGAGACATGCCCAATGGAGTCTTAAAAGCTGTCCTATATGCCCATAATGCATCATTGAGGAGTAAAGACCAATCTTTCATAGTTGGCTTAACCATTTTTTCAAGAATGTTCTTAACTTCCCTATTAGATATTTCAGCTTGTCCATTGGTCTGTGGGTGGTATGCTGTTGCGATTCGATGCTTGACATCATATTTCTTCAAGGCGACATCAATAACCTTATTGTCAAAATGTCTCTCTTCATCACTGATAATCGCCTTAGGGATGCCAAACCTCGAAAAAATGTTTTTGTGTAGAAACTTTTGAATTGTCTTGGCATCATTCCTTTGTGTAGCGATAGCTTCAACCCACTTAGAGACATAATCCACTGCTAGGAGGATGTATAAATTTCCACATGAAGATGGAAAAGGTCCCATAAAATAAATCCCCCCAAACGTCGAAGATTTCGACCTCTAGAATGTTCTGCAGTGGCATCTCGTTTTTCCTTAAGATGTTTCCTGTCCTTTGGCACCTGTCACAACTTTTGTAGAAGATTTGTGCATATTTATACAGTGACGGCCAATAAAACCCTAACTGCAGCACCTTGGCAGCAGTTTTGTTGCCTCCTAAGTGACCTCCATACTGTGAAGCATGTCAGTGATGAAGAATGTCTTCTTGCTCTTCTTGTGGTATACATCTCCTTATAACTTGATCTGCACATAGTTTGAAAAGAAGAGGTTCGTCCCAATAATAATGTTTAGCATCATTTTGGAACCTCTTCCTGGCTTAATAATTAAGATCAGAAGGAAGTATTCCGCTAACTATAAAATTAACGAAATCAGCATACCAGGGGAGTTCAGAAGACTTACCTGCCACCATGGCTGTTGCGGCAGCAAAGAGCTGCTCGTCTGGGAAGGTCTCTAGTATGTTTGTCTCATCTGTTGGCAGACTCTGTCCCTTCTCCAACCTTGACAAGTGATCTGCCACCTGATTTTCTGTCCCTTTTTTGTCCTTGATTTCAAGGTCGAATTCTTGCAATAGCAGGATCCACCGTATCAATCGAGGCTTTGCGTCCTTTTTCGCGAACAAATACTTAAGGGCAGAATGGTCTGTGTGCACTATTACTTTCGTCCCAAGTATGTAAGAACGAAACTTGTCAATGGAGAACACCACAGCTAATAGCTCCTTTTCTGTGGTTGTGTAGTTTACTTGGGCATCATTCAGTGTCTTGCTGGCATAATATCTGACATGAAATAGCTTGTCTCTCCGCTGCCCGAGTGCTGCCCTGATAGCATAGTCACTAGCATCACACATAATCTCAAATGGATGTGTCCAGTCTGGTGGCTGTACTATTGGGGCTGTTACCAGTTTTTTCTTCAGAACTTTGAATGCTTCACTACATTCATCATTAAAGTCAAAGGGTCGGTTCTGCTCTAAAAGATGGCATAGGGGCTTGGTGATTTTTCAGAAATTTGTAATGAATCTCCTATAAAAACCAGCATGCCCTAAGAAACTTCTAATACCCTTTACTGTGGTCGGCGGCGGCAGCTTCTCGATCACTTCTATTTTTGCCCTGTCGACTTCTATCCCACGGCAGCTAATCTTATGGCCAAGGACTATCCCTTCATCCACCATAAAGTGGCATTTTTCCCAATTTAAAACTAGGTTTGCTTTTTCACATCTTTCAAGTACCTTTTGTAGATTGCCGAGGCAGCTCTCAAAATCGTCCCCAAAGACTGAAAAATCATCCATAAAAATCTCAAGGAAGTCCTCTACCATATCAGAGAATATGACCATCATGCACCTTTGGAAGGTGGCGGGTGCATTGCATAGTCCAAACGTCATCCTCCTAAACGCATACGTTCCGTAAGGGCAGGTGAAAGTCATCTTTTCTTGATCTTCCGGTGCGATAGCAATTTGATTATAACCTGAGTAACCATCAAGAAAACAATAGTAAGGTTTACCTGCTAATCTATCAACCATTTGATCAATAAAGGGTAAAGGAAAATGGTCCTTTCGGGTAGCTTTTTTAAGCTTCCGATAGTCCATACAAACCCTCCAACCGGCCACAGTCCTGGTTGGGATTAACTCATTGTTTTCATTAGTCACCACGGTCATTCCTCCTTTCTTTGGAACACATTGCACCGGGCTTACCCATTTGCTGTCGGAGATGGCGTAAATAATACCAGCATCTAACCATTTGATTATCTCTTTACGAACCACCTCTTTCATCGCATGGTTAAGCCGCCTTTGGGCATCTATAGTCGGCTTATGATCTTCCTCTAGAAGGATTTTGTGCATGCATAACGCCAGACTAATGCCTTGAATGTCAGCAATCGTCCATCCAATCGCCTTTTTGTGCTGCCGTAGCATGCCTATTAGATGTCGTTCTTGTTCCCGCGGCAGCTTAGAAGAGATGATTACGGGCAACGTATCATTTGAACCAAGAAAAGCATATTTTAGCTGCCCTGGCAGGGGCTTCAGTTCTAAAGCATGTGGTTCAACAGTAGATGGCTTTTGGATTAAATGGTTATCCGAAGTATAATTCAAAGGTTCGAATAACTTACCTGGACGATTGCCTAACCAATTTACCTCCTCTTGATCTTCAGTATCAGATGTATCGGAGTCAGAGGAGTTGCTGTCGTCGGTTCTGTCGTGACAGTCCTGTAGGTGGCTGCCGCGACAGTAACCAAATTTTATATCATGACAACCCGACCTGATGCAGGGTTGATCAAGGGTAATGTCAATGATAGCCTTGCATTCTTCGTCTACATCAACATGTTTCATCGCTTGGAGAACATTCAACTTAATCTCT
The DNA here is from genome assembly GCA_958450335.1 of Hibiscus tridactylites. Classification (NCBI taxonomy): domain Eukaryota; kingdom Viridiplantae; phylum Streptophyta; class Magnoliopsida; order Malvales; family Malvaceae; genus Hibiscus; species Hibiscus tridactylites. Next base: position 17,168,594 of record OY288279.1, on the reverse strand, counting down.
TGATCATTCACTCGCATGATGAGTTCTCCTTTCTCCACATCAATCAGTGATCTTCCCGTGGCTAAGAAGGGTCGCTCAAGGATGATTGGTGCGTTTTCATCTGCCTCACAATCTAAAATAAGAAAGTCAGCAGGAAAAATAAACTTATCCAATCTTACCAAAATATCTTCAATTTTTCCTTCCGGATGAACATAAGAGTGGTCTGCCAGCTGCAGAGTTACTGTCGTGGGCCGCGCCTTGCCAATACCTAATTTCTGAAAAAACAGATTTTGGCATTAAATTAACACTAGCACCAAGATCACAAAGTGCCTTACCCACATATTTATTTCCGATTACACAAGGTATGATGAAGCTCCCCGGATCCTTCTTTTTCTGGGGTGGCTGCCGATGAAGAATACTCATGCAATCTTCTGTCATCTTTACCATTTCAAATTCCCCAAGTTTAGATTTCTTTGACATGACATCCTTGAGAAATTTAGCATAACCGGGCATCTCCCTAACGACATCTAACAACGGAATATTAATATGAACCTGCTTAAAAATATCATAAATCTTTTTGAGTTGAGATTCATGCTAAGCTTGCTATATCCGTTGAGGAAAAGGTGGTGGGGGACGATAATCAGCAATACGCCCTTCCCACTGCATATGAATCGGAGGAGGTTTAGGTTCATCAATTTTCTCCTATGTCGCTTCTGCTGTCGTGACAGGCTCATCGGCAGCAGTCTGTGTATCACCTGTCGGGGCAGCTTCCTCGGCAGGTTTATCCAAAGCTGGTTCCTTTACTGTTTCAGCTTCCTTTTCCGGCCCTGGTAGTTTCTTCCCACTCCTAGTAGTAATAGCTTTACACTGCTCATGTGTGGGCTGCCTAGCATTTTCAGTATTACTAGGGAATCCTCCAGTCTGCCTTGGCTTAATATGTTGGGAAACCTGACCCATTTGTGTCTCCAAAGATTTCAGAGTAGCTTCATGATTCGTCATCCTCATCTCTGTTTTATCCATGAAATTCTCTGTCTTCTTGACAAACTGATTCATTTTCTCAATATAAGTACCTGTCTGAGACATAAAAGTGGCTAGAGTCTGTTCCAGTATACTGCTCGTGGCAGCTAGTTGCTGTTGTTGCTGCTGCGGCGGCAGTTGCTGTCGCGTCAGCAATCTAGGTCCTCCCTGATTCTGATTATGTGCTTGAGGATTCAGGGCGTTATTAGGATTACTCCAAGAGAACTTGGGATCCTTCCTCCAATTGGGATTATAATTATTGGAATTGTAATTTGGCTTGTAGTTTCCAACATATTTTCCCTCTTCTAACTGTATCGGGCACTCATCCCGACCGTGATTTCCCTCACAGATGTCACATACCTCCTCAACAGCAAATCCATGTTGTCCATCATCATTCAATAACCTTTTCATTGCTTTAGTAAGGAATGCTACCTGTGATTTCATCGTGCTGTCGGCTTCATAATCCTTGACAGCAAGTACCCATTTACCCCCTCTTCTTGTTGTCGGAAACTGCTCCTCATTCTTGGCCAGATTTTTCAAAACTTGCAATGCCTCGTCCGGATCTTTATCCAATAATAGTCCGTTTGCTACTGAATCAATTCGAATACGAGTTTGTAAGTTGGCAGCATTATAAAATTTAGTTACCTGATTCTAGACGGGGAATCCATGCATTGGGCAATTCCGTAGAAGAGTAGTAAATCTGTCCCAGGCCTCGTACATCGGCTCGTCATCTTCCTGTTGAAAAGTAGCAATTTCATTACGTAATCGCTCAGATAAATGTGAAGAATTAAAACGAGATAAGAATTCACGCGATAAATCTGCCCAAGTTCTAATTGAACCCGGCGTAAGTTTATTCCACAAAGTTTTAGCTCTGTCCCTCAATGAATGGGGAAATAACCGAAGCCTTAATATCTCCGGATTAACTCATGGCAGTCTAAACGAACCACAGATCTCCTGGAACGTTTTAAGATGCTCCCTAGCATCCTCTGTAACAGCACCACTAAACTGCCCGACATTGTTGATCATACTAAACATGACTGGTTTAAGCTCGAAGTTGTCAACATCAATATCCGGTAGCGTGGTTTCCAGCTCTACATGATCGTTTAACATGTAGTCATGATATGACTGTTGCGTGTAAAATAGACTATCGCAATTGTAGTGCAAGTGTACACGACGCAAGTAGTAAAGTGATACGAAGTATCAGATATCGTCTCCACAGGGATTGGGCTAATGACTTCACCTTGATTTACTGCACGAAGTAAAGAAAATATTTTAGAAAGTTGTCACGAATAATAAAGTAAAAACGTAAATAAAAGGATTGAATTATCAAGATAGAGAGAATGGGCTGGTATTGAATTGCTCGGTAGTGCAGGTATTGAATTGCTCAGGATCTCCAGTTCTGTCGTCGCTCCCGTCGCCGACAGCACCTGTCGTGACGTCTGTCCGTTAGTTGTCGCGGTAGCAGACACTAACTCAGTACTTCAAGCTTGGCAAGAATCCCAGATCTGCCTTGCCCTATCCCTAGGCACAAGTCTGTCGATGAACACGTCTTTGATGATACCTCCCGGCGTGAATCGAAGGATGAACACCGATGTGTATGAATTCTTCTTTAGCCACTTAACCTCGCCTTATCCCTAAGCACGAGATGGTTCAACTATAAACTAGAGAACGCGCTTTTATCTCTTTCGTATACTTAACTCTCCCGATGCTAAGTAAATAGATAACCTTACAATGCTCTCCCGATGCTCTTGCAAGATATTAAAACCAAGATAAAAGAACTTGAAGTTTATTTTATTGAACTTGAAAAATCCTAAAACAAAGCAACCCTTGCAACTACTTTACAAAACAACCCGTGGCCCTAGGGGGATTTTAGAACATGTTGGTGACGGGTGGACGGCAGGGTTTTGGTTTCGGTTATGGGGTAGTCGGCTATGCCCTAGGTTTAATCTATGCCCTTTATATAAGCTTTGGGCTCAAGTTATCTAAGGTAATAAGGATTACAACTTTAATTAAAAGTAAGATTCTAATAAAGACTAAATCTCTAAAATATCCTACTTTTCAGCCGCATCCCTATCTTGTGGGAATTCCTTTCCTTGAGCTTTGGCTTGACATATCTTTTGATCCGGGGCTTGGAAATTATTTGGCTTCCACACGACAGACGAGCAGATTTTTCTCTATCCATCGATGTCCACTTCACTTTTCCTCTTCAGTAATCTGCTGTCACCATGCTGTCACGACAGGTCCATGACAGGTTTGTCTTCTTCAGCTGCTTGTCCAGTTCAGCTTTCCTGCTTATCTGCCCTGCGCCTGCCTTCATCGTCAACCTTGGCAGTTACCTGCAAAATACACCATCTTTTAGTAGAATCCGTGCCTTTTATATAATTGTGATGTTTAATTGAAAACTATCCTAAATGCAATGCAATGATGCTTGAATGCAGCAGAAATATGGGTTAAAAAGGGTGTAAATAATAGAACTTTTACACACTCAACACACCCCCAAACTCAAGTCTTTGCTTGCCCTCAAGCAATTAAACCTAAAGAAAAATGAAAATTTTTGTGTTGGCCTTCAAACAGTGAACTGTCCCTTACCCGTCGCTCATTCTCTATGGCGGCAGCAACCTGTCGGAAAGGTTAGGATCTGTCCGGAATCTCCCTATAGTTCTCGTGCAGTGTGTGTATGCTTGTGAACAGTTATATGCTAAGACTCTCTTAGTTTCACTAGAATATTCAACTCCTTAACTCAAATCTTTATGCCAAAGTTTATTATTATTATTATTATTTTTTTTAGAAGGCACATTTTCATGCTTCTTTTTCTTCTATTTTCAAGCTAGAATTTTCTAGAGCCAGTTTTGGGCACCTCTAGTTAGCTTCCTAGAGCCGGTTTCGGGCACCTCTAGGTTTTTGATTTTCTTTTGCTAAACTTCTTTTCCTAGAGCCAGTGTTAGGCACCTCTAGGGGCTATTTAAGTTCTAAGCTTCCTATTTTAGTTTGGCTAAAAGAAATCTAAGCAATATAACAGTCACAAAAGTGTTTAAGTTTTCAGAACTATAGAAAGGCTCTAAACTTTTCCTTAACCTGTCCTAAAGATGCTGCCACGACAGAGCCGTCATGACAGGTAAGTTAACTTCACAGTTTTAAGCCAACAGTTTAATTTTCTGATTTTTTTTTTACGAAAAATAAGTAAATAATAAGACACAACAAATAATTAAAAGATGTGCTAAAGACTCCATTAGATATGGAGGGTTGCCACCCCCAAACTCGAGGGTTGCATTGCCCTCAATGCAAAACAACATAAAAACAAATAAAGAAAAACAAGATAAAAAAGTACATCACAAAGATATAAGGGCAGGCAACAATAAGAGGAGAAAAAGAAATAAATAACTTAAATTTCATTCGCTGTCCTCGCTACTGCTGCTGACGCGGATTTGATGTCGGCGTCTGCGTTGTGGAGGTGGCTGGGCAGGTTCCGGAGCAGGTTGATCGACAGATTCGTCAGCCTGTTGAGGGGCAGGGTCTTCCTCCGGTTGGGGGACAGGGTCGTCAGCAGGTTGAAGGGCAGGTTGCTCCACTAGTCTGACATCGGAACTGCTGCTGCTGTCCCAACTGGTGGTCATGATGGCTTTGGACAGCCGTCTCTTGTCAGCCACATGCTTAATACGTTTTACCCGTGTGAAGGCGCTGTCCAAATTCCTCCGGACAAGGGGGCTGTCGTCAGTGGCAGCTCGCTTTGTTCCTCGAGGGGAGGTGTCTGCCGGTGGGCTGCCGGCTGCCGTCGGGGAAGGTGTGGAGGAGGCAGATTCTCCATGAGGAGAGACAGGTGGTGTGGGAGTAGGGGATGGGATATTGAAATAATGGGCGGGGAAGGTGGGGAAAAAGACATCCGTAAAATTCAAAGTATTGGTAATGAAATTTACCGTTGCATTGGAGAAGTCTCGGATGAATGTCATTAAGCCCATCTGGCGCTCCTCGATCCTCAAGATGGCCGCAAGGATGTGGGCGTTTTGATCTGCCGGAGCGGTGTTGGTGGCAGCTTCTGGGGCAGGTTCGGTGGCAGGCTCATCATCAGACTCAGCAGGAGGGGCGTTTGGATCGAAGGCGTTGAGGGGCGATACGACTACCAGCTCCATGAGGCTGGAGATGTTGCTGTCTGTCCAGCCGCTGCCCTTCTTGATTTTGTCTGAGGGGTCCTCCGGTACTGCAGCGCAGTGGCAGAGGGCAGTGATGGTGCAGGGCAGGCAGAGTCGTGAGTCCGATCGGAAGGCGCAATCAAGAATGCTGTCCCTCATGTACCTGCCCACATTGATGGGCCTGTTGTGCATGATAGAGTGGATGAGGGCCAGCCGCTGTCTGTTGACTGTCGTATGGTGGGACGAGGGCAGGATACGCTTTTTGATAAAAGCGTTCCATAGTTTAGCTTCAGGGAGTAGCTGCCCCCTATTGACAGAATGGGGGTTCTTCTTACTTGTGCTCCATGTCGTTCCTGCTTCTGTCAACTCCCTCATGACAGCATCGTGGCCGACAGCGTCGAGGGTGTCCCAAAACTGTTGATGAGCATCATCATTGGGGCCAAAGAAGAGGCCGAAGACATGGTTGATGCTGCTGGCGGTGAAAGGAACTGTCACTCCTCGGACGGTGACAGATGTCGCCGTCTTACTCTCGATTTCCGCGTAAAATTCTCTGACCAGGGTGTCATTAAGCTCTGCCGGCTGCTCGGCGAAGTCTTCCCACAGTTGAGCTGTTATGGCCTGCATGATGAACGGCCGGAGTCCAAACAGAGGGGCATCTCTGTTGTAGATGAAGCTCCGCTCCTCCCAAAGTTCCTTGTTAGCGAACGGGGATGCTGCTGCTGAAGAAGAAGCGGCAGCAGCGTTCTGACGGGTTTGTCGTGAAGACATTTTTGGTTGCAAGGGCTGAAAATGAAAGAAAATAGATAAAACTAGAAGAGAATAGCAAGAGAGAAAATCTGAAGTGATGAAAAATGAAAAGGAGAAGGGGTTTATATAGCTGTTGGGGAGCTGCCCATTTAATGCCGCAACGGCAGGCGGGAATAACGGAGCGGCAGATTGAATGTAGAGTGTCTGACGCGTCTAACGGGCATTAATGCCTCTGCTGTGCGTCTGCCGCATGATTCTTCGTCTGCTGTGCGTCTGTTGACAGCCTGTCAACTCCGTCTGCGCCGGCAGCCGAAACGACAGGTTATCATAAATGGGCTTTATTGGGCTGGTGGATGGGCGGTGGGCTTGGGCCACTTCTTCTTTCTCACTTGCTTCCTTTATTTCCTAAAAACCGAAATTAAAAACAAAACATTATTCGAATAAAATTAATCTAATTCCTAATAAATAATATTAATAATAAAAATAAAAAAAATAGGAAATTATGTTAAATTAGGGATGCCTTGTGGGGCATCACCTAAAGTAACCACTTCCTGTATTCCTGGGGCTTCAGTCCCTTGATAGTGCTTGAGGCGTTGTCCATTGACTTTGAATTGGTGCCCGTCCTTTAGTGATTGAATTGTAATGGCACCATGGGGAAAAACTTGAATTACTTGGAATGGGCCAGACCATCTAGATTTGAGCTTCCCTGGAAAGAGTTTCAATTTAGAATTAAACAACAACACAAGCTGCCCTGGGCAGAACTGTCGTGGCAGCAACTTCTTGTCATGCCATTTCTTAGTTTTTTCCTTGTAAATCCTTGCATTGTCGTAGGCCATTGTCCGTATTTCATCAATCTCATTCAAATCCAACAACCTTTTCTGGCCTGCCTTGTCCAAGTCCATGTTTACTGCCTTAATCGCCCAATATGCCTTGTGTTCTATCTCGACAGGCAGATGACAGGTTTTCCCATAAATCAAACGGTATGGAGACATGCCCAATGGAGTCTTGAAGGCTGTTCTGTATGCCCATAATGCATCATTAAGAAGCAAAGACCAATCTTTCCTAGTTGGTTTAACCATTTTTTCTAGAATGTTCTTCACTTCTCTATTGGATATCTCAGCCTGTCCATTGGTCTGTAGGTGGTATGCTGTCGCGATCCTGTGCTTGACACCATATTTCTTCAAGGCGGCAGCAATTACCTTGTTGTCAAAATGTCTCCCTTCATCACTGATAATCGTCCTAGGGATGCCAAATCTAGAAAAGATGTTTTTGTGCAAAAACTTTTGGACTGTTTTGGCATCATTCTTTTGAGTTGCGATTGCTTCTACCCACTTGGAGACATAATCCACTGCTAGGAGGATGTAAAGATTTCCACATGAAGATGGAAAAAGTCCCATAAAATCAATCCCCCAAACGTCGAAGATTTCGACTTCTAAAATATTCTGCAGTGGCGTTTCGTTTCTCCTCGAGATGTTACCTGTCCGCTGGCACCTGTCACAATTTTTGTAAAATTCCTGTGCATCCTTATACAGTGTCGGCCAGTAGAACCCTGACTGCAGCACCTTGGCAGCCGTTTTATTGCCTCCTAAGTGTCCTCCATATTGTGAAGCATGACAGTGATGGAGAATGTCTTCTTGTTCTTCTTGTGGTATGCATCTCCTTATAACCTGATCTGAGCACATTTTGAAAAGAAGAGGTTCGTCCCAATAATAATGTTTAACATCATTTTGAAACCTCTTCCTGGCTTGATAAGTAAGATCAGAAGGTAATATTCCGCTAACTATAAAATTAACGAAATCAGCATACCAGGGAAGGGTAGAAGACTTACCTGCCGCCATGGCTGTCGCGACAGCTAGTGCGGCAGCAAAGAGCTGCTCATCTGGGAAGGTCTCCAGTATGTGTGTCTCATCTGGCGGTAGACTCTGTCCCGTCTCCAACCTCGACAAGTGATCTGCCACCTGATTTTCTGTCCCCTTTTTATCTTTTATCTCAAGGTCGAACTCTTGTAATAGTAAAATCCATCGTATCAACCTAGGTTTTGCATCCTTTTTTGCAAATAAATACTTGAGGGCAGAGTGGTCGGTGTGTATTATAACCTTCGTTCCAAGTATGTAAGAACGAAACTTGTCGATGGAAAACACCACAGCTAACAGCTCCTTTTCCGTGGTGGTATAATTCACTTGGGCATCATTCAATGTTTTGCTGGCATAATATATGACATGAAATAGCCTGTCCTTGCGCTGCCCAAGTGCTGCCCCGACAGCATAGTCACTAGCATCACACATAATTTCAAACGGTTGCGTCCAGTCTGGTGGCTGTACTATGGGGGCTGTCACTAACTTTTCCTTCAGAACCTTGAATGCTTCAGTACATTCTTCATTAAAGTTAAAGGGTCGGTTCTGCTCTAAGAGATGACATAGGGGTTTCGTGATTTTTGAGAAATTGGCAATAAATCTCCTATAAAAACCAGCATGCCCTAAAAAACTCCTAATGCCCTTGACTGTGGTTGGCGGCGGCAGCTTCTCTATGACTTCTATTTTTGCCCTGTCGACTTCTATCCCACGGCAGCTAATCTTATGGCCTAAGACTATCCCTTCATCCACCATAAAGTGGCATTTTTCCCAATTTAAAACCAAGTTAGCTTTTTCGCATCTTTCGAGCACCTTTTGTAAATTGCCTAGACAACTCTCAAAATCGTCTCCAAAGACAGAAAAATCATCCATAAAAATTTCTAGGAAGTCCTCAACCATGTCCGAGAATATAGCCATCATGCACCTTTGGAAGGTGGCAGGTGCATTATAGAGTCCAAATGGCATCCTCCTAAATGCGTACGTACCGTAGGGGCATGTGAAAGTCGTTTTCTCTTGGTCCTCCGGTGCAATAGCAATTTGATTATATCCTGAATAACCATCAAGAAAACAATAGTAAGGTTTACCCGCTAATCTATCAAGCATTTGATCAATAAAGGGTAAAGGAAAGTGGTCCTTTCGGGTAGCTTTGTTAAGCTTCCGATAGTCCATACAAACCCTCCAACCGGTCACAGTCCTGGTTGGGATTAATTCGTTGTTTTCGTTGGTTATCACGGTCATCCCTCCTTTCTTGGGAACACATTGCACCGGGCTTACCCATTTGCTGTCGGAGATGGCGTAAATAATACCAGCATCTAACCATTTAATTATTTCTTTACGCACCACCTCCTTCATTGCAAGGTTTAACCGTCTTTGGGCATCAATAGTCGGCTTATGATCTTCCTCTAGGAGGATTTTGTGCATACAGATTGCCGGACTAATGCCCTGGATGTCTGCTATCGTCCATCCTATCGCCCTTTTATGCTGCCTCAACATGTCGATCAGCTGTCGTTCCTGTTCCTGCGGCAGCTTAGCAGAGATGATTACAGGCAGTGTGTCATTACAACCAAGATAAGCATATTTAAGCTGCCCTGGCAGAGGTTTAAGCTCTAAGACAGGTGGTTCAACAGTAGAGGGCTTTTGGATTAAATGGTTATCCGAAGTGTAATTCAAAGGTTCGAATAACTTACCTGGACGATGGTCTAACCAGTTTACCTCCTCATGACCTTCAGTGTCAGGTGTATCGGATTCAGAGGAGTCACTGTCGTCGGAGCTGTCGTCGTTACTGTCGTGACAGGCGTTTAAGTGGCTGTCGCAGCAGTGACCAAATTTGATATCACGGCAGCCCGATCTGATGCAGGGGTAATCAAAGGTCACCTCAATGATGGCTTTGCATTCCTCGTCCACATCGACATGTTTCATTGCTTGGAGAACATTCAACTTAATTTCTTGATCGTTCACGCGCATGGTGAGTTCTCCTTTTTCCACATCAATCAATGATCTTCCCGTGGCTAAGAAGGGTCGCCCTAGGATGACTGGTGCGTTCTCATCTGCCTCACAATCTAAAACGAGAAAGTCAGCAGGAAAAATAAGTTTATCCACTCTCACCAAAATATCTTCAATTTTTCCCTCGGGGTGAACGTAAGAGTGGTCGGCTAGCTGTAGGGTAACTGTCGTGGGCCGCGCCTTGCCAATACCTAGTTTCTGAAAAACAGATTTGGGCATTAGATTAACACTAGCACCAAGATCACAAAGTGCCTTACCCACAAATTTATCGCCGATTACGCAAGGTATGAGGAAGCTCCCCGGATCCTTCTTTTTCTAGGGTGGCTGCCGATGAAGAATGCTCATGCAACCTTCTTGCATCCTTACCGTTTCAAATTCCCCAAGTTTAGATTTTTTAGACATGACATCCTTGAGAAATTTAGCATAACCTGGCATCTCCCTAACAGCATCTAACAACGGAATGTTAATATGAACCTGTTTAAAAATATCATAAATTTTTTTGAGTTGAGATTCATTCTTAGCTTGTTGTATCCGTTGAGGGAAGGGTGGTGGGGGTCGATAATCAGCAATGCGTCCTTCCCACTGCATGCGAATCTGAGGACGATAATCTTCCTTTTTCTCCTCTGTCGCTTCTGCTGTCGTGACAGGCTCATCGGCAGCAGTCTGTTTGTCACCTGTCGGGGCAGCTTCCTCGGCAGGTTTGTTCAAAGCAGGGTCCTGTTCTGTATCAACTTCTTTTTCCGGCCCTGGTAGCTTTTTCCCACTCCTAGTAGTAATTGCCTTACATTGCTCATGTGGGGGTGGTCTAGCATTTTCAGTATTGCTAGGAAAACCTCCATTCTGCCTCGGTTTAATATGCTGCGATACCTGACCCATTTGTGTCTCTAGAGATTTCAAGGTGGCCTCATGGTTTGTCATTCTCATCTTAGTCTCATCCATAAAATTTTCCGTCTTCTTGACAAACTGATTAATATTATCCATATATGTGCCAGTCTGAGACATAAAGGTGGCCAGAGTCTGCTCCAATACACTATTCATGGCAGGTGGTGGCTGCTGTTGTTGCTGAGGCGGTAGGTTCTGCGGCAGGTTCTGCGGCTGCAGCTGCTGTCGCGTCAACAATCTAGGACCCCCCTGATTCTGATTATGTGCTTGTGGATTCAGGGCATTGTTAGGATTACTCCAGGAAAATTTGGGATCTTTCCTCCAATTAGGGTTGTAGTTGTTGGAATTATAATTTGGCTTGTAATTTCCAACATATTTCCCCTCTTCTATATTTATAGGGCACTCTTCACTACTATGATTTCCTTCACAAGTGGCACAAATTTCCTCGACAGCAAACCCTCGTACTTCCTCTTCACTCAATAAGTGTTTCATGGCTTTAGTGAGGAATGCTACCTGTGATTTCATAGTGCTGTCAGCCTCATAGTCCTTGACAGCAAGTACCCGTTTACCCCCTCTTCTAGCTGTCGGAAACTGCTCCTCATTCTTGGCTAGGTTTTTTAGAACTTGCAATGCCTCGTCCGGATCTTTATCCAATAACAGTCCATTTGCTGCAGAATCAATGCGAATGCGAGTTTGTAAGTTAGCAGCATTATAAAACTTAATTACCTGATTCCAGACGGGGAATCCATGCATTGGGCAGTTCCGTAGAAGAGTAGTAAATCTGTCCCAGGCCTCGTGCATCGGCTCGTCATCTTCCTGTTGAAAAGTAGCAATTTCGTTACGTAATCGCTCAGATAAATGTGAAGGATTAAAACGAGATAAGAATTCACGAGTTAGATCTGCCCAAGTCATAATAGAACCCGGTGTAAGTTTATTCCACCAAGTTTTAGCTCTGTCCCTCAATGAATGGGGGAATAACCGAAGCCTCAGTATCTCCGGACTAACTCCTGGTAGCCTAAACGAACCACAGATCTCCTGGAACGTTTTGAGATGCTCTCTAGCATCTTCTGTCGCAGAACCACTAAATTGTCCGGCGTTGTTGATCATACTAAACATGACAGGTTTAAGCTCAAAGTTATCAACATCAATATCCGGTAGTGTGGTCTCCAGCTCTATATGGTCATTCAGCATGTAGTCACGACATGACCGTCGTCCACCTGCCCCAGGCGGGTCGCCGACAGGCGGTATGTCTCCTCCAGCAGGCTGGTTACGGGCCATCTGCTCTAGCTGTTCTTCAAGGTATTCGTTCCTGTCCAAAAGGTGGCGAATCTGTTTCTTGAGATTGAATGATCGTTCGATTTCCGGATCTAACTTATACTCAGGATCTTCGCCTCTTTTCGATCTGCGCATAAACAAGAGAACCTTGTGAAAAGCAAGAGTTGAAAACACAAAATAAAAATTAAAGAAAAACTAAAAACGAAAAAAAAAATAAAAAAAAATAAAAACAAAAGTGCAATAGAAGAAAGATGTAGTTATGTTGCCAATCCCCGGCAACGGCGCCAAAAACTTGTTGCGTGTAAAATAGACTATCGCAATTGTAGTGCAAGTGTACACGACGCAAGTAGTAAAGTGATACGAAGTATCGGATATCGTCTCCACAGGTATTGGGCTAATGACTTCACCTTGATTTACTGCACGAAGTAAAGAAAATATTTTAGAAAGTTGTCACGAATAATAAAGTAAAAACGTAAATAAAAGGATTGAATTATCAAGATAGAGAGAATGGGCTGGTATTGAATTGCTCGGTAGTGCAGGTATTGAATTGCTCAGGATCTCCAGTTCTGTCGTCGCTCCCGTCGCCGACAGCACCTGTCGTGACGTCTGTCCGTTAGTTGTCGCGGTAGCAGACACTAACTCAGTACTTCAAGCTTGGCAAGAATCCCAGATCTGCCTTGCCCTATCCCTAGGCACAAGTCTGTCGATGAACACGTCTTTGATGATACCTCCCGGCGTGAATCGAAGGATGAACACCGATGTGTATGAATTCTTCTTTAGCCACTTAACCTCGCCTTATCCCTAAGCACGAGATGGTTCAACTATAAACTAGAGAACGCGCTTTTATCTCTTTCGTATACTTAACTCTCCCGATGCTAAGTAAATAGATAACCTTACAATGCTCTCCCGATGCTCTTGCAAGATATTAAAACCAAGATAAAAGAACTTGAAGTTTATTTTATTGAACTTGAAAAATCCTAAAACAAAGCAACCCTTGCAACTACTTTACAAAACAACCCGTGGCCCTAGGGGGATTTTAGAACATGTTGGTGACGGGTGGACGGCAGGGTTTTGGTTTCGGTTATGGGGTAGTCGGCTATGCCCTAGGTTTAATCTATGCCCTTTATATAAGCTTTGGGCTCAAGTTATCTAAGGTAATAAGGATTACAACTTTAATTAAAAGTAAGATTCTAATAAAGACTAAATCTCTAAAATATCCTACTTTTCAGCCGCATCCCTATCTTGTGGGAATTCCTTTCCTTGAGCTTTGGCTTGACATATCTTTTGATCCGGGGCTTGGAAAATTATTTGGCTTCCACACGACAGACGAGCAGATTTTTCTCTATCCATCGATGTCCACTTCACTTTTCCTCTTCAGTAATCTGTTGTCACCATGCTGTCACGACAGGTCCATGACAGGTTTGTCTTCTTCAGCTGCTTGTCCAGTTCAGCTTTCCTGCTTATCTGCCCTGCGCCTGCCTTCATCGTCAACCTTGGCAGTTACCTGCAAAATACACCATCTTTTAGTAGAATCCGTGCCTTTTATATAATTGTGATGTTTAATTGAAAACTATCCTAAATGCAATGCAATGATGCTTGAATGCAGCAGAAATATGGGTTAAAAAGGGTGTAAATAATAGAACTTTTACACACTCAACAATGACCGTCGTCCGGCGGCGGCAGGGTTACCGACAGGCGGTATAACTTCGCCGGTAGGCGGGTCGTCTCCAACGTGGGCCATCTTCTCTAGCTGTTCCTCAAGGTACTCGTTCCTGGCTAGAAGGTGACGAAGTTGTTTCTTGAGATTGAAGGAACGTTCAACTTCCGGATCTAATGGATACTCAGGATCTTTTCCTCGATTCGATCTGCGCATAAACAAGAAAACCTTGTGAAAAGCAAGAGTTGAATGCACCACGAAAAACAGAAAAAGAAAAAGAAAAAGAAAAATAAAAACGAAAAGTGCAATAAAAGAAAGGTAGAGTTATGTTGCCAATCCCCGGCAATGGCGCCAAAAACTTGTTGCGTGTAAAATAGTCTATCGCAATGGTAGTGCAAGTGTACACGACGCAAGTAGTAAAGTGATACGAAGTATCGGATATCGTCTCCACAGGGATTGAGCTAATAGCTTCACCTTGATTCACTGCACGAAAGTAAAGGAAATAATTGAGAAAGTTGTCACGAGAATAATGAAGAAAACGCAAATAAAAGAGTAGAAATATCAAGATAGAGAGAATGGGCTGGTATTGAATTGCTCAGTAGTGCAGGTATTGCAGAGTTTAGGAAATCCAGTTCTATCGTCGCGCCTGTCGCGGCAGCACCTGTCGCGGCAGCAGTCTGTTGATCATCGCGGCAGCAAACGCTCAACTTAGTACTTTCAAGTTTGGCAAGAATCCCAGATCTGCCTTGGCCTATCCCTAGGTCCAAGTCTGTCGATGATCACGTATTGATGATACCTCCCGGCGTGAATCGAAGGATGAACACCGATATGTATGAATTCTTCTTTAGCCACTTAACCTCGCCCTATCCCTAGGCACGAGATAGTTCAACTATAAGCTAGAGAACTTGCTCTTATTTCTTTCGTATACTTAACTCTCCCGATGCTAAGTAAATAGATAACCTCACAATGCTCTCTCGATGCTCTTGCAAGATATTAATAACCAAAATAAGAGAACTTGAAGTTTATTTTATTGAACTGAAAATACCTAGAACAAAACAACCCTTGCAAATACTTTACAAATCAACCCGTGGCCCTAGGGGGAATTTAGAACATGTCGGCGGCGGGTAAACGGCTAGTGGTTTTGGTTGTCGGTTATGGAGTAATCGGCTATGGTCTCTTCCTAGGTTAAAATATATGCCCTTATATAAGCTTTGGGCTCAAGTTATCTAAGTTAACAAGGATTACAACTTTAATTAAAAGTATGATTCTAATAAAGACTTAATCTCCAAGGAATCTACTTTCCAGCCGTCCTCCTTGTTTCTTGGAATTCTCTCTCCTTGAGCTTTGGGCTTGACACATCTTTTGATCTGGGGCTTGGAAAAATATTTGGTTTTCACACGACAGACGAGCAGAATTTTCTCTATCTATCGAGGTCCACTTTGCTTTTTCTCCACTAATTTGCTGTCATCCTCTGCTGTCACGGCAGCACCATGGCAACATCGTCCTCTTTGTTTGCTTGTTCAGTTCAGCTCTCCTGCTTATCTGCCCTGCGCCCGCCTTCACCGTCTACGACGACGACAACCTGCCAAAAACAGCCATTTTTAGTAGAATCTGTGCCTTTTATATATTTGTGATGTTTTGCTGTAAACTAACCTAAATGCAATGAAATGATGCTCGAATTTGCTGTCGTCCTCTGCTGTCACGGCAGCACCATGGCAACATCGTCCTCTTTGTTTGCTTGTTCAGTTCAGCTCTCCTGCTTATCTGCCCTGCGCCCGCCTTCACCGTCTACAACGACGACAACCTGCCAAAAACAGCCATTTTTAGTAGAATCTGTGCCTTTTATATATTTGTGATGTTTTGCTGTAAACTAACCTAAATGCAATGAAATGATGCTCGAATGCAGCATAAATATGGGTTAACAAGGGTGTAAATAATAGAACTTTTACACACTCAACAACTGCTAAAGAAATCAACAACGTAATTCGATTGATGATAATGATGACAACGAAGATGAGACGAAATAACAAATGTTTGATTAAAAAATTGTTTGACAGAGAAAGATTGTTGTTCTTTGAGCTGAAGACTACGATAACATTTAGAACAAAGATTGGTGTGCTTCTAAAGATTTCGTTGGCGAGGGTGACACTGGTGAGGGTGGGGAGAGTTTGGGGTGTTTGAAATTTAGGATTTGAGAGGTTTATGTTTTATTTTTGTATGTATTTAATAATAAATAAAATGTAATTTTTTTTTATTTTTAATTATTTTTTATATTTAACAATAATAAAATATGTCATGTCACTACAAAATATTAATAAAATAATTCAGAGTGATGAAAGTTCAGTGACCAAAATAGGTCATAGAGCAAAGTTGAGTGATGATTTAAGTATTTTACCCTAAATTATATCCAAGTACTACCATAACATTAAAAATGTTTATAATCAAATTTGAACAGAAACTCGAACAATTCGACTCGAAAAAGTTCAAATTGAGTTTGATGTATAAAATATGACTCATCAACTTGAATAATTTAATTTTTTTATTTAATTCGATCAAATACATACACCTAAATGAGATAAACACTAAATCCCTTAAATCGGGAACCTATCGCTACTAATATATCACCGGCTACAATCAGCACCATCCTCAAAGGGCAAAAAAGAGCAAGTAGACAGGGGCACAGAGCACCCAAAGATATCAAAACTGCATAATTATGTTATATCATAGTATTGTAGTTTATTTTATTATAATCATGTAAATTTTATTTGGTATTTATAATTTTGTCAAATTAGTAATTTTGTAAATAAATTTTATCAAGTTGTCTTGTTCGCTTTTTTATGTGTTAATTATTTTTATATTGCTTTATGATATTTTCCTATTTACTATTTATGTTATATAATTATGTTGCATCAAATTTTATTACGCGGACTTCACTCACTTACACGTTCATTTAATGTTAAAACTTAAAATTAAATTTTTAATCTTAAATCTTTAAATCTCAAACATTAAACTTAAATTTTAAACTCTAACTATAAATTTCATATTCAAAACATTAAATTTTAAACCCTAACTCTTAAGATAAATTTATACTTGAGAAAATAATAACTATCATCTCCCCAAATGTTGAAGCCGGTTGTACCTTAGATTTTACTAAGGACAAATACATTTTGAAGGGTAAATTACCTGGGTGACACTCAACTATTGGGTTCGTCTTATCTTGATCACTCAACTAAAAGAACAAAAAAATTGGTCACCGAACTATTTTATTGGTCCTATTTTGATCACCGGCTGTTACAATCTAACGGAGGTGACGTGGCAGTTAAAGAAATTTTGTATAATTACATATTTAGTCCATATTAGTTACTTATCATATCAATTTGGTCATAATTTTAGTTTAATTAAATAAAATTAATCAACCAACCCGGTTAAATCAATTTACTCTAATTTTTAATTTATTCTATTTAATATATAATATAGTTATTTTCCTCACGATTAAAAAGAAAATTAAAGAGAGAAATATGGAATTGGTGGGATTTGGACCTAAGACCTATAAGGGGAAAAACCAAGCCTTTACCACTGCGTCAACTACTCTTTAGTGATATAAATTGCACCATTATATATATAATGAAGTAAATGTTAGGGGAAAATAAAAATATTTGAGAGATGATTCAAATATGTGTCACATGGGATGTGTAAAAACACACATATAACTAAATTAATTCAAATAATTAAATTAAAAATTAAAAATATTTTAATTATATTTAAAGTATAGTTAAAGAAAGATTTAAAATGAAAATAAATGTATGTTTTTTATTTTTAAATTAAATTAAATATTTTTTCACATTTATTTTAATAACTTCATATATATAATATTGAATCAAGTTATTTAATTTAATTAATAATTTTAATTTTTATTAAATATCTTAATTCAATGATTATATTGTATTAAAATTTTTAATTTTGATAATTAATAAATTTAATTCATTTTTTGATATGATATGTGTTGATAATTTTATTTTAAAAAATATTTTACAAATTATAGGTTTCTTTAAAGAAATAGACCATTGTTGGAAAAATTGTCCGGATAATATATATTATTTTAAATCTTTCTTTAATTATACTTTAAATATAATTAAAATGTTTTCTTTTTAATTATTTAAATTGATTTAGTAATATGCGTGTTTTTACACATCTTATGTGAACCATGTTCGAGCCTTCTCTCAAATATTTTTACTTTTTTCTTAGTATTTATTTCATTATAAGATATATATATATATATATATATAGAATGATGCAGTTTATATCACTAATGAGTAGTTGGTGTAGTAGTAAATGCTTGATTTTTTTCCCTAGAGGTTCAAGGTTTAAATCCTACCAAGGCCACATGTAACACCCTAAATAATTTAATTAAGTCTTAAAAGAGGAGCATTTGAGTTATAAAAAATAAAAGAAAAAAAGGTTGATATGTTGTCATAGGGTTTGAACCCATGACATATGCTTGATAAAGCCGAGCTTTAACAATCTGAGCCAAGTGCTCATTCTTAATATATGTTGCCTAAAATAATATTAGTTTAGTTTGGGAAGTATTTCAAGTTAGATTAGTAACCCATATGACTAAATCCTCAACTACCCAATTAATGTCATTAGATTTGAATTCCAAAAACTTCTTTAGCTTCTCCTACCAACTCCGCTTCGGCCATTTCCGATCTATCTCACTGCTGCACTGTGGCGTGCACCACCACAGTTGGTCGAGACGCCGCTCCACCCTTAACCCGACGTCGTTAGCCACTTGCGGTGAAACGTTACCGTTCACAATGAATGTCGATCTAAAGGTTCAATGAGAACCAAATGCCTTCCCCCTCTATTTTCTATGTTTTCCAGCCATTCTCGTTGTCCGTTCAAGACACGATCATCGGATTCGAACTCCTTGCGTTGCGACGAGCAAAACCCCTTTGACCGGTCGTTGCTCTGACGCTAGGAGAAGCCTCATCGGAGCAATGTGTATTTCATCGTCTTGTTTCGATTTTGGTAAGTCCCGATGTGTTTTCCGGTTTAGATCATTGAATTTCTTTTTTGGACGAGTTTAGTGATTCACGGGCTTTGTTATTTTTCAGCAAAAACATGACCATTGGAGTCACCGACGAAGAATCCGGCGTATCGTCGGCGAGTCTGGTAAATGGATAATTGAGACCCGATTTGCCTCTGAACCGGTCCGAGCCATTATCGTCCAAGTTCGAGTCCGACCCGAATCGACACGACCCGCCCGACCCGTTTGACCCTAAATCAATATGAGTCAACTCACCAAGTCAACCCATCCGAGTCAACTTAGTTGACTTTGACTGTTAACTTTGACCAAAAAGTCAACTTTTCCAAAAACCTTTATTTTATGTTTTTCAATGCCCTGAATCCATTTTTAAAGTTCGTTTCACGAAATTCTAATTCAAAAGCCTTTTGATCTGACCTTAAATCTGAACATGCATATGTATTAAGTTATTTCTTAAGAGAATTATATTGAATAAAAGACTGATGTGAATTATTATCCATTTAAAGGTACTTGAGACTTTTTCGACCGATCGTTTGCTCAGCCTAGATCCTCCCAATTCGCTCACCAACGCGCACCCGTAGTTACTCGTTTGATCTTAGAAACCCAATAAAATTATTAAGTTAGAATTTATTTCTCGTGTAGTAACCTTGTTCTTTTATGATCTAGGATCTAGCACCGCTACAGAGCGTAGCGAGGCAGGTGCCCAGATGACCCTTATGACCAGCTTTTTGAGGTGTGTTCCGTGTGTGATATATTAGTGTTTTTTTCATGAACTGTTGAAATGATCCCTCTTAATATATTATGGAATATTCTTTGATGTGGGCATGACTACTTTTCTGTTTTAAAAGCATGTCTACTTTATATGTTTGAAAGTATGCCCTATGTTTAATATAAAACTGAGATATTTGATTTCTGTATTACTAAAATAAATACATGTCTGCCACCTAATTTCTGATAATATTGTTTACTTCTTTGAACTGATTTACTTGGGGTATACTCTTGAGGTATAATTTGAAGTCTCTACAGGTACAACCCTGATCCAACTGGTATCTTCTATTAGGCTCAACCCTGGTCAACTTGGTAAGTCCTTTTGGACCTAAAGCATCCCCTTAGGTAGGCCCCTACGCCTACAGGCCTAGAGTAAGTCCTTTAGGATGTAGTTTATGGGGAATTGCATATCGGTGTATGAATGAAGGGTAGCTAGGTTTTAAATGAAAAAAATTGGTTACCCTTGTATATTTTACTAATATGATTATTATGTGCTTTAACTATAGTGTAACGCCCCGGGTTTAGGGCCCAAGATATAATCGGGTTTGGTTAAACCGGTTCGGGTTAAATTAGTTAGGAGAAAATATTTTTATTGAACATTAAAAGATTTAATGAAGAAGGGTAAAAAGGGGATTTTGGAATTTAAAAATCAAGGAAAAAGGGGTTTTCAAAATGTACTCATCTTCTTTTTCATCCTTTCACATTATTTTCTCAAACACCTCATTTTCTACTATTGTTTAAAGTTATTCCAAAAATGCTTTGAGTTTGAAAAGAGAAAAAATGAAGAGATTTTCGTTTGGATAGTTTGATGCCATGTTTAAAGATGTTTTTAATCTTATATTGGTGTTCTAAAAATATTGGGATAGTGGCTAAATGTAGAGAAACTCGAAACTAGTGAAAAGAAGATGTTTTTTTGTTGAGAATGACAATCAATCGATTAAAACCAAGAGAGGGTGAATTGATTTTTTGAAAGAACGGTGGACACTAATTACAAAGAAATAAATTGCAAGGAGATATAGAGTGGTTCAACTCCCTTAATTGGAGTCTACATCCACTACCTTAGTAAGCACACTAAGAATTTTCTACAAATCCACTAATTTGTCTTTCCTTTAAGAATAAGGAGTAACCTTACACAATTCAATATACTTATACCCCAAAGTCTATTGAATCCTTTCCCCAAAACAAATACAAATGAGAAAACTAGGAAATCTTCAATAGAAATGTGTTTGCAAAGTTTAAGATCTCCCACACACCCAAAAAAACACTAGCAAAAAGAATTACAATGAAGAACACTCTGGTGTTTACAAGAAAGATAAAAAATTAAGCACAAAATGGTCTCTTGAAAGCTTGAATGTTTGTGTATACTTTCTTATTGCTGCTGAGTTGATTTTTCTTTGTTTTTGTATCCTCTCAATCAATACTAGCCGTTTGGAGTCGTTGGGATGTCATAAAGCCATTACCAACATGAAAATACAACATTTATAACACGGGAGATCAATCCTTTTACAAAGGGATCGATCATTTCTTATGAAAAATATAATCGTTGCAAAAAGGGATCAATCCCATGCATTAGGGGATCGATCCTTTTGCAATGAGACAAAAATATGAGTGAAACTGTCAATCAAGGGATCGATCCCTTGTATTAGGGGATCGATTCTTTTTTGCCTTGAAGATTGGAAAACAATTTTCTTAGTGCAAAAACGGATCATACTTGTTTTGAAAATGATCGTTAAAGTTGGAAAACATTTGAAACAATTTTTTCAAGTTTGTTTGGACTTTGAATTATTTTTGCAAGAATTAATATATCCGATTAAGTCCAAAAACATTTTTCTTTTAATTTGTTATATCAAAATATTAGTTCATCAGTCTCCCCCTTTTGATATAACAAAACTTTTTGAAAAATTATTTTTGACAAAAGCTCCCCCTTAAGAAAATAATTTTTGAGTTGATAAATGGTTTTAAAATCTAATTTTAAATTACAACACTTAAAGCTCCAATTCTGTTTAAAAAACCATTTTCATTGTTTGCTCATATTTCTCTCCCTTTTTGTTATATCAAAAATAATTCAAGAAGAGTGTTAGCACAATATAACAAAGGAGAAAAATAAATAAAAGTAAAGGCTAGAAATGGAATGGTAGATAACAACAATAAAACATAAACATCCATAGGTACTTAAATTAAAAACCATAGGTACTTAAATTAAAAAAGCATAATGTATCCATAAGTACCAAAAATAAACCAAAGCAACATAGCATCAATGTTTAAAACAACATCCAACAAAGAGTCATAAGCATGTAGCAATGTCTAAAAGCAACGATAAACAAAAACATAATATAATATGATGTCCATGTATGCATGCATCTAAGATGAAGATGGTGGCGATGGGAATGGGTAACTATCAAACTTGCGCTGAAGAGCACTAAATGCATCACCCAAAGAAGCCTGACGTGCCTCAAGAGAATCGAGTCTAGAATCCATGTGAGACTGAAGAGATCCAATGGAGGAGTCCACGTGACGAATGAGAGAGTCATGAAGCTCCCTCAACAACATGTCATGAGATCTAGCATGAGTGGAGGCTCCATGAGCGTCATCCATATGTTCATTCTCATGTTCTTCATCTCCTTCTTTATGGTGTTCCAATTCTTGAACTTCGCCTCTTTTCTTCACCCAATTCATAGAGAATTCGGGTTCTTCCTTGTATCCCAAGTGATCTATCAAATGGCGGCCAATGATGTTTTCGGTGGGATGATCGATGCCGAGCTCGAAGGATGTTACAATGTCAAGCAAAGAGAAAATATGGCTAAGGTACATACCATAGGCTAAGGTTTGCACATTCTTAGCCTTGATAATCTTGACCATATCCTCGAAGATGAAGGCGGTAAGATGGAGTTGAGTTCCACTACGGATACAATGAAGCCATCAATAATCGGACTCTCGAATTGATGAATACTTCGTTCCATGAGGACGAATCACATGTGAAAGAATAAGGTGCAAGAGAAGATCATGAAGAGGAAAGAAAGTAGTTTGGTTGTTAGTGACACGGGAACTTTCAGAATAAGGCCCTTTTTCAATCTCAATACCATCATCGGGAAGACCAAAAGCATTAGCAAAAAAATCAATGGTAAGAGTGATATGTTTACCCAAAACATAAGATTTGATTGTTCGAATGATGGTGCCATCCAAGAGTTTTGAAGAAGAGACGGTGGCATTATAATAAAAGACTCGAACAAGAGTAGGATAAGTTGACCCCTTGAATTTTAAAAGCTCCATCCACTTAAAATCCGTAAACTTTTGTAAATAGGGAAAATTAAGTTTAGTTAGGAAATTAAAATCAATTGAGTGTGTTTCCTTAACCGATGCGGATGCAAGGAGGTTTCGGAAACGTTCATTATTCTTAGAGTTTCGAAAACAAGTATCCAAGGAGTTTGGAGGTGGAGGAGGGTTGGAAGCAATTCCCTTTCCCTTAGAAGCCATAGTTTTTCTTTTTGACATCTTAAAGAAAATTTTGAAAATTCAAGTAAATAAGATTGTCAAGGGATGATTAAAAAGATCTAGGATGAAATTAAACAAGAAGTTTTGGCTAAAAGATTAGGTTTGGCCTAACTTTTGCAAAGGGAAAATTGGTTTAGGCTTTTTCACAAACACTTGGTGTGTAAGTGTTGAAAATAGGGGTTTTGAGTAAAATTGAATGATGGGTAAACCTCCTGCAATAAAATCAATGTATTTTCAACAGTACGAGGTCTCTAAAACAGCCTAAAACAATCAACAATCTCAAATTTTAAATTTTAAATAAAATTCGAATGGAAAAAGATAGGGTTTTGAAACCTTACTAAAACTTTGATTTTGAAGTACCAAAAGCCAAAATCAAGAGCCAAATCCGATTTGAAGATGAGAGGGGAGACCAAAACGAGTTGAAATTGGTTGAAAATTGAAAGGATTTGGTTAGTTTTTTAAGAAAGGACGGCTTTGGGTGTTTTAGATGGTATTTGCTTGAATATGGTGTAAAAGGAAGAAAAGAGCGTGTTTAAAACTTTAAAAGATGCACACCCAACCATTTAGCCTAAAGGGCTCGATCCCTCGGGTTAGGGGATTGATCCTTTTAGAGGATCGAACAAAACGAAGCTCATTGCAAGCTTGGGATCGATCCTTTCTCCTAGGGGATCGATCCTTTTTCTGGAAAATTTTCATTTTAAGCACTAGGATCATTTAAGATGAGATTTAAACTCAATTAGAGGCATCCTATGTTATATGTATGATATGAAATGAGTTTTAAATGCCTCTTAAGATACCTAAGGACATGTATGTTAACAAGATATGCAATTTTCATCATATATCAAATTTCAGTATTCTAATTGCACATTATTAAGATTATTTTAAGTCACATACACTCAAAGGCTCTATAGGTGCCTATGCATGCATTTTGACAAAAATTTCTACAAGACAACATCATATTATCAAAATTCATCATAAAAGATCATATTAAGCATAGAGAACATGATTTCACAAAATCAATCAAATATTGCAAATTTAAGGCCAAAAACATAATTATGAGCATATTAGACCATGAATGTGCAACTCATGCAATCTTGACTCCCCCTTATTAAAAACACTTAAACAACATATGTGGACCCTCAAACATGCTTTAAAACATATAAGCACACATAATCAACATAAATGAATAAAAATTGCATGTAAAATAAAATGTTACCACGTAAACCAAGATAGGTTGATTAGGTCATATCCTCTTCAAGTGTCCTTCCTTCTAGTGTGTCTAGAGCTGTCCAATTTCTTCATTTTGCTCACCATTGCTCCAACACACCTACAACAAGGAATTGTGCATGTTTTGGTATCCAAACTCTTTTGGGTCCATGAGAGTTAGTTCCTACAATTTTAGTCCCTTTTGGTATCCATTTAGACAAGAGATCATATTCTTTGTTAGCAATGAGTTCTTTCGGAACCCAAATGTTTTTAATTATCTTTCTATTATATGATCTTTGGGGACCACTATATATATATCCATTAAAGTTCTAACATAGTTGGATTTTGAATTTTCACCTTTTTCTATTTGTTTTGTCCCAACTTTCTTGAAAGAAGCTATAAGATCATCAAGTTCCTTTTGATGATCATCATGGACCTTTGAAAGTAAGTTGTGCAAGTCTTGATTTTTCTTTTCAAATTCTTTTATTCTAACTTGCTTTTCCTCAACTTTACTTTCAAATTCCTTATTAGATTTGGAAAGAGAATCATTTTCAATTTTCAATTTTAAAATGGTTTTTCTATTTTTCAAAATTGACTCTTCAAATTCCAAAGCTAATTTATCATAATCCTCTTGCAATTCATCAAAAGTGTAATCAATTGAAAAGGATGAATTAGAGGTTACCATAGAGTCATCATCGATAGCCATGAGACACAAGTTGGCTACTTCATTCTCGTCCTTGTCGGATGATTCACCATCATTTCAAGTAGCTACATGAGCCTTGTGCTTCTTTTTCTCATAGCTCTTTTTCTTCAATTGGGGACAATCGAACTTGATATGTCCCAGCTTTTTGCACTCATAGCAAATAATTTGATCTTTCTCTTTGTTGTAATTCTTGAAGCCCTCTTCTCTTTGAATTCTTCTTTCTTTGTTGGACCTCATGAATCTTTTGAATCTCTTGGCAAACATAGCCATCTCTTTATCTTCATCCTCTCCAGTAGAATCAATATCTTTTTTTGATGCTTTAAGAGCAACACCAAATTTCTTCTTTTCTTCCTTGTCGTTTGACATCATTTCATGTGTAAGCAAGAAACCAATGGGCTCATCCAACTTGAGAGTCTTGAGGTCCTTCGCTTCTATGATCATCGGTTTCTTTGAATCCCATGAATCATGAAGAGAGTAGATCATCTTCCTCATAAGTTTATCTTCCGAGATCACTTCTCCATAAACCTTCAATCCATTAACAATCACGGAGAATCGATCGGACATGGTTTTGATGTTTTCCTCGGGGCCCATCTTGAAGTTTTCATAATTAAGATTGAGAAGCCCAATTTTGGCCTCTTTCACTTGATTTGTTCCTTCATGTGTAACTTCAAGTTTTTCCCAAATATCTTTAGCATTGGAACTAGATGACACCATTCCATACTCATCCGGACCAAGGGTACAAAATATAAGATGCATTACCTTAGCATTTGTGGAGAATCTCTTCTTTTCTTTATTGCTCCATATCTTCATACTACTAGTTGGTGCGGTGTAACCACTCATGATGATCTTCCAAGCTTCAAGATCAAAAACTTGAATGAATAGATTCATGCGGTTCTCCCAATAAGCATAATTAACTCTATTGAAGAAGGGGGGCTTATTGGTGGGTTGAGAATCGCCCCAAGCTTCAATGGTGGAGGTGGAAGCCATGGATGACCTTGTAGATGATTGCACACTTCTTGGATCTTCTCAAGAGGTTGTAAGATCTTCCAATGATCCAAGCTCTAATGCCAATGGCTGAGAGTGGCAATCAATCGATTAAAACCAAGAGGGGACGCATTGGTGTTTTGAAAGAATATTGTACACTAATTGCAAAAATAAAAATTTCAAGGAGATTTAGAGTGGTTCAACTCCCTTAATTAGAGTCTACATCAACTACCTTAGTGACCACACTAAGGATTTTCCACAAATCCACTAATTTGACTTTCCTTTAAGGATAAGGAGTAACCTTACATAATTCAATAGACTTATACCCCAAAGTCTATTGAATCCTTTCCCCAAAACAAATACAAATGAGAAAACTAGGAAATCCTCAATATGAATGTGTTTGCAAAGTTTAAGCTCTCCCACACACCTAAAGAAACACTAGCAAAAGAATTACAATGAAGAACACTCTAGTGTTTACAAGAAAGATAAAAAACTAAGCACAAAATGGACTCTTGAAAGCTTGAATTTTTGTGTAGACTTTCTTGTTGTTGATGAGTTGATTTTTCTTTGTTTTTGTATCCTCTCAATCAATACTAGTCGTTTGGAGCCGTTGGGGATGTCATAAAGCTGTTACCAACATGAAAATACAACATTTATAGCATGGGGGATGGATCCTTGCTTTCTTATGAAAAATATGACCGTTGCAAAAAGGGATCGATCCCATACATTAGGGGATCGATCCTTTTGGAATGAGACAAAAATATGAGTGAAACTGTCAATCAAGGGATCCATCCCTTTTATTAGGGGATCGATCCTTTGTACCTTGAAGACTGGAAAACAATTTTCTTAGTGCAAAAACGAATCATAGTTGTTTTGAAAATGATCGATAAAGTTGGAAAACATTTGAAACAAAATTTTCAAGTTTGTTTTGACTTTGAATTATTTTTGCAAGAATTAATATATATGATTAAGTCCAAAAACATTTTTCTTTTAATTTGTTATATCAATATATTGGTTCATTATTTTTATAGTTAAAAATGTGGGTTTTTGGGTTGTTCTTGTGAGGAATCTTGGGCTGATGGTTTCTAGACCCTAGGTAAGTATTTTGGATGTTGAAAGATGTAGTTTTATGGTAAATTTGTTGGGTTTTAGCTGCTGGTTGGTTTGGGTCATTTTGATGGTGTTTCCAAGTGTTTCCAGGTGTGAATCGATTTTGTTTTGATGATGAATGATGAGTTTCAATGTTACTACAAGTTTGGGGGCTTGTTCCGGGTGTTTCCCACTTTATAAATGGTTTTGTTAAAATTACATTGTCGTTGTTGTAGTTTTGAGCACCACTCACTAAGCTTTTATGCTTACGCATTCATTTCTAACAATGCATACCGTTAGCGATCCGGGAAGCAAAGGAAGGCAAGGGAAAGGCTCTAGTGATCATATCTTAAGCTCAAGTATGCTATGTTTTATATGTTGGAACCATGCTATGTTTGAGTACGTGCATGTTTGAAACCCGCTTTTAGGGTGTTTTGCCTCTAGAATGTTTGATTAATATGTTGCCATGTGGTTTTGTGATCTTTTGGGGGTAAGTTTGGGAATGTTTAGGGATGCCAAAATGCATTTGCGGGCCAATTTATGCCCATGCGTTTCAGAACATCTGGTATGGTTTCGGAATGGCCAGGCTTTTGGGGTACCCGTATCGGAATGGGAGTGGTGTCGTTTCAGTACGTTTTGCCTCTAGAGACTCCTGTTTCGAAACCAAGAGGAGCCGTTTTGGAACAACCTAATTTTTCTTTTTGATGAGAGTCCGCATTTTGAAATGGGAAACCCCTGTTTCGAAACACATGTAGTTAAAGTGGTTAAAATGCATCTTTAAAGGTTTCCAAATGTTACGTTTTAGTCTCTAATGCTTGTATATTTCTTAAATGAGTTTATATGTCTCGTTGGTGTTGGTTTTGCCTCGTGTGCTTGAAACCTGACTAATAAACTATTTGGTAAGGTTAAATTACCTTTTTGCCCCTATTTTGGTGTGGTTTTGCAAAATGGTCCTTCGTGACTGTTTGGCTCCAATTGGATATCATCTCGATGTCCGATTGAGACGTTGTTCTTCCGTTGTGACCCTTGACACCATAGAACCGTTAAATTGTATTTAGATAAGATAAATTTTAATTTACGATTGTTAATCAGAGGGAAATTCTCAAATTTTTCTATGGTTATCCCGTGTAACTCTCTCGATTTGGTCTTGCGACTAGACCGGGTTGAGGGGGTTACATTTGGTGGTATCAGAACCTCGGTTACGAGGTTTCCTCGGGAAGGTAAGTCAGGTAAGTTGATTATGTTATGTTTGACTGAATTGCACGGTGTTTGTGAGCATGATCTTGTGTTCTTGTTGATGTTTGAAACTTGGTTAAGCATTCCCATTTCTAAGTGTTATTATGGATATGTTATTTTAATTTAAAAGAGCTTAACACGTGGATCATTACCTTTGCTGGCCCAATGTTTATCTTGTGATTTGTGTTTTTTATTTTAGATTGTATCTTTGTTATGTTGAGAATGAGAGGATGGCTTAGAGCGGGTGACCAGGCACCCGGGTATGCGTCTCTTCTTCCTCCTGCTCCCGATGGTAATAGGGCGAATGTCGAAGGTAATGCACCTCAGGCGGGTGCCAATGTTGGAGGTGATGGTAATGGGCCTCAGGTTGGCCAGGGTCAGGCTGGTGTGGATATGACCCAATTACTTCATACTTTAGCTTGAGCTTTTCAGACGGTTTTTATTGGTCTTCATGCTACAGCACCACCTCAGGATGCATGGACAGGTTTTCTCCTTGAGCGACTTCGTAGCTTAGGCGGAGTCGAGTTTCGTGGTATGTTTCCCGAGGGTTCGGAGGCATGGCTTGAGAGTAAATACACGTATCTTGGTACAGATGGAGTGCTCGGACACTTGCAAGTTGGGTTGTATTGTCTCGTTGCTTCAGGGAGATGTGTATGCTTGGTGGACCACAATTATCTCAGGTATGCCCGAGGCCGAGGTTACTTGGGAGTTCTTCTGTAGTACGTTCTGCAAGAAGTACCTTGGTGCTCGCTATCAGGATGAGAAGAAGAGAGAATTCATAGCTTTGGTGCAAGGCAGTATGTCCGTGTCCGAGTATGAGGTATAGTTTGTGCGCTTTAGTCAGTATGCTTCAGAGCTGGTTCCCAGTGAGAGGGAAATGTGTGAACGGTTCCGTTACAGGTTGGTTACGGAGGTGAAAACCTACATGCTTGCTTCTGATTACACCGAGTTCAATGTCTTGGTCTCTAGGGCCAAGGAAATTGAGCAAAGTCTAAGTTTGGCTGCTTGATCGGGTGGATCCAGTATAGAGATAAGGTCCACCAAGTGAGAGTGAGACCATAACAAGAGGCACAAGGATAGAAGGCACCAGCCGGACTTTAGGCGTGGAAGTGGTAACATAAGGCGAGGCCATTAGGGTCGAGGTTTTTTTGCTCGTACACCCGAGTGTTCTAGATGTAGGAGGAACCATTCTGGAGAATGTTGGGGTACTTTTCGTGCTTGTTGGAACTGTGGATCTTAGACACATTTAAGGCGTGAGTGTTCTCATCCGGCTAGGGATGGTCAGGCACCTGCTAGAGCCGTTGAACATCAGAGAAGTCGTGGGCGCGGCTGAGGTAACTTCCAGCCGAGGAATGATGGTCAGAGGAATGTGGCTCATGTTGTCGCGGTATAGCCCGAGGGAGGTGGACCATCTAGAGTTTATTCACAACGTGAGGCCGTGAATGAGACAGATGTGATCGCAAGTAATTTTGTGTTACAGTCCTTATCCTTGCTTTCGTTGATTGATTATGGGTCGACATATTCATACATTTTGGGTGAGCATGCAAGATCTTTAGGTTTTCCTTTTGAGTTGTTAGATAGAGGTATGAATATTACAAGTTCTTTTGGTGAGACAGTGGTAGTCTTGAAAGTGTTTCGGAGATGTCCTTTAATGGTCCAGGGTCACGTGTTTCCCGTTGATATGATGGAACTATCGTTTTATGGTCTCGATGTGATTTTGGGCATGGATTGGCTAGTGGAGCATAGAGCTAGGATAGATTTTGAGACTAAAATAGTTTCTTTGAGGCTTTCGGATGATTATGAGGTAGTGGTAGTTGGCGAGAGCATTAAGTTCTTGTCTAATGTTGTTTTAACTCTAGAGGCTTAGAGAATGATGGATTTGGGTTGTCAAGCTTACTTAGCCTATGTGATGAATCCGAATATGAGTGAGGTTAGACCACAAGATATCAGAACAATTTGTGACTTCTTGAGTGTTTTCTAGAGGAGTTGTCTGGTTTGCCTCCAGATAGGGATGTTGAGTTCGCTATTGAGACATATTCAGATTCTTCTCCCGTATCGATTGCTCTGTATAGAATGACACCAAAAGAATTGAAAGAGTTGAAGACACAACTTTAAGAGCTGTCAGATAGAGGTTTTATTATGCCTAGTATTTTAGCTTGGGGTGCTCCGGTTTTGTTTGTAAAGAAGAAGGATGGCAGTATGAGGATGTTCATAGATTATAGGCAGTTGAACAAGGTAACAACGAAGAACAAATATCTTTTTCCGTGGATTGATGATTTGCTTGATCAGTTGAGAGGTGCTTTAGTGTTTTCGAAGATTGATTTGAGATCAGGCTACTATCAGTTGAAGGTAAAGGATATGGACATACCGAAGACAGCCTTCCATACGCGATTTGGACACTACGAGTTCTTGGTAATGCCATTCGGTTTGACTAATGCCCCAGCTGCATTTATGGACATGATGAACATAGTGTTTCAAGAGTTTTTGGATAGGTTTGTAGTAGTGTTCATAGATGACATTTTATTGTACTCTAGGACCGAGGAAGAACATG
This sequence comes from Hibiscus tridactylites, assembly GCA_958450335.1. Taxonomy (NCBI): domain Eukaryota; kingdom Viridiplantae; phylum Streptophyta; class Magnoliopsida; order Malvales; family Malvaceae; genus Hibiscus; species Hibiscus tridactylites. The sequence goes on along the minus strand of OY288279.1, from coordinate 17,137,983 downwards.
ATGAGCATTTGCGATTAGTGCTTCAAACCTTGCTTGAAAATTAGTTGTATGCCAAGTTAAGTAAATGTGAGTTTTGGATTAGGGAAGTAGTCTTTCTAGGTCACGTGATCTAAGCCGATGGGATTAGTGTGGATCTCAAGAAGATAAAGGCAAGAGTGGGTTGGAAGCAACCAAAGTCAGTGACAGAAATCTATAGTTTTCTAGGGTTATCCGGATACTATCAAAGATTTGTTGAGGGGTTCTCGAAGATTACTGCACCTTTGACCAAATTATTGTATAAAAATGTTCCGTATTAGTGGACAGATGCAAGGCAACAAGCGTTTGAGAAGTTAAAGAAAGCATTGACAGAAGCTCCTATTTTGATTCAGCCTGAACAAGAGTAGGAGTTCGTAATCTATAGTGATGCGTCATATGTAGGTTTAGGTTGTGTGCTTATACAAAAAGGAAGAGTTGTAACTTATGCTTCGAGACAGTTGAAGGTTCACGAGAAGAACTACCCTACCCATGACATAGAGTTAGCGGATGTGGTCTTTGCTTTGAAGATTTAGAGACACTGCCTTTATGGTGAGAAATGCACAGTCTACACCAACCACAAGATTTTAAAATATTTGATAACCCAGAGAGAGTTGAATCTTAGACAACATAGGTTGTTAGAGCTTCTTGAGGACTATGACCTCACAATAGAGTACCATCCGGGTAAAGCGAATGTAGTGGTTGATACTTTGAGTAGGAAGGTGACAGTTGAGTTGTGAGCTATGTTTGTGAGATTGAGTGTGTCTCAAGATGGTGGTTTGATAGCCAAACTACATGTTAAACCTTCGTTAGTTCAGATGATTCGTGAGAAACATTTGCAAGACAGATCTTTGACACCTCACGTGTAAGATATAGTCGAGGGTAAACCCATAGATTTCTACTTTGGTGAGAATGGGGTCTTATATTTTAAGAATATAGTAGTTGTTACAGAAGATGTCGAGTTGAGACGTACTATTTTGAATGAAGCTCATAACAGTCCTTTTGTTATGCATCCGAGTAATACGAAGATGTATCGTGGGTTGAAAGATAAGTACTTCTGGATTGAGTTAAAGAAAGATATGACCGAGTTTGTGAGTAAGTGTATGGTTTGTCAGTGAGTTAAGGCTGGGCATCAGTTTCCTTCAGGTTTGTTACAACTGTTGAAGATTCCGGAGTGGAAGTGGGAACGAATTACCATGGATTTTGTGTCAGGTTTACCGTTGACTCCTTCAAAGAAGAATTCAATATGGTAATAGTTGACAGATTCACTAAGTGTGCCCATTTCATACCTGTTCATACTACTTACACCTTAGACAGGTTGGCCGAGTTGTATATCAATAAGATTGTGAGGCTACATGATGTACCAAAGTCTATTGTGTCTGATAGAGATATGAGGTTTACATCCAGATTTTGGGAGTGTTTGCATCGTGCCTTGGGAACTTGGTTAAACCTCAGTACTTCGTATCACCCACAGTCAGATGGTTAGCCGGAGAGAGTTATTCAGGTGTTAGAAGACATGTTGAGGTGTTGCATCATCGACTTTCAGGGTTCATGGGAGAAACATTTGACGCTAGTAGAGTTTGCATAGAATAACAGTTATCAGGCTGGTATTCAGATGACACCGTATGAAGCTCTGTATGGTAGGAAATGTAAAACACTTGTTTGTTTGACCGAGGCCAGATAGAAGCTTGTACCGGTGCCAGACTTGCTTAAGGGCACTATCGAGAAGGTAAAACTGATTTGTGATCGCTTGAAGGTAGCTTCAGACAGACAAAAATCGTATGATGATTTGAAGAGAAAAGAGATTCAGTATGCTATTGGCAATAGAGTGTTCTTGAAGGTTTCCTCGTGGAAAAAGGTAATGAGGTTTGGTAAAAAAGGGAAGTTAAATCCGAGATTCAGTGGTCCTTACGAGGTAGTTGAGAGGATTGGTCTTGTTGCATATAAGTTGAGATTGCCATCCGAGCTTGAGAAGATTCATGATATGTTCCATGTTTCAATGCTCCGAAGGTATAGATCAGATCTGTCTCATGTTATGCTAGTGGAAGAGATTGAATTGAATCCAGATTTATCGTATAATGAAGAACCAGTCGAGATTCTAGCTACGGATAGTAAGGTTTTGCGTGGGAGGATCATTGAGTTAGTCAAGGTTTTGTGGAGACATTGGGGTGTGGAAGAATCCACTTGGGAGAGAAAAGCGGACATGGAAGAGTAGTTTCCTTACCTCTTTCCATAAGGTAAATTTTGAGGACAAAATTCCTTAAGTGGGGGGAGTTGTAACGCCCCGGGTTTAGGGCCCGAGAGATAACCGTGTTTGGTTAAACCGGTTCGGGATAAATTAGTTGGGAGAAAACATTTTTATTGAACACTAAAAGATTTTAATGAAGAAGGGTAAAAAGGAATTTTGGAATTTAAAAATTAAGGAAAAAGGGGTTTTCAAAATGTATTCTTCTTCTTCTTCTTCTTCCTTCTTTCACATTATTTTCTCAAACACCCCATTTTCTACTATTCAATTGGAGCAAGCTCATCACCCACACAAGTTTTCAAGGTAATCCCTCCTTTGTTTTGATTTTTCTTTCCTTAAACTTGTTGTTGGTTAAATTTTCCTTAAAACCCATTGTTTAAAGTTATTCCAAAAATGCTTTGAGATTGAAAATAGGAAAAATGAAGGGATTTTCGTTTGGGTAGTTTGATGCCATGTTTAAAGATGTTTTTAATCTTGTTTTGGTGTTCTAAAAATGTTGGGATTGTGGCTAAATGTAGGGAAACCCGAAACTAGTGAAAATGAGGGGGGTTTAGAGTTGAAAATGTGGGTTTTTTGGTTGTTCTTGTGAGGAACCTTGGGCTGATGGTTTCTAGACCTTGGGTAAGTATTTGGATGTTGAAAGATGTAGTTTTGATGGTAAATTTGTTGGGTTTTGGCTGCTGGTTGGTTTGGATCGTTTTGATGGTGTTTCCAAGTGTTTCCGGGTGTGAATCGATTTGGTTTTGATGATGAATGATGAGTTTCTGTGTTGCTGCAAGTTTGGGGGTGTTGCGTGTAAAAGTGTCTATCGCAATGTAGTGCAAGTGTATACGACACAAGTAGTAAAGTGATATGGAAGTATCTGATATCGTCTCCATAGTGACTCAGCTAATAGCTTCACCTTGAATTACTACACGAAAGTAAAGAGAATGGTTTAAGTTGTTTTTCACGAGAATAATAAAGAATACTGGAAAATATATTTAAAGTAATCAAGATAGAGAGAATGGGCTGGTTTTGAATTGCTTAGTAGTGCATGTATTGCTAAGTTTAGGAATATCTGCTTTGTCGTTGTCCCCGTCGTGGCGGTAGTTTGTTGTTTGTCGCGACAACGATCACACAACTATGTACTTCAAGCTTGGCAAGAATCCCTGCTATGCCCTGACCTATCCCTAGGTCCAAGTCTGTCGATGAACACGTCTTTGATGATACCTCCTGGTGTGAATCGAATGATAAACATCGATGTTGTTGAATTCTTCTTTAGCCACTTAACCTCGTCCTATCCCTAGGTCCAAGATAGTTCAACTATAAACTAGAGAACTCGCACTTATTCCTTTCGTATACTTAACTCTCCCGATGTTAAGTAAATAGATAACCTAACAATGCTCTCATGATGCTCTTGCAAGATGTTAATAACCAAAATAAGAGAACTTGAAGTTTATTTTATTGAACAGAAAATTCCTAAAACAAAAACAACCCTTGCAACTACCTTACAAATCAACCCGTGGCCCTAAAGGGAATTTAGAACATGTTGAGAAAGGGAAAATGGCTAGGGTTTTGGGAAGAAGGCTAGAGATAGGTGATGTCCTCTCCTAGGTCGAATTACATGCCTTTATATAGGCCTTGGGTTCAAGTTTTCTAATATGGCAAGAATACAAGTTTAATTTAAAGTACAACTCTATTAAAGACTAAACCTTCAGAGAATTTATCTTTAATTCGTCCTTCCTTCTTGCTTGGAGTTTTCTTCCTTGAACTTTGGGCTTTGCCTTCATTCTGATCTAGGGTTTGGAAAAATATAAGGGTATTCCACGACAGACATGCTTAATATTCTTTTTCTATCGAGGCCCACTTTGCTTCTTCTCCTCAAAAATGATGTCGTCCTTGGCTGCCACGGCGGCGTCCATGGCAGCATCGTCCTCTGCGACTGCTCATCCAGTTCCAGCTTTTCTGCATTACTGCCCAGCGTCTGCTTCTCCATCTGCTACAGCAGCAACCTGCAAAAACAACCAATTTCAGTAGAAACTATGCCATTTAATATATTTGTGATGTATAACTGAAATCTAACCTAAATGCAATGAATTATGCTCAGATAAGTGTGAAGGATTAAAACGAGATAAGAATTCATGAGTTAAATCTGCCAAAGTTCTAATTGAACCCGGCTTAAGTTTATTCCACCAAGTCTTTGCCCTGTCCCTCAATGAATATGGAAATAACCGAAGCCTTAGTATCTCCGGATTAACTCCTGGTAGTTTAAACGAACCACAGATTTCCTCGAACGTTTTCAGATGCTCCATAGCATCATCTGTAGCAGCACCACTAAATTGGTCAGCGTTGTTGATCATGCTGAACATAACAGGTTTCAGCTCAAAGTTGTCAACATCTACATCTAGCAGGGTGGTTTCTAGTTCTACATGATCATTAAGCATGTAGTCTTGGCATGAGCGGCGTGCGGCAGCGACAAGAGGGTCAACGACAGGTGGATCGATCCCTCCATCTCCGACATGATTGTTGTTATCCTGGAGTTTCCCTGGGTTGTCCCTTCTTTCTTCACGTCTTTCGTTCACCAGTACTTCAAGTTGTTCCTCCAAATATTTGTTCCTTTCAACGAGGTAACGGACCCTTTTCTTGAGATTGAACGTTCGTTCGGGTTCAGGATCTAACTGATACTCAGGTTCCTTCCCCCTTTGAGATCTGCGTATACGCAAACAAAAGACCTTGTGAAAGGTATAGGTTGGACAATCCAAGTAAAATAGAAAAATAAAACGAATGCAATAAAAGGTAGGGTAAAGTTATGTTGCCAGTCCCCGGCAACGGCGCCAAAAACTTGTTGCGTGTAAAAGTGTCTATCGCAATGTAGTGCAAGTGTACACGACACAAGTAGTAAAGTGATACTCAAGTATCGGATATCGTCTCCACAGGGACTGGGCTAATAGCTTCACCTTGAATTACTGTACGAAAGTAAAGAGAATAGTTGAAGTTGTTTGTCACGAGAATAATAAAGAATACTGGAAAATAGATTTAAAGTAATCAAGATAGAGAGAATGGGCTGGTATTGAATTGCTCAGTAGTGCAGGTATTGCTAAGTTTAGGAATATCTGCAATGTCGATGTCCTCTTCGCGGCAGCACCCGTCGTGGCGACAGTCTGTTGTTTGTCGCGGCAGCGATCACACAACTCTATACTTCAAGCTTGGCAAGAATCCCTGCTATGCCTTGGCCTATCCCTAGGTCCAAGTTTGTCGATGAACACATCTTTGATGATACCTCCCGACGTGAATCGAACGATGAACACCGATGTTGTTGAATTCTTCTTTAGCCACTTAACCTCGTCCTATCCCTAGGTCCAAGATAGTTCAACTATAAACTAGAGAACTCGCACTTATTCCTTTCGTATACTTAACTCTCCCGATATTAAGTAAATAGATAACCTTACAATGCTCTCCCGATGCTCTTACAAGATGTTAATAACCAGAATAAGAGAACTTGAAGTTTATTTTATTGAACAGAAAATTCCTAAAACAAAAACAACCCTTGCAACTACCTTACAAATTAACTCGTGGCCCTAAAGGGAATTTAGAACATGTTGAGAAAGGGAAAACGGCTAGGATTTTGGGAAGAAGGCTAGAGATAGGTGATGTCCTCTCCTAGGTCGAATTACATGCCTTTATATAGGCCTTGGGTTCAAGTTTTCTAATATGGCAAGAATACAAGTTTAAATGAAAGTACAACTCTATTAAAGACTAAATCTTCAGAGAATTTATCTTTAATCCGTCCTTCCTTCTTGCTTGGAGTTTTCTTCCTTGAACTTTGGGCTTGGCCTTCATTCTGATCTAGGGCTTTGAAAAATATAAGGGTATTCCACGACAGACGGGCTTAATTTTCTCTTTCTGTTGAGGTCCACTTTGCTTCTTCTCCTCAAAACTGTTGTCGTCCTTGGTTTCCACGATGGCGTCCATGGCAGCATCGTCCTCTGCGACTGCTCATCCAATTCCAGCTTTACTGCATTACTGCCCAGCGTCTGCTTCTCCATCTACTACAACAGCAACCTGCAAAAACAACCAATTTCAGTAGAGACTAGGGGTGGGCAAGACCGGGTACCCGGCCAATTTTTCTAGAATTGGTCCCGGTCCCGGTAACCACCAGTTCCTGAAAATAGGAACCAGTCCCGGTCCCGGTTAGACCGGGTCTCAAATTATAGGAATTGGTCCCGGTACCGGTGGGAACCAGTACCAATACCGGGTACCCAGTCAATTGGCCTACTATTAAAAAAATTGAGCGAAATATTTTTAACCACCAATAGTAATATTAAATAACAAAATCTTATAACGAGTCATCCTCATAGTATTTATACATAAAGAGAAAGTTTGATAAAAAGAAATAAACAAAAGAACATTATCTATTACAAGCAAGGTCACGAAAAAGTTTAATAAAAAAAGAGCGTCTTCAATTTTTTCCAACCTCTTCAACACTACTCGATCCATTGTCTTCCAATTCTGAAATGAAAAACAAACAAACATTATAACAAGTCATAAAAAGATGACATATAAAAGATTAAAAATAATATAATGTAATGTATTACCTTCTTCATATCTCTGAACATCTTCAAGAAATTGTTCCATGTCAACACTTATATTTGATGCCCTTAACCAATCTTGAGCACAAACCAAAGCTTCCACTGTTTTCGGCCCCAAACTACTACGAAATTGATCAAGTACACGCCCTGATGTACTAAATGCAGATTCACTAGAAACTGTTGAAACTGGTATGGCTAAAATATCCTTAGCCATTTCTGCCAAGATCTTGTACTTCTCATTGTTTATCTTCCACCAATGTAAAATCTGAAAATCATTAGCTTCTCTTTTTTCCCTCGCTTCCTCGAGATAAATGTCTAATTCACATTTGACCACAACACCTTCAGCATCTTCCTCGTCAAATTCATTATAAAGATTGTTCAAGTTATCATTTTGTGAGGGCATTGCATTCTCACTAAAATCAGCATCCATCCTATCTAATTTAGAATCATGGGCAGAATTTTTTGAAAAGGAAGAAACTCTAGCACCATAAAAATCATATAATTTCTGAAGCACATCATATAAATGATCACACATGGCATCCACCTTAGTAAACTCAAGTGAAAAAAGCTTTCTAAGAGAAAATCTCACAAACCTCAACTTATATCGAGGATCAAGAACCACTGCAACTAACATCATGATATTTGTCTTACTAAAATCTCCATAATACTTATCAAATTTTTCTCTCATTTGGCTACCCATATTTTTAAGATCCGGATCACTAGAACTTTCCCACTCCAAAAGAGAAGTAAGCACACCCAATATCTCATGAAAATGTATGTTTGCAGTGACATACAAACTACCAGACAACCTCTTAGTAGCCTCATAAAACTGTTTCAAACACACAGCCAATACTTTAGCATTTGCCCAATCTATTCTTGTAGGAACTCCATCTTTAAGCTCTTTACTAAAATCAGGGTCATCTTCCTTATACCTATTAAAAGCTTTTTCAAATTTTAATGCAGTTTCAAGCATAAGATATGTAGAATTCCACCTTGTAGACACATCAAGACATACGGAACCTTTACAAGATACTTTCACAAGCATAGAAGAGCGAGCAAACACTTTAGCTCTAGAAGGAGAACTTCTCACATATCTAACGGCACTACGAATTCTAGTTATTGCATCCTTCACTATATGTAAACCATCTTTCACAATCAAATTTAGCACATGGCAAGCACACCTCATATGAAAATAGCTACCATCTAGAATAAATTTATCATGAAAATTTGCTTTTAAATACCCCACAGCCACATCATTCGAGCTTGCATTATCAACAGTTAAACACGATATTTTATCTTCAATTTCCCATTGAAGAATGCAAGCTTCAACAACTTTTCCAATCTCTTTACCTTTATGATTATCCATCAACTGAAAATTTAGAATTCGCTTGTGCAACTTCCAATTATCATCAATAAAATGAGCAGTCAAGCACAAGTAATTAAAATTTTGAATTGAAGACCAACAATCAGTTGTTAAAGCAACTCTTGATTTCACACCTTTCATAATTTTTTTCAATTTTTCCCTCTCACATGTGAACAAGTTCTTTACATCTCTCGCTACTGTGTAACGGGAAGGAATTTGAAATTGAGGGACAGCCACATTACAAAAATATCTAAATCCTTCACGCTCAACCATAGAAAAAGATTGCTCATCAACAATTACCATTTTTGCAAGAGCAAGTCTACATACATTCTGATCAAATTCCCAATTACTAACAGTAGGAGTATCGGTTGGAGTCGCCCTAAAAACAGAAATTACTTTTTGCTTTTTATCTATGTTTAGAGGGTACTTAGGACATGAGCCAAGATACTTCTTTAAATTTGAAGTGCCATTATCAGTATTAGCAATCAGAAACTTACTGCAATATTTGCATTTGGCTTTCACAACTTTATCAGTGATTGGATCTTTGACGTCCCAATAATGACTCCAATACTCTGACTTTCTCTTATCTCCAACCTTTTGTAGTTGTGCTTTTGCTTGTGGTTTCGGTTCTGATTGTTCCTTATTTGCATTACTCTGATCATCATCTAAAATAACTTGATTTGGGTTTAAATCTTTCATCACTATAAAAAAGAAAAACAAAATTAGAATAAAAATAATAAAGAAAAAAATCAAAACATGTATGTGAAAAAGAGAGACTTACCTTTGAATCAAATTTGAGATGATGATATACCAAGCGTCAGTTTCTCTGTGAGAGTAAAGAGCCAAATAGCATTCAAGAAAAAAAAACAGAATAGAAAGAAATGAAACGGTGGTATTGAACACATGTGAAATAGAGAATTAATAAAAGGAATTGGGGCTTTAATTTTGGGCTTTAATTTTGGGCTAAAATGATCTTAATAGACCAGTACCAGGTACCCACCGGGTACCGGGTCTAAAAAATTAGGATCCAGTCCCGGTCCCGGTCGTAATCGGGACCTAAATTTTAGATCCAGTCCCAGTCCCGCCGGAACCAATTACGGGTAAAAATCCACCGGGTTCGACCGGGTCCGGGACCGGGACCGGATAACCGGGTTTTTTGCCCACCCCTAGTAGAGACTGTGCCATTTAATATATTTGTGATGTATAACTGAAATCTAACCTAAATGCAATGAATTATGCTTGAATGCAGCAGAAATATGGGTTAAATAAGGGGTTAATAATAGAACTTTTACACACTCAACAGGGGGCTTGTTTTGGGTCTAATGCATCATTTTTGAATTGGCTAGAAACAGGGGAAAAGGGTTTGGGTTCTTTGGACGCGAGACCGGGTAGTTCGAAGGCTTGAATCAGTGCTTCGACTATTGTTTGAGTTCTACCGGTGAGTGGAAATGTTATTGAGAGTTTAGGTTGAGCTTGAAAGGCTAACCTAAGCTCGAGAGTAAGTATTTAAAGTTTACGTTTTAATTTTCTAGAATTCTATTTTTAATTCTTGTTAAGCATTGTTGATATGAGATGAGATGAAAATGTGTATTTGACTAATGAGTGTGATATTGTTATGATGGCTTTTATGATGTTGAGTATTGGTAAATATGAGGGTCTTACCGGGTATAATTGGTCGACCATAGGATTATAGTGCACTTGTAATATTTATGCGTGACCCTAGTGATGTAAGGTGCCATTAGAGAGAAGTATGGTGATGCAAGATGCCACCGGAAACTTTATTGTTAGACCTCGGTAATGTAAGATGTAATCGTGAGTCTTGTTGTTCTTATAGATTTGGTGATGTGAGATGCAATCGAATCCAATCCGCGTATCCCAGTAATGTAATCAAAGTTGCCATTATAATCTTGTGTTGTAAGGTTGAATGTTATCTTGGTAAATGTTGAGAGTCATGCCTTGTTATATGTTGTTGCATTGCTTGATGTAAGATGCCAAGCGTATGTTAGATTGTTGATAATCGTGTTGGTGGATTACCATGCTTTTGGTTTTGTTCCCACTTTATAAATGGTTTTGTTAAAATTGCATTGTTGTTGTGGTTTTGAGCACCACTCACTAAGCTTTTATGCTTACGCGCTCATTTCTAACAATGCAGATCGTTAGCGATCCGGGAAGCAAAGTGTAACCCCCTTAGCCCGGCCTAGGCGTTAGACCCGAACTACGAAGATCACACGGGGAAAACCAAAGTCAACCCGAAAGTCAACCTTAATTAGCGACCCCTTTTTTGTTTTATCCTTTCTAGATGCGCATTAAGCCTATGTGAATGCTCAAGAACCTTGGAAGAGAAAAGCACATCGATCAGAAAACGTTTAAGGACTCAATTGCAAGAAATACACATTTAGGGACCAAAATGTAAATTTTAGAAAACATAAGGACTTTGTAGATTTTAATCTTACCGAACCTTAATTAATCATATTACAAGCCTCTCTGCCAAATTTCATCTTAAAAAGACATCTCAAGATCAAGCAATTGCAATTACGACTTTCAGGACTAAAATGTAAAGCATGCAGAATCTGTGTCCAACGGTCACCCGTTTCGAAACATTGACAACCGTATCGAAACACCTGTGTCGAACGCCCGTATCGAAACGTTGTTGATCGTTTCGATACGCGGGTATGTTTCGAAACTAGTTCCGAAACAAACACTTCCAGTAGCAAAAGTGTTTCGAAACACTTCTAGCCGTTCTGAAACACCCAGGCCATTTCAAGCACCCGTTTCGAAACAACTAAGGGTGTTTCGATACACCCTGCTCAGAAACAGCAGAAACTTCTGGTTTTTCACTTCAAAACACCATCAAACATACTTAAAATCATTCCTCAACATATCAGCAACTTGGTAAGCATTAAAACCATCATATTGCATCAAAGGCTAGATACATAACAAGCATTAAACACACCTATTCATTTATCACATTAAACACATGATCTTACCTTTAGACAAAGAACATAGCTATATAAAAATATGAAGAAGAAGTTCTAAATATCGCAAAACGATCATCGACAAGTATCAAACCAAAAACCAAACTTGCTCAAGATAAACAATCTCATTACACATCAACGTAAAAGACTCTTCCCCCCATTGCCTTTATTATCTATAGCTATAAACCAAAACATACTTCTCAAGTGGAGCTCTTCTTGAATCCCTTGCTTCTTGATGTCCCAAATTCATTTATCTGCATTGATGGACAAAAAGGAGCGTAAGCACATAATGCTTAGTGAGGAATGCTCAAAACCAAAACACCATCAATGTAGCAAACTCTAAAACCCTTTTCAAAAGCAATCACACCTTTATAAACAAAGTATTGTTTGAAACCTCATATAAAACATCAACACCTTATAATTAAGCATTACCTAACATAAGATCAACATTAAACTCAAATGCATTAAGCAACTCAACCCCAAACAACATTCTTGCAATAACTCTCACTTAAACCATTTCATGTAATAGTGCTTCGTGCAAAGTTTAAACCAATTTCCTAGGAAACCATTTCCATTCTACACTCTTCCTTTCTCATACATGAAAACCATTTCAAAGCAAACACCATTTGAAATCTCATGTATCAAATATTTATCTTAAGCATTCTACCGATACAAAGCTCATGGCAAGGCCACACACGCTTGTTACTCAAAAGCATCTCATAAACTCAATACTCTTTTACCTAAGCAAATCTCCATTTGAAAACCACATGTACCATATAGCTATCTCATGCATACAACCTATGCAAAACTCATTGCAAAGCCACCCATACTTGTTTACACAAAAGCATTTCATAATTTCATTATCTTATATGCAAACCTCATAGCATAAAACATTTCAAGCATTGGTACATGTAACACACATTCTCATATATTGGCATTTACATATTGTATTGTACACGGATATGCGGACAATTCACTAGACACTTCTGGTGGCATCAACCATCATCGTACTCACCCGTCTAGAACATAATCTGTCGGTGGCTTCTACCACACCGTACTCTCATGGCGATTCTACTTTTGCCAAAAGCTTGAGTATTTCACCAAGTCCTACCCCGATGGTATACCCCTCATCGGTCTCATGGCAATAACTCTTGTTGCCAAAAAGCTTGGATGTTTCAACAAGTCCTACTCCAATGGAATGCCCATCATTGGTCTCATGGCAAAAACTCTTGTTGCCAAAAAGCTTGGATATTTCACCAAGTCCTACTCCAATGGAATTCCCATCATTGGTCTCTCTCTTTGGGATGAATCCCAAGAGCACGTACGAATTTTAGTTTATAGTGCACTCTACATCCTATTGATCGATCAATATATTCGGTAATCTTTACATCATCTATGCCAATATATCATGTTAAAATCATCAACACACTCACTGTTTTTAAAGCATGCAACACCTTCAAGGCCAAAATGCTGAACATTGCCTTAAAATGCAAACTAACAACAAATACTCTCAAGGAATATTAATTTCATGCATCCTTCTTCAAACCAAGTTTGACAACTAACTCACATACTTTAAAACCATGCTCAAACAACAAATTAAACCACATTATCAAATCAATCACATCAAAACCCATTTTGATAGTTTTCAAAACAATAATAGCACAATTCAGAGAGAATTCCACTTTACTTACTTCCGAACTTAAACCGGTGTTTCAAGCCTAAATTTAAGTTCAAAAACCTCTTTTCAAAATCATTCCAAAGCTGGAAAACACGATCTCACTCACTGATACACAACACTAAGCTAGTCGACAAGCCTCTCAAGTGTCCGAAACCTCCAACGCTACCTCAATCGCTTCCGGATCACTCCCCCTATTTTTAACACATAAGAGCAGGGGATTAATGCACCATCATGCATTAAAATCACCAGCCATACAACCCAACTCGTTGCTCTACTCAAGAACCTCATTTTGGCTACCAAAAACAACCGAAATCACCTCCAAACTCTCCCAAAACAAAGCCCAACCAAGATCTATCAATTCTAAACATTTTTAAACATCAATTAACAAAAAAACAACCCTAAACTCGTCCTTATACCTCTAGCTATAACAGAACACCAAAATCACCCTAAAACCACCATTTTCACAAGCAAAAACTTAGGAAAAACAACCTATTCGGGATTGGATTGATAAAACCTCATTTCTAACATCATTTAACATCCAGAATACATTAGAAAACCATTTAAAAACATAGCTCAATCAATTACCACGAAAATCTTCAAGATCTCTTCCAAAATCTTGAGTTTTAAGCCAAATTCTTGTTTCCAACAGTAAAACCATTCATAAAACTTTAATAAAGGATTAACAACTTGGGAATTTCAGTAAAGAACTGAGTATTTAGAGGAGAAGAACAAGCTTACCTCTAAAAGATGATTTCTCCTTGATTTGAGCAAGTTTCCATGAAAATTCAATGTAGAAAACAAATGGATTTGATGAAAGATTGATTAGGAATCAATGAGTGATGGAATTCTCATCGAATGAAGTGGAAATCAAAGTAAGATTTGCTGGAGAAAAAGTGTTTGGTTGATAGGATTTTGAGAGAAAATGAAATGAGAGAAAATTAGAGAAAAATGGTTATGAAAGTCAAAGGTAGTTTATCTCCTTTATTTTATTTATTTAAATCATTAATTAAATCACCCAAATTAAGGAAAACTCTGATGAAAACATTTTTGGTAAATTAGCCCCTTAAAGATTCAAAGTTTCAATCCTTTACAAAACAGTCACTACTAAACTTTGCAAAAACTGCGATTTGGTCACTACACTGAAATGTAGTATTTCCAAACCTTATTTTGTAAAATTGATTTCACCATTATCTTATATATATTAAATGAGGATTTTTAGATATTTTTCTATATTTTAAAAGCATCTCGAACTAGGTGTTCCCTAAAACTCCCTTTTTAGATTCGAACCGTTTTCTAGACTGATCCGATTCAAACTCTAAACATCTAGGCCCAAATTTGGGGTGTTACAACTCTCCCCCTCTTAGGAAATTTCGTCCTCGAAATTTCAACTTGCGAAGAGAGCACAGTATCAAACCTCCCAAAGCAATACGCAATGTAACACAAGAGACTTAACCACCACAGAAACATCCTCAACCCAAAACACAATGAAACCAACACATCCTCAAATCAAACTTACTCTATACCCAACTCCACTACTCACGGTGCAAGACTTCTAACACACACGGTTACTAATCTCATCCTAGCTTTTCACGCTTTCAAAATGTGCAATGCCCTCAACAACCCGAAGAACTTCTTAAGCCTTCACAACATACTCCGCCTCACCTCATAACTCCTTCAACAAAACTCACACACACGGTAACACCAACCCATCCATTTTTCAGCCACCATGTGACCCACAACCTTCACCGCTTCTAAAACCCCTTGCAAAACCGCTCAGCTCCTTTCAAAGATTACCACAACAAGCAAAAATTTCTTAAGCAACATCCGCTTGCTCACATTTCCCAATGTATTGACAACACTCTTCCACCTCTGTTACCATCACCTGACTTAACAGCCCATCAAACACTGCCCACACAACACCTAAAATCCACATCACGAGACTCTATCCTTAACTCATCAGTTGTTTCACTTACCCCAACTGTCTTAGGAAGATTTACTTGTACACAACTAACCAACCACCTTCTCACAAAACCCCGGGCAACCAACAATGGCCCTTGAACTTACATTTCCTTTCCACAACAAGCTTTGATTATGACACTAATCTTACCTGGATACCACTCATTCCATTCACATACAAACATATTGAGATCATGAAACCTCTATTCATCCCAAGCCAAACCTTATCTAAAGCTCTCAACATAACCTCCTTCCAACTTCCCTAAGGTTACTACGAACCATCACCTACATAGCAAAACCCTCATATTGCAACTATCAACACAAGATACCTGCACACTCTGGAAACACATCCACTATCCTACAACAATCACCCAACACAAAGAACTACAACACTTATCTGTTATTCGAAACCACCTCAAACGATCACCTCCTTATCACCACACCGTTAAACTCTTTAAGCACCCAAACACCTTTCTTCTGCCAACATGCTAGATCACACCCACTACTACCGACAACATGTTTACTATCCTCTACTACTTCTAGCATTCACTTGGTACCAAAACAACACTTTAAACCCACCAACCAACCTAATCCTACTACAACACTATCGAACCCAATTAGCTATTAGCAAGTGTGAACGTTCGTATGCATGGTCTCCAACATGCCCTATCAATGCTTGTGCATATGTATGCAAAACCTCTAATGTCATGTCACATGTATCCATGTACCAATATATATATATAATATAATCAAATGATTTTAACTGTGTATGTATGTCGGTTCACACTTACCAATAACATCCTCAGAATCCGCCTAAGAACAACCTCTTACCTCATTTCCAACTTTTCCAGCCCCACCACTCTAACAATTTGCTAACTACAAAATACTCCACTAATACCCTCTTCACTCTAAAGTTGTTTTCAAAAACAACACCGGCTACTACCCAAACTTGCTAGTTATAAGACTATACTCACTACACAAAGAAATCCAAACAAAGATAACTAGGGCAAAGATTACTTAGCAAAATTACCTGTAATCACCTCATTACCCCGGAGTTCCAACAGACAAATTCCCTTCCCCGCAAAACCACTATTCTCTGGCCGTACCGCCGCAACATCAACCAACACCTTAAGGTCATCACCAACTCCATGCTGCAAAGAACCTTGTCCACCCCGAGCTAACTTCAGACAATTTCGTCTCACATGTCCAACGAACCCACAATTCCAACAAGATCCATCCTCCAGACAACTCACACCTCCTTGCCTTTCTTGCCACCTTCGAACTCTATCTCGGCCGCGCTCACGACCCTTCTGAGACCCTTTTTCACGCATTGAAGCTAATCTCACTACTTGAGGACAATCCCGCTTCACATGTTCCTTAGAACCACAGTTCCAACAAACTCCAACACTCCAACAAACTCCAACATGATGCCTTCTACAACGATACACTTCGACAAGCGAACTATCACACCTTGGTCATATTGTACTTGACCCACATCAGCACCACCACCAAAACCTTGGTTCAGGCGAACCCTTCCGCCACGTAACCTCTTACGCTGACCACTCTCAAGGTCGGTACTCACACCTCTTTTGCTCATATTTTCCTCACTATCACAAACTGAACCCACACTCCCACGTTGCTTAACCTCTGGAAACCTATCTCCAAGGTATCTTCTATTAAAGGCAGACACAAAGAACTCACAATCTATATCACGGATATTCGTTTCCACCGACACCGATGTCCACCAAGCACAAGCATCCTCCAGCATTAGCGAGACAACACTTCCCATCTTACAGGCGTTGTCACACCCTTCCCGATCCAGAATCAGAATTATACTGGCTAACCAAGCCTCGAATGCCTCAGGCGTTGAACCATGATACTCCACAGCTCCTAAATCATGCAAACGCTGCTTTGACAAACTCTCATGTCCCACAGATGACGAATCCTTCATCACATAACCAACTCTCTCATTCTGCCTTAACACCTCAACTCCAAGCACAGTTGACTGAAATGAAACACCTCCCCCAAAAGGTGAATTCCACCCCTTAACAACCTGCTCTAAAGCAGCAACCATCGTACTCAGTTAACACATTCCAAAGCTCTTTTCAAAATCATTCCAAAGCTGGAAAACACGATCTCACTCACTGATACACAACACTAAGCTAGTCGACAAGCCTCCCAAGTGTCCGAAACCTCCAACGCTACCTCAATCGCTTCCGGATCATTCCCCCTATTTTTAACACATAAGAGCATGGGATTAATGCACCATCATGCATTAAAATCACCAGCCATACAACCCAACTCGCTGCTCTACTCAAGAACCTCATTTCGGCTACCAAAAACAACCGAAATCACCTCCAAACTCTCCCAAAACAAAGCCCAACCAAGATCTATCAATTCTAAACATTTCTAAACATCAATTAACATAAAAAACAACCCTAAACTCGTCCTTATACCTCCATCTATAACAGAACACCAAAATCACCCCAAAAGCCACCATTTTCACAAGCAAAAACTTAGGAAAAACAACCTATTCAAGATTGGATTGATAAAATATCATTTCTAACATCATTTAACATCCAAAATATATTAGAAAACCATCTCAAAACAGAGCCCAATCAATTACCACGAAAATCTTCAAGATCTCTTCCAAAATCTTGAGTTTTAAGCCAAATTCTTGTTTCCAACAGTAAAACCATTCATAAAACTTTAATAAAGGATTGACAACTTGGGAATTTCAGTAAAGAACTGAGTATTTAAAGGAGAAGAACAAGCTTACCTCTAAAAGATGATTTCTCCTTGATTTGGGCAAGTTTCCATGAAAATTCAATGTAGAAAACAAATAGATTTGATGAAAGATTGATTAGGAATCAATGAGTGGTGGAATTCTCATCGAATGAAGTGGAAATCAAAGTAAGATTTTCTGGAAAAAAAGTGTTTGGTTGATAGGATTTTGAGAGAAAATGAAATGAGAGAAAATTAGAGAAAAGTGGTTATGAATGTCAAATGTAGTTTATCTCCTTTATTTTATTTAATTAAATCATTAATTAAATCACCCAAATTAATGAAACATCTGATGAAAACATTTTTGGTAAATTAGCTCCTTAAAGGTTCAAAGTTTCAATCTTTTACAAAACAGTCACTACTAAACTTTGCAAAAACTATGATTTGGTCACTACACCGAAATGTAGTATTTCCAAACCTTATTTTGTAAAATTGATTTCACCATTCTCTTATATATATTAAATGAGGATTTTTAGATAGTTTTATATATTTTTAAAGTATCCCGAACTAGGTGTTCCCTAAAACTCCCTTTTAGATTCGAACCGTTTTCCAGATTGATCCGGTTCAAACTCTAAACATCTAGGCCCAAATTTGGGGTGTTACACAAAGGAAGGCGAGGGAATGGCTCCGGTGATCGTAGCTTAAGCTCAAGTATGAATTTTAAGTTGTAATAATGATTTAGTAATGGGAATACTTGTTTTGTGGTTAAGGAGGTGGATGTAAACTCCCATGTGTTTGACCATATTGCTACATGTTTTATATGTTGGAACCATGCTATGTTGAGGCTTGCCTTGGCCTTTGGTTAAATGTCTTGTGTTTTGGCTTGTTGGTGTTTTGAGTTAAAAGTGTATTTTTGATCTTTCATGTTTGAGGTCCATGTTTGAGTGCGTGCATGTTTGAAACTTGCTTTTAGGGTGTTTTGCCTCTAGAATGTTTGCTTAATATGTTGCCATGTGGTTTGTGATCTTTCAGGGTAAGTTTGGGGATGCCAAAATGCATTTTTGGGTCAATCTATGCCCAGGCGTTTCGGAACATCTGGTATGGTTTCGGAATGGCCAAGATTTTGGGGCACCCATATCGGAACGAGAGTGGTGTCGTTTCGGTACGTTTTACCTCTAGAGACTTTCGTTTCAAAACCAAGAGGAGTCGTTTCGGAACAGCCTAATTTTACTTTTTGATGAGAGCCCGCGTTTCGAAACGGGAAACTCCTGTTTCGAAACGCAGGTAGTTAAAGTGGTTAAAAGGCATCTTTGAAGGTTTCCAAATGTTACGTTTTAGTCCATAATGCTTGTATGTTTCTTAAATGAGTTTATATGTCTCGTTGGTGTTGGTTTTGCCTCGTGTGCTTGAAACCTGACAAATAAACTATTTGGTAAGGTCAAATTACCTTTTTGCCCCTATTTTGGTGTGGTTTTGCAAAATGGTCCTTCGTGACTGTTTGGCTCTAATTGGCATCCGATCGATGTCTAATTGAGACGTTGTTCTTCCGTTGTGACCCTTAACACCATAGGACTGTTAAATTGTATTTAGACAAGATAAATTTTAATTTAGGGTTGTTAATCGGAGGGAAATTCTTGGATTTCTCCGGTTATCCCCGTGTAACTCTCTTGATTCGGTCTTGCGACTAGACCGGGTCGAGGGGGTTACATATATGTTTTATATGCACTTATTGGAACACACTGAGCTCCCTAGTTCACACCCGAAATCTTTCCCTTTCAAATACTTTTAGATAGGCTACCCCTGGACTTGACATTTAGAGGATCAACACATTCAATACACATATTTTGTTGTAATATTTCTATCTTCCAAATTGTATTTATTACGGTAACATGAGCTTATATTTTAATACTGCATACTTTACTTAATTGCCCGATGTGGCATTATTTTGTAACTTTATTCTGAGATAATTTTAGACTAAGCTTTTGGTATTATATTTATGGTTTATAATTATTATGTGTTTGAACTTTAAACTGTGAATATTTTCATGGGAAGTTTTTGGTATGAAATGTGGCCTCACAGAATTAGACGTAACGCGTAGGCTAGTTTAGGGGGTTACACCACATTTCTTTCTCTTTAATTTTCCTTTAACCAGGTGGTGACATGTGTCATCACCTGACTGAAGGAAAATAATATATTAAATACTAAATAAATTAAACTAAAAATAGAGTAAATTCATCCAATCGGGTGATGACACATGTCGTTATCTAATTGGTTGATTAATTTTATTTAATCTTAAAATTAGGATCAAATTGATGTAATAAGTAACTAACATGGACCAAATATGTAGTTATACAAATTTTCTTTAACTAACACGTCACCCTCTGTTAGATTTTAACGGTCGATGGTTAAAGTATGACCAATTAAATAGTTCAATAGTCAGATTTTTAATTTTTTTAGTTGGGTGGTTAAAAAGGACGAACCCAATAATTAAGTGGTCACCTAGACAGTTTACCTTATTTTAAATTAGGGTTGATAGTTTTTTCTTCTTCATCGATGTTCTCTTTAGTTTTAACTAATTTAAATTTAATTATTTTTTCATATTATTTCTATACCGTGCCTTAATTTATTTATATTTGGCTTAACTTAAAAATAGGTTCCTAAATTATACATTTTTTCTCATGTATGTGCCTAACGTTTTTTAAGAGAGAATGAACGTTTTTTAGATAAAATATGTGCAAATGTCACATCTGAAAAAAGGTGGGGTCGTTAATCTCACATCATAAAGGAAAAGGGAGGTTTTGAGATATATATAAACGGTGGCATTGCACATCCTATTAGACATGTCTTTTTGGGAAGAGGGTAATGGCCCCGTGACAAGTGGTATCGGAGCAACCCTTTGACTGCCTGATTTCACGCCAAGCGCCCGTGAGCAGGGTAGGCAGGGTGGACAACCGTGACAATTGGCCAATCACGAGAGCGAAGCTCGTGACGAGGGTTGCTCCAATACCACTTGTCACTGGGCCATTACCCTCTTCCCAAAAGACATGTTTAATAGGATGTGCAGCGCCACCGTTTATATATATCCCGAGACCTCCCTTTTTCTTTCTGATGTGAGATTAATGATCCCGCCTTTCCTCAGACGTGACATTAAATGTTAGTGTTTTAGGATAACACCATTAAAAGAAATCATCACCTAATAATAGATTGAACATAGCTTTTGTTTTTTTAAATATACTGAAACTAAAATAAATTAAACAATATCCTTAAAATTTTAAAAATCACAAAATAGTCTTAAAATCTCTAAAACTAAAATCTTAAACCCAAAATTAACGTCACTATCGTTGCCGATAGCCTTGCCGAACCCACCACCATTGCCGCCGGAGACCACTGCCCATTTTACTCCCAACCACCTATCGTCGTTAACCGATAAGAGGGGTGCCAATCGAACGTCGCAAAAGACTCTAGTCGTTCAACATCCGTTTGGCACGCCTCTCACTGATTATCGATGATCGGTGGTAGGGAAAATAGGCGATGGTCTCGGCCTTTCACGCGACGACGACGGCGGGATTCGACAAGACTATCGACGACGATAGTGGTGTCAATTTTAGGATTTGAGGTTTAGGGGTTTGAGTCTCTTTTGAGACTTTAAGAAATTTTAGATTTTTTTAAATTATTTTTTTAATTTTTTTTATAAAAAGATAAATAATAAAAATAAAGACGCATGTTAAATTTTAATTGGGTAATAAAAAAATTTAACGGTGTTACCTTAAAATAATAACAAAATGAAATTTAGGTACACGTTTTGAGTTAAAAAGATATTAGGTAACTATTTTAAAAAATATATATAATTTAAGCACATATTTCAGAAAAAAAAAATTGTATGATTTGACTATTTGAGCATCTATTTCTAAATTGATCCTTTATATTTCTACTCCACCATTTAAACCAATTTATTTGAATAATTGTACTTTATAATTTCATACATTTATCCGAATGTCTTAAAAATACCGGTAACTGGTCCGCGAACAACTCGTTCAAAAAGCTCCTACCTCAATTCCCGCACTTTTCCTTTCAACCGAAAACTAAAATCCTCCGAAAACACTTTCTCTGCAAAACACTCGCACACAAATGGCTGCAAATCTCGTTGAAACCTACGCATGCGCCCCTTCCACGGAACGTGGCCGTGGAATTCTAATCTCCGGCCACCCCAAATCCAACTCCATCCTCTATTGCAACGCGAGGTCTGTCATCATTCGTTACCTCGACCGCCCTCTCGACGTCGCCGTTTATGGAGAGCACAGTTATCCAGTCACTGTCGCTCGTTATTCCCCCAACGGAGAGTGGATCGCCTCCGCTGATGTCTCCGGAATCATTCGAATCTGGGGGACGCATAACGAGTTCGTTTTGAAGAATGAGTTCAAGGTCCTTTCGGGTCGGATCGATGATCTACAGTGGTCTCCCGACGGGTTGAGGATCGTTGCCTGTGGTGATGGCAAAGGGAAGTCCCTCGTTCGCGCTTTTATGTTAGTATTCGCACTTTCCTGTTTCATAATTTGCACACAAAAAAAAGAGAAAATATAGTTGTTTGAATGAAATCAAGTTTAAGAGAAAATGGAATGATTAGATTTTGGTGATGTTGAAGGTGGGATTCGGCGTCAACGGTGGGGGACTTCGATGGGCACTCGAAGAGGGTGCTAAGTTGTCATTTTAAACCGACGAGGCCGTTTCGAATTGCGACTTGCGGGGAAGATTTCTTGGTGAATTTTTATGAAGGTCCACCCTTTAAGTTCAAGTTATCTCACCGGTAGGTAACACTGTTTATCTTATTATCTATAATGCAAGTCAATTTTGATGCAAATAATGACATTTAATAAAGGAACTTATTTGGTAATGAGCACTACTTTGGAAATTATAAGTTTTATTAGGAAAATAGTCTTGAACCGGTACTTAAGATTTATGTTAGTTTTAGGATTATTCAAGGATTTGTTTTATGATTTGCAGGGAGCATTCAAATTTCGTCAACTGCATTAGATTTTCCCCAGATGGAAGCAAACTAATTAGCGTAAGCTCGGATAAGAAGGGTATAATATATGATGCAAAGACTGGTGAAACAATGGGAGCGTTGTCCAGTGAAGATGGTCACACGGGTAGCATTTATGCTGTTAGCTGGAGCGGAGATAGTAAACATGTAAGCACCTTGTTCAGTATTTGATTTAGTTGCTTTAATATGGACCGTTGCTCTGTCAAAATAAATAAATAAAGCCCATTGCTTCATTGAAAGAGCATTACTCAATGCAATTGTGCTTCTGATGATATAGCCAACAAAGATGTCAGCTATAGTCTAGCATTTGTTCTATTTTAAAGTTCGACAGCACGAGAGATTCATAAGAGTTATGTTTCCATCACAATGGACACATCCTCAATGAGTATATGTTGACAACAACAAGAATTTTCAGTTCCAACCTCATAAATTGCAATTATGTGTTTCCTACTTATCTGCCTATTACCATATTGATGAAATCAGGTAATTACTGTTTCTGCTGACAAGACTGCCAAGATATGGGAGATATTTGAAGATGGTAACGGAAAAGTGACGAAAATGTTAAAATGCACTGGATCTGGAGGAGTGGAGGACATGCTTGTTGGATGTCTGTGGCAGAATGATCATATCATTACAGTTTCCCTTTGTGGCGCAATCAACTTGTACTCTTCTAGTGATCCTGATAAACAACCAGTATGTTTGTCGGGACATATGAAGAATGTAAACACATTAACTCTACTCGAAAGCAATGAAAAGACGATTCTATCCAGCAGCTTTGATGGATCTATTTTTAGATGGACTCCAGGGACAGGATACAGTGGCAAATTGAAGAGGAAAGATAATTCTCAAATTAAATGTTTGGTTGCTTCCAAAGAAGAGATAATGACATCTGGATACGATAACAAGGTACACTTATACCACAAAAACACATTGCATTTTACAATTGTTAACCAAGTATGCTTTAACAATCTCTATTATTCAACTCCATCCACCACTTAACAGATAAAAATGTCAGGACAATAACTTTATTGTTCATATGAAATTCAGTTATTAAGGACTTAGTAAATAGCTTTCAAATGAAATTTTATTTACCTGTTTAACATGATTATGTTTGCATTAGTTGCTGTTGATTTATGTTATTAATATCTTGCAGGGTAAAATAGTGGTGCTTGTGGAAGCATATAAGATTTAGTTTAGTTCATATTCTGTGATCTATAAAAACGTGTGGTTGAATACACGTCACCTCATATGAAATGATGATTGCATTTCAAATGAGTTCTAGAATGGTATAACTCAAAAATTATACAAGCTTTTTTTGAATTAGCTTGTTGGTGTAAAGAGGGATGAATGATGATTATATTGCTACCAGGACTGGCAATGCAGATGGTTTTTTTTTTCGGTTTAACCACTGCTCCGACCCATTGGTCGACTAATCTAGATCGAATTTTGTAGAGGCTCATTATGGGGGTGACCCTCCCAACTCAGTTTTTTTTCCATTCACAACGTTAGGATTCGTACCCCTGACCTTGCTTAAGGGATCTAGTGCCTCATGTCGCTAGACCAACCGGTTGTTGGTGGCAATGCAGAGACTTTGATTACATAAAGTAACAGATGAAACTTTGGGCTGATTCTTGTAAATTGTATTCAGGGCTACTTAGCACCAAAATTGTATTTTGGTGGCATTTGCTATTTTGTTAAGAATGTGCTTTATATAAACTAGAATTTTTTAGAAATTATTGAAGAGTTGAATGCCTCATCCTTAATGAAAGTGCATTACTTATCTTCTGTTGCAATATGAAGAACATAGAGTTTTTTTTTTCAGCTTCGATGGGTATAATCTTGATGAATGCTTAAATACATGGGTCATGTGTAAAAGCCTTTTCGTTATTCAAAATTGATAACATCTCTATCTAGATAATTACTTTCATGGATTCATATTAACCATGAACACTCTGCACCCTATATATAGATTGAATAGTAGTTCTGTTTTCTGTTGACTATTCCTCAGTTAATTTCAGGTATGGAGAATTTCTCTAGATCAAGATAAATCTGAGGAAGCAGAACATATAGATGTTGGCAGTCAGCCAAAGGACTTGAGCCAGGCCATCAATTCCCCTGAGCTGGCTTTAGTTTCAACTGATTCTGGAGTTGTGTTGCTTAAGG
Source organism: Hibiscus tridactylites (assembly GCA_958450335.1). Lineage (NCBI taxonomy): Eukaryota > Viridiplantae > Streptophyta > Magnoliopsida > Malvales > Malvaceae > Hibiscus > Hibiscus tridactylites. The sequence goes on along the minus strand of OY288279.1, from coordinate 17,113,258 downwards.
ATCTGAAAGTGCTTTCAAGCATCAACCTCGGGTTTGCAGTGACAGCATCTGTTATAGCACCTGATGGAAGTGAGGCTATTGTGGGCGGCCAGGATGGTAAGTTGCATATATATTCTGTCTCAGGAGATTCTCTTACAGAAGAAGCAACCCTTGAGAAGCATAGAGGCCCAATTAGCGTAATACGGTATTCACCAGATTTTTCCATGTTTGCTTCCGGCGATCTAAACCGTGAAGCAGTTGTTTGGGATCGTACCTCCAAAGAGGTAACTTGAACTTCAAATTAGTTCTAATAATATCCTAGCCTTGCAATAAAACTTGGATGGTAGTTTGATTCAGCCCGTTTTTGAGATGTAGCGCTTGGGGGTAACAACCCTTTTGCCCATTCCTTCTCGGACACTCTAATTGCTTGACATTTCCTAAATGTCAAAAGTAAATGGGGGAATACATATTCAATTAAGAGAGATAGTTTCCTCCTTAACAAGAGTTGATGCTTCGAACAACAGCTTTCCCAAAAGTAATGTCCTAGATTATTATGGAATTCAGATCCATCAGTCATATACATCGAGGGACATTACTCCTTGTTAATCAGCCTTTTTTATGGTCATCCTCTAGCTCCTCAGTAACATTGTCTGCCTTGCTTCAAAGCCTGTTTGGCTGCAGAGTCTCTTTTACGACTGATAGTTATCATTTGGTAACTTCTTCAGTTATCTGGTTGTTTAGGTTTGATTTTGGCATCAACTTCCAGTTAGAAACCTATTTTGTTAAGTCCAGTTATCGGAATGAAGCATCTTGCCATGCAAGGATGTGAACCAAAAGTTCTCAGCTTTCTAAAGTTGCACTTTATTATAGTACTGGTTTTAGTTTGTTTGTGATCTCTTGAATATCATCATGCACATTTCTGTAGGTACTCTTCTAATTTATTTTCTTTGCTTTAAATCAAGAAACAGAAATAATGTGTCCCCATGAACCGTCCAACAAAAACTTCTGATTCTTTTGAACAGCAGGATATATTAAAAGTGCTTTTAGCAAATGGAGTGGATGTTTTAGCTATCTTTTGCTTTGTAGCTAAAATATTGTTTCCTATTTGATTTGCAGGTGAAGCTTAATAACATGTTGTTCCACACAGCTCGTATCAATTGCCTTGCTTGGTCTCCTGATAGCACCATGGTGGCTACGGCATCACTAGACACTAACGTAATCATATACGAAATTGCGAAACCTGCTTCAAGCCGCATAACCATAAAGCATGCTCATCCTGGTGGAGTTTATGGTTTGGTTTTTATTGATGACTGCAGTGTGGCTAGTTCAGGGGAGGATGCCTGCATCTGTGTTTGGAAGATAGTGCAGCAATAAGACTGTGACACGAATAATGCAGGTTAGATCTTTAAATGCGGCGAACGCACATTCATTTGCTTCCTTATTTTGAGATATTGGTTAATCTGCGAATATGGTGATGAGAAAAAAAAACATTATGTTGCATGCAAATAATGTCATTCTTATGCATTAGAATAAGCCGAGCTCGTTGTATTTCAGGACACAGTTTCCTTTCTCAACTATTGTGTCAACGATTAAAATGAAAGCAAAGAGAGCAGGTAAGCAGCTTTATGAAAGGTTTCCTTTCTCAACTAATATTGTGCCCTAATGATACTTTTTAAGGTTACTATATATAGTAATATATCTTTATCCAATGCATTGGAAATTATGAATAAATTTGGTGATATGGCTTTATTTTGCTTTAGCTGGTATATATATACATTTCAAGTCCAAGCTACTGAATCTCAAGAGAGAAATGGCTAGTTGTGACTGCATTGATCCAAATTCCCAGTCATTTAGCTGCTCTAGAGAGTGGACTATTGGGGCACTCCAAGAGGGCGAAGTTGTAGTATGAACTATGAAATAAAGCAGGCAGCATTTGCAAGTATAGGTGATATATTTATATTTCAATAGGAAAAGAAAATTTCATTCAAAATTTATGCTTCATTTTCGTTTCTTTCACATGGAGAATTTGGTTACCATTTATGACAGTCATTCTTTTGATTCTTTTCATTTGAATTTCTACCTTTTTATCCTGGTTAAGTTCTCTCTTTTTTTTAGGGATGGTTAAGTTCTCTTTGAACCCTTTTTGAGGGACCTTTAAGTCTTACTAAATCTATATAAGGTAAAGAAAAATATTTTGATACACAAGTTTATATAAATTTTAATTTACAAAAAGTCTTTCAATTTTAGGGTTTAGGGATTTAGATTAGGGTTTATGTTTTAGGGGGTAGAATTTAAGATTTATGATTAGAATATAGAGTTTATGGTTTAAGGGGTAGGGTTTAGGTCTTTAGGTGTTAGGGTTAGAATATAAGTAAAACTCAACTTTAAAAAGTTAATTTTTCAATTCAATTTGACTCAAATTGTGATTTCTTAAACTAGACTAAACTCAATTTTTTAAATAAAGTTTAGTTATAAAATAAAACTCGAACAACTTAAAATATATATGTTTAGCAATAACTCAAAATATTTAGTAAATAGTAGATCAATTTTTAAATTCGAGTTGAATCTCTCAATCCTATTGATATATACATCACATGAAGAAAAACATGAAAAAATATATATTTGCAATGTAAGGGTTATAGAAAGCCATTTAAATTGAAACCAATTAGTACAGTGACATTATAAATATTTACAATTAAATTTGAACAAAAACTCGAACTAATAAGCGATTAATGGTGTTCTAACTTGGGTGGTATAACAACATAATGGAATATTGGATAAAAGGCCCTTGGCATCCCGTTAGGGTTCATGATACGTAGAAAAGATCAAGAAATGAGCATACCACAGGGTTTTTTTCTTAGTTTACACTTTGCTGGCCACAAAAAGGACCTACGTCAGGTATGCATGCACAAGAGACAGAACTATGATAGCAACATAACATGAGATTTTAACCAATGGATTTGTCTTCCAATATACAAGAACAGCATGCAAATGGCACAGCTCAAGAGGAAGTTCCCCTTACTCATTGTAGACTTCTAGGTGGCTTTACCACTAATCCTAACCCTCAAAGCCACCAACTTCGACCACAACCTCCGCCGAATCCACTTGTTTTCCCCTCAATTCTTGTATCTCATATAAAAAGAACGGCACCGAGTCTCCAAGATAATCACCTTTTAGTTCACAGTTCACACCCCTTCATTTGCACTGATTAGATTGCGAATTCCAGTCATCAAGAAGGTTTATCATAGTTTCCTCAAACTTCTTTGCTTGTGGTCCGGGCTTCAAGACGTTTACATCACCCCATTGTGAGCAAGGATCTACCCACCAGCTTTGTCGGCCAGTGCACCATGCGCCTGGGGCGGCTCGGTTTCGCCCGCGCTTGAGGATCTTTTTGTCAATCATGTCTAGCAGAGGATCATCCTTTTTAAATGGTCTTGCAAATGCTGCTCCGCTTGGAGCCATTTGATCATAATCAGAAATGTCGAGAAAGTGGGGTTCCGGCTTTGGGGGATTGTCCCAGATCATATATCTTAAATCGCCATTTACAGTAGTGTTCTTGAACTCCGGTGAATTGCAAATGACCGAATGGAAATAACTTTCTTCAGATAACATAACATTGTTGAAATACATCAGAAGGGTTCGGGGTAGATTATCCCACCCAAAAAGACAAAATTCCAGAAAGGATCTGCTTAAGACAACCCATGGGGAACCTGCAATTCAATACCAAACTGTAAGTGAGTGTAGCATCGCTAGAGAAACGAAATCATATATATATATATACATATATATTAGTTTCATAAAAAGTTTAGCAACAATATGGATTGTAGACTTTGCCTGTGAATACTTTAAAAGCCTCAGGCATCGGTCGTTTCTGCGTAGCATGAAAAATTGTGGTTCTCCTAGCTAGGTAAAGCCCTGGGTCAACCACGATAGGCTCGATCCGTTGTGCTCTGCATAAAACAGAATCGATACAATTAAGATTTAATTATTCATGTGCAGTAGAAGGACCTATAGATCTCATAAAAAGAGTTGTGCCTACTCTTTCCACCCAAGGTCACTAGTATGATCAAGGAAATTGAGGTCCCTTCTAACCGAGGAGAACACGTAGGACAAATCTGAGATACGAAACAAAACCAAAAAAGAAGGGTTAGATAGCAGATACAATTAAGAAAAACAGAAGCATTGATGAAAATGCAAGGTAGCATGATGAGGGAAAATACACAGAGTGCGCAAGCAAATGGCGTGTGTGGGTTAGTTGGCACCTTGCTTCCTTGGTATTTTTATATTGAGCTACGGGGAAACAAATGACGGGAAGACCATGGTTAGAGGACTTTATAGCCTAGTAGCATTACGAACTAATCTTAGGATTTCCCATTTCATTCCATCTAAAGCTTCTCGGTAGCGGAAATGTTGTTCAAGATTTTTAATAATTGGGCATAAGTCAGATAGCAGCAAGAACTTTGGAAACAGAGCACCTTGCAGAAAAACCAGTATCAGTAAGGTCTCTATAGAAGTTTCGGGCAGAAAAGCAAATGATATGAAAGGGCACTTCATCTAAATGCCAAAGTGTATTAGCTAAAGGATCTAACTTCATATGTAAAACCAATAATCGCAGAACTGATGCACCAATAACAATGCCGGGCTGTCTGTAAAACAGGCCTCAAAAGTGAAACATAGGGAATGCATCACTGCTCTAACAATGTAACATATTTTAACAGGTGGAAATTTGGTCCAAAAGTTGCTTCCCTTCGCTAAACTAAAAGTTCCACAAATCTGCTCAAGACACTCGAATGACACACACACACACACATGACACAACAGATATAACAAGCTATCTAACCATTCAGCTCCAATTTGATACTAAGCGATTATGCACAATTAAATTTGTCATCTGCTTGATAGCTTTCTAAGTTTCATTTCTGCATATTAAAAAACACCTCAAAATGGTGAACGCATGCTTCCATCCAGAAAATTTTCTTTAGTCAGCTATAAAGCCTACATTTTACGTAAATTAATAACTTGACAATAAGTAATGGCAAAAGAATTCTTGGAATCATGACAACTTAAATGGAACTAGGAGCTAGAAATTAGTCAGAAACATTATCAAAATCGACAATATTCCTTCAATAGTGTACAACATTCCTGAATCATGTCCAAATTTCAGACAGTAAGAAATATTCTAAGCTCGGAAACATTGCACCAAACTTCCTATACAAAACCAATGAAAATCACTAAAATTTCAAGTAATTCCAACCAAATCAAGAACTTCTAATTTCTCTAAATCACAAAACCATCATTCTCTAAGATACTCCATACAAAAAGGAAACAGTATAAATCCAAAAAAACAAAGAAACAAAACGAACTGAATGAAGCCACTTACCATCCTGAGTAACCAAGGGATAATCCAAAGCACTGAGGGCAATAAACCAATCCCAGCCACGATCAAGCTTCATCAACATAGCAGCAGCACGCAACGTGGCGGCAATATGTGTAGAACCCATAGAAGAAAACCTATCTGGCTTCCCTATGACATCCACATTCTCAAAGCTCCTAATAGCAGGCACAGATTTCAAAGCCAAAGCCAACCTATACCTTTCCTCGTCAGAGGCATCAGCTCCGAGTTGCAACAAGTATCGATTCCTGGGATGGTAGACAGCAAGCAACAGCCTAAAGATCCGATCTTTATCACCTTTTCCGCCAAATAAATAATACCCAAAAGCTGGTGGATAGTGAAGGCCATGCTGAACGGATGAAGGGAAAGGTCTAGGGGAGCTGAAAGCAGAGATTGAGTAAAGTAAGAGGAGGAGAACTGAGAATAGTGTTGTTGAAAAGAGAGTGAAGAGCCATTTCTTTTCAGCTCCCATAACCAAAAAATTGAAACTTTTTTGGTAAATTTTGATTCAAAGGTTGAATTTTTAGCATAAGGGTTTGTTGATTGTCAAAGGAGGAGCATTGGGTGGAATTTGGATCTTGAATATGTTTTAGGAAATCGGTTGTTGGGGATCTTTGATTTCAGAGGACAAAACAAAACTCTAAGACCAAATAGTAAATTCGCTTTCTCTGCTGAATTCTCTCTCTCATGTCAAAAATAAAAGTTAAAATGCCCAAATAATCACTAAACTATTTCAAAAATGACTTTTTGGACATTGAACTCTCAAAGTTTACAGAATAGGCATTAAACTTCATAATATCCACCTAATTAAAATAATATACTATATTAGTTGTTTTTTCAAAAATATATATATTAGTTATTACTATAAAATCTCACTGAATTTTTAAATATTATAAAATATCATTGAACTATTTAATTGTTGTAAAATGGCTATTAAATTATAATTGTTATAAATTGATTATTGAATTATTTTATTGTTACAAAATAGTTTGTTATTACAAGTTACGCTGCAAATTCATTTTACAATTGATATAAAAAGACTTTGTTTCCAAAACATTTTAAATGAAAGAACAAAAAAGTTTTTTATTTCCCTGAACGTTTATTAAAAAAACTTTTAATTATTTTCTTTTGAAATAATTCTTTATTAAAAAACATTTAATTTCTTTCATTTGAAACATTTTTTATAAAAAATATTGAAACAAAAAAACTTTAATTTCTATCATTTGAAATGTTTTTGGAAATAAAAATTACATTCTTTCATTTAAAAATAAAATCTCTTGAAATCAATTAAAAAATTATAGTATAATTTGTAATAATTAAATAGTTTAGTGATCATTATGCAACATTTATAAAATATAGTGATCATTTTATAACAATAAATATATTACTTTAATTATATAAGCATGTACAATCAACCTGTCCTTGAGCTGTTAATGATATTTAACAGTTATATGCTCATTTTATAAAAATAATTAAAATTTAATGCTATTTTATAATAATAAATTTTAGGTCTTGACTTTGAATAGATTAGGATTATAATTACTCATTTTTCTGTCTCCTTTAATTTGATTTTGATAATTACATCAGTTTTAATTCACCTATATGTCACTTACCAAATTAATTAAATTTCCTTATACGAAGCTGCCGTCAAGGTAAATCTCGTAACTCATTTGCACATGACCGCCATATCTTTGGTCAAATATGAAACATTTTGGTAAAATATGAAGTGCTACGGATAATAAAATCCAAATGCCATTTAAAATTTTAATTATTAAATTAAATTCAAATAATAATCTCACTGAAAAAAGAGAGTATAATGTTACTTTTAAAAGGTCCGGGTTTAAGTACTTATATGTACAAAATATGTATGCTTTGTCAAATAATTTGAGCAGATTTTATCTCATTAGTATATTAAAAAAATAGTCTCATTAAAATAATATTTTCCCTAAAAGATTTGAGCAGGTTTTATCTCTACAGTGTGTGAGTTTTATTAAGGTTAAAATTTAGACAAATACTACCGTGTCTATGAGTCACAGTGGCGAATTTAAAAATTAAAAAATAAAATTTTTAAAATATATTATTTTCAAAATGGGTATGCAAAAATATTACTTTTCACTTTTACACATTAAATTAAATTTTTGGCTTATACACTTTTCTCCCCTTAAACTAAACTTGTTTTCCCAATTTGTCCCCTAAAGTTCATTTTGATCACTTTTGCCCTCTAATATTTTTTGTTGTTACTCATATTGTCCCCCTACCATTAAAAAATTTTCTTTTAACCAATCAGAACGTGCCATGTCATTTTATTTATTTATTTTTAAATTATAATAAAATAAATAAATAAATATTTATTAATTTAATTATATTTTTCAAAATATCCAAAACACCACATCTTCACCCCCAATCTTCTTCCCCAACTTTCATATCTGGAAATAAAGCTGAAAAAATTTCAAGCAGTAATGGGAGACAAAGCTTTGATATAAGCTTCAGCTCCACATCCTCCAAAAGCTCATCCTTTTTTGACAAAGTTGCCTCCGAAAAAGTCATCGAAGTAGTGTTTTGCAACCTAAACAACAACAAAAATCATCAAAAACATGCAATATTATCCAAAATTACAAGTTTTTTTTTCATTTTAGTGCACTGTTCTAATTAGATCCGATGGGTATTCAAAAAGACAAGGGCAACAAACCATGGCGTCAAAAAACATCTCCTCAGAATCCAACTCAATGTTTTCGAATGCGGAGGAATAGCGATTGGCGTCTGTGTTTCTCACAAAATCGGACACGCCCTTTCGTTTTTCTCGTTTGTGAAAACGTAGGTAGCAGTTGCTCGTGGGAAAACAGTTAATTCCACCACCAAACTTCGAATCGACTTTGTTTTTTCCATCACAAGACCATCCGAGATACGCACCGAACGCTAGTGAATTTCAAGAATAAAGATTTGTAACAAAGAGATTCGTGTTTACTGCCTCAAAAGTGGTGGAATCAGAAAAAAATGCTAATAATAGTAACCAGACACACCCAACTCGCGTCGAGGCCTTATCAGTTTTCATATGGCAACTTTTGTTGACTGTCGTCGACGTAAGATTAACATCCAATGGCTTTGTTTTTTATATTTGGTTTAGATTGCTTGATCCATGGCGAGGATTTTAGGGTTTGGTAGAAGAGTGCTGGAAAACATTGGAAAATTTGGGAAGAAGAAGAGATGGGGTATTTTTGGTATTTTAGGAGATATAGTTAAATTAATAAATATTTTAATATATTTATTTTATTTTAAAACAATTTTTTAACGGTGTTAACTTTTTGGGGCTATATGGGTAACGACGAAAAGTTTAAGGGGAAAAAGTGGGCAAAACGTAGTTTAGGAGGGAAGTTGAGAAAAATGTAAAGTTTAGGGGAATGTGTATTAAGCCTAAATTTTTTAAGGAAGAAATTCCCTCTAATTTAAATTTGTTTCAAAAATAATGGAGATGCAGCTACTCCCATAGAGAGCCAGTTGCATTCGCCCCTGATGAGCCACATTAAGAATGCTGAAAATTAATTATTAAACTAACTCTTATTTACAATTATTTATCGAAGTAGTACTAATTTGTATCATATTTAAATTTTATGGTTTAATATTTAAGATTTGTCGTTTAGAGCTTACGGTCGTACAAACATTGTATATGATTAAAATACGTTTTTTTTTGTGGAATTGATATTTTCACTGAGATGTATCAAATAATAACTCTTATTTTATTTGTTAAACTAAAAGCTGCAACTGATAAAGTGTGTCTTTCAGAGATTTAACATATTCATGGGTAAGTTTGAGGTGCGGCTAAAAAGACGACAATTTTCGAAACCTGTATAAGAACTTAAAATATTATATTTTTTGATAAACATTTTAAGTTGGACTTTTCGTGTTTTTAGACAAATATCAATACTTAATTTATTTATATAACATTTTAAGTTTTTTGACAAGTATCGATGCTTACAAAATAAGTATTGATACTTGTCAAAAAAAACATGAAAAAAAAAACAAACCTAAAATATTATCAAAATCAAAACATTTTAAATTTTTAAATAAATATCAAAATTTATTATTTTTTAACTGTACCATAAATATGATATACGTTAAACTCGCCCCTGTCCCATATTCATACCAAAGATGACACTACCTTTGAAAGGTGTAATGAACTGAATGAATCTACAAGAACGGTGGTGCAATTACGGGTATATGAACATGAGTTCATTTCCATCAGTAATGAAAGGGGATAGAATGAGGTTAATGCCCATACAAAACAAAGCCATGATAATATAATATAAAAATAGTTTTAATAGTCTTAAGTTGATTATAAAGTAATATTTCTTCATATTTTTTTGGCTTAATACAACTTTCCCCCCTAAACTATACCCGTTTTCCCAACTTGCCCCCTAAACTTCATTTTGCCCACTTTTTTCCCTTAAACTTTTCAGCGTTACCTATATTCCCCCAAAAACTGACGCCGTTAAAAAAAACACGACAGCCAATCACAAGCCGCCACGTCGCCTCTTTATTTCTGATTTCTTATTTTCTAAATATTAAAGATAAAATACAGAAAATAAAAAAGAAAATAATATAATAATAATAATAAAATAATAATTTCACCCCCCCCTCCCCCCCGTGCGGTAAAATTAGTCAATCCTCGAAAACTACCCCATTCTCTAAACCCATACGCATTCTGAAAACCAAATTTTGATTTCTTCTTTCTTCATCAGAACAAAATGACGATTGGACTTCTAGGGCTAGAATCTGTTGCGATTTCTTTGTTTAGTCTTTATCGGATTTGAATTTAGGGCTTGTATCGATTCAAATTTCTTTGATTAAGGTTTGATTAATCCTTGTTTTTAGGATTCGTTTAGTTTTATCCTCTCATTTGAACGGTACTGAAGCAAACAACGACTGAAATCTGTGAAGTTGAATCCCTAAATCGTAAAAAGAGGGAAAAGAGAAAAGTAAGTTACCATTTGCTCTGAAATTTCGATTTTTTACTTACAGAGTTGAGAAGTAACTTTGTCTTGACTGTTGAGAAGTAACCTTGTTTTAATTTGCTTCGTTTTTGCAGGTTGTGTTAAGGAGCTCTTTGTTGACAGGTACGAAATTTAATTCATTGTCATTTAGTTAGTTGACTATTTTACTTTGGTTACTGCTTTACTTTGGTTACTGTTAAATTAGTGATTGTTGTAGGAAATTACTTCTTCCATGTTACTATTAAATGAGTGGTTGTTGTAGGAAATTAAATTCTTTAGTAAATTAAATTCTTTGGTTACTGTTAAATGAGTGGTTGTTGTAGGAAATTGTTTTGGTTAATTAACTTTTCAGTTAGTTGATTTGTTCAATGATCTTGTGGGATGCTTTGATTGGTTTGTTTGTTTAATTGAGTTGCAACAACAGTGGATCAAATTGTTGTTTTGTTTTGGTTTATAATTGATTTGTTTAAGGCTTTATCTGTTTAATATTGGGATCATATTGGGATGAAATTTATTGTTTTGGTTTAATTGTTTTGTTGTTTTGGTTTAATTTGGTTGATATTATAGGTCTGTTTTTGGATATTTTTGTAGGTTAAATGGCATGGATAGAGCAGTCTTTAGTAATACATTTTGGGGGTAGATTTAGTCATTTTCCTAAGTTTGATTATGTAGGGGGCAAAGAAGTAGAAAAAAAGATCGACCCTGACTACATATGTTACCCCACTATTGTTTCTTTTATTCAGGATGTAGGAATTCCCAAACATGACATTGAGTATTTAGCATATTTAGAACCAAGTTTTAGTTTGGATGGAGGTTTGAGGGTCTTAGGTAGTGAAAATAGCACTTATTTAGATTTGATTAACCATTTATCAAGAGAAGGAAGCATACACATATATGTTGTTGGGGATTTTGGTGACACAACTTGTAGTGATGAAGATGGGCCTGTTGTTGGAAAAAATGATGCTAATGAGGTAATGCTGGGAGAAAATGATGGCATTAATGCTTGTGGGCTTGCTGATAGTGGGCTTGCTGCTAATGGGTCTGCCACAAATACAAATGATGCCAATGATGATGTCCGACTTGGGGGAGTAGAAAAGGATGATTTAGGGTTGGGAGACAGTGATAGCAGCTTCTGTGAAGATAGTAAAAAAAGTGAAGATAATGATTCTGAAGATTTGAGAGATGAAGGATAGCTTACTGATGAAGATGATGAAGAGATAAGTAGAATTTTTTAGAACAAGAAAAGATTTAAAAACAAAAGTTTGGAGGATGAGCAACAAGGGGCAGAACCTAGAAGCACTGGCACTAGTTCTCAGGAGAAAGAGGCAACCACTGTAGCAAATGAAAGTAGTGACAGTGACACTGATTACATTGAATCAGATGATCCAGTCAGCTATGAAACTGATTCTGAAGGTGAGATTTGTGTTAAGAAAGGTAAGAAAAAATTCTTCCATGAAACTAGTGAGGTTCCTAGGATTGAGTTGGGTATGATATTTGAGAGCTCCACACAGTTTAAGGAAGCTTTGGGTGCTTATGATGTTACAAATAGATTTGATTATAGGTATTTGAAAAATGATCCTGATAGGACTAGAGCAAAATGTAAGGGGGTCGGGTGTCCTTTTCTAATATATGCATCTCTAAGAAAAAAAGATGGGGTTTATAAGGTTAGAACATTTGTGAACAAACATTCATGTTTTGTAACCTTTAAAAACAAAAAGGCTAATTACAAGTTTATTGGGAAACATTTCTTGAGTAAACTTAAGATTTTGCCTAACTTAAAATTGAGGGACATGATGAGGCTTGCTAAGGAGGAGGTTAAAGTGGAATTGAACAAAAATGTGTGCCATAGAGCTAGAATTTGGGCTACTGAAAAAATTAAGGGTAGATTGCATGAGGAGTTTAGTAAATTGTTTGATTATGTGTTTACATTGAGGGAAGCAGATCCAAATGGTACATTTGACCTTTTTGTTGAAAAACTTACCCCATCTTCTAACCCTATTTTTAGAAGACTGTATGTATGTTTTGGTGGTTTGAAGGAAGGATTTAAGAGATACTGTAGACCAGTTTTATCTTTGGATGGTTGTTATCTTAAAGGAGACTTTAAGGGTGAAATACTAGCTGCTGTAAGTAGGGATGGTAATAACCAAATATTCCCTGTTGCATGGGTTGTGGTGGAGGTGGAAAATAGGGAAACTTGGGCCTGGTTTTTGAAACACATTAAAAGTGAACTGCAAATAGGAGAGGGGGATAAGTTTACTATACTAAGTGACATGCAGTAGGTAAATTTTTTTCTTAATTGGTTTTGTTTAATACAATTGTAGATATGTAACCCCCTCGTCCCGGTCTGGCCGAATGACCGGTCCGAGTAGGTCACACGGGGAAAATCGAATGAAAACTCCCTAAGGAACTCTCCCTCGGTTAGCAACCCTATTTCTTTTTTCATTCATTTTAAATCTTGTCTAGATGAGCATTTAGTCCTATGTGATCACACAGCGGAACAATATTTACGAAGCAGTCAAACGAACCCAAGCTAACATTTAAAAGCTCATTTTTAAAGTTAATCTGCAAGCGGTATCGATACCCTTAAGGGGGTATCGATACCCCTTGACTAGGTCAACAGGGTTTGGTCAACCTGAGGAGACAGTATCGATACCCCCAATGAGGGTATCGATACCCTCCCCTAAAGTTGACTTCCCACGGTCAAAGCTAAGACAACGGTATCGATACCCTAGAGGCCAGTATCGATACCGAAATCGACAGTGGCTCCAGTGGCCAAAAAGGTATCGATACTCTCCCTCGAGGTATCGATACACGAGGCCTGAAACCAAAGGGCAGTATCGATACCAGACCAACGGTATCGATACCCCAGCTACGAATCTGCAGGTTTGAGCTGATTTAGAGCACAAGGAGGCCCCTAAATCCCTCTAACACTTCAACCAACACACTAACATCAATCCCTAAGGCAAACCAACCATAAAACATGCTTCCACAAGAACCAAGGGCATTAAACAACACGAAGAGGCACACATATAATCAAGCAACTTCAGCAATCTAACACCATCTAAGCATCCATACATGGCCTTACAAAGGGGCAATTTAGCATATAAGGTCATACATAGAACTCAAAGGCCTTAAAGGGTACATGATAAGCATAAAGAGGTTTGCACTATAACAAGGCAACCTAAACGTCTATAGACATGCCACCATACACAAGCATACATCAAAGTATAACATGTTTTACAAACCAAGGCCAAATCAAAACATCAACATACATCCAAACTCAGACAACAATACCTATCCCATTGCTTAACTATTACATTCTATCACTTAAAATCCATACATTGAGCTCACCAAAAGCAACACTTGGAGACCTTTCCTTGCCCTTGCCACCCACAAGTCATTTATCTGCATTGTCGAACAAAAGAGAGCGTAAGCATAAAAGCTTAGTGAGGTTGGCTCATAAAACAAACATTCGACAATGCAGGGTCCAAACACGAGTTATTTCCATGATGAAATGCATAGTCTTACCTCCGGTCTGCCAAGCCAAGATGAACATGATGCATGAACATATAGTCAACATTATGCCATGCTCAACAACTCATAAGGTCAACTTACAAAGATACATATAACAATGTACTAATAACAACATATCTCAAAGCATATGGAACTCACATTTAATATCATATTGGCAACACATCTCAACTCATAAAGACGCATATAAACTCATATTGACAGGTACACACAATCTCATATTGGTTTACACATACAACCTCACATTGGCACCTAGCTATGACTCGAATACGCGGATAACCCGTTGGAACGCATTTCCAACAACAACATTACCTCGGTGGGATTCCACTCATCACCGGTCCTTGCATGTGCGGGATTCCACTCATCGCCACATGCCCTACGGATGGGATTCCACTCATCATCACGTAGAAGTATATAAAAGCTTCCGGTGGAATATTACATCACCGTACTCCTCCTTGGTGCCTTAACGCCACCAAGGCCACGTACGTTTTGACTCAATTTGTGTGCACACTCATCCTAATGATCGATCATTGTACCCAAGCATACTAGTGCCAACATTAAACGCAATCCATTTTCATAGCTACATGCATATAACAATGCATCAATCATCATGTCTCACATACATGTATTTCACAACCCAATACCATGCCTAGCAAGTACTCACCATGATCATCATCATGCACAATTCACAATCCAAACCACATGCATAGCAATGCATCAAATCATGCCTCGACGACATGTATAACACAATATACGTAACTACCATAAGCACATATAAGTAAGAGGCATAACAAGCAATTAGAAGTTCAACCAAAGTTTCCTAAACTTAAGCTTGAGATTAGGCTACCACCCTAACCTCAACTCTAGGTGGGTTTACCAAGCCCAACCTAGGTCCTCATGCTTGAACCAACGTTTAAAATCATTTAAAAACATTAACCACTCACCGACCACTTCATAGCACAAGCCGACTAGCCTACCAAGCATCCAAATTCCGGATTCGAGCCCGAAGCTTCTCCATCGTCTTCTCTTGCTTCTAACCAACCAAAACACAACCGATAGCCAAAATCAATGCTAATATTCAATAATCTCACAACCTTTGAATTCAAATCAATTTCACTCTAATTTTCCAATCAAGATAAATCCCCAAATAACCCAAATTCGTACTCCAACAATCCTAGGCTGAAACACCCAATTCCAAGCACCCAAATGACTTCCAAAACATCCCAAATCACCCTCCTATTATACCCTAACCATCAGCCCTCCAATTTCAACATTAAACCCACCAAAAACCCAAATTTTGATACCTTAAAATTTGCCCTAAAGACCCACCACGAATTTTCACCCAACTTCAACCAAATTGATATATGTTACACCTTTTAACAAGATTAACTAAAACCCCAACTCAATTTATCAAAATAAAATGAAGAACCCCTTAAAAATCCAAACTTTAAACCAAACCCTAATTTTCAAAAGTTCATATTTTTAAAATCTAAGACAATGTATGAATAGGAAATGGAAAGGGGAGTTCAAATATGGAATTACCTTTCAAAAAGCTCCAAAAATGGAGGCAGGGTCGAGTGGCAAAGCTCAAAGGGGGAAGGGGGAAGCTTACCGTGAAAATGGAGAAGAGGGTGGGGGAAGATGATAATAAAATAGATGATTTAAAATAAAAAGGGTTTTTATTTTGCAAGTCTCATTATTTACAAAAGTGCCACCAATGAGATGGTCATCCATATCTATACTAAAATTCATGTAATTTGATTCCCAAAACAATTTAAATCCAATATAATTGTTTGCTTCGAATATATGAACCCAAAATATTAAACTATTATTTTAAATTATAAAACCAAAACCCGAAACAATATTTTAATATTATTTTCTCCCGGCCCCCAAACCCGGGTGTTACAAGATAGTTCATACAACATGTTTATCTAAGTTACTTTCTCAACTATTTTAGGGGCTTTTGGAAGAAGTTCAAGTTATTATTCTAGAAGTTGAGCACAAATTTTGTGCAAGACATATGTATGCACATTGAAAGAAGGAGAACAGTGGACGTGAAATGCAACAACTTTTTTGGGCATGCTGCAAGGCAACCAATATGGCAGAATTCCAGAAGCAGTCTACAAAGATAGAAACTATGAAGCCCAATGCTATGTCAAGTTTAATGAAGAGAAATCCAAAACATTGGTCAAAAGCATTTTTCAAAACACATTCAAAGTGTGATGCAGTAGACAACAATTTTGGGGAGGCTTTTAACTCAGCAATCATTGCTGCAAGGTACAAATCTGCCATCTCTCTATTTGAGGACATTAGGCATTATGTGATGAATAGAAATCTTGCACACAAAGTCAATTGTCAAAAATGGGAAGGTCTTTTATGTCCTAAAATTGCTAAGTTAGTTGAAAGCCACAAAGCCTCTTCTGCATTTTGTCATGTCACTTGGAATGGTAGACATGGGTATGAGGTTTACTGTAGTGGGAAAACATATGTTGTTGATGTACAAGGTCATAAATGGACATGTAGATATTGGGATCTAACTGGTATTCCATGCCAACATGTTGTATGTGTCATACTGTTCAATTATGAGCCACTTGAGAGGTATGTTCATGAGGCATACAAAAAGGAAAGATACCAGTCACTTTATGATTATGCATTACCAACCATACCTAGTGAGGCTTTCTGGAAAGACACAAAAATGGAAACAATCGAACCACCTTTGAAAAGGAAGCTCCCTGGGAGACCAAAATTAAAGAGAAGAAGAGAGGAAGGAGAAACAAGTAAGGGGAGCAAGTTTTCTAAAAAAGGAAACAAGTGCACGTGTAGATCTTGTGGGCTGCTTGGACACAATAGTAGAACACGTCCTTCAAAAAACAAAGCTGTAAGTACATTTTAGTTTAATTTCTTCTTTGAATTAATGAATTATTACCTACTAACTGATTTTATAATTTCAGTCTCAACAAACACATGAGTCTGCATCTTATCAAGCAGCCCCTAATGCTTCACAACTGCCAACTACTCATTCCTCACAACCAGCAGATACTTCAACAAGGGCAAGACAAAGTCAAACATCACTTGGACCAAGGGGAAGGCCAAGGGGAAGGACAATTATGCAAGGCATTGGACTGTACACAAATGAAAAAACAGGCATGCAAATTCTCAATGTGAGTGATGCATCAAATATTATTCATCATGTATTAGATTTTGACTATATTTTAATCTTATGTTACTATGTTTTTTATAGCCTGGCAGACCAAGTCAAATGATGGTAAGGAGGCCTAACACCAGATCTCAAGTGCAAGGGATGTCAGAACCTCTAATTCCAGCTCAGTCTACACCATTGAGTCAACAATCTCAATCCACTCACCCTTCAGTTATGTCAACAGCACCATCAGCTTTAACTAACAACAACAATAGAATTCCTAAGTTAATCCCAAGAAGGAGGCCAACTTAAGCTTAAGCAAGCATTGGGACTGCTTTATTTTGTGATCTTTAGTTGTATTAAACCATTATGCCCTTATATGGGATATTTTGTACAACTCAGTGTTATGCAACTATTGTGCCCTTATATGGGATATTTTGTGAACATGTAATATATGTGTTATGTAATACAAGTTTATGTGTTATGTAAATTGTCTTATTCAAATCAATTCATTTCATAAGATCTTTAAACACAATTTTATGTTTTAAGGAAACTAACACTCCATTGACAACACACAATTCACCATTGACATAATAATCCATTTACATAACAAAACAACATCAATTCATCATTCACATTTCACCAGTCACATATCATAAACCAATCTTCCATAACATTTCATCCTTCACAACATTAAACCTACCATTCTCAGTTCACTTTAAATGAAAAACTTTAGTACAACATAACAGAAACATGAAACAATTAAAATACTCTTGTAGAACATTGCATCATTCTTCAATTTGCTTGTTTCAACTTTGAATTTTTCTTTCACCTTTTCTAGCTTTTTCTCCAATCTTCTAACTTCATCAATATTGATCATCTTCTTCAATTCTGCATTCTCAATTCTTATTTCCCTGTTCTCCACTAATAATTTATGAACCTCATTCCTTAAGTTTTCATATTCATTCAATGGTGCATCATCATAGTCAAGCCACCTAAAGAAATTACATCCAATCTACAAAATATGTACAACAAATTGTGAGTTCAATGTAATTGTGAGTTCAATATAACTAATATTTCTAACCAATATAACTAACAGTAGAATTGTGAGTTCAATGTAACTAACAGTAGAATCTTCTACCTTTAGGACATCCATTGAACATCCAATCAAACATTGAACATTTACCACAATATGTCAACCGAATCTTCTACCTAAAGAAATTAATTTAACATTGCCAAAAAAAACAACAACTTACATCTCGGCCTTTAGGACATCCATAGAATCTTCTACCTTTGCTTCGCGGAACAGTAGAAGTGCAAATTCGAGCTTTCAACTCACAGTTACATTGAACATCTCCTTCAACGACAAATTTCGAACTACCGGTTGACATGCTTCTTTTGTATTATTGGGTATCCTACAAAACAAAACAAAGATGGTGAAGAATCGAACGAAATTGAAGAACCCTAAATCGAGTTCAAAAGAACAATTACAATTTTTTCTCCAAATCAAACGATTGACGAACCCTGAATCGAACTAATTTCAGATTTAGGGTTCAAGGTAAGCAACCCGTGCTTTTAATTGGGGGGGGGGTTGACTAATTTTACCGCACGAGGGGGTGAAATTATTATTTTATTATTATTATTATATTATTTTCTTTTTTATTTTCTGTATTTTATCTTTAATATTTAGAAAATAAGAAATCAGAAATAAAGAGGCGACGTGGCGGCTTGTGATTGGCTGTCGTGTTTTTTTAACGGCGTCAGTTTTTGGGGGAATATGGGTAACGCTGAAAAGTTTAAGGGGAAAAAGTGGGCAAAATGAAGTTTAGGGGGCAAGTTGGGAAAACGGGTATAGTTTAGGGGGAAAAAGTTGTATTAAGCCTATTTTTTTCTTAATATTTTATAACATATACACCAATAACAGATTTAAAAATTTAAAAGTGAGACTCTAAAATATTTTTTTTTCTCAAATGAGTTAATTTTTTAAGGAAAAAATTATCACTGGATTAAAATCCCCCCATATGAGGTGCAATTGCTCCCCTACAAGCCTGTGTACATTTGCCATAGTATAAACTGCTCGAACTCGAATCTTTTAAGATAAACATCATTCTCTTGCACATTGGGACCACTCGTTGAATTCAAATTTTTTTTATATACAAACTAATTAAAATAAAAGAATAAACATAAAACACGATTGAATACACACACACACACACATATATATATATATATATATATGGGTTAGGATCAACTTACACCGTGTAAAACTCTTTAAGTTTTACACCTTTTTTGGATCGTTGGATGGGGGAAATGGATGGTTGAGATTAACTCCGTGTTTTTAATTCCCAAGTGATAATCTTCACATATTTTACTGTTAATCTTATCCATCCGTTTCACTCATCCAACGATCCAAAAAAGGTGTAAAACTTAGAGAGTTTTACACCGTGTAATTTGATCCTATCCCTATATATATATATGAATGTTTTAAATGTAATTACAATGTAATATATGTTCATACATATTTTAACCCTTTAATAATGCACACACACCTTATAAGAACGATTGAAATCGAGTCTCTTAAAACGAATATTATCTGCTTTTTCATTGGAATCATTTGTTGGGTTGGGTTGAACCTGATTAAATATATTAAGTCTATTTATATACAAACAAATTAAGTCTATTCACCCTTTAACCTAATTAATACAAGAAATTTAATGGAGTGTAGCAAGCTTGAGACATCCTCGTTAATGTCGAAATTAATTACTATTCAATTATCAATGCTTTTTTTTTCTTTAACAAATAATTAAATTCACGATATGTTGCATTTAATTGTTTACTCCCTTATTATCATTATTTGGGTAAATATAATTTTTAGTATCTAATTTAGCATTTGTGTGTTATATGGTACTCAATTTTTTGTGGTGTAATTAGATGTTTAATTTTCTTTGGTAAAAACTAAATACTTAATTTTTTGTTGCAATTAAGTACCAAATTTTTGGTGCAATTAGACATTTAAGTTTTTTTGGTGTAATTAGATATTTAATATTTTTTAAACCACACATGTTCAATTCTAATTGGTTCACACTTATAATTTCAATGCCAGTTATTTAAAGAATTAACGTCTTACAAATTTAAAAATTAAAAGTTAAAATTCTAAATATAAATGCATGTAATTTTAAAAAATATTAGCTACCTAATTACACCATTAAAAATCAAATACCTAATATCATCAGTAAAAAAAGTTAAATGCTTAATTATAAAAAAAATAAAATATCACAGTACATATAAATTTACTTCCTATTATTTTGTCAAAAATTCAAAACAAAATAAGACTTTCTTTTTTCTCAAAATAAAGATTGCCTTATCACCAAATGGACACGTGTTTGTTTGCGAAGAGATTTCGTTCAATCGCAAATTACTGCATCCGTAAAAACGACATGGTGTAATAGATAAAACGACATTGAACTTCATTAAAATACACTGTTTAGACCATCGTTTCTCTCACAGTCACAGCCCCTGCTTGCTTCTTCAGCAGAGCGACGCAAACGAAGAAGAAAAGAAATATAAAAGTAAATTTAAAATTATAATAAAAAATTATGGCGTTTGGCGCCAAGAAGGTAGGCCATGTGGTATCCGGTATTGGTGGGAACGGCGTGGGACAGATTCTGGCCGCCATGGCCGCGGCGCTCTTGATTCGCTTGTTCTCCGGGCCTGGCCCAGCTATCTCGCCGGAAGATGAAACCTCCGATGAAAACAACGAGGAAGTCTCCGTCGATGGAGACGATGTTCCGCCGTCAGCTGGCAAAGTTTTTCCGGTCACTATAACATGGAGGAACATCAACTGTTCCCTCTCCGATAGACGCTCAAAATCAGTAAGTAAATAGTAGTGGCAATTCTCATATTTTTAAAATTATTTTATTATTGCATTTTTACCTGGCTTCTGAGAACATGCACGGATATATGCTAGGGAAATTTAAAATATATCTGAGCTTCGAATTGAAATTGAAAAAGGTAGAACTTTTAGTTTTTGTTTAATATAAAAGATATTTATTTATTTATTCAAATCAGTAAGTAAACTAAGAGTAGAAACAATTTTTATCTGTTGCATTTAAAATATAAAATCATTTATTCTTATTGGGTTTTGCCTGGTTTCTAAGCAAATGAAAGGAAAATTGGCAAAAAGAAAAATATTTGAGCTTAGAATTGAACATGAAAATTGTAGGAATTGTGTTTTTTAAATATAAAATATATTTATTTATTCATTCAAAATCAGTAAGTAAATAGTAGAAACAATTTTCCTGTGTGTGTTTTTTTAATTCTTTTATTCTTAATGCATTTTGCCTAGTTTCTGTGGAAATGCAAGGAACTTGAAAACATATTTGAGCTTAGAATTGAAATTGAACATGGTAGGATTTAGTCTTTTAAATATAAAAGAGATTTATTTTATGATAGGTTCGGTTTCTGCTTAAAAATGTGAGTGGAGAGGCAAAACCTGGAAGATTACTTGCCATAATGGGGCCATCAGGATCAGGAAAAACCACTCTCTTAAACGTTTTGGCAGGTCAGATCTTGGCATCGCCTCAGTTGCACTTGTCAGGTCTTTTGGAGTTCAATGGGAAGCCTAGTTCAAATAAAGCTTATAAGTAATGACATTTTAACTTTGAAATCATTTGTAGTGTACTTTATTATCTGGATTTGATGGCATTTATAAGACTGTTTCTGGTTATTGTAGATTTGCTTATGTCCGACAGGAGGATCTTTTCTTCTCACAGTTGACAGTTCGAGAAACATTATCTCTTGCTGCAGAACTTCAGCTTCCAGAGATATCTTCTGTTGAAGAGAGAGATGAATATGTTAACAATCTCTTATTTAAACTAGGCTTGGTAAGAGTAACTTGATTTCCTTATGCCGGAGATATATGAACTTGTGAGGCTTGGAAACGGATTACTTTCACTGTCTTGGCTGCTGTTTGCTTTTCAAAATAATTTAGTGATATATAAATTTGGTGCTCCGCTGGAAAGTATTTGCTACACTACTACTATGTATTACAAATTGTATGGTCTTTGTTTTTGTGTTAATACAAAAGGTGTAACAAAGAGGATTGCTCAATTTATACTCAATTATCATTAACTTTTTTACCCTGATTCTAATTTTCTTTCTGGGTATTCTTTTATTCATTCTCCAAAAGGTCAGCTGTGCTGATTCAATTATTGGTGATGCCAAAGTTCGTGGGGTCAGTGGTGGTGAAAAGAAACGCTTATCATTAGGTTGTGAACTGATTGCAAGCCCATCTGTCATATTTGCTGATGAACCCACAACTGGTATGCACAACTAAGCATAATGTAACTATTCTTGTAAGATTGCTCTTGATAACTCTTTTTTTTTCCGTTCTATGTTACATTTGATCTCACTATTTCTAAGTGGTCTTTCAATGCATAACATGAACCATCTGTCATGATACTGTTAATGCTTGACTAATTGCCTCATCAGTAATTAACTGTTTGCTATCCGCTGGTAATGTATGCCAGACACCTGAGGTGCAAAGAAAAAGAATGTAGCTAAGAGTGATAATTTTCAGAAGTTCTTCATAAAATAACTGTCATTTATAGGAAAGTGGATGAACAGGAGAAAATTTGATTTTACATATCATGCCATGCCCAAATCAATTAGTTACAATCTTTATTGTAGAACATCAATATTAAAGAACAATTTATTGGTTGAGCAGATATTCAGGGTTTGTCTGTGAGGGCTGATCTCAGTCTTTCTAGGTAATCTAGGAACGCTTGACTAAAACCCAGCTATGGTGATAATATCTATAATTGATCAATTTCCTTCTCTGTACTTCACGAATTTCTATATGTTAGACAATAGACACCCAACAAGTATCGATAGAGTGTGTGTGGGGTGCAGAGTACAAAATGTAGCAAAGAGTGCTACATTTCTATGAAGTTCTTCATAGAATTTGCGCCATTTATAGCACAGAAACAAGATAAAATTTAATTTCACATATCATATCATGTCCAAAATCCAAATCAATCAGTTAAACCTTTCTCATAGAGCATTAATATAAATGAATGTCTTGCTGCTGGAGCAGGTATTTAGGGTTTGCCTTTTGAGGATTAATCATCATTATAAAACTAGAAAGTACTTTTAAACTGTCAGCCGATCCTTATTTGTTAATAGATTTCAATCAAATAAAATGGACATGGTTTCAGAAAGCAGCTTAAACTGCAACTTGGAAGGGGCTAAATAACATTCTTAAGCACATTGGAAGTTGAAATAAAATGCTTACTCTTTGATTTGTATGCATGCTTAATCGGAGATCAGCTATGGTAACAAGCAAGGGTAATTGGGTGCTTATACGCTCTCTAGTTGTACATTTGACAAATTAAGGCTGGATGATCCTTAACTACCTGTATCATGGGGTACGAGGCAGTGTTTAGATGCAAGTGATAGTCTGATAGATATAGACAACCACCATAATGAGTGTTGCATGCAGTTTGAATCGTAGGCTTGTAGCCCATTGGATATACTACAGTTAAGAGCATAAGTTATGCAGGAACTTCATAAGCAGTCGTTGTACCATGGTATGTTATCTTATGCGTTGGTAATCTAATCATTACAAACTGAACTGTATAATGGATAGGTTAAGAGAGGAACTTTTAGCTGGCACCTGAAATATAATTTGGAGTAAAGGTGTGTCTTTACTATCAGATATTAGTTTCTTGCTAGTTTAATTTCTCTGCTTCATCTTCCTAGGAATGACCACAACTGCCAATCCAGATAGGTCTTGGTTATACATATATTAGGTTAAGCAGAGTGTATTTTTTTCTCCTTCCCACTGGAATTAGTGTATGTTCATTACTATTTTTCCAGACTTGACTTTGATATTCCAATTTCATCTGGTGTGTTCAGGACTTGATGCTTTCCAAGCTGAGCAAGTAATGGAAACACTCCGCCTACTTGCACAAGAAGGTCATACTGTAATTTGCTCAATACATCAGCCTAGAGGTTCAGTGTATGGTAAATTTGACGACATCGTGCTGCTAACTGAGGGCGCACTTGTTTATGCTGGCCCTGCACATGATCAGCCACTGGAATACTTCTCCAGATTTGGGTTGTAATCAAACTTTGTTTCTGTTAATTATGGAATGCACTGCCTGCCTGCATACCATGGTTCTTTGTTTAGTCTAATTTTTTTTATACTGATTGGGTGATTTTTATTGACTCTGATTTGTGCTTAAAAGAGGCCTGCCAAAACCTGCGACATGTAATATCTTTTGTTGAAAAGTATTTAACCTCTAAAAGGTGCATGGTTGGATTTAGGACTTAAATTATCCATCAAGTTTTCTTGCAAGGAATCCTGATTAGCGTGAATATACTTGTATGCTGGATGAGATTTCTAAGGCAACACTAGTACTTGCATATGCTTGAAATATAGCTGCATCTGTCCGTGTCTGTCTGCTTAAAATTTAGTGGTACAGGGGAAAAAATAATATTGCTATAGCCTCATCATTTACCAATATACTGTTAATGTGTGATACAGTGATACTGATGCATTGTTTTGTACATTATCTTGTGAACTAGATATGCTTTTTCATTTTGTCTATGAAAGTGGATGACCTACACATTCTCTCTCTATCCATGTGTATATATATTATTGGTTCATTGATTTCATATTTGAAAGACTTTGAGGATCATGAACTGGTTATTTTCTTCTGCTTTTGTTTGCTTTAATAAATAATGACTGTTTCTCAAGCTCTGCTTCTAGATGGAAGTTATCTAACAACAATGTACCAGAATCTGAAATAATGAGACTTATGCTTGAATATTGGTTAATCAACAGGTACCAGTGCCCAGCTCATGCAAATCCTGCTGAATTTTTGGCTGATCTTATATCCATTGACTACAGTTCTGCTGATAGTGTCTACTCTTCTCAGAAAAGAATTGATGCTCTTGTTGAAGCATTCTCAACACAGTCATCAGCAGTTCTCTATGCCACTTCACTTACCGGAAAGACTGGTCCTAGGCTTGGCATGAAGTTCAGCAAGAAAATTACTGCCAAGAGGAAAGGGGGTTGGTGGAGGCAGTTCTGGTTGCTTCTAAAACGTGCATGGATGCAGGTTGGTTTTTCTACTATTTAGTTTAAATCTTATGCATGCTTAGTTTTTATTGCTATCTTTACGGTTTAAGGACATGATAGAATGTAGGAATAATCTCCCCTTTCCATTCTTTGGTTTGATTAAGAAATTCTGGTAATCCATTTTTCTGATATTTAACTGCTTCATTTTACCCACTCCGGCTAAGCATTCTAATGCAGTTAGTTCCTATTTAACCAACATCCAGTGCTTTATTCCTTCCTTGAAGCTAGGGAAACAATGAAAAGAGAGCCTAAAATCAATAAAATCATTGTAACATGTTGGTCTTCTTTGTGAGTTTTTTTATACAAATCTTGCTAATTTCTTTGTTTCTTTTGCATTGGATGGCTGTGTGTGTACCTGTACCAGTGTATGTATTCAGAATGATCCTAACTTCCGTCTTATCTATTGACAAATGGTAATCCAGGCTTCTCGAGATGGACCAACAAATAAAGTTAGAGCTAGAATGTCAATTGCATCAGCTATAATATTTGGGTCTGTTTTCTGGAGAATGGGAAGATCTCAAACGTCCATACAAGACAGAATGGGGTTGCTTCAGGTATGAAACCTTCAGTTTCCGTGAAATTCTTGCTTTCTTTTTTGCGTTAAAACTGCAACCATGCAATTTTTGCAGTATATGAAGTCTCTTTGATCCTACTTTACACTATGACTCAGGTCTTTTATAAGAAAGTGGACCAAAATTGTTGCACCTGGTAAATGGAAACAGACCATTTGGATTCTGTACCCTCAATCAAAAGTTTGTTTTGGTTTTAAGGATTCTCAGATTATGGATATATTAGGCAGTTTGTTCTCCAACTCCGGTGGGTAGTTCATCTAATGTAAAATCTTGCTAATTTCAAACTTTTTTCTGGTGTTGCCTTGGGACTTTCATCCTCTCCCTGTGGTGCCATAGCTCAAAGGCACCCTTGAGAGTTGAGACCACACTAACTCCTCCAACCAATGAACCATGCTCCTTCCCAAAAATTGAATCTTTGTTGTTCTACAAAGTATCTGGTATTTTCACGTCCTAAAGGCAGCATATTCAACCATCTATCATTCTTGAAGAGCAACTGATCACAAGCAATTAATGATATATATGTGATTCTTAAGTTACATAAGTATTAAAGTTCATTAACACTGTTGATAAATCATATGTCTCGTGTCAGGTTACTGCAATAAACACAGCAATGGCAGCTCTCACAAAGACTGTGGGTGTATTTCCCAAGGAACGTGCAATTGTAGACAGGGAACGTGCTAAGGGATCTTATGCATTGGGACCCTATCTTCTTTCCAAATTGATAGCTGAGATACCTGTGGGAGCTGCATTTCCTCTAATGTTTGGGACTTTGCTGTATCCAATGGCTGGCCTTCATCCAACCTTTTCCAGGTCTTTTTCAAAGTCTTCCATAATGAAGCTCTTTATATCGTGGGTAAACTACAGCCATGGTCACAATGTGTAAAGTTGAGGGTAAATTTTTTAGAATTAGGACAAATTGATACAATTCTAAAGGTTATGGGATAAATCTATTATTATAACAATTTTATGAAGAGCCACGTCATCATCCCGTCAATTAGTTAATGGCTAGTAGCCAAAAAAGGATTAGATGATTAGTTGAGTGACCAATTAAGAACATTTACAGGAGGGTGACTAAAAAAGAAACTTACTCATAGTTGGTAACCAGACATAAATTTGTTGCACGAAATCTACAACTGTCATGTTTTGTTGAAGTAATTTCTTACCACATGCCTCTTTCTGAAGAATATGAAGAAAAACACAGAAACAATTATTGTTAGTATTTTTGTCAATGGGCATAAAAAACACAGAATTTGGTTTATGATTGTCAAGGTTGAAATATCTGAAAAACTTGAGGCACTAAGATCAATAGTTAGGTGATAATTTGGTTAGTTGAAACTTGGTGGTTTGGTGAACTGACCTTGAAGTTTGACTTTCTAGATTTGGAAAGTTCTGTGGAATTGTAACTGTGGAGTCTTTTGCTGCATCTGCAATGGGTCTGACGGTAGGGGCCATGGTCCCAACCACTGAAGCAGCAATGGCCTTGGGACCCTCTCTTATGACTGTTTTCATCGTGTTTGGAGGGTATTACGTAAATGCAGATAATACACCAATAATCTTCCGTTGGATTCCCCGTGCTTCTCTAATAAGATGGTAAATGCATTAGTACTAAGATCTGATAAGTTGATGATAAACCAAAACCATAGTTGTTTGTGCTTTTTTGGAAGATAAGTCACATCTTTGTTTACATGCTTTCAGGGCCTTTCAAGGGCTTTGTGTCAATGAATTTACCGGTCTTAAATTTGACCGCCAGCATTCCTTTGACATTCAGGCAGGAGAACAGGTATTTAGAGAGCATAATTCTCTATATTTGAATTTGATGTTGATTTTTTGCAAAGCAAACATTTTATTAATCAAAAGGATTAAGAAAGGTTAACAAGTTTATTACTGTTCAAATGTCTGTGTTCCAGTGAATGTAACCAAAGTTAGCATGATGAGTAGTCAAGTTCTTTAACTACGGTCTACAGCAACTGATATTATTAAAGGGTGGTTGAACAATAACTGACCTCCTAGTTCTTAGGTTGGCGAGAACAAATTAATTTGCAAATAAAGGACAAAGCTACATGCTTTCCTCAAATATAATGTGCTGATATAGATATAGATATGTGTGTATATATCTTCTATATATAATTTAGGGGTGTTCATGGTAGGTTAATCTGTAAACTATTACATTTTTTTCACATGTTCACCGCTTCTTTTGAGAATAATATTATATTATAAGAGGGCCTCGAGATTGACGTAGCCAATCTTGTGAACAAAATATATGTATAAATAATTTAATAATGATTAACCATTAATCATCATTTTTAGCGGTTCAGTTAACCGAAACCGTTTAGCCTTACGGTTTGGTTAATTAACCAGTAAAATGTAACGATTATATCTGTTAATGGTTACGGTTAAATGTGCATACCCCTAATATATATTTGCAACAATGTGGTTAGCATTTAGTACTAGGAATAACTTGTACATATAGGAAGGCTAATGTAGATGGCATAATTGGGGTTAAGCAGTCTCATGAGCTTTCCTTTTTGCCAAATGGTGTCTACAATAAGATTTTTCAGTTCATGTTAAGCATTCGCATGAGGCTTTCCTCGGTCCATGGTAATATTTTCTTTTCCTTGCTTGATGCAGGCACTGGAGCGATACTCCTTGGGAGGAACTCCTATCAGCGATACAATTATAGCTCAAATTAGAATTTTGTTGTTTTGGTATAGCACCACTTACATCCTCCTTGAGAAAAACAAACCGAAATACCTGCAGCTTAAGGAGCCTGCATCTGAGCAGATTGAACCAAAGCTAAAGCTTGAACCTTTGTTAGAAACCGACCAACCTCCTCCGATAAAAGAAGATGAACAAAACCAGCAAGTTGAATCACCCCCAGTTGACCAAATCGAACCATTCGTCCTAGAAGGTTTGTAAAAATTTAGGCATTAATGATGTTGTTATAAGAAGTGCTAGTATTTATTGATTCATGTCATACAGGTGCTTAAGTAAAGGAGATATCTTTGCAATAAAGGAGGGTCTCATGCATTTACTGAGCTACATTTACATCAATGGTATACTTTTCCATGTAGAATAGCTCGTCTGTAATAGATCTTTACGATATCCATATGAATCATATTTGCGCTACAGTTGCAGATATCTTTGACATCTTTTGTCTAATGAATGGCTAAAACCATGAGCATCTAGTTTTCCTAATGCATAATGCTATGGTGATACTATCTTGGAATCATGATGAAACTTTTAGATAATATCATGTTCGGATTCGTTCAACTTGTATGCTGACTTGGTTTGATTTGTTACTTTTAGATAATATCATTATTTCCCATCAAATCAAGACTTCATCACACACAAAAGGGGTTGGGCTCTCTATTCTCTTGGCCCGTTTCCTCATGACAATAATGGACTATTAGCATTGGGACAGGCGAAAGCAAGCTAACCCTCTCGATTGAATCCAATAATCTAATTTAAACTCTTCTAAAATAAAAAGATTTTTACTTTGATCTCAAACTTTTATAATGATTTATTAGCTTTTAGTTATTTTTGGATCTTGTCTTTTTTCGTCATCGTTTCTACCGTTTTTTTAATGGTTTTTTCGATTGAAAAGATCACTAAACAACTCTCATTCTTTCTCTTCCTTTTTATTGGTTCAAGTTGGTTGGAAAACCTATCAATCTCCAATCAAAACTAAAACTTAATTTTTTATTTATTATTTTCAACCGTCAGATCAACTTAAAAGTAAATTATGTTAATCTTCTAACCAAATTTGCATTCTTACCGTTGAGATTGACTGATGACGGAAAATCAATATTTTATGAAGGTTGTCAATTTTTAAAATTAAGATCTTTTTAGAGGAATAAGACTTTAACCACAATGACCGTAATAAAAATGAATTAAACGGTCAATAATTGTAATACAAAATTTAAAAGTTTGGTGACTAAAATAAAAATATTTTAAAAATTCAATAATTACTGATGTAATTTATTTTAAAAAAATCTCCAATTATTAAATAACTCCTTTAGAAGTTTAGAATTTTATCTCAGTTCTTCCCACAAAGTTGCTCCTTCACCTGTCCTGCGGATGGCATGGGTCCTGCTACTCAATACTCATTAATATTGAGGTTCATTGTTTGGTATGGGGCAGAGACGCGTGTCAGGATGTTGATTCTTTCCAATCAAAACTCATTACCAAACTGCCCGATTTCATCCACTATGATTGGTAAGGGGTTTACTTTTGGATTAATTGGCAAATATGTGTGAAAATTATATTTTTTTAATAAATGTTAAAAAAATATTTTTTTGAGCCAAACATGTGAATAACGTTTTTAAATAAATGTCTTGTCGTTAATAACCGTTAAAAAATTTCATTAATCAATAAAAATATGACATGTGACAGTATTTTTCTATATTTTATATTTTAAAAATTAAGTCAGGGTTTTTAAAATACCTGAAATTTTTAAATAATCTCAAAATAGTCTCTAAATACGACCATTTTTACTGGTGTTGGTCGTGTTTCCAGCGACAGAATGAAGCGTCATCCCCTCATCGAACGACCCATACATCGTCTGTTATGTCGTCTTTCGTCGCAAATTATTTGAATGAACCATTTGACGATTTTGACGTTTCACACAACATCGTCGATTTCCAACGACGAGATGGTGGGGTAAATTATCGTGATGGTTCAGCGACGGATGTGATGAGCGACGACATGGCAATCAACGGTGAAATCAGGATTTGAATTTTTAGGTGTTAGAGATTTTAAAATTTGGGATTATTTTGTCCTTTTAATTTTTATTTATTTTAAAATATAATTTCAAAAATGTAAGAAGTTGACACGTGTCAGATAACGAAAGTTAACGATGAAAATTAATGAACAGTAACGACTGACACCTATTTGAGTAACGTTAAAAACATTAGGCACCTATTTAGCTCGAAAAATACTTTAGGTGCCTATCTAAAAAAATATAGTGTAACCCCCTCGTCCCGGTTTAGCCAACAGACCGAACCGAACGAGTTACACGGGGAAAACCGAAGCGAAACCCATTAAGATCTCACCCCGATTAGCAACCCTTCTTTTTTTCTTTAATTATCTTGTCTAAATGCTTTATATGACCCTACATGAGATAAGAAAACAACGGAAAAGCAACCACTAGTTCGATCCAACAAAACTAACATTTTAAGACAAAATTTATCCACTTAGCTAAGGGCGTGTCGATACTCCAAAGGACCGTATCGATACGCCTTCAACGGTCAACCTTCCCCAGAGTCAACTCTGAGAGTCCGTATCGATACCCTCCAAGGCTGGTATCGATACACTCTCAACGGTAAAAAAACTCAAAGTCAACCCTAAGACCGTACCGGTACGCCTAAGGCTCGTACCGATACCTCAATTTCTCGTCAATTTCTCATATTTCCAGAGAGCAATTTGAGTATTGATACGCCCCCGCGTATCGGTACGCTAAGCTCAAAAGCAAGGGATCGTATCGATACTGCCCTTGAGTGTATCAATACGCCCTGCACAGACAGCCTGCAAATTCTAATGTTAAACACAAAGGGACCATCCTAAACGATTTAAGCAGGCATTAGAACATCATATCAACATGCATACAACCTTAAGCAAGCAAGAAACATTTGTTTAAGGCATTCAAACACAAATCAGAGCTCAATTCATCGAACATGATATAAAAAGCAATAAAACATGCTTAACATCCACCAAAGGAGTCAAAGGCCAAAATAGAACATGCATCAACATTTAAACAAGTTAACAACATCAACCATAACAAAACTTAGGAGTTTGAACACCAACTCCATAAAAAAAGCGTAATATTTCCATCGTCTAAGCATTATTACAAAACATAAACCATACTTTGAGCTTAGCAAGAACTCCAAGAAACTCCTCCCTTACCCACTCGCCTCCCCAAAGCCTCTAACGATCTGCATTGTTGGAAAAGGAGAGAGCGTAAGCTTAAAAGCTTAGTGAGCGGATCTCTAAATACAACATCAGTGCAGTTTAAAGCAAACTTTAGTTTTGAAAATCAAAATCATATAAGTAAGAGATGAACTAAACACAAGCATTACGTGAGGCTTGACATCCACTATGACAACACAACAACATTAAAACGAGAATAAAAGCATTCCAAATTCAACATCACAACACGCATAAGTACATACACCAACAGTCGACCAAGCAAGGCAAGTATAGGCAAACTTACACTTGTGTTTAGGTTAGCCCTTAAGGCTCCACCCAAACCCCCAAAAATCCACTTTGAATCATTTTAAACTTCAAAACATTTCCACTCACCAGCTCAAACCCGAAACAAGCTAACAATTCTCCTTCAAGCTTTTACAACCCCCAATGTGACATTCGGAAGACCCGAATCAATCTCTTCTGCTTCAAGACAACCTAAAACAAACTATTAGGATGCTAATACACTTGTAAACCAGCAACAACTTGGAAACTCATCCTTGCAACCAAATCACATTGATTCGAACCCAAATTTCACCCAAAACTCCACCAATTTTGTTCTAACCAAACCCAAAACTGAATCCATCAATTTCAACCATCAAAACACATTCAAAATCATCTAGGAACATCCCTCAACATCAAAGGAACCACCAGCCACATTTTCAACCCAAAACCAAGCCAAAAACCCAATCTTTGCAACCCCAAAATCCTATTTTTATACCCATTTCGGGTTCCCCACTATTAGTCACCATTTTAACATTTTTAAAACATCAAAGCATGATTAAAAACACCCTTAACATGACATTAAA
Source organism: Hibiscus tridactylites (assembly GCA_958450335.1). NCBI lineage: Eukaryota > Viridiplantae > Streptophyta > Magnoliopsida > Malvales > Malvaceae > Hibiscus > Hibiscus tridactylites. Next base: position 17,080,744 of record OY288279.1, on the reverse strand, counting down.
ATACCCACACGAAAATCTTATAGAAAAACCCATTTCTCCAACCCAACACCAAATTAAAAATGCATTTTAATGGGTTTTAAAAGAAGGTTTTCAGTGAGTACAAACTAAATATGTAAGAACCTAAGCAAGGAATGGATTACCTTGAAAAATCTTGCTTGGATGAGAGATTTGAGGTAATGAAATAGTGAAATAGGGTTTAGGAGAGGGTTTTGGTGAAAAAGGGATTTTTTTGGAGAAGGTGACAATTTCAAACTTCTTTTCTTTATTTCATTTAACTCAAAATTCCCATCTTCTAATTTCATTAATGACATTATTGTAAATAATGACAATTTTTTATTATAAAATCATCATTTTAATCTATATTTAACCTGAAACTAATCCTAGATCAAAACTGATAAACTTTCGGGCCCTAAACCGCGGCGCTACAACTCTCCCCCACTTAAGGAATTTTGTCCCCGAAATTACCTGACAGAAAAAGATACAGAAACTGTCTCTCCATGTCTTCCTTTCTCTCCCAAGTAGCCTCTTCCACACCTCGGTGTCTCCACCAGACCTTGACTAACTCGATAGATCTCCCACGCAACATCTTCCTATTCGTAGTAAGAATTTCAATCGGCTCTTCATCATATGACAGGTCGGGGTTCAACTCAATCTCTTCCACTGGCATTACATGAGATGAATCCGATCTATACTTTCGGAGCATCGAAACATGGAACACATCATGAATCTTCTCTAACTCTGTCGGCGGTCTCAATCTATACGCAATGGGACCGATCCTCTCAACTACCTCGTAAGGTCCAATGAATCGCAGACTCAATTTACCTTTCCTACCAAACCTCATCACCTTCTTCCATGGTGAGACTTTCAAAAACACTTTTTCGCCCACGACATACTCTATCTCCTTTCTCTTCAAATCGGCATACGACTTCTATCGGTCTCAAGATGCCTTCAAGCGATCACATATCAGTTTTACCTTCTCGGTAGTGCCCTTGAGCAAGTCAGGCATAAGTACAAGCTTCTATTCGGCCTCGGCCCAACAAATAGGTGTTCTACACCTCCTACCATACAGAGCCTCATACGGTGCCATCTGAATACTAGCCTGATAACTGTTGCTGTACGCAAACTCTACTAACGGTAGGTGTTTCTCCCAAAAACCATGAAAGTCAATGATACAACACCTCAACATGTCCTCCAATACCTAAATCACTCTCTCTGACTGACCATATGACTGCGGGTGATATGAAGTACTGAAGTTCAACCAAGTACCCAAGGAACGATGCAAACATTCCCAAAATATAGCTGTAAACCTCAGATCTCGGTTTGATACAATCGATTTTGGTACCCCATACAATCTCACTATCTCATTGATGTACATATCGGCCAACTTATCTAAGGTGTAGGTAGTATGAACAAGTATGAAATGGGCATACTTGGTAAATCTATCGACTATCACCCACACTGAATTCTTCTTCAAAGGAGTCAACGGTAAACCCGACACGAAGTCTATGGTAATACGTCCCCACTTCCATTCCAGAATCTTTAACGGCTGTAACAAACCTGAAGGAAACTAGTGCTCGGCCTTAACTCGCTGACATACTATACACTTACTCACAAATTCGGCCACATCTCTCTTCAACCCAATCCAGTAGTACTCTTCTTTTAACCCACGGTACATCTTCGTACTACCCAGATGCATAGAAAAAGGACTGTTATGGGCTTCATTCAAGATAGTACGCCTTAACTCGACATATTCCGGGACTACTATCTTATCCTTGAAACATAAGATCCCGTTCTCATCAAAGCAGAAATCTGTAGGTCTACCTTCAGCTATATCTTGCACGTGAGGTGCCAAAGACTCGTCTTGCAACTGTTTCTCTCGAATCAACTAAACCAACAGAGGTTCAACTTATAACTTGGCTATCAAACTGCCACCATTCGACACACTCAATCTCGCAAACATGGCTCGCAATTCAACTGCCACTTTTCTACTTAAAGCATCGACCACCACGTTTGCCTTACCCGGATGGTACTTTATCGTAAGGTCATAATTCTTAAGAAGTTCTATCCACCTACGTTGTCTAAGGTTCAGCTATCTCTGAGTCATCAAGTATTTCAAACTCTTATGGTCGGTATAAACTGTACACTTCTCATCATAAAGATGGTGTCTCCAAATCTTCAAAGCAAACACTACTGCGACTAACTCAATATCATGAGTGGGGTAGTTCTTCTCGTGAACCTTCAACTGTCTCAAAGCGTAAGCTACAACCTTACCCTCTTGCATAAGCACATAATCTAAACCTACATACGAGGCATTACTGTAAATGACAAACTCTTTCCCCAGTTCAGGCTAAATCAAAATACGAGCTTCGGTCAAAGCTTTCTTCAACTTCTCAAACGATTGTTGTCTTGCATCTGACCACTCATAGGGAACATTCTTCTGAAGCAATTTAGTCAAAGGTGCCGCAATCTTCGAAAACCCTTCGACAAATCTTCGATAATACCCCGTCAAGCCTAGGAAACTACGAATTTCTATCACTAACTTCGGTTGCTTCCAACTCACTATGGCTTCTATCTTATTGGGATCCACGCTAATTCCATTTGCCGAGATCACATGACCTAGGAAGACTACCTTCTTAATCCAAAACTCGCATTTACTCAACTTGGCATACAACTGATTCTCAAGCAAAGTCTGAAGCACTAGCCGCAAATGCTCATCATGCTCTTCCTCGGTCCTAGAGTACACTAAGATATCATCTATGAACACTACCACAAACCTATCCAAAAACTCGTAGAACACTCGGTTCATCATATCCATAAATGCAGCTGGAGAATTGGTCAAACCGAAAGGCATTACCAAGAACTCATAGTGCCCATAATGTGTACGAAAAGCGGTCTTCGGTATTTTCACATCTTTTACCTTCAACTGATAGTAACCGAATCTCAAATCAATCTTCGAAAACACTGAAGCACCTCTCAACTGATCAAGCAAGTCATCTATCTGAAGCAAAGGGTACTTGTTCTTCATTGTTACCTTGTTCAACTGCCTATAGTCTATACACATCCTCATACTACCGTCCTTTTTCTTCACAAACAAGACCGGAGCACCTTACTGAGAAATACTAGGCCTAATGAAACATCTATCTAACAATTTCTGAAGCTGTGTCTTCAACTCCTTCAACTCTTTCGGTGCCATTCTATACGGAGCAATAGACACGAGTGCAGAATCAGAATACGTCTTAATAGCAAACTCAACTTCTCTATCTGAAGGCAAACTTGACAACTCTTCCGGAAAAACACTCGAAAAATCACAAACTATTCTGATGTCTTGCGGTCTAACCTCACTCATATTCAGATTCATCACATAAGCCAAGTACGCCTGACAACCCGAATCCATCAATCTCTAAGCTTCTAGAGCAGAAACAACATTGAACAAGAACTTAATGTTCTCGCCCACCACTACAACTTCAAAATCATCTGTAAGCCTTAAGGAGACTCTCTTGGTCTCAAAGTCTACCCTAGCTCTATGCTCTACGAGCCAATCCATGCCAAAAATCACATCAAAACCATAGAACGACAATTCCATCATGTCAACCGGAAACACATGGCCCTGAATCATCAAGGGACACCTCCTATACATCTTCATAACTACCATGGTATCATCGAAAAAACTAGTAACATTCACACCTACTTCTAACCACTCATACGGTAAACCTAGAGACCTTGCATGTTCACCCAAAATATATGAATGTGTCGAACCTGAATATATCAAATAAAGCAAAGTCAAAGACTGTATCGAGAAATTACCTACGATGACATCTGTGTCATTTCCAGCCTCTCCATGTGCATACACCCTAGCCGGTTCTCCACCCTCAGGCTTAACAACCACCACATGAGCTAAATTCCTCTGACCATCGCTCCTTGGCTGAAAATTACCTCGACCGCGCCCACGGCTACTCTAATGCTCAAACCCCCTAGCCGGAGCCTGCCCGCCCCTAGCCAGCTGTAAACAGTTACGCCTCAAATGATCTCGGGAACCACAGTTTCAACATACCCCAAATGTACCCATACACTCGCCCTGATGGCGTCTCCTACATCTAGTGCACTCAGGAGTGAGAACAACAGCTTCTTGGCCCTGATGGCCATGTCCATGGTTACCGCCCCTATGCCTCGAATCGGGCTGATACCTCATGTCTCTATGCCTCTTGGCATAATCTCTGTTCCAATCTGCATGTCTCTTCCCAGAATCAGACCCACTAGCACGGGTACTTGAGCCCAAGTTCTGCTCAATATCCTTGGCCCTAGAGACCAAAACATCAAACTCGGTGTAGTTAGAGGCAAGCATATAAGTCTTCACATCTCTAGTCAAACCATAACGGAAGCGCTCACAACGTTCCCTCTCACTGGGAACCAACTCGTGAGCATACTAGCTTAACCTCACAAACTGAACCTCATACTCGGACACCGTCTTACTACCTTGAACCAAGGTCATAAACTCTCTTTTCTTCTCATCTTGATATCAGACTCCAAGGTACTTCTTCTTAAAAGTTGTTCTGAAGAATTCCCAAGTGTAAAACCTATGTTTGATTTTGATATAACAAAGTATGTTAAGGATTAAATTGAAAACTCGAAATAATTTTTTAAGTCCCTCAAATGATTTATAAATCATCAAGGCTTTAATCTAATTTGAAAAACTCAAACTCCAAATATTTTCTAAGTGTTTCAAGGCCAAAGTATTTAAAAACGTCCAGGCGTATCGATACGCTTCCAGTCGTATCAATACCTTTTTTACAAGTTTGGCTACTAGAAAAACGTGTTTCGATACGCTCCTAACCGTATCGAAACAGCGTATCGAAACAGATTGAATCTGTATCGATACGCTCCCACTGTAAAAACTAAAAGAGCTTGAATGGAGAACCGATACGGTTCCACCTGTATCGATACGAATTTTATGGAATTTTAAAATCGAAAGCCTTTAATGTTTTCGACCGTTGGTGTTAGTTGTTAAGTAACCGAAATTTAAAGTGGTGGTTGTCCCGTACCGATACGCTTTTTGCCGTATCGATACGAAAACTTCTAGTGAGCTATGTTGAATTAATTGCATCGATACGGGTGTTCCCCGTATCGAAACGATCCTTGTCCCGTACCAATACTCTTACATGCGTATCGATACGCCCTCTTGTTATTGTGCAACGACTCTTTCTGTTTTGTGATAGGTATCGATACGAGTCCTCATGTACCGATACAATAAGCTGTAGAAGTGCATTTATGGTGGAAAGAGAGGGTCCTAACAATTATAATCAATACCCTAACCACCCAAACGGCTAGAATTGATAGAGAATGTATAAATTGAAGACCAGCAACAACCATTGCATCAAAGAAAAACATCCTAGCAAAAAATCCAAGCTCAAAGTGCTTATTTTCCAATCTATTGTGAACCCCAAATTGTGTAATGTTCAATTCTGATCTTATTATCAAATTTGGGTTGAGTGTTTGTACTTAAAGGGGCAATCTTGTATTGAGAGATATCTTTCTTGCCTTTAATTCTTCTTTGTACTCTTGTGAGGGTTTGGTCAAAATTTGGGTAGAATATTTGACCGGTATTGTAAAGGTTACCTTCTAAGCCTTGAAAAGGAAAAGAATAATTAGTGGATTGTTGGAAATCCTTAGTGGTAGCTAAGGTAGTGGATGTATAGTTCATTTAGAACTTGAACCACTCTAAAATCCATTGTTCTTCATTTTTAGCCACTCTACTTACTTCAACAATTTTTAAAAACCCAATTCACCCCCTCTTGGCTTTGATCAATCCATTGATCCACTCAACAATTGGTATCAGAGCCTACCTCTTTGAAGGATTAACAACCACAAGAGGAGTTCCTAGGAAGAGTGTGATCATCCAAAAATCAAGCCATGGCATCTACCTCCGGGTCAAGCATGTACGAGTCTCAATCAACCACCAAACCACCTTTCTTCAACGGTGATAACTACCCATTTTGGAAGAACTGGTTGCGCCTCTTCATCAAATCCAACGATTATCTAGTTTGGGATGCCATTGACGATGGTCCCTATATTCCAATGAAGAGAGACGACGAAGGAAGATTAGTGTTAAAGAAGAAAATTAAGATGAGTGAAGAAGAGAGAAAGAAGATTCAAATCAATGATAAAGCTCTTTACATGTTTTTTTGCTCTTTCGGTCCCGACATCTACTCTAAAGTTTCCTCCATTGAAAGTGCCAAGGAAGTGTATGATACACTAGAGACCACTTATGAAGGAACAAGTGATGTGAAGGAGACAAAGATTGGAATTCTCAATCTTAGCTATGAGAATTTCAAAATGGAGCCTGACGAAATCGTGCCAAAGATGTTCAATCATTTCTCAACAATCGTCAACGGGCTAAAAGGTTTTGGAGAGATAATCCCGGAAGACAAACTAGTCCGGAAGCTACTCTACTCACTTCCCGAGTCTTAGAATGGGAAGAAAACCGCCATCATTGAGGCAAAAAATTTGAAGACACTCAAGCTTGATGAGCTAGTGGGTTCTCTCCTAACTCATGAGATAATGAAGCAATGAAGGGAAGATGAAAAGAAAAAGGAAGAGAGAAGAGTGGAGAAGCTAGAGGTAGAAAAGAAGAAGAAGATAGGAGTTGCTCTCAAAGTTTCACTACATGAGGAGAGCACTTCTAGTGAGGAGTATGACCTAGAAGAATTGACTATGATAGCCAAAAGGTTCTCACAGTTTATGAGGTTCAACCGAGGAAGGAAGATTCAACGAAAAATGGACTTCAAAACCAAAAAACAAAGAAGAAAATATAGATCAAATCATTTGATTTGAGTGCAAAAAACCCGGCACATTCGTTCGGAATGCCCTCAACTCAAGAAGAAGGGCTTTTAGAAGAAGAAGAAGCTCAAAGCCAAGCTTGCTACTTGGAGTGACGAGGAGTCATCCGAGGATGAGGAACACGAAGTGGCCAACCTTTGCCTCATGGCTCTTGAGGACGATTCCTCCATGGTAACCTCTAACTCATCATCTTTTGATTTTACATTTGATGAATTGCATGATGCTTATGATGAGTTGCAAGAGGTTTACGATGAATTAGTTGAGAAGTATAAAGAGTCGGTTTTAAGAAATAAAAAGATTATTTCGGAATTGAATGGTAAAAATGACTCGATTTCTCAAGCTAACTTAAAATTTGAGAAAAAGATTTTAGGTTTACAAGATGAACTTAAATTTTTTCAAGATGAAAATGTAGACTTAAACAATCTTATTTCTCAACGCAATAGTGAACACCAAAAGGTGTTAGATGAGCTTAACAAGCTCAAGGAGTCTTTCAAAAATGTTGGTAATGTGAAACATGAAAAAGGTGAATCATCTAAAACTAACCAACCTAAAAGAAAGACACATAACTACAAACAAAGTGGCTTCCATATGCATAATAGAACTAAGAAGATTAGAAGTGTATGGGTTCCTAAGGAACTCGTCAAGTCTAATAATGTTGTTTCTATGTCACCTTGGATTCCTAAGGAAACCAAGCTTTTGGGAGCTAACACTCGTGGACCCAAAATGATTTGGGTACCAAAAACCAAAGTTTAATATCTTTCTTTGTAGGGGGAGCATTGCTACAAGACCGAAGCACAAAGTCAAAACTCATGGTACCTTGATAGTGGATGCTCGAGGCACATGACCGGAGACAAGAGTCGATTCATGGACTTAAAGCCAAAAAGTGGAGGAGTAGTGACATTTGGTGACAACTCCAAGGGCCACATTAAAGGTATTGGATCCATAGGTAATCACTCTAGTATTCTCATTGAAAATGTCTTATATGTCGATGGTCTAAAACATAATTTATTGAGCATTAGTCAATTATGAGACAAAGGGTTTAATGTCTTATTTAATAAAAATGGGTGCAAAATTGTTGACATTAAATCCAATAATATAATGCTCATTGGTCATTGCATATGTAATATATACATGGTGCATTTATATGACATTTATACATCCCATGCATGTTTTGTTGCACAAAATGAAAATGATTCATGGTTATGGCATAGGAAACTAGGACATGCTAGCATTAGTGTTTTAGAATAATTAGTTTCCCTAGATCTAGTTAGAGGTTTACCCAAAATCAAGTTCTCAAATGACAAAATTTGTGATGCATGCTCTAAGGGTAAACAATATAAATCATCTTTTAAATCCATTAATGATGTTTCTACAAGTAGGTGTTTACAACTTATTCACATGGATTTATTTGGGCCTATTAGAACTATGAGCTTGGGTAGTAAATCATATGCATTTGTACTTGTTGATGACTATTCAAGATTTACTTGGGTTCTATTCTTAAGTACTAAAGATGGGGCTTTAGAAAAATTCATCACATTTTCAAAATTAACTCAAAATGATCTTGAACTTAAAATTTCTCATATTAGAAGTGATCATGGAACCGAATTTCAAAATCTAGGTTTTGAAGAGTTTTTAAATGAAAATGATATTAGCCACAATTTTTCGGCTCATTGAACTCCTCAACAAAATGGGGTAGTTGAGAGGAAAAATAGAACTTTACAAGAAATGGCTAGAACCATGCTTTGTGAAAACAATTTACCTAAATATTTTTGGGTGGAAGCCACAAACACCGCTTGCTACATTGTAAACCGAGTAATGATTAGGCCACTTTTAAATAAAACACCATATGAGATTTTAAAATCTAAAAAGTCTAACATTAGCTATTTTCGTCCATTTGGTTGCAAGTGTTTTGTTTTAAATAATGGAAAAGATAACTTAGGTGAATTTGATGCTAACAGTGATGAAGCTATTTTCTTAGGTTATTCCTTAAAATCTAAAGCCTATCGTGTATTTAATAAGAGAACTTTAGTAGTAGAAGAGTCTATTCATGTTGTTTTCGTTGATAACCTCCTTCCGAGGAAGGATTCTTGTGATGATGATGATGTAGGAATCCTTGATGCCTTTGATAGAGGACAAACTTCAAAAGAGGATGAGATTCCAAAGAAAGAAGAGGATACACAAGATCCACCTCTTGAAGCCTTGAAGGACTTGGCTCTTGAGGAAAAGGAAGTGAGCTATCCAAGGGAGTACAACTATGTCAAAGGTGGTGAAATCTTGGGTGATCCATCCAAGGGGGTAACTACTAGATCTTCTCTTAAACTCATGAATCATGTTGCTTTTATCTTATGCATAAAGCCTAAGAACATTAAAGAAGGATTAAAAGATGACTTTTTGATTATGGCTATGCAAGAAGAGTTAAATCAATTTGAGAGAAGTAATGTTTGGACATTAGTTGAAAGGCCTAGTAATCAATCTACTATAGGAACTAAATGAGTATTTAGGAACAAACTAGATGAGAGTGGTAACATTGTGAGAAATAAAGCTAGATTAGTTGCTCAAGGTTACACTCAAGAAGAGGGAATAGATTTTGATGAAACCTATGCACCCGTAGCTAGAATGGAAGCTATTAGGATGTTGCTTGCTTATGCATGTTATCACGATTTCAAGCTTTTTCAAATGGATGTTAAAAGCGCATTTTAAATGGTTTTATAAATGAGGAAGTGTATGTGGAACAACCATCGGGTTTTGAAGACTCAAAATTTCCAAATCATGTTTTCAAACTAACCAAAGCACTTTATGGTTTAAAACAAGCTCCTAGAGCTTGGTATGAAAGACTTTCAAACTTTTTAATTGAAAAAGGTTTTGAAAAAGGTAAGATGGGCACTACACTTTTCATAAAAAGGTATAAAATGACATCTTAGTAGTATAAATATATGTTGATGATATTATTTTTGGATCTACTAATGAGTGTCATTGAAAAGAGTTTGCTAAGTTAATGCAAGGTGAATTTGAGATGAGCATGATGGGGGAGCTCTCATTCTTTTTGGGACTCCAAATCAAGCAAAGGAATGTTGGCACCTTCATCAATCAAGCAAAGTATATCAAGGATATGCTCAAGAAGTTTGGCTTGGAGAATGCAAAGCCTCAAGCCACACCAATAAGCTCATCTACAAAGCTTGACAAAGATGAATGAGGTAAGTGTGTTGACTCTAAGCTTTATCGATCTATGATTGGATCTTTGCTTTACCTTACTGCAAGTAGACCGGATATATTGTTTAGTGTTTACTTGTGTGCTAGGTTTCAAGCTAGTCCTAGAGAATCTCACCTTATAGCCGGATGCAGATTATGGTGGGTGTAAAATCGATAAGAAGAGTACTTCAGGAACATATCAATTCTTAGGTAGTATGCTCATATCTTGGTTCTCTAAGAAACAAAATAGTGTAGCTCTATCTACCACTGAAGTCGAGTACATATCCTTAGGGAGTTGTTGTGCTCAAGTCCTTTGGATGAAGCAACAACTCTTAGATTATGGTATTAAAGTTGAAATCATACCGCTTAAGTGTGACAACACTAGTGCCATATGCTTAAATTAAAATCACATCCAACACTCTAGAACCAAACATATAGAGATAAAACATCATTTCATTAGAGATCATATCCTTAAGTAAGATGTTGTTATAGAGTACGTTGACACCTTAAACCAATTAGCGGACATATTTACAAAGCCTTTGGATAAAGAGCGTTTTTGGTCCCTTAGGAGAGAAATAGGTCTAACTAGCCTTCCTTGACCCTTAGGACTCCTTTTGAAGTTTAAATTGCTTGAATTTGTGAAATTGCATGTTTATGTGTTGTAGCTCTTAAAAATATCCATGCTTATAGCTAGGGGGAGTATGCTTCTGTTAGAATAAGCTTAGAACTGCTCATTCATCAATTGCATTCATTTAGAAGGTGCTAAAATCGATTCTTTGGTTGTTCTTAAAGTCTAAAAGGCATTTCTGGGCATAGGGTATCGATACAACCTTCTACGTATCGATACAGATATTGTATTAGCTTTCCAAACTGCAGTTTGCCTAAAACGGGTATCGATACAGTTAAACCCGTTTCGATATGAGCTAAAAGCGTTTTGATACGGATTGCATCATTTTCGATACGGACCTTTAACGGACGTTTCAAGGGAATTACGATTTTACCCTCGTATCGATACACCCTCAGGCGTATCGATACGCGATTGTGCAGACAACTTCTTAATGGCATTTAAAGAGTTTCACTTTTACCAAAATTGCAATTTTAAAACCCTAGCCGTTTTCTCTCTATAAAAAGCCTCTCAATCCCTCATATTTTCACACCACAACTCAAAATCTCTTGAGGATTTTCAACATCAAGCAAAGCTTTTCATCAATTTGGTGCAAAGTTCTTCTCCCATTCCTCTCTATCAATATCAAGGTATAAATCTCCTTTTCTCTTTTGATTTTCGTTTTAAATTTTCTTTTGTTTTTGTTTTGTTTTTCTCACAACAATCTTCTTTAAAACCTTTTGTTTTTTTTGTTTTGTTTCTAAAAAAATTTAACAACAAAAACCATGATTATTGATTTTCAATGGGTTGAATGAGAAAGTTAATGCATACACTGTTTTTGATCTTTTCTCTAGTCAATGAAGGTTCTAATGCCAGAGATGGTACTCGCCCGAAGCTCACTCTTATCTATCAACAGTGCTTCAAGACTACCAGAGATCTCGCATATTTCCGACAATTTGGTATTGATTTTCTATGCTAATGCCAAGTGTGTCGCCAATGCTTCGAGTGTTGTTACGGCTGTTAATTCCTATCTAATGGGTAAAAAGGTCACCATCAATGTTCAATCTCTTTGTGATGTGTTCAAGTTAGAGGATGAAGGTCTTGATGATGAGAATGCTCTTGGCCATGTCTTAAGTGGTTCCGTCACTGCTCTTAATGCTCAAGATTATATACTACATTTGATGGTTTCTTGGTGGTTTAGGTCCTCGAGAGGCAAGTATTCCACTATCCGCCAAGTTGACAATTTTTGGATTTGTTGTTTCTGTCAAAGACAACAACCAAACCTTGCTCGGATTATGTTTGCGGAGATTATCTATCTCGTGCAACATCGCCACACTACTCTTGTCACTTCCTTCACTTATGGAACGACCTTGAGTTATTTCTTCACACAAAAGGAGATAGATTGCTCACATGACTACCTGACTCCCCTCATTGATCCTATCGATGAAAGATCTCTTTCAAGGGGTAAGTTCATGTACTTCAATGGAAATTGGCTTCGTCTATCCGAACTCCCCAGTGATGCTATTCCAGAAGAAATTGCTAATGCTCAAGCCGTTCAAGCTCCTCAAGCTCCTCCTCCTCCACCTTCCATGGATTCCCTCATGACCTTTCTCAACGAGCAATTCACGGGCTTGCGCACGAGAATTGCTACCATGGATCAAGCGATTAGTTCAGGATTTGCTGCTATAGACACACATTTTACAAGTCTTGAAGATCGTGTGAAGAATGTGGAGACGCGTCTCACTTCCCTTGAAGGCAGTCACAATTCGATGAACATGTCCCTTACCGCTTTCCATGACGAGTGACGTCAATCTCGGAGGAATGGTGATGATGCACATGATGAGGACGATGAAGATGGCGATGGAGATGCATAGTAGTTCAACTTTGCATATCATTCATGTCATTTAGGATATTTATGCACTCTAATTATGTTTTTAGGACTAAGTTTGCATTCTAAAACCTATGTTTTTTTTGGATTTTATGTTGATGTTATTTTTTTGAACTTAATGATTATCAATATTATGTTGCTTGGTTATTATTTATGCCTATTGCCTATGTTTATCGATGTCCCTATTTTTTTATCTAACAAAAAGGGGGAGAGTGAACAAGCTCACACTTAAAATTTTGATTTTCAACTTAAAAGTTTACCTAGCTAATATTAAGGAGGAGTTATTTTTGCAAAGTTTTTTAAAGTGTCAAAAATTTCAAGTTTTGGTTTTGTTATATCAAAAAGGGGGATTGTAAAACCTATGTTTGATTTTGATATAACAATGTATGTTAAGGATTAAATTGAAAACTTGAAATAGTTTTTTAAGTCCCTCAAATGATTTATAAATCATCAAGGCTTTAATCTGATTTGAAAAACTCAAACTCCAAATATTTTCTAAGTGTTCCAACGCAAAAGTATTAAAAAACGTCCAGGCGTATTGATACGCTTCCAGCCGTATCGATACATTTTATACAAGTTTGGCTACTGGAAAAACGTGTTTTGATATGCTTCTAACTGTATCGAAACAAATTGAATCTGTATCGATACGCTCCCTCTGTAAAAACTAAAGGAGCTTGAATGGGGTACCGATACGGTTCCAGCCGCATCGATACAAATTTTATGGAATTTTAAAATCGAAAGCCTTTAATGTTTTCGACCGTTGGTGTCAGTTGTTAGGTAACCGAAATTTAAAGTGGTGGTTGTCCCGTACCAATACTCTCCTTGCTGTATCGATACGGAAACTTCTAGTGAGCTATGTTGAATTAATTGCATCGATACGAATGTTCCCCGTATCGAAACGGTCCATGTCCCGTACCTATACTCTTACACGTGTATCGATACGCCTTCTTGTTAATATGCAACGACTCTTTCTGTTTTGAGACAAGTATCGATACGGGTCCTCGTGTACCTATACAGTAAGTTACAGAAGTGCATTTATGGTGGAAAGAGAGGGTCCTAGCGACTATAATCAATACACTAACCACCCAAACGGCTAGAATTGATAGAGAATGTATAAATTGAAGCTAATTGAAGACCATCAACAACTATTGCATCAAAGAAAAACATCCTAGCAAAAAATCCAAGCTCAAAGTGCTTATTTTCCAATCTCTTGTAAACCCCAAATTGTATAGTGTTCAATTTTGATCTTATTATCAAATTTGGGTTGAGTGTTTGTACTTAAAGGGGCAATCTTGTATTGAGAGATATCTTTCTTGCCTTCAATTCTTCTTTGTACTCTTGTGAGGGTTTGGTCAAATTTTGGGTAGAAAATTTGACCGGTATTGTAAAGGTCACCTCCTAAGCCTTGAAAAGGGGAAGAACAATTAGTGCATTGTTGGAAATCCTTAGTGGTAGCTAAGGTAGTGGATGTATAGTTCATTTGGAACTTGAACCACTCTAAAATTCCTTGTTCTTCATTTTTAGCCACTCTACTTACTCCAACAATTTTTAAAAACCCAATTCACCCCCCTCTTGGCTTTGATCAATCCATTGATCCACTCAACACCAAGTGACATCTGCTTCTGTCATACTCGAAGTAACGGTGGTCCACCAAGCATACACATCTCCCTGAAGCAAGGAGACAACACAACCCAACTTACGAGTGTCTGAGCACTCCATCTGACCCAAGATGCGTGTAGTACTCTCGAGCCAAGCCTCCAAACCCTCGGGAGTCAAACCACGGAACTCGAATCCACCCAAGCTACGGAGCCTCTCAAAGGGTAAACCGGTCCCTGCACCCTGAGGTGGTGCTGCAGCATGCAATACGACTAAAGCTATCTTAAAGCCCCGGCTATAGTCTGAATCAAATGAGTCATGTCCGCACCTGCCGGACCCTGACCTACTTGAGCTCCATTACCCCCAACATTTGCACTAGCCAGAGGTCCATTACCATTACCTCCAGCATTTGCACCGGCCTGAGGCACATTACCTTCGACACCCACCCCATTACTATCGGGAGCAGGGAAATAGGAGGCACATCCCTAGGTGCCTGGTCACCCACTCTAGGTCGTCCCCTCAGTCTTACCATAATGAAGATAAAATCTAAAACATCAAACACATCACACAAAAGAAAACATGAGGTTAGCAAGGGCAAGGATCCGAGTTCTAAAGCTCTTTAAACCAAAACCATTTTCCAATAACAACACCTAGCAATGGGAACACTCGACTAAACTCTAACCAACAGTAAGAACAATTAAAGCATGCTTTCATACACCGTGCAATAGCAACCAATCCAAACAACTCAACTTACCTGACTTACCTTCCCTGAAGACCTCGTAACTGAGGCTCTGATACCACCAAATGTAACCCCCTCGTCACGGCCTATCCAACAGACTGAACCGAACGGGTTACACGGGAAAAACCGAAGCGAAACCCGTTAATATCTCACCCCGATTAACAACCCTCTTTTTCTTTAATTATCTTGTCTAAATGTTTATTTGACTCTACATTATGATAAGTTTTTTTTTCTTTTCTGAAAACAAAAACTTTTTAAGTGTCCCCACATTTTTATAAAAATCAATTAAAAAGGGAAAAATTTGGATTTCGAAAAAACCTTAAAAAATCTTTTTGGAGTCGCCACTAGCCACTGAGATAGGCCGGACACTATAAAAACGAAACTAGAGATTCATTTAAAAGGGTTCGGGAGTTGGTTACGTGTGGGGAAGGATTAGCATCCCCATCACGCCCGGAAATCGGTACCAAAACAATTGTTGCTTTTAATTGATGGAAATTATTCGAAATTTAAATTGAATTTAATTAGGGGTTCTTAATTGAAAATGAGACTTTAATCGGACGAGCTTTATCAAATTGGCGGTTTCGAGTTAATTCGACATTTAATTAAAAAGGATGACGGTACACTGGACCAAAGACTAAACAAACATCATATAAGTATGATTGTCGTGTTAGTTTAGGGTCCGGATCCCATACGTTACCTTTATGCATGATGCAAGCGGATAAGGTATGATGTCATGGTCTTATTCGTTTTAATTATTTACAGGTTTATCTTTAGACGATTTGAATTAATCCGAATATTCGAGGAATATCCCATCAGCTAGGATATTTCAACCCGAATACGTGAATTAATAAGTATCTTCTTTTTATAATTAGAATTAATTATCATACAAATTGGAACATTAAAGTTCTCATGAATGTCAATTTAAAACGCATGTCACAAATATATATATATATATATATATATATATATATTCGAACAATCAAAAGAAACTAAGTTATATGCACATATTAAAAAAAACACATATTAAACAAGGCTATAAATAACATTCGATCATATATTATAACATAAAATGCACATGTCACATATATTATTTGCATAATATATATTATTTAGAACCATGTCACAAATATATATATATATATATATATATATTCGAACAATCAAAAGAAACTAAGTTATATGCACATATTAAAAAAACACATATTAAACAAGGCTATAAATAACATTCGATCATATATTATAACATAAAATGCACATGTCACATATATTATTTGCATAATATATATTATTTAGAACCATGTGTACACATTAAACAAACACAAATAATATGGCAAAAACATGACTAACAAAGCATAAATAAGGACCTAAAAACAAGAGAATGTAATTAAATATAAAACAAGGCAGAGGCTAAAACATGCATGATTATAGGGACCAATATAGTGATAAAACCATAAAAAAACAATTGAAACGCAAAACAGGACTCTATTGAAAAGGCACGAAAACTATAAAGGACCAAAAAAGTAATTATCCCACTCAAAATCTAATTGAAACGGGTTATGGACGAAATTAAAAAAGCTCAAAAAACTCTAGGGACTACGGACGGGGTTTAAAAACGCAAAAACCCTACGCGCATAATTACGTCGACACGGAAGGGCTTAAAACGGATTAGACCAAATTTAAAAAATTAAAACATTATATAACATATTCTAAAAAACAATTTAAGCTTTTTTTTCATTTGTGTTAACCCTAAAATGTTCTAAGACTCTCATGTCCTCTCTAAAAACCCTAGCGCTAATCGGCGGCCGGAAAACCCTTACGGACCAAAACCGACCCTTTTCCACAATCTCAAAACCACAAAACCAGAAAATTCTTTTCTCCTTTTTTGAAAAACGAGACCAAAACAACCCTTTTTTGTTATCTTTCGAAATCCAAAATTTTAAAACAACCCCCTTTTTTGTGTTACCAACCTCACTAGCTCACCATGCACGGCCCCGAAAGGGGCCAGAAGGCTTATCGCTAGTAAAGAAAGGGAAAAGACGAAGGGGAGATGGAGCGACACGAATGTAAAAAAACCCTAACTTTAATTTTTTTCTTATATATATGATGCGAAATGAAACTGAAAAAACGAAAGACTGTGATACCTCTGAAATCTGAGGTTTCTGCTTCTCTATTACTCTCTATAATTTCCGAATGATTGTCATCATTACAAGGTTTTGATTTCGGCTTTTTATAGCCCGAAATACTACATTTTTTCATTACATGTAATTCTCGTAAAATCTGTTATTGATTGCCTATTCAATTGGTATTTCTCGTCTATAATCTGTTGGTTTTGCCTCGTACGATTCAATTATTTTGTGCGTTTGCCTCCTGACATTTTGTATTTTTTTTGTGTTTGCATGTGAGGCTCGTACGAGGGGGAGGGAACCAAAGGAGGGCTTGGTGGACGTGGAGCCGCTCTGTGCCATCATGGGGATCTGGAGAGGCTCAGGTCGATCGAACGATGCGCGTGAGAAGCTGAGTGGTCGGGCGTGGTCCACACGAGCGTTGGATGTGATCTCGACCGTTGGATCTTGAGCCAGATCCAATGACTGAGGTTTATGCGGCGCTAGGGTTAGAGGGGGACTTCTAGGGTTTTTGCTGAGATTAGATATGGACCGTCAGATCTTCATCCAGATCTGACGGTTGGGGTTGGGCAGCTGCAAGACAACAAAGAAGGATGTTAGAGTTTTTCTTATCAGACTAGGGCTAGTCAATTGGGCCAACGAGCCTTATGTAATTAAGTTTTTGGGCTTCCTTTTTTTAATGTAAATGGACTTTATAATTATAAATAAACTTTGGGCTTTATTTTATTCTATTGGGCATGTTATTATATATATATATATATATCATTTTTTCTTTTCAGTTTTCAGACTTATTTCAATAATAATAATATTGAATATAATAATAATATAGTATATGATACTAATAATAATAATAACAGTAGATAATACTAATAATATATGATAGTAATAATAATGATGATGATGATGATGATGATGATGATGATGATGAGGAGGAGGAGGAGGAGGTTAAGATCATATAATATGTTAATAATATTTAGGTTTTTTTTCTTTTGACTAAGTATTTCATGTATACATACCACTAATTATTAGTACTAATGATATATACCCCTTTTATTTTATTTTTAATCATACGATATATATAATTAAAGCCCATTATGTAAAAAAAGAAAACGGGTTAACACCTCGGACAAAATAGGTGATTACATACATGAGATAAGCAAACAGCGGAAAAACAATCACTAGTTCGATCAAACAAAACTAACATTTTAAGATAAATTTTATCCACTTAGCTAAGGGCGTATCGATACTCCAAATGACCGTATCGATACACCTTCAACGGTCAACCTTCCCCAGAGTCAACTCTGAGAGTCCGTATCGATACCCTCCAAGGCTGGTATCGATATGCTCTCAACGGTCAAAAAACTCAAAGTCAACCCTGAGACCGTATTGGTACGCCTAAGGCCCGTACCGATACCCCAATTTCTCGTCAATTTCTCAGATTTCTATAGAGTAATTTGGGTATCGATACGCCCCCGCGTGTCGGTACGCTAGGCTCAAAAGCAAGGGACTGTATCGATATCCCCTTGAGCGTATCGATACGCCCTGCACAGACAGCCTGCAAATTCTAATGTTAAACACAAAGGGACCATCCTAAATGACTTAAGCAGGCATTAGAACATCATATCAACATGCATACAACCTTAAGCAAGCAAGAAACATTCGTTTAAGACATTCAAACACAAATCAGAGCTCAATTCATCGAACATGATATAAAAAATAATAAAACATGCTTAACATCCACCAAAAGAGTCAAAGGCCAAAATAGAACATGCTTCAACATTTACACAAGTTAACAACATCAACCATAACAAGACTTAGAAGTTTGAACACCAACTCCATAACAAAAGCCTAGTATTCTCATTGTCTAAGCATTATTACAAAACATAAACCATACTTTGAGCTTAGCAAGAACTCCAAGAAACTCCTCCCTTGTCCACTTACCTCTCTAAAGCCTCTAACGATATGCATTATTGGAAAAGGAGAGAGAACATAAGCTTAAAAACTTAGTGAGCGGAGCTCTAAATACAACAACAATGCAGTTTAAAGCAAACTTTAATTTTGAAAATCAAAATCATATAAGTAAGAGATGAACTAAACACAAGTATAGACCAAACATGGTTTGCACATGCACAACCATTCCCGATGAGACTACACATCACCGTTCACATCAACTAGTAATTTTTTGATGGGACTACACATCATCGTACTCTTCTACTAGTAACAATCGGTGGGACTACACATCATCGTTTGCAACAACTAACCATCACGTGAGGCTTGACATCTACTATGACAACACAACAACATTAAAACGGGAATAAAAGCATTCTGAATTCAACATCACAACACGTATAAGCACGTACACCAACAATCGACCAAGCAAAGCAAGTATAGGCAAACTTACACTTGGGTTTAGGTTAGCCCTTAAGGCTCCACCCAAACCCCCAAAAATCCACTTTGAATCATTTTTAACTTCAAAATATTTCCACTCACCAGCTTAAACCCGAAACAAGCTAACGGTTCTCCTTCAAGCTTCCGCAACTCCCGGTGTGACGTCCGGAAGACCCGAATCAATCTCCTTTGCTTCAAGACAGCCCAAAAAAAACTATTAGGATGCTAATACACTTGTAAACTAGCAACAACCCGAAAACTCACTCCTTGCAACCAAAGTACATTAATTCGAACCCAAATTTCACCCAAAACTCCACCAATTTCGTTCTAACCAAACCCCAAATTGAGTCCATCAATTTTAACCATCAAAACACATCCAAAATCATCTAAGAACATCCCTCAACATCAAAGGAACCACTAGCCACGTTTTCAACCCAAAACCAAGCTAAAAACTCAATCTTTCCAACCCAAAAATTTCATTTTTATACCCATTTCGGGTTTCCCACTATTAGCCACCATTTTAACATTTTTAAAACACCAAAGCATGATTAAAAACACTTTTAACATGACATTAAAATACCCACACGAAAATCTCATAGAAAAACCCATTTCTCCAACCCAACACCAAATTAAAAATACATTTTAATGGGTTTTAAAAGAAGGTTTTCAATGAGCACAAGCTAAATATGTAAGAACCTAAGCAAGAAAGAGATTACCTTGAAAAATCTTGCTTGGATGAGGGATTTGAGGCAATGGAATAGTGAAATAAGGTTTAAAAGAGGATTTTGGTGAAAATGGAATTTTTTTTAGAGAAGATGACACTTTTCAAACTTCTTTTCTTTATTTCATTTAACTCAAAATTCCCATCTTCTAATTTCATTAATGACATTATACAATTTTTATAAAATTATCATTTTAATCTAAATTTAACCCGGAACTAATCCTAGATCAAAATCAATAAACTCTCGGGCCCTAAACCGAGGCGTTATATATAGTTTAGACACTTATTTGCCACTTAAGCCTTTACTTTTTTATATTAGATTGAATATCTAAATTTTTAAATTATTTTTAATAAATTAACGAATCAAATCGCTCAATGGAATGATTTTACACACTCCTAATGATCGGTATCAAAACCAACACGGCCTCGAGTAGTGCTCGTCGTTGTATCCACTAAACCAAATCAACAATTGAGTGTGGATAAACCGTGACAGCGGACAGCTGCATTTTCTAATTTCTAGCTTACCAGCTTTAGGAGTTTGTTGAAAGCGTGCACCCAACAAATCTATCTGTTTGATTCTCAAAACGAAACCTGGGCATGCCACAGAATCAAGAGTCACGATCGAATATCGAGAGAGGTTAAAATATTAAATTAAAACAATAAAATTAATGTCTAATTTATGAAATATTTAAACTTACAGTTATTTAAATTGTTATTAAACAAAAAATAAAAGTACGAATTCATCCTTCTTTAGATTTATAACATGGGTCTAGGTTTCTTTGAGCCCTAAAAGTTTTTTATCTATGTATCTCAGTATATAACCGTTAAATTCAATTCGTTAAGACACTTTTATAATTTAATATAACATAGATCTATTTATTAATTGAGTGGTCAAAAATATTAATATTATCTCATTTTGTATATATTCGAATTTCGACGTTTACCTAAAAAAAAAAAAAAGCCATTTCCCATGAAGCAATGGAATTGGAAAATGAGTTCGGAATGGGATTGATACTACTTGTAAATTAATGTTGGATCAGCCTGCAAAATTCCTTTTAATTATTATTATGAATAAGTATTCGATTTAGCCTCGCCTAATCTGGAAACACGTATTATCTTGTCCTTAAGTCTCCATCTAAAGTCCGTCTCTTTTGACCCAATATTTTTGTTTAAAAATAGTAATTATTTATTTATTTATTCAAATTTTAAATTAAAATCAAATAAAAGCTAAATTTGATTAATTTGTGTGAGTGTGTCAAATGTAAGATTTTGCTTTCATAAGACCTGGTCGCCTGCATCGAGCCCATGCCGCCAGGCCATGCAAGGGCCAAGGGGAAGGGGTAGTTTAACTATAAAATTAAACGGCAAACGCGGGCTGCTACTCTCAGAAATCTTCTTCTTCCTCTTCCCACTATAAAACAGAAAAGAAAAGAAGGTTGTGCACAAGCCGAAAAACATTGTGGATTTGAACTCTGCACTCGATTACTCAAAATACCCAAAGCTTATTTTTCACAAATTCCAAAGGAGAAAAGAAAAGAAGTTCCTTTGCTTGAACAGAAACGATCCCTTTCTTGTAAGTTTCCTCCTTTTTATCCACTTTTCTTGCTTCTTCAAAGCACTTGGTAAAGGACCCTTTCTTTTTGGCTTCTCTGGCTACTTTCTGTTTAGCTTTAGAATGTTTTTGCATGTGTTTTCTTCACTGGGTTCATGCCAATTTATTTTCTTTTTGGTATTTTCTTTGTTTTCTTTTTTCTTTTAATTTCTCCCTTTTTTTCCTACACTTGAACTTTTGAAAAGAAATTTGAAGTTTTAACTGGAAAATTTCCTCTCAGCTTTCTATGAGGTGACTTTGTCCATGTTTTATTACATGCACTTGTTGGGAGATGAGATCCCCAATTGTTCTGGTTTCAGTTTCTAAGTTGAGAGATTAAAAACTTCTAAATTTAAAAGCTTTTGAATTGTTTCTAATGATGTTTACTTGTTATACACAGGAGGGAGTAAACAAGGCAACTTGATCAAAACTGTTCTTGGCTTGTTTAAAGCTGATTGTTGTGTTCTTCTGTTTATCTGAATATGGGGGATCATTTTGTATTACTAGTGGACCGGTTGTTGACTGAATCCACATTAGAAGCTGCAATCGAAAGCAGGAACCGATCTTTGCGTGCCACTGAATCGGCATTTGATGACACAAAGATGTTCAACCCTTCTCCGAAGTTGAAATCGTCCACCCCGGGAAAAATTGTTGAATGTCGAATATGCCAAGATGATGATGAAGATTCAAATATGGAGACCCCTTGTTCTTGTTCTGGCAGCTTGAAGGTTAGAGAAACTTAAAACCAACAATTCTTTAACTATGAATGATTGTCAAGGCTTGTGACTAGCCTTTTCGCTCTAGTGCTTCGAAACAGAAGTGAAAATTTTGCATGTTCTATATATATCTTAGCCTTGCACATATACATATAGCACCTTACTTCACTCGGATGAGCACTTTCGTGTTGCACCTTGCACCTGTAAGGGTTCTGGCACCTAGAGTGCACCTTGAGCTCTCGATAATCATTTGTTTCCAATCTTCAGTGAATGATGCGATGAATTTTATGTAGATTTTTCTCGTTAGAAGTTGGAATATATCATCAATGCCGATTACGTAGTAATTTCGAAGTTTTTGTGTAAATTTAAGGATGCATAACTATTTTGTGGGTTATCCTCTTTGTTGTTCAAAAATCTTCCTTGAACATATGAAGTCATGTCATTTCCCTCCTTTGCCTACTTTTCAACCCAAGACAAAGTAAAGTTCCTTTTCTTTTTCTTGTCTCTAGAATGATTGACTATGACAAATAGCATCAACACAAATGGTTGATTTATTCCATCTTGAAATTGTGCCCGAATTCGTGTCTTGACTCTTGTTAATCTAGAAGAATATTTTTTGACAAGTGACAGCACCATTATTTTAATTGCACAAACTTGTTAGAACTTAGAATTTTGACCCTTTCTTTTCTTCAAAGTATCCGATTGTTGACTTATCCTCTATTTTTTATTTCAGTACGCTCATCGCAGATGTATACAAAGATGGTGCAATGAGAAGGGCAACATTACCTGTGAAATATGCCTTCAGGTTACATATTTTTACATTTCGTGACGCATGTTCTAGTCGAAGCTCTTTTCTTTTTGTTCTTATTAATTCCGCACTTGTTGAAGTGGTATCTGTGGCATTATGTTAGACTGAACTTATGTGATCGTACATCTTCTGCATTTCAGCAATTCAAGCCAGGCTATACCGCTCCACCTCCCTTGTTTCATATTGGGCGTATTCCGATGAATTTCAGGTAACTTTTGTTTAAAGTGCAGCTGTTTAGGTATTAATTAAGTACCTTTGGTCCGGTTAAGAGATTTTAAAGTGCTTCATTTTTCTCTATAAATTTTATCAGGGGAAACTGGGAGATTTCTAGGAGGGAATTAAACAATTCCCGTTTTATAGCGGTGGTCTCAACAGATCATAGCTTACTCGATGCTGGCTACGACGAATATTTAGCTTTGACTACAAGAAGCGTGATAGGCTACCGTACCATTGCTATAATCGTAAGTTTCTCTCCCTCTCTTGCTCTGTTTTGACTTCTTACAACTATGAAACAGACATCGTGCACCATTTGGGAGGAGAAATACACAGATTTTCTAATTTCTCGTGCTTTTCGCCTGCAGTTTATGCTTCTTTTGGTTCTACGACATTTTCTTCCTTCCATACTAAATGGAAGCTACGACTACTCTTTCCCGTTATTGACGGTAAGCCATTTCTCCCATGTATTTGACAAATATAATAAAACTCTCTACTTTCAGACTATAAACTTATCTCATCTTTTGTTTTACAGTTGTTATTACTTCGGACTGTCGGAATTATCCTGCCAATCTTTGTCATGGTTAAAGTAACGTCTGCCCTCCTTCGCCATTGCCGCAGGCGGCAACAGGTGAGTATTTCCCATTAATTCAACTCGTCTTCCCTACTATTTCAGTATCTATAGTTTGCTTATTCAAGTTTTTTGTTGTTGTTGTTGTTCATTAGGAGACTCCGAATTCATTGGTTACTCAACCAGACGAAGAAAATGAAGTTCGAACTGTGCAAGCTCAGCTTCACATAGTTAACATACATTGAATGCCAACATAGATAAACCGAACACGCCGAGTTCAGTAGGCGAAAAGAGTTGAAAACTAGGTGTTTGATATTTAGCTGATGATACAATACGTTTCGCTGATCGCGAAAGATAGAGATCGTATATGTCAAAGAAGATATACATTGATTCGAAGAAATCCGAGGAATGTAGTGTGTGTACATGGTCCGTTGTGCAGTGTATAGAAAGAATACTGCAAATTCAAGTGAATTTGCATACTTGGTGATCATATGAACAATGAATCCCAGAGGGTTTCAAGTGTATGTAATCTGAAGAAATTGCTGAATTATTTATTTATTTTTAGAAATAAACATTCATATATTATCGTCCGATCCGAGTCATAAATATCTCTACAGAAACCATATTCGAACTTGAATTAAAAGAGAAATGTCAAATATTATAAAATTTCATATATGAGCAGGTAATTTGTTTACATTATTGAGCAGGATAATTTTTTGTTTGTTTTTTCATCACTGAAGATTTGGGTTGGATAAATATGTTGAGCCGAATATTGTGGAGGATAATGTAACAGGGTCTCTTGTTCTTCGTTGCCTTTCTGGTATGATTTCACCATTTCTACGTATTTTCTCAGTCGTTTGGCGATGGTTTCGACGGATCAAATTCTCCTTTAATCGTCACCATCGAGTTCTTCATATCCATTTCAACATTTAAAACGCCTAACATATATGATTACAATAATAAATTTTATGATTAAGAAAGTAAAATAATTAATTAAAGGGTTAACTATAACATTGACCACCGAACTAATTGGGGATTTCTATTTTGACCACCGAACTAATAAAATCAACTTATTTTGACCACCATCGTTAAAAACCTAACGGTGGATTGACGAAACTGCCATGTGACAATTAACGGAAAATTTTAAAATTACACATTTGGTCTTTATTATTTACACATTCTTTCAATTTAGTTCTAATTTTGAATTAATAAAATAATAAATTATTTAATTAGGTGGTACCATGTGTCAACACCTTATTGGAGGACTGTAATTATTTATATTTGATTTTATTAATTTATCACCACCTGATTGAAGGAGGAAAATAAAATCTCTCAACATGCATTGAGGGTGTATCAAGCCTGGGCAATGCTTGGGTTAAGGTAGTGGTTTAGCCACTGCACCAAGCAAAACTTTAGATTTTAAATCACCAAATTTAATATATATCTCTTATTGGTTTCTACATTTATAAGTCAAAAGCTCAAACCCTAATCACTAATTTTACATATATAACCTTGAACCCTAAACTCTAAATATTTCAAATTAATTTTACACTAAATATTTCAAATTAATTTCACATATATAAACCCTAAACCTTAACCCTAAATATTTCAAATTAATTTCACGCCAAATATTTCAAATTAATTTCATGCTAAATATTTCAAATTAATTTCACGCTAAAGATTTCAAATTAATTTCACACAAAATATTTCAAATTAATTTCACATATATAAACCTTAAACCCTAAACTCTAAATATTTCAAACTAATTTCACACTAAATATTTCAAACTAATTTCACATATATAACCTTAAACACTAATTTAGGGTTTAAAGTTTATGGTTATATATCTGAAATTAATTTGAAATATTTACGGTTTAGGGTATGTGAAATTAGTGTTTAGAGTTATATATGTGAAATTAGTGTTTAGGGTTTATATATGTGAAATTAATTTGAAATGTTTAGTGTAAATTTAATTTGAAATAATTAGGGTTTAAGGTTTAGGGTTATATATATGTGAAATTAGTGTTTAGGGTTTGAGCTTTTAGTTTATAAATCTAGAAAGCAATACGAGATATATATTAAACTTGGTGATTTATAACCCAAAGTTGTGCTTGGTGCAGTGGCTAAACAACTACTTTTACCCAAGCATTACCCAAGTTTGAAAATAAATTAATAAAATTAAATATAAATAATTAAAGTCCTCCAATAAGGTGTTGACACGTGTCACCATCTAATTAAATAATTTATTATTTTATTAATTTAAAATTATGACTAAATTAAAAGAATGTGTAAATAACAGGGACCAAATGTATAATTTTAAAATTTTCTCGTTATTTGCCACGTGGCAGTTCTGTCACTCTACCGTTAGATTTTTAATGGTGGTGGCCAAAATAGGTTGATTTTATAAGTTCGATGGTCTGATTGACGAGTTCTTTAGTTCGATGGTCAAAATAAAAATTCCCAGTTAGTTCGGTTGTCAATGGTAAAACCAAAGAGCAAAAGGAGGGGTTTTCTTTTTTACTTTGGATTCTCTTTTCTTTTAGAGAAACTATATCGTGGGTCATTTCCAACACGTCATCGAGACCAACCAATAAAAATCACTTATTTCATTATTTTTTCATGTCATATTTTTACCAAGTGAATATCCACTTGGTAAAAACTATTTTTAAAATTAATTTATAATAAATATGAGTGAATATTCACTTGGTGGCCGATCAAAAAAATATTCACTTGGTAAAAATATGACACAGAAAAAAAATAACGAGATAAATAATTAGTTAATTTTATAAATGACGTGGCGGGAATGACTCGTAATATAATTTTTCTCTTTTAATATCAATTGTACAACCTTGACAATGCACGTATGTTTTTAAGTGCAACAAGTGAAACAACATTAATGTTGGGCTGTAATAGATAAGAATGAAAAATAAGTAATATATCATTAAAAATAATTATCGACTACCAGTTGGTCTAATAAAATAAAATATTAATTTTTAAATAAAATTAAAATTAAAATTTTAATATTATAAATAAAAAATTTTAAATTAAAAAAATTGTCTATAATAAAACTCTATAATACTTGATTCTCGAATTTCAACCTTATTATTAACCAGACTTTTCACATTCATGTCAAACCTAAATAGTCATATAAAATGTAACCAACCTCATGTTTATTTTGCGAGTCCTTTTTGTCATTATCTTTAGATTTTGGTTTGGGAAAATAAATTCAACATTTCTACTGTATTTCTTCTTAACTCTATCCAAAACCTAGAACGGATCAACTTTCTGTCCTTTCACTATCATTCTGTTACCTTTCATGTCCACCTCAACTCCTTCAACCCCTAATCAATACATCATAAAATTAAGGGTTATGTTATTGACAGCCCTAAGAGCTGTCAATAAGAACACTATAGATTCTTGTAATTAATGTGTTTTAATTTTTTAAACAAATATAGTATAATGTAATTAATTATATTCCTAAAAAGTTGTATTTCATTAATTTAATTTTTTTAATTTAATTAAACAATAAAACTTTAAATTCAAACTCCAAACCTCAAACTTAAACCCTAAATCATAAACCTCAAACCCAAACCCTAAACCTAAACCATAAACACTAAACATCAAACCATAAAACTTTAACCTCAAACCCTAAACCCTAAACCCTAAACATCAAATCATAAAACTTAAACACCTAAAACTTAAACCCTAAACCCTAAACATCAAACCATAAAACTTAAACCCTAAACCTAAACCCTAAACCCAAACATCAAACACTAAAACTTAAACCCTAAACCCTAACCCTCAAACCCTAAACAATAAACTGTTTTAAGTGAGTATTAATTACATTAAACAACCTAAAATTAATTAAACATAATTTTTTAGGAATGTATTTAATTACATTTTACTAGATTTCATTACAAAGCAAAACAACCATTTATTATAAGATAAAACAAACATTAATTACAAAGCAAAACAAACATTAATTATAAGAATTTATAGAGTTCTTATTGACAGCCCTTAGGGCCGTCAATAGCAAAATCCTAAAATTAATTAATAGTTCATATGATTAAAAAATATTATATTTGATATATGGAAGTGATTTTTTCCCACAAATGTTAATTATATGTTAAAAATTTCAGTAACAATGCATCAAATAATAATTCATAAACAAAAATTGAAACATTGATAGTAAATTTCCCTAACCTTGAAAATCTTTCAAATAATTGAAAACCTTGGTTGCACAACCTTCACAATGCATCTGAACTTTGAGAACAATTTTTCCATCCCTAAAATTGTTGCTGCTCATTTCCATTTGTAGATGAACAAGATTGATAGATTATTAGGAGGTATAAATAATGATTTCCTTTACCTCTCCTAATTATTACCATTCTTTTAGGAATATAAATTAAATAGTGTAAGATAGAAAGTTCATCTATTAATTATTACCATTCTTTTAAGAATATAAATTAAAGAATAATAATAATAATAATAATCACTATCACAATTCTTAGCCTGTGAAAAGGGGAGGATGGGTAGCGTTGGCGTCGGCGGAGGTAAGCATCTTCACTCTTCTTTCAACAGTGGCTGAGTAGTTTTTGTTGACAATCTGAGAAAAATAGTCTCTAGAAGTGCACTTCGGGAATTGTTTGGTTTTTATGGTAAGGTACTCAAGGTTTTCATTCCTTTCAACAATAGCAAACCTAAGTATAAGAACTGCACGTTTTCTTTTCTTCATTTGGCTAGTAACAAGGATTTGGAAAGGGTGATTGAGAGGGTAAACAAGACTATAATTGACGGCAGGAGAGTAAGTGTTTCTCGGGCTAAGTTCTCAAGGTCTCAGAAGAAATCTTCGGTTGGCAGTCCATTTAGAAGGAGGGCAGAGCCTGAAGATGGTTTTACACAATGGCCTCTGGTGAATAAACCAGCCGACTTCAGCAACAGAAGATCTTATAAGGAAGCATTGCTTAGCAGGGTGAAGGAAGTGTCGGTTAAGAATCCATCAGTTCCGAAAGTCAACGAGGATTCAACAATGAAGGATCAGGTTATGGACTATACTGTGCCTTTAGAGGAAACAAATTGGATTGAGATGTCAAGCATAGGTATTTTGAGGAAGGATTTTGATAAAGATTTCGTCGAAAAAGCATTAGCTAGCGATGGAATCTTCGTGAAAATGGCGTATTGAGGCCTGACGAATAATTCATCTATTATCTTGTTCAAGTCGTTGAAGGATAAGGAAGTGGCTTGGGCAAATAAAAAAGATGCTCTATCTTTTTGGTTCGCCCACTTGGAGGAACACACCCTCGTGAAGGGTATTTCTTTTCTCTATTGTTCAATTTCACTTCATGGTGTTCCTCTTCATTGCTGGTCAGAGGATTTCTTCGCGTCGGTAGCAAAAAATTGGGGACTTCTGGTTAACGTCAACGAGAAGACAAGTAAGAAGGTGGATCTTAATGTTGCAAGGCTTATCGTTAGAGTGGCGAGTCATTTTGATGTCCCGGAATCCTTTAAAGTTAACATGAAGAGCAGAACTTTTATTATTAAGGTTACTACTGGTGATCCCGACAGTGAGGATCCGATATATGGGGAGATGAACAAGGAAGAAAATTTTGCGGACGTTTGGCCGGAGCATGGGTCGTCGGAGAATCTGAGGGGTGGGGGAGAGCAAGAGTTTCATGAGGTTTCTCCGGTGATTATCCACAATGAAGTTCGATCGTCTCCAGGGGTGGAAAGCATGCAGAGAGACGTTACATTGGAAAATGTTGCTGGGGTGGTTCCCAATTCTGAGAATTTAAGGAATATTAAAGAATGTTCTGTGTCCCAAGAAAAAGGGGCTGGTTGTTCTCCAACTTTTGGGGAAAATGGTTTCGTTAATTCGGATAGGGCCCATTTGCCTACTGCTGATGCTTGCGATGTGGACCGTGGGAATCCATCCCTGTCTTCTCCCTTGTTGGGGGCTCAACAGACTTCTGGCTCCAAACTGTTTATGGACCAGGCTTGTGACCATGTAGTGGACGATGTGGCAAATTTAGTTGTGGCAGATTCATTCGACAATGCACAAGTGGATGGCTCCCTTTCAATAGATCCGGAGTATGTGCCGGACAGTCTCACAGAAAGTTCTAATTGATGGTGTCATCTTCTATTTTTCGAGAGGTGGTGGGCCCATCTCAGGAGCGGAAAACATCGCGGGGGATTTTTATAATGTGGATCACAGAAGAACGATTAGGAGTTTTATCAGGGATTCGCTGGAGAATATTCAGAGTGGTGCGGTGTCGGATGGGTCGGGTTTTCTCACGACTCAGTTCATCTAAGTTACATAGAAGAGGTGTTGGCGGTTTGGGGTGTAAGCAAGGTTCTGGGAATATCTTTTTCCGGGGGTAAAACAACCCTAATCGAGAAGGTGGTAGAGATTGAATCCAAGTCAGCTTAGGGCATTTCGAGTCTTCCGTTAACCAGGTAATTCTCTCTTTTTCTATGGAACTATCTTTAATTTCTTGGAACATCAGAGGTTTGGGTAGGGTAGAAAAATCTGGAGCTATTAGGATGGTAATGTGAAAGCATAAACCGAAAATTTTGTTTATTCAAGAGGGTACAATGATCGATCATTATGATGTTTAGTGTGCACACGAGAGTCAAATTCGCGCGTGGCCTTGGTGGCGTTAAGCCATCAAGGAGGAGTACGGTGATGTAATATTCCACCGGAAATGTTTATATTATACGTGATGATGAGTGGAATCCCATTCGTAGGGCATGTGATGATGAGTGGAATCCCATCCATGCAAGGTCTGGTGATGAGTGTAATCCCACCGAGGTAATGTTGTTGTTGAGTGTAATCCACGTATTCGAGTCATAGGTAGGTGCCAATATGATATGAAATGTGATTCCAATATGGATTAATATATGTTGTTAATACATTGTTATATGTATCTTTGTGTGTTGGACTTATGAGTTGTTGATCATGGCATAGAGTTGATTATATGTTCATGCATCATGTATATTTTGGCTCTTGTGGATCGGAGGTAAGATCATGCATTCCATCTTGGTAGTTGCTCGTGCTTGGACCTTGCATTGTCGAGGTTTGTTTTACGAGCTTACCCTCACTAAACTTTTATGCTTACGCTCCTTTTTGTTCGACAATGCAGATCAGTAGCTTGTGGGTGGCAAGGGCAAGGAAAGGTCCCCAAGTGTCGCTTTTGGTTAGCTCAAGTATGAACTTTAAATTGAAAGGTTGTAATAGTCAAGCAATGAGTTAGGTGTTGTTGATTTGAGCTTTGATGTATGTTGATGTTGGTTTGGCTTTTGGATGCTTTGTTTGAATTGTAAACCTTGTTTATGTTACGTGTCATGAATTCTTATATGTTTTGGTTTCTAAGGCATGAATCTTAAATGCAAAGTATGTCTCCTTTTGAGTAAATGTGTGAATCATGTTGATGCATGAACCTTGTTCGTTTGAATTTCTTGTATGTTGATACCTTGGCTGATAAAGGTTGTATGTATGTTGTTTGTGGCTAGAGGAGTCGTAAATCACATCTAGTGTCGAGCCTTAAGTCGTTTTGCTGCAAATTTGGGTATTGCAATGCAGGGCGTATCGATACGCCTAAGGGTCGTAAATCTTTTCTGGAATTCTGAGATTTTGATGAGTTTTTGGCGTATCGATACGGGCTCTAGGTGTATCGGTACGGTCTAATATCGTTGACCGCGGGATATTGACCGAGGAGGGCGTATCGGTACTCCCAAGGGCTGTATTGATACGATCTCACTGGTTTGACTTGGAGCAGTTGACTTGGTCAAGGCGTATCAATACCCTCGGTAGGTGTATCGATACGGCCTGCTTAAAAAGGAAAAATAGGTTGTTTTAAAATGTTGTTTTGGATGGTCGTTGTTATATTGTTTGTATTTCCGCTGTCGTGTTCCACATAGGACTTAATAATGCATTTAGACAAGATATAAATAAAATAATTTTTTCTAGGGTTGCTAACCGAGGTGGGACCTTAACGGGTTTCACATCGGTTTTCCCCGTGTAGCCTACTCGGACCAGTCAAACGTCCGGACCGGGACGAGGGAGTTACATGTAAAAAGTTGACCCGACTTAAAAACCTGTCTGAAACCTGCTCGAGTCAGAACCTGATTTGACCCGAGAATTCGTTGACCCGAACACGAACTGTAACTGACTGTTGCTGACCCGAACCCGAGTTGAACCTGTTACCGTAGCAACCGAACCTGTTTTTTGTCCGACTGAAAACGACCCGAACCCGAGAGCGACTTGGCAAATTACCTGATATTACCCGACTGAATCGACCCAAGATCCGATTTTACCCGACCTGTTTTGAACCCGAACTGTTGTTGACCTGAACTGATATTGACCCGAAATCCATGACTTAATGAATTAAAAAGTTAATAAATATACTTATGATATGATATATATATGCACACATGACACATAATACATAACTACATACATACACACATAAGTACATATATATTAGTATATATACACATACACATACACTACATGAATCATGATACATACATATAATATATATATATATAAGGCTAAAGGGTCAAATTTGCCCCTATAGTAATCCGAAATCAGCAATGTTGCCTCTACTTTTTTTTCTCCGTAATTTTGCCCTCAAAGTCAGTCAATTGTAGCAATGTTGCCCTTTGACCGATTTTGACCGTTAAATGTTAACGTGGCAGTTAACGATGCTGACGAGGCAATTTTACCCTCGAAGTCATTCATGCAATTTTGCCCTCGAAGTCATTAATTGCAACACTTTTACCCTTGGTTTATTTAGTTTTTGAATAAAATTGGATAAATAATTTGGTTTTTTCGAGTTGAACTTTAACAAACATAATATATGAAAAATCGATTAACAAGTTGATGTAAATATCCTTTGAGTCCCTAGTAATTTTAAAAATAAGCAAAATGAGAACTCTCACACAAAATCAAAATATTATTCAATTTTTTAAAAAAATCTATAAACTTAATAAAAATAAATACGACATTCAAAAAAATTATTGAAAATAAACCAACGAGAAGCGTGTTAATTGAACGGTGAACGTGAACTATTCTATTCGAACGATGTTCGATGACACACTTATCGATGATGGGTTGTTAGGAAAAAATGTACGGTGAACTCGAATCATGTAGCTCAGGTTGAATTTTGCTTTATCTTCTGGATATCCTTGTATTTATCTCTCATGCCCTTATCTCCCATATTGTTTTCGCCGAACACCACTAATGTCGTTTTCTGAGATCATCGTACATTTTTTCCTAACAACCCATCATTGGTAAGTGTGTCAATCGAACGTCATTCGAATAGAATAGTTCGCGTTCATCGTTCAATTAACACGCTTCTCGTTGGTTTATTTTCAATAATTTTTTTTAATATCGTATTTATTTTTATTAAGTTTATAGATTTTTTTAAAAAATGAATATCATTTTGATATTTTGTGAGAGTTCTCATTTTGCTTATTTTTAAAATTACTAGGGACTCAAAGGATATTTACATCAATTTGTTAATCGATTTTCATATATTCTGTTGGTTAAAGTTCAACTCGAAAAAACCAAATTATTTATCCAATTTTATTTGAAAACTAAATAAACCAAAAGTAAAAGTGCTGCGATTAATAACTTCGAGGGAAAAATTGCATGAATGACTTCGAGGGTAAAATTGCCCCGTCAGCACCGTTAACTGCCACGTCAGCATTTAACGGTCAAAGGGCAACATTGCTACAATCGACTGACTTTGAGGGCAAAATTACGGAGAAAAAAAAGTAAGGGCAACATTGCTGATTTCAGATTACTACAGGGGCAAAATTGACCCTTTAGCCTATATATAACATATATATAAACATATTATATATACATATACATAATACATATTATATATAACATATATTACAATATACATATATTACATATTATATACATAATATATATAACATATATATAATACATACAATATACATATATTGTATAAAACTCTAACTCTCGAATACAAAACCCTAAACCCTCAAATATAAAACCCTAACTCTCAAACCATAAAGCCTAAAACATAAACCATAAACAATAATAATAACATATAAACCATAATGCAACACCATAAACCCTAAACACTATAATATGAACCGCAAACCCTAACTCTTAAATCATAAACCCTAAACCCTAAACCCTAACTCTTAAACCATTAAACAATAAATCATAAACAATAATGATAACTCGTAAACCCTAATACAACACCCTGAACCCCTAAACTCTCAAATATAAAACCATAACTCTCAAACCCTAAACCATAAACAATAATGATAACTAATAAACCATAATGCAACACCCTAAACCCTAAACACTCTAATATGAACCACAAACCCTCGAATACAAACCCTAACTCTTAAATCATAAACCATAAACCTTAAATCTTAAACCCTTAAACTCTAAACTATAAATAATAATAATAACTCATAAACCCTGATGCAACACACTGCACCCTCGAATATAAACCATAACTCTCAAACCATAAACGTTAAACCCTAAACCACAAATCAATAATCCATATACATATAAGTGTACAATGTATTAAGTATGTATGTATGTATTAACCCTAAACCCTAATACATATACATAACATATAATATATATATATATATATATATATTAAAACTTGTATAATATACATATATTAATATATATTATATGTATACGTAGTACGTAATACATACGTACATAATAATTAATATAACATATAATACATATATATACATATTAAAACTTATAATATAACATATAAATATATACATATATATTATATGTATACGTAGTACGTAGGTACATAATAAGTAATATAACATATAATACACACACATATATATATATATTAAAACTTATAATATAACATATAAATATATACATATATATTATATGTATACGTAGTACGTACGTACATAATAATTAATATAACATATAATACACATATATATTAAAACTTATAATATAACATATAAATATATACATATATATTATATGTATACGTAGTACGTACGTACATAATAATTAATATAACATATAATACATATATATATATATATTAAAACTTATAATATAAAATATAAATATATATATATATATAATATAATATTAAAACTTATAAGTTATATAATGTATGTATAATATAATAATTATTAATAAATAATAATTATTAATAGTTTGGGGCTTTGGGCTCATATCCCACCACGGCACCACCATTCATTTTAGACGGGCTAAATATTTTGTAGCCCTTTAAATTTTAGATGTTTTTCATTTAAGTCATTTAAGTTTTAGTTCAATTCAATTAAGTCCTTAAAATTTTGGGTAAATTATCTGAATGACCACCAATCTATTGGGAAAATTTTAAAATGACCACCATAAAAAAACGCATCATTTGACTACCCAAACTATTAAAATGGGATCAATTTGACCACCGGCCGTTAAGTGGCTAACGGAAGGTGACGTGGCAGTTAAAAAA
Organism: Hibiscus tridactylites; assembly: GCA_958450335.1. Taxonomy (NCBI): domain Eukaryota; kingdom Viridiplantae; phylum Streptophyta; class Magnoliopsida; order Malvales; family Malvaceae; genus Hibiscus; species Hibiscus tridactylites. The sequence goes on along the minus strand of OY288279.1, from coordinate 17,045,262 downwards.
TTAAAGGTATAATTACACATTTGGTCCTTACTATTTACACATTCTTTCAATTTAGTCCTAATTTTAATCTAATAAAATAAATTAATTAGGTAGTGACACGTGTCAACACCTTATTGGAGGAATTTAATTATTTATATTTAATTTAATAAATTTATTTTTGTCCCCCAATCAGGTGGTGACACGTGTCACCTGATTGGAGGATGAAAATAAATGGAACTTTTGCACCCAGCGTGAATCAAACCTGGGTGGCTGGGTAACCTGGACAAGACGAAACATGGCAAAGCCACTGGGCTAAAGCCATTTTTGTGATACAAAGTGCAAATAATTAATATAATTCATACTCAAAATCTAGGTATTGTTTTCTTCCACCATTTTAGCATTGTTTAGATATGTTGGTTCAACAAATCTTGATTTCGGCTTCGAAAAGGCTGATCTTTGAAGGGATTTTCTTGGAGTAAGCTTGTTTTCAATGGGGATTTTGGGGGGTTTATTTGGAATTGGACTCATACCTGCAATCTCTCTAGCAGGGGAACCAGTAGCTTCATCCATTGAAGAAAAGGGTTTAGAATTTTCAGGGCTTGAAATCTGGAGAACAACATCGTTTGTTCCTTTTCTCTCCATCAAAACCTTTGTTTTGCAGCTGATCCAACCATAAAAGTGAAACGAAAATTCTATCTTCGACCCAATGATTATACCTTTAATTTGTAGAATAGAATTATTTGCAGAATAGAATTTTATTAGTTTAAAATTATTATTTTTAAATTCTATTCTATTCTACAACCAAAATCTAACAAGCAAAATCGAAAAGAACATGAAGAATTTAAAAAAAAGGAAAAAAGAAAAAGAAAAAAGAAAAACAATTTCCCTTTCCTTTGAATTTTTCTCTCTTTCCTTGTTTGTCTTTCTCAATCTCTCCCTTTTGAGCAAGTTAATTACAACAGTGATGTAATGTAGACGATAAGAAAGAACTTGTAAAAGCTTTTGCAATAGAAACCCCAGATTTTGCTTTGCAAAAACTGGTGTTCATATTTTGAGTTCAAATCGAAGGACGAAACTTTGAAGAAAAACTAAGGGTACCCAGAAAAAAAATTCAGAAAGCTATGGAAGGTAAAGCTCCTCGATCTCGGACTAAAATTTTGAGATTTTTTTTATATATTTTTTTATTAATTAACTTTTTCAGTTTTGGGGTTTTGAAGTTCCTCAATTGTGAGTTCACTGTAATATGTAAATAAACTTGCATGTACGGAGGAATTTTTGGCGATAAACCTAGCAGCATTTGTAAATTTGGTTTTTTGACCCTGGGGTTGTTGGGGAAATGGAGGAAAAAATATAGAATTATAGTCACTGTTTTTCATATTGTCTATTTTCGATTTTGCTTGTTAGATTCAATTTGTAGAGTAGAATTTTATTAGATTAAAAGTAGGACTAAATTGAAAGAATGTGTAAATAGTAAGGACCAAATGTGTAATTATACCTTTAATTTTTTAACTGCCACGTCACCTTCCGTTAGCCACTTAACGGCCGGTGGTCAAATTGATCACATTTTAATAGTTTGGGTAGTCAAATGACGCGTTTTTTCTATGATGGTCATTTTAAAACTTTCCCAATAGATTGGTAGTCAAATAGATAGTTTACCCTAAAATATTTTAGTCCAAATTGACTCTTATTTATTATTTGTTGTTCATTATAGTCCCTAAAACTTTTTTTTATTCGAAATTGACCATATTTCAAGTTTTTAATTTACTTTATTATTTTAGATATGAATCATTTATGATATGTTTATTCATTTCTAGTGCGAAATTTTTATTTTTAATGTGATTCCATGAAAGACGTTAAATAATTAACTAGAAATAAATATCGACTACTTGTACAATTGAACTGAACTAAAAAAATAATATGAATTCAAAACCCAAATTAACCCGACCTAAAATGAACCCGACCTGAAGTCTATCCGAGCCCGAATTAACCTACCAATTACCTGGTTCGGACTCGATCTGTTTGAACCCGGCCTGAAATAAACCATACCTGAAATGGACCCGAACTGAAATGGACTCGGCCTGCTACTTACCTGCACCCAACCCGAGTCGAGTCAAAATTTTTTTTTGACCTGAATTGACATGTATCTAATTTGACCCGACCTGACAGGACCCAACATGAAACCCATCCAATTATATGTTTTTACAACCCTAGATACGACGTTTGAGTTGTGGAAAGATTTGTTTGATCACTTCAATCAGGGCGATTTGGTTAGGGTTTCTGACCTTCATCAAGATTTCTACTCTTTGAGTCAAGGTAACCTTTCTGTTATCGTTTATTACACCCAATTAAAAGTCACTTGGGATGAAATTTCCAATCTTCGTCCTCTAAGTTCTTGTGATTGTTCTGCAATTAAATACCGTAAGCAAGAATTTCTTGTTCGTTTCCTTAGGAGTTTAAATGACAATTTTTATGTTCCTAAATCTCAATTGCTTATGATGAAACCTATTCCTTCTGTAAATGAAGCCTTTGCCATAGTGGTTCAGCATGAACGTTCTGTTAATTCTGTTGTTGATTCCAACATCTTGATGGCTGGTAAAGTTGATTCGTCTGTCAAATCTAATGAGTCTAGTTCTCGTTCTGAGTCTAGGAACAACACTGGTTCTAGAAAATTCCCTGTTAACATTAGTAATAGTAAAAGACCCCTATGTGTTTTCTGCGGATTATATGAGTACACTGTTGACATATGCTATAGAAAACATGGGTTTCCCCTGGCTATAAGAATAGGGTGTGGTTTCTAAGGCCAATCATGTTAGTTTTTATTCTGGAGAACCTTCTGTTATTTCTGATAAAGGTCTTAAAGATAGTATTTCGGCTCCGATCATGTTTACTAAGGCTCAATATGAGGGTCTTTTGAGCATTTTACAAGAAAGAAGTCAAACTTCTGCTCAAGAATCCAAGATTAATGTACTGTCTTCTACTTTTGATGTTCCAGCTCATGAGGCATGTATGGTTTTTAATTGTTTGTCTCTTAAGCATAAACATTCTCCTTGGATTTTGAATTGTAACGCCCGTGTTTTGGGCCTAGGAGTTAACCGGGTTTATAATTCGAGTCAATAAAACTTAATTTAATCAATTCAACCTAAATAGTGACCTAATTGAACTTTAGTAAAAAGAGGAGGACTCATATTGTAATTTACCCAAATTATTTTGAGAAAGGATGACAACTTTCCATATTGTCATCTTTTCCCCCCTTTTCCCCCATAACCCACGTGAAGCTTCCCCCTCCCCTCTTTCAAAACCTCTCAAATATCAAGGCACTATTCCATTCATTTTCTTCTTCAATCCAATGTGTTTTACAAAGGTAATTGTGTTTTCTAAGTCTCCTCTTTATCCCCTATCCAACCATTGTCTCAGATTTCAAAAATATGGGGTTTTGGAAATTAGGGTTTATGTTAAAATTTGGGTTTTTAAAGGGGTTTTCCATTTGGTTTTGATAAATTGAGTTGGGGTTTTAGTTAATCTTGTTAAAAGGTGTAACATATATCAATTTGGTTGAATTTGGATGAAAATTCGTAGTGGGTCCTTAGGGCAAATTTTAAGGTATTAAAATTTGGGTTTTTGGTGGGTTTTATGTTGAAATTGAAGGGCTGATGGTCTACCTATGTTAGGAGGGTGATTTGGGGTGTTTTGAAAGTCATTTGGGTGTTTGGAAATGGGTGTTTCGGCCATGGGTTATTGGAGTACGAAAATTGGGTTTTTGAGATAGTATGTGGTTTGGGAATTTGTGGAAATTGGGTTGTGTTTGCAAAGTAAGTTGATGGTTGAGTTTAGCATTGAATTGGGAAGTAATGTATGTGTTTTGTTTGACTAGAAGCAAGAGGAAACGTTGAAGAGGGCTTGGGACCGAATCCGGGTTCGTAGGAGTTTCACTTGGTAGCTAAGGAAGGGCGGTGAGTGGTCTTAACTTGTTTTAAAGTTTGGTTCGAGCATGAGTAGTGTGTGTGTGTAAAGTGTGCTTGGTAGGCCACTTCCTTATAATCCAAGTAGTTAATTTAGTCTTGTTTTCCTTAAATGCCAATGTGCTTAATGACTATGCTCTTGTACTTGTGATTATATGGTGCATGTGTATATATCATGATGTGGATATATGTGATGAGCTTGAGTGTGGTTGATGATATGTGATTGATGATGATAATTGACACTAAATAATTACCGATTGTAAATGGTCGATCATTAGGATAGTGTGCACACAAATTGAGTCAAAACGTACGTGGCCTTGATGGCGTTAAGTCATCAAGGAGGAGTACGGTGATGTAGTATTCCACCGTAAGCTTTTTGTTGCGTGTAAAAGAGTCTATCACAATTGTAGTGCAAGTGTACACGACGCAAGTAGTAAAGTGATACGAAGTATCGGATATCGTCTCCACAGGGATTGGGCTAATAGCTTCACCTTATTTCACTGCACGAAGTAAAGAAAATAGTTTAGAAAATTGTCACAAAAATAATAAGGAAAAACGTAAATAAAATAATTGAGATATCAAGATAGAGAGAATGGGCTGGTATTGAATTGCTCGGTAGTGCAGGTATTGTAATGCTTAGGAACTCCAGTTCTGTCGTCGTGCCCGTCGCGGCAGCACCTGTCGCGGCGGCTGTCCGTTGGCTGTCGCGGCAGCAACACACCAACTCCGTACTTCAAGTTTGGCAAGAATCCCAGATCTGCTTTGGCCTATCCCTAGGTCCAAGTCTGTCGATGATCACGTCTTTGATGATACCTCCCGGCGTGAATCGAAGGATGAACACCGATGTGTATGAATTCTTCCTTAGCCACTTAACCTTGCCCTATCCCTAGGCACAAGATAGTTCAACTATAAACTAGAGAACTCGCTCTTATTTCTTTCGTATACTTAACTCTCCCTATGCTAAGTAAATGGATAACCTCACAATGCTCTCCTGATGCTCTTGCAAGATGTTAATAACCAAAATAAGAGAACTTGAAGTTTATTTTATTGAACTTGGAAAATCCTAAAACAAAACAACCCTTGCAACTACTTTACAAAACAACCCGTGGCCCTAGGGGGGATTTAGAACATGTCAGTGACGGGTAAACGGCGGAGGGGTTTTAGTTGTCGGTTATGGGGTAGGTAATCTATGATTTTCTCCTAGGTTAAATCTATGCCCTTATATAAGCTTTGGGCTCAAGTATTCTAAGTTAACAAGGATTACAACTTTAATGAAAAGTAAGATTCTAATAAATGCTTAATCTCTAAGGATTCCTACTTTTCAGCCGCCTCCTTGTTTAATGGGAATTCCTCTCCTTGAGCTTTGGCTTGACATATCTTTTGATCCGGGGCTTGGAAAAATATTTGGCTTTCACACGACAGACGAGCAGATTTTTCTCTATCTATCGAGGTCCATTTTACTTTTCCTCTTCATAAGGCTGTTGTCACCTTGCTGTCACGGCAGATCCATGGCAGCTTCGTCCTCCTCGTCTGCTTGTCCAGTTCAGCTCTTCTGCTTCTCTGCCTTGCGCCTGCCTTCTTAGTCAACTATGGCAGCTACCTGCAAAATAAGCCATCTTTTAGTAGAATCCGTGCCTTTTACATATTTGTGATGTTTTGCTGAAAACTAACCTAAATGCAATGCAATGATGCTTGAATGCAGCAGAAATATGGGTTAAAAAGGGTGTAAATAATAGAACTTTAACACACTCAACACACCCCCAAACTCAAGTTTTTGCTTGCCCTCAAGCAATTAAAACCTAAAAGAAAAATGAATATTTTTGTGTTGGCCTTCAAACAGTGAACTGTCCCTCACCCGTCGCTCAATCTCTGTGGTGGCAGCAACCTGTCGGAAAGGTTAGGATCTGTCCGAAATCTCCCTATAGTTCTCGTGCGGTGTGTGCATGCTTGTGAACAGTTATATACTAAGACTCTCTTAGTTTCACTAGAATATTCAACTCTTTAACTCAAATTTTTATGCCAAAGTTTATTTTCTTGAAGACACATTTTCATGCTTCTTTTTCTTCTATTTTTAAGCTAAGTTTTACTAGGGCCAGTTTTGGGCACCTCTAGTTAGCTTCCTAGAGCCGGTTTCGGACACCTCTAGGTTTTTGATTTTCTTTTGCTAAACTTCTTTCCTAGAGCCAGTGTTAGGCACCTCTAGGGGCTATTCAAGTACTAAGCATCCTATTCTAGTTTGGCTAAAAGAAATCTAAGCAATATAACAGTCACAAAGGTGTTTAAGTTTTCAGAACTATAGAAAGGCTCTAAACTTCTCCTTAATCTGTCCTAAAGATGCTGCCACGACAGAGCTGTCATGACAGGTAAGTTAACTTCACAGTTTTAAGCCAACAGTTTAATCTTTTCTGATTTTCTTTTTTTAGAGAAATTAAATAAATAAAAGACACAACAATAATTTAAAGATGTACTACGACTCCATTAATGATGGAGGGTTGCCACCCCCAAACTCGAGGGTTGCATTGCCCTCAATGCAAAATGACAGGAAAAACAAAAACATGAAGGCAAGTACATCACAAAATATATAAGACAGGCAGCAATAAAAGGAAAATAAAAGACTTAAAATTTCAATCATTGTCCTCGCTGCTGCTGCTGACACGGATCTGACGGCGGCGTTTGGGCTGTGGTGGAGGCTGGGCAGGTTGTTCTACGAGCTGGACGTCGAAACTGCTGCCGCTGTCCCAAGTGCTACTGGTGGTGGTGCTGGCCTTGGGCATTCTTTTTCTGTTTGCCACATGTTTCTGCCTCTTGACAGGCGTAAACTCCCTCTCCAAATTCCTCCTAATAGGAGGGCTGTCATCTGAGGCAGGTCTCTTTGTTCCTCTAGCAGAGGTTTCGGCCGTTGGACTGCCGGCAGCCGTCGGGGCAGGTGATGGGGTGGAAGCAGCAGAGTGTGCATGGGAGGAGGCAGGTGGTGTAGGTGTGTGGACAGGGGAGGGGATGTGGAAATAGTGGGCAGGGAGTTGCGAAGGGCGACGCTACTGCTGAAGAAGAGGCTGAGGCAGCACTGCGGCGGGTCTGTCTAGACGACATATTAGTTGCAAGGGTTGTGAAAATAAAGAAAGCAAATAAAAACTAGAGAAGAAAGCAAGGAAGAATAAGCAGAAGTGAGAAAAATGAAAATGAAAACGGGGTTTTATAGCGGTCGAGTTGCTGCCCGTTTAATGCTGTAACGGCAGGCGTGGATAACGGGGCCATTGATGAGATATGGCGTGTCTGACGCGTTTGACACACATTTATACGTCTGTTACGCGTCTGCCACACGCTTCTGCGTCTGCCGTGTCAGTCTGTTGACAGCCTGTCTTATCCGTCTGCGGCGGCAGCCGAAACGACAGGCTTCAATAAATGGGCTCTGTTGGGCTGATGGATGGATGGTGGGCTTGGGTCACTTCTCCTTTTCCTCTTGACTCCTTTATTTCCTAAAAACAGAAAATATAAAAAACATTATTTGGGTCACTTCTCCTTTATTACCTGTCGAGGCAGATTCCTCGGCAGGTTTATCCAAGGCATGGTCCTTTTCTGTTTCAGCTTTCTCCGGCCCTGGTAACTTCTTCCCACTCCTAGTAGTAATCGCCTTACATTGCTCATGTGGGGGCGGTCTAGCATTTTCAGTATTGCTAGGAAATCCTCCATTCTGCCTCGGATTAATATGTTGCGACACCTGACCCATTTTTGTCTCCAGAGAATTCAAGGTAGCTTCATGGTTTGTCATCCTCATCTCGGTTTTATCCATAAAGGTTTCTGTCTTCTAGACAAACTGATTCATATTCTCCATATACGTGCTGGTCTGAGACATGAAGGTGGCCAGAGTCTGCTCCAATATACTGCTCGAGGCAGGTGGTGGCTGCTGTTGCTGTTGCGGTGGCAGGTACTGCGGCAGGTTCTGCTGCGGTTGCTGTCGCATCAACAATCTAGGTCCCACCTGATTCTGATTATGTGCTTGCGGATTCAGGGCATTGTTAGGGTTACTCCAGGAAAATTTGGGATCTTTCCTCCAATTAGGGTTATAATTATTGGAATTGTAGTTCAGCTTGTAATTTCCAACATATTTCCCCTCTTCTATTTGTATTGGGCACTCATCCCTACTATGATTTCCCTCACAGATAGTACAAACTTCCTCAACAGCAAATCCTTGTAATTCATCTTCATTCAATAATCGTTTCATTGCTTTAGTAAGGAATGCTACCTGTGATTTCATAGTGTTGTCGGTCTCATAGTCCTTGACAGCAAGTACCCGTTTACCCCCTCTTCTAGCTGTCGGAAACTGCTCCTCATTCTTGGCCAGATTTTTCAAAACTTGCAAAGCCTCGTCCGGATCTTTATCCAATAATAGTCCATTTGCTGCAGAATCAATTCGAATGCGAGTTTGTAAGTTAGCAGCATTATAGAACTTAGTTACCTGATTCCAGACGGGGAATCCATGCATTGGGCAGTTCCGTAGAAGAGTAGTAAATCTGTCCCAGGCCTCGTGCATTGGCTCGTCATCTTCCTGTTGAAAAGTAGCAATTTTGTTACGTAATCGCTCAGATAAATGCGAAGGATTAAAACGAGATAAAAATTCACGAGTTAGATCTGCCCAAGTCATAATAGAACCCGGTGTAAGTTTATTCCACCAAGTTTTAGCTCTGTCCCTCAATGAATGGGGGAATAACCGAAGCCTCAGTATCTCCGGACTAACTCCTGGTAGTCTAAACGAACCACAGATCTCTTGGAACGTTTTGAGATGCTCCCTAGCATCTTCTATCGCAGAACCACTAAACTATCCGGCATTGTTGATCATACTAAACATGACAGGTTTAAGCTCGAAGTTGTCAACATCAATATCCGGCAGCGTGGTCTCCAGCTCTACATGATCGTTCAGCATGTAGTCACGACATGACCGTCGTCCATCTGCTGCGGGCGGGTTATCGACAGGTGGTACACCGCCACCAACAGGCTGGTTACGCGCCATCTGCTCTAGCTGTTCCTCAAGGTACTCGTTCCGGTCTAAAAGGTGGCGAAGTTGTTTCTTGAGATTGAAGGAACGTTCAATCTCCGGATCTAGTTTATACTCGGGATCTTCGCCTCTTCTAGATCTGCGCATAAACAAGAAAACCTCGTGAAAAGCAAGAGTTGAAAGTGCAAAAGAAAAATTAAAGAAAAATAAAAATAACAAAAACAAAATAAAAATAAAAATAAAAGCAAAAAGTGCAATAAAAGAAAGATGTAGTTATGTTGCCAATCCCCGGCAACGGCGCCAAAAACTTGTTGCGTGTAAAAGAGTCTATCGCAATTGTAGTGCAAGTGTACATGACGCAAGTAGTAAAGTGATACGAAGTATCGGATATCGTCTCCACATGGATTGGGCTAATGACTTCACCTTGATTTACTGCACGAAAGTAAAGAGAATAGTTTAGAATTGTCACGAGAATAATAAGATAAAAACGCAAATAAAAGGATTGAGTTATCAAGATAGAGAGAAGGGGCTGGTATTGAATTGCTCGGTAGTGCAGGTATTGAATTGCTTAGGATCTCCAGTTCTGTCGTCGCGCCCGTCGCCGACAGCACCTGTCGCGACGGCTGTCCGTTAGCTGTCGCGGCAGCAGACACACCAACTCCGTACTTCAAGCTTGGCAAGAATCCCAGATCTGCCTTGGCCTATCCCTAGGTCCAAGTCTGTCGATGAACACGTCTTTGATGATACCTCCCGGCGTGAATCGAAGGATGAACACCGATGTGTATGAATTCTTCCTTAGCCACTTAACCTCGCCCTATCCCTAGGCACGAGATGGTTCAACTATAAACTAGAGAACACGTTCTTACTTCTTTCGTATACTTAACTCTCCCGATGCTAAGTAAATGGATAACCTCACAATGCTCTCCCGATGCTCTTGCAAGATGTTAAAACCAAAATAAGAGAACTTGAAGTCTATTTTATTGAACTGAAAAATCCTAAAACAAAGCAACCCTTGCAACTACTTTACAAAACAACCCGTAGCCCTAGGGGGAATTTAGAACATGTCGGTGACGGGTGGACGGCAGGGGTTTGGTTTCGGTTATGGGGTAATCGGTTATGTCTCCTAGGTTAAATCTATGCCCTTATATAAGCTTTGGGCTCAAGTCTTCTAAGGTAACAAGGATTACAACTTTAATTAAAAGTAAGATTCTAATAAAGACTAAATCTCTAAAGATTCCTACTTTCCAGCCGCATCCTTGCTTTTAGGAATTTCCTCTCCTTGAGCTTTGGCTTGACATATCTTTTGATCCGGGGCTTGGAAAAATATGTGGCTTCCACACGACAGACGAGCAGATTTTTCTCTATCTATCGAGGTCCACTTTACTTTTCCTCTTCATAAATCTGCTGTCACCATGCCGTCACGACAGGTCCATGGCAGCTTCGTCTTCTTCGTCTGCTTGTCCAGTTCAGCTCTCCTGCTTCTCTGCCCTGCGCCTGCCTTCAACATCTACTATGGCAGATACCTGCAAAAATAGCCATCTTTCAGTATAATCCGTGCTTTTAATCCTTTTGTGATGTTTTACTAAAAACTAACCTAAATGCAATGCAATGATGCTTGAATGCAACAGAAATATGGGTTAAAAGGGTGTAAATAATAGAACTTTTACACACTCAGCAATCTCAAACGGCTGTGTCCAGTCTGGTGGCTGTACTATGGGGGCTGTCACCAGCTTTTCTTTCAGAACCTTGAATGCTTCAGTACATTCCTCATTAAAGTCAAAGGGTCGGTTCTGCTCTAAGAGATGGCATAGGGGCTTGGTGATTTTTGAAAAATTTGCAATGAATCTTCGATAAAAACCAGCATGCCCTAAAAAACTCCTAATGCCTTTGACTGTGGTCGGCGGCGGCAGCTTCTCTATGACTTCTATCTTAGCCCTGTCGACTTCTATCCCACGGCAGCTAATCTTATGGCCAAGGACTATCCCTTCGTCCACCATAAAGTGGCATTTTCCCCAATTTAGAACAAGATTAGCTTTTTCACATCTTTCAAGTACCTTTTGAAGATTGCCGAGGCAGCTCTCAAAATCGTCTCCAAAGACGAAAAAATCATCCATAAAAATCTCAAGGAAATCCTCTACCATATCGGAGAATATAGCCATCATGCACCTTTGGAAGGTGGCGGGTGCATTACATAGTCCAAACGGCATCCTCCTAAAAGCGTACGTTTCGTAGGGGCATGTGAAAGTCGTCTTTTCTTGATCCTCCGGTGCAATAGCAATTTTATTGTAACCTGAATAGCCATCAAGAAAACAATAGTAAGGTTTACCCGCTAATCTATCAAGCATTTGATCAATAAAGGGTAAAGGAAAGTGGTCCTTTCGGGTAGCTTTGTTAAGCTTCCGATAGTCCATACAAACCCTCCAACCGGTCACAGTCCTGGTTGGGATTAACTCATTGTTCTCGTTGGTTATCACGGTCATTCCTCCTTTCTTGGGAACACATTGCACCGGGGTCACCCATTTTCTGTCGGAGATGGCGTAAATAATACCAGCATCTAACCATTTAATTATCTCTTTACGCACCACCTCCTTCATCGCATGGTTTAACCGCCTTTGGGCATCAATAGTCGGCTTATGATCTTCCTCTAGAAGGATTTTGTGCATGCATAACGCCGGACTAATGCCTTGAATGTCTGCTATCATCCATCCAATCGCCTTTTTGTGCTGCCTTAGCATGCCGATTAGCTGTCGTTCCTGTCCCTGTGGCAGCTTAGCAGAGATGATTATGGGCAGTGTGTCATTGGAACCAAGATAAGCATATTTAAGCTGCCCTGGCAGGGGCTTAAGTTCTAAGGCAGGTGGTTCAACAGTAGATGGCTTTTGGATTAAATGGTTATCCGAAGTGTAATTCAAAGGTTCGAATAACTTACCTGGACGATGGCCTAACCAGTTTACCTCCTCTTGACCTTCAGTATCAGATGTATAGGAATCAGAGGAGTCGCTGTCGTCGGTGCTGTCATCGTTGCTGTCGTGACAGACCTGTAAGTGGCTGTCGCGGCAGTGACCAAATTTTATATCATGGCAGCCCGACCTGATGCAGGGTTGATCAAGGGTCACTTCAATGATAGCCTTGCATTCCTCGTCCACATCAGCATGTTTCATTGCTTGGAGAACATTCAACTTAATCTCTTGATCGTTCACTCGCATGGTGAGTTCTCCTTTCTCCACATCAATCAGTGATCTTCCCGTGGCTAAGAAGGGTCGCCCAAGGATGACTGATGCGTTTTCATATGCTTCACAATCTAAGATAAGAAAGTCAGCAGGAAAAATAAGCTTATCCACTCTTACCAGAATATCTTCAATTTTTCCCTCTAGATGAACGTAAGAGCGGTCGGCTAGCTGCAGAGTTACTGTCGTGGGCCGCGCCTTTCCAATACCTAATTTCTGAAAAACAGACTTTGGCATTAAATTAACACTAGCACCAAGATCACAAAGTGCCTTACCCACGAATTTGTTTCCGATTACGCAAGGTATGATGAAGCTCCCCGGATCCTTCTTTTTCTGGGGTGGTTGCCGATGAAGAATACTCATACAACCTTCTGTCATCTTTACCGTTTCAAATTCCCCAAGTTTAGATTTTTTCGACATAACATCCTTGAGAAATTTAGCATAACCGGGCATCTCCCTAACAACATCTAACAACGGAATATTAATATGAACCTGCTTAAAAATATCATAAATCTTTTTAAGTTGAGATTCATTCTTAGCTTGATGTATCCGTTGGGGAAAAGGTGGCGGAGGACGATAATCAGCAACGCGTCCTTCCCACTGCATGCGAATCTGAGGATGGTAATCATCTTTTTTCTCCTCTATCGCTTCTGCTGTCGTGACAGGCTCATCGGCAGCAGTCTGTTTATCACCTGTCAGGGCAGCTTCCCGGCAGGTTTATCCAAGGCAGGTTCCTTTTCTGTTTCAGCTTCTTTTTCCGGCCCTGGCAGTTTCTTCCCACTCCTAGTAGTAATTGCCTTACATTGCTCATGTGGGGGCGGTCTAGCATTTTCAGTATTGCTAGGAAATCCTCCATTCTGCCTCGGCTTAATATGTTGCGAAACCTGACCCATTTGTGTCTCCAGAGATTTCAAAGTAGCTTCATGATTTGTCATCCTCATCTCGGTTTTATCCATAAAGGTTTTCGTCTTCTTGACAAACTGATTCATATTCTCCATATACGTACCGGTCTGAGACATAAAGGTGGCCAGAGTCTGTTCCAATATACTGCTCGTGGCAGGTGGTGGCTGTTGTTGTTGCTGCAGCGGCAGGTGCGGCGGTAGTTGTTGTCGCGTCAGCAATCTAGGTCCTCCCTGATTCTGATTATGTGCTTGCGGATTCAGGGCATTGTTAGGATTACTCTAGGAAAATTTGGGATTCTTCCTCCAATTAGGATTATAATTGTTGGAATTATAGTTCGGCTTGTAATTTCCAACATATTTTCCCTCTTCTATTTGTATTGGGCACTCATCCCGACTATGATTTCCCTCACAGATGGTACAAACTTCCTCGACAGCAAATCCTTGTAATTCATCATCATTCAATAACCTTTTCATTGCTTTAGTAAGGAATGCTACCTGTGATTTCATAGTGCTGTCGGCCTCATAATCCTTGACAGCAAGTACCCGTTTACCCCCTCTTCTTGCAGTCGGAAACTGCTCCTCATTCTTAGCCAGATTTTTCAAAACTTGCAATGCCTCGTCTGGATCTTTATCCAATAACAGTCCATTTGCTGCAGAATCAATTCGAATGCGAGTTTGTAAGTTAGCAGCATTATAGAACTTAGTTACCTAATTCTAGAAGGGAAATCCATGCATTGGACAGTTCCGTAGAAGAGTAGTGAATCTGTCCCAGGCCTCGTGCATCGGCTCGTCATCTTCCTGATGAAAAGTAGCAATTTCATTACGTAATCGCTCAGATAAATGCGAAGGATTAAAACGAGATAAGAATTCACGAGATAAATCTGCCCAAGTTACGATTGAACCCGGTGTAAGTTTATTCCACCAAGTTTTAGCTCTGTCCCTCAATGAATGGGGAAATAACCGAAGCCTCAGTATCTCTGGACTAACTCCTGGTAGTCTAAACGAACCACAGATCTCCTGGAACGTTTTGAGATGCTCCCTAGCATCGTCTTTCACAGCACCACTAAACTGCCCGACATTGTTGATCATACTAAACATGACAGGTTTAAGCTCAAAGTTATCAACTTCAATATCCGCCAGCGTGGTCTCCAGTTCTACATGATCGTTCAACATGTAGTCTCGACATGACCGTCGTCCATCTGCCGCGGGCGGGTCGCCGACAGGCGGTACACCTCCACCAGCGGGTGGATTACGGGTCATCTGCTCTAGCTGCTCCTCAAGGTACTCGTTCCTGTCTAAAAGGTGGCGAAGTTGCTTCTTGAGATTGAAGGAACGTTCGATTTCTGGATCTAATTTATACTCAGGATCTTTGCCTCTTTTAGATTTGTGCATAAACAAGAAAACCTTGTGAAAAGCAAGAATTGAAAGTATTAACGAAAATAGAAAAAGAAAAAGAAAAAAACAAAAATTAAAACGAAAAGTGCGATAAAAGAAAGGTGTAGTTATGTTGCCAATCCCCGGCAACGGCGCCAAAAACTTGTTGCGTGTAAAAGAGTCTATCGCAATTGTAGTGCAAGTGTACACGACGCAAGTAGTAAAGTGATACGAAGTATCGGATATCGTCTCCACAGGGATTGGGCTAATAGCTTCACCTTATTTCACTGCACGAAGTAAAGAAAATAGTTTAGAAAATTGTCACGAAAATAATAAGGAAAAACGTAAATAAAATAATTGAGATATCAAGATAGAGAGAATGGGCTGGTATTGAATTGCTCGGTAGTGCAGGTATTGTAATGCTTAGGAACTCTAGTTCTGTCATCGTGCCCGTCGCGGCAGCACCTGTCGCGGCGGCTGTCTGTTGGCTGTCGCGGCAGCAACACACCAACTCCGTACTTCAAGTTTGGCAAGAATCCCAGATCTGCCTTGGCCTATCCCTAGGTCCAAGTCTGTCGATGATCACGTCTTTGATGATACCTCCCGACGTGAATCGAAGGATGAACACCGATGTGTATGAATTCTTCCTTAGCCACTTAACCTTGCCCTATCCCTAGGCACAAGATAGTTCAACTATAAACTAGAGAACTCGCTCTTATTTCTTTCGTATACTTAACTCTCCCGATGCTAAGTAAATGGATAATCTCACAATGCTCTCCCGATGCTCTTGCAAGATGTTAATAACCAAAATAAGAGAACTTGAAGTTTATTTTATTGAACTTGGAAAATCCTAAAACAAAACAACCCTTGCAACTACTTTACAAAACAACCCGTGGCCCTAGGGGGGATTTAGAACATGTCGGTGACGGGTAAACGGCGGAGGGGTTTTAGTTGTCGGTTATGGGGTAGGTAATCTATGATTTTCTCCTAGGTTAAATATATGCCCTTATATAAGCTTTGGGCTCAAGTATTCTAAGTTAACAAGGATTACAACTTTAATGAAAAGTAAGATTCTAATAAATGCTTAATCTCTAAGGATTCCTACTTTTCAGCCGCCTCCTTGTTTCATGGGAATTCCTCTCCTTGAGCTTTGGCTTGACATATCTTTTGATCCGGGGCTTGGAAAAATATTTGGCTTTCACACGACAGACGAGCAGATTTTTCTCTATCTATCGAGGTCCATTTTACTTTTCCTCTTCATAAGGCTACTGTCACCTTGCTGTCACGACAGATCCATGGCAGCTTCGTCCTTCTCGTCTGCTTGTCCAGTTCAGCTCTTCTGCTTCTCTGCCTTGCGCCTGCCTTCTTAGTCAACTATGGCAGCTACCTGCAAAATAAGCCATCTTTTAGTAGAATCCGTGCCTTTTACATATTTGTGATGTTTTGCTGAAAACTAACCTAAATGCAATGCAATGATGCTTGAATGCAGCAGAAATATGGGTTAAAAAGGGTGTAAATAATAGAACTTTTACACACTCAACACTTTTATTTATTTCTACGGGATGATGAGTGGAATCTCATCCGTAGGGCATGTGGCGATGAGTGGAATCCCGCACATGCAAGGTCCGGTGATGAGTGTAATCCCACCGAGGTAAAGTGTTGTTGAGGTTTAAATCCGCACAATCAGGGTAATTTAAAGTGGCCAATTAACTTGTTCATATATTGTGATGTGTGATGTTGATTTATGATTGTTGATTCTTGATTCTTGATGTTTAGTATGAAGTAAGATGCCATACTATGCCACTTGAAAGCCTAGCTAGGTCTACTTGATTTCATGGCAATGCTTGATATATGTGAGATTAGGATTTACATGCTTGAACCATGCATTGTTGATGTTTTTCGTTTTAGAGCACCCTCACTAAGCTTATAGCTTACGCTCTCAATGTTCAACAATGCAGATCATTAGCGTGGTGTTAGCTCGAGGCAAGGCAAGAAGGGCTTCCAAGTTTGTGACTCAAGTACGGTGGTGATTTTGTATTAGTTAGCAATGTGGCAAGGGTTGTGTATGAGCTTGTATGACTCATTTACATGTGTTGATGTTGAATTGACTATGGTTTGTAAGCATGATACGCTATGATGAATGTTGCGTGTGTTAGCCTGTCCCTTAATGTTAGGTTGCCTTGATGTGGGTGTGAACCTCTTATATGCTTGTCTTGTGCCTTAAAGGCTTTGAGTTCCTTGTATGACTTTAAATGTTGAAATGCCTTTTGTTGGAATGCCATGCTTGAAAGCTTATGTTGCTTGTATGGTTTGTGTATCATCTTGTGTTGGATTGTGCCTTTGATTTCAAGTTAAAGCATGCTTTTATGTTTGATTTGCCTTAGGATTGATGTTAGTGTGTTGGTTGGGGTTTTAGAGGGATTTAAGGGCCTCCTTGTGCCTTAAATCAGCTCAAACCTGCAAGTTCGTAGCAGGGGTATCGATACGGTTGGTACGGTATCGATACCACCTTCTTGTTTCAGGCTTAGTGTATCGATACACTTGAGAGGTGTATCGATACCATTTTGATCACTGGAGCTACTGTCCATTTCGGTATCGATACCGGCCTCAGGTGTATCGATACCGTCATCTTAGCGTTGACCGTGGGAAGTAAACCGTTGGGGAGGGTATCGATACACTCCTTGGGTGTATCAATACGGTCTCTACGGGTTGACTTTGACCAATTGACCTAGTCAAGGGGGTATCGATACACCCCTTAAGGGTATCGATACCGCCTGTAGTTAAAGCTTAAACCTAGTCAAGGGGTATCGATACACCCCTTAAGGGTATCGATACCGCCTGTAGTTAAAGGTTAAAAATTGGGCTGTAAGATGTTGGGCTGAGTTCGTTGGTTTGCCTCGTGAATGTTGTTCCGCTGTATGATCACATAGGATTAAATACTCATCTAGACAAGATTTAAAAAAATAGGGTTGCTAACCGAGGGGGAATTCCCTTGGGAGTTTTCACTCGGTTTTCCCCGTGTAGCTTACTCGGACCGGTCATCCGGCTAGACCGGGATGAGGGGGTTACATGAATTCTAGTGCAACTGACCATATAGTCAATTCTTTTGATTTTTTGTTGAATTTCATCATGTTTCTGATAAGTATGTCAGATTTCCTAATGGTCAGTTAGTTCGAGTTACTTTCATTGGTACTGTTCCAGTTACTTCTTTGTTAATTTTGCACAATGTGTTTTACATACCAAACTTTGCCTTTAATTTAGTCTCAGTTTCTAAATTGACAGTGAATGATATTTGCCTAATTTTTAATGCTGATAATTGCTTTTTATAGGATGTAGCAGCTTGGAAGATGATTGGTTTAGCTAAACAAAAAGGTGGCTTGTACCAGTTAGATATTTCTTTCCCTTCTGTCTGTAATTCTAGCTTTACTTTTGATGAGTATGTTGTTTCTACCTTTCTTGTTTTCAATCATGGTTCTTGCAATTCTGTTGCTTTTAAGCTTTGGCATAATATGATAGGGCATCTCTCTTGTAAAAGAATGAAATGGCTTGTTGATTTGAATAAAAGTATACCTTCTAGTTCTTTTGTTCTTGACTGTGATATTTGTCATCTTGCTAAGCAAAATAGACTTCTCTTTCTCATTAGTAGTTCTGTTACTAAATTTACATTTGACTTAATTCACTTGGATGTTTAGGGTCCCTTCCCTATCAAGAGTGTTAATGGCTATACTTATTTCTTAACTATTTGTAGATGACAAGAGTAGTTATACTTGGATATATCCTCTGAAGTTTAAATCTGATGTCAAGAGTAGAATTGTTGATTTTTACCATATGGTTGAAACTCAGTTCTCTCGAAAAATTAAAAGTATTAGAAGTGATAATGCAAAGGAGTTTAGTATGATAAATTTTTTTAAACTTAAAGGCATTATTCACCAAACTTCTTGCACTCATACTCCACAACAGAATAGTATTGTTGAAAGTAAGCATCAACACTTACTTTCTGTTGCTCGTTCACCTAGAATTCAATCTAACCTTCCTTTAATTTTTGGTTAGACTATGTTATACATGTTGCATAATTGATAAATATAACTCTAACACCTGTTTTGAAAAATTTAACTCCTTTTAAAAAAAATTAACAAAAAACCTCAGATTTCTCATTTAAGGACTTTTGATTGTCTTGCCTTTGCTAGAATTTTACCTAAACCACAAACTAAAATGCATCCTAAAGTTGTACAATGTGTTTTTCTTGACTATCCTAAGAATACTAAGGGTTTTAGGTTGTATAATCTAGAAACTAAAGAGACTTTTGTTTCTAGAAATGTATCTTTTTTGGAAAATTATTTTTCTTTTAAAAAAGAAGGTCAAGATTTTTCTAGGATTGTGTTACCTTTACATGAAAATACCTTGCTTGATGATGATCTTCCTCAACCAATTTCTGAGTCTGCCCCTACCTCTTCAGCTCCTTTAGTTTCAGCTTATCAAGTTGATCATGCTAAACATCCTTCTAATACAGACTCTTCTACTTCTAACACTAATTTTGTTCCAAGTTCGACTTGTGCATGATCTACCCCAGTTCCTTCAAGTCACAAGTCACCTTATGTTGTTCCTTCTACAAGACCTTCCAGGACTACTCATTTTTCACAAAAATTTAAAGACTATCAAGTATCTTTACATGGTTCTCGCACTTCCCCTCATACCATTTTCCAAGTGTTATCTTATGACTCTTTTATCCTCTAAATATCATTCATATGTTTTTAATGCTACAATTTTAAGTGAACCTAAATCATATAAGCAGGTTGTTCTTCATAATTGCTGGAAAAAAAACAATGTATGAAGAAATACAGGCCTTGCAAAATAATGATACTTGGGAATTGGTTGCACTTCCTCCTAATAAACTAGTAGTTGGTTGTAAATAGGTCTATAGGGCTAAATTAAAGTATGGTAGCTCCCTTGATAGGTATAAAGCTCGGTTAGTAACTAAAGGTTACACTCAACAGTCTGGTCTAGATTACTTGCATACCTTTAGTCCAGTTACTAAATTAACCACTATTAGAATTATTTTGGTAGTGATTGCTGCAAAGGGGTGGAATTTACAGCAGTTATATGTAAATAATGCTTTTCTACATGACTATTTGAATGAGGAAGTTTATATGAAACCTCCTCTGAATTTGTACCTCAAGACACTAGTTTAGTTTGTAAGCTAAAAAGAGCTTATATGGTTTAAAACAAGCTAGTAGGCAATGAAATGCTCGATTGAAGGATTCTTTACTTTTTCAAGGTTTCAGACAACTTTTTTCTGATAATTCTATTTTTGTTAAAAGAAATGATACTGATTTTATTGTTTTAGCAGTCTATGTGGATGACATCATTCTTGCTAGTCCTAATTCTAATAAGATAAAAGTTGTCAAAGCCTTTTTACATAACATCTTTAGAATTAAAGATCTAGGTTACTTAAAAAAAAATTCTAGGTCTTGAGGTTGCTAGATCCCAGCAAGGAATTAACTTGTGTCAAAGAAAATACACTCTAGAATTTTTTGAAGAAACCGGTTTCATTGCTTCTAAGCATATGCCTACTCCTCTTCTTCCTAAAAACATTTTGTCTAAAACTGAAGGTGCACCCTTAATAAATATTACTTCATATAGACGGCTTGTTGGAAAATTACTTTATTTAACAAATACTAGGCCTGATATCACATTTGCTGTGCAACAATTGTCTCAATACCTTGCTGCCCCTACTGGTTTGCATCTTGCTGTTGCACATAGAGTTTTAAGATACCTCAAAGGGACTCTTGGGCATGGTTTGTTTTTTCCTGCTGCAAATGATTTAAAGATAAATGCCTTTTCAGACTCTGATTGGTCTACATGTCTTGATTCTAGACGTTCAGTTACAGGGTTATGTGTCTTTTTAGGTCAATTCTTGGTCTCTTGGAAGTCTAAAAAACAACAAACTATCTCTAGATCTTCCAGTGAGGCAGAATATCGAGCCATGCCAACCATAACATGTGAAATTCAATGGCTGAATTATCTTTTATCTGATTTACAAATACTTTATTCTTCTGCAAATTTGTTTTGTGACAACTTGTCTGCTATAAAAATTACAGAAAACTCTATAGAGCATGAGAGAACCAAGCATATTAAGATCGACTATCATCTGATTATTGAAAAGATTCAGAATGGGACTATTACTCTTCTGCCTATTTCAACACATCATCAACTGGTTGATTGCTTCACTAAGGCTTTGTACTCTATACCTTTTAGAAGTTTAGTGCTCAAGTTGGGCATATAAAACTTATATGCTCCAACTTGAAGGGGGCTATTACGATTACTTTGTACAGCTGGGTTAGTTACAGTAATTAGGAATATTAGTTAGGTTCTTTAAACCGTTTCTTTATTAGTATATATAAGATATTTAATTATTTGTTAATCAACTTTTTTATTCTCTTTAATAAAATACATCATATTTGTTTACACGTGAGATTATTTCTCTTCTCTCAACCTCTTGATTCCAAAAAATCAACAAGCCCCCCAAGTGTTTGCCACAACCGACATAATTTTTTTGAAGGCTTTTTTAAGGCAACCGACATAACCTCTTCTTGGTTGGGGACTCAGAGTTAATCTTCGGCAACCGAAATCTTTTCTTCCACTGATCCTTACCTCACAACTCAAAGGAGAAGAGCAGTTCTTGTTCCTACAAACCGACTCTCGACACCAATCCCTCACCAAGCAATAATAGAAGCAACCGGAAAATGTTCTCGAGTGTGTTAAATCAAGCAATCGACTCCAATCGTGCTCACTCTCTTCTATCATCGCAGCCGGCTAAGACTCGGGAAATTAGTTTAGGCAATGCAATCTGGTCCAAATTCATCCTTGATCCCAAACTTGCAATTTACTAATCTAGCAATGTAGGGTGAACAAGTGGGAACTATATTAGCCACTGATGACAGTCGTCACACCAATCTCTATGAAAATGAAATGTTTCGAACCGAGCGACCTAGTTCGTTATCCGCAATAGGGACTCACCAGACACTCTCCTTCCTATGGGAATAATATTCACCATTTCTGTGTACGTACCTTCGAGTTGATTGGTTTAAGTTGCAAATGTATGTATTAGAATATTAATGTAGTTTTTAAACGAGTTCCCTATTATATTTGAATCTTTGAGATGAACTATATTCCATGAAATAATAGTAGTTCCATGTCATTATATTATATCATTCGAATCGAATTCAAATATCAAATATGAATATGTTTATCTAATGCATTTTAGACTGAGAGAACCAAAGTTTATGATTATGTATTTTCCATTCAGGACATACAATATCGTACGTTTTGGATATTTATTCTCAATTTAATACCCAAATTAGATCTTTATTCTCAATTGGTCTCTAAACTTTTGAACATTCCAATTTTATCTCAAAATTATATTACACCGCATCATATTATTACATAATACACATAAATGCTTACATGATAGTTAACAATTTTTATAATTATTTTGTAATTTGGAGATAAAATTAGAACATTCAGATATTTTGGACCAAATTAAAATGAGTGATATAATTTAGAGATGAAATTAAAATGTTTAAAAATTAAAAAAAAAAAAACTTATAATGGAAGTCGTTGATGATGATGAAATTAGAACAAGTTGGACATAATTTCATTTAGTACCAAAGTGGCCCAAGCCCGTAAGTTTTGGAGGATTAAGTAACTATTTATTTATTTTTATCAAAGAAAAATTTTCTTTCACCATATTCAACTTTCTGATGGGACCTGCTGCCGCCCTTAGCCATTTGACCTTTCGATTGAAATGACTAGATGTGTGAATGGGTGAGTTAGAGTGATGTTAAACTTGATTCGACTCGTTAAGAATTGAAGTCGAATTTAGGTTGTATTGAGCTCGATACAGTTCGTTAAAAACTCGAGTTCGAGTCTAATCAAGTTGAGTGTTAACCAAATTTTAATCGAGTCAGATTCGAGTAGCTCTCAATCTATCTTATTTCATTTACCTTCATAATATTTTATTATTATTATTATTATTATTATTATTATTATTATTATTATTATTATCCAACTACATACATTTTAGTTCAATTTAATTTAAAAATTATTCTTTCAGAAAAAATAATTTAAAAAATATATAAGTATTTATATTTTCAAGTAGTTCATGAGTTTTTTGAGTCGGATATCAAGTAACTTGGCTTGGCTGATTAAGAGCTCGAGTCGAGTGTTGATCGAACTTTAATCAAGATAAACTCGAGTAGCTCGCCATATATCCCCACTCATTAATTTTTTTTAATAAAACACATCATATCAATATGATAAATTTCATTAGAATTTGTTTCCTTTTAACACTTAAAGTTTCTAATACTCCCATTAAAAATTAAAAAAAATAGAATTCGTTAGACTAACCTAACGAGTTAAATAAAATATTAAAAAATCAAAACTCGCCAGCCTAACGAGTTCAGTGTATATATTAAAAAAAGAAACAATCTTACATAAGTGTTAGAAAAAATATATATTTTTTAATGGTGATATTCGGATAAATTCGCCCATTTAACCCTTCAATTGAAATGACCTCCACAAGAAGGATTATCCGGATATGTTAATGGTCCACCTGTCATTACTGTCGACGTTGATGGTGTCGGCCCCAAAATGCAATGAAATCTGACGTTTGATATTCAACTTTGGGGAACCTCCACGTTGTTACTTTTATTCTTGAGCGTTGGATTTCAATACAGTACACCTTTGGCCCCCCTACCCTATACTCACAGTGGAAGGTCATAAATCCCCAACTCCAAGGACCCCAACCAAGTCTCAATTACTTGCTAGTTTTGGGGTGTAGCCATCGTTTCTGGTTTGGGGTTTCAAATTATTGCCATCTCTCATTCAATATTTTCCACTTCCACCCTCTATTATAACAACATTATGTACTTATGTACTTTTGGTTTTCAAGTTTAATTTCATTTTCCAACCCTCCGAATACCTGTTTATTTCAATAGAATTGGTTGGTATCAATCATGTTGTATCCAACAACGGAATGAAGAATAGAGTGCATCAGTAATATTATTAAGCACACAAAAAATACAACTAGTAACTAGTACTACTATCAAATAAGGACATACAATGGCATAAAACCACAATTACAAACAATACATCACCCGCAATTATTTTAGGGTAAACAGTACCATTAGTTACTGAATTATTTTTGCTTTTTTATTATGGTCATCAAACTAATATTTTTGGTAAAATCGTCACTAACATAACAATTTTTTTTTTATTTTGGTCACTCGCCGCTAAAAAACTTCGCGAAAAGACCAATAGTTTGGTGACCAAAACATGAAAAAAGCAATAGATCAGTGACCAAAACAGGAAAATCTTAACATTAGTAACCAAAATAGGAAAAAAGGGAAGTTAGTGACGATTTTGCCAAAAATAATAGTTTGATGACCAGAATAGGAAAACAAGAATAGTGTAGTGACCAATGATGTTGGTTACCCTTATTTTTATTTCATGTTTAAATCATTTAATTATATGAACAAGCACATTTGGTCGGTTGCCCAAGTTACTCATCTTTGTTCCATCATATTCCCTTAAGTCATGGGCTTTAGACCCACTAGGAACAATCCTTTCTTACCCCTAGAGTCTTCCCTTCTCCTCCCCTTTATGTAGAATTAAGATTAGAATTAGAATTTGTCAATATATATATATATATATATATATATATATATATAATTCAAATTCTAATCTAAAATTAGCGTATTTGATGTAGATAAAAAAATTAACATTTCATTAAACAAATGAAAAACAAACCAAATTATCCTATGAATAAATAAAACTTGCTTTTCTATTTTATAGTAATAAAAGAAAAAATTTAATTAAAAAAATCACCAAATTAAAAGAAAAAATGAAATCTAAATTTATTTTGATTAATTTATATCATTATTATTAAGAAATTATATAAATAAGCAAGGGGGAATTTATCATTGAGCCTCCTAGATAGGCATGTAAACGAACCAAACGAACACGAATGAGGGTATGTTCATGTTCGTTCATTTAACTTTAACCAAACAAATGAACGAACACAAAATTTCTTGTTCATGCCCGTTCATTAAGTGAAGAACTAATGTTTTGATATAATAATTGAAAAATACTTTTGGATTAAATTGAAAAGATTTCAAAAGTGTCTTTAAGTCCAAACAACTTAAAAATATGTTTGAGAATTTTTTTAAAGAGGTTTTGAAGTGTTTTCTAAAGTCAAACTTTACAAAACCACCCAGGGACACCTCTGTCTGTTTCGAAACGGGCTTTAAACTGGGTGAGGATTTTTACATAGCGTTTCGATATGGGCTTCACCGTTTCGATACGCCTATGTGGCAAAGACCTCAACGATCAAAATCTCCAACAACTATTTTTTCAACGGTAATTTAAATTACAGCTTAACTGTCAATCGTACCGAAACGAGTTGTGACCGTTTCGGTACGACTTGAAGGGTTTCGAAACGGCCATAGGCGTTTCGATACGGCCAACTGCATGAGACTTCAACGGCTAATTCTGAAGAAGGGTGTTCCAAAACGAGGTCGAGTGTTTCGAAACAGACATCTGCAGAACAACATTTATGGTGGGAAATAAAGTCTCCAACGACTCCAAAACAACCCCAACGGTCCTCAACGGCTACAAACTTAGTTAGGAGCATAAAAGGAACATCCAAGCATCAAGAGAAGACTAATGCTTCAATTGTCAACAACACCATGATCAAGAAATTGTCTTAGAGCTTAAATTGTCCATTTCTTGTATAGGCAACACTAGTGAGCTAAACATTGTTAAATTTGCTCAAGTGTTTAGGTTTTGGGTGAGAGCTTTATAGTGAAAACAAATACCTATTAGAGGGATTTCAAGTTTGCTTAAGAATTTCTTTTCTAAAGAGGGTTTACTCAAGTTTTGGGTTAGAAAGCTTTGAGTGTGTAAAGGTTACATCCTTAGCCTAGAAAAGGGGAAGAAATTCAAAGAGTGAATTTATTGAAATCCTTAGTGGAGAGCTAAAGTAGTGAATGTAGACCTTGGTTAGAAGGTTGAACCACTATAATTTCTTGTGTCATTTGCCTATTTTCAACTCCCACTAAAACACCCAAAAATCTAACTTCTCCACACTTGGCGAGCTAGAACGGTTGAAGGAAATCGAGTACATAAAAACCCAACTATTGGTATCAGAGCTTGGCTTAATTGAAGAGGATTAACATCCTATTGAGGCGATCTGGCAAGCTTGATCAACATTTCAAACAACTGGCTCAATGGCGCAATCCATCGACAAGCCACCTTTCTTCAACGGGACAAATTATGCTTATTGGAACGAGGATGATGTTCTTTGTCAAATGCAAAGACTACAAGCTTTGGGATATCATTGAAGATGGTCCGTTCGTACCAAAAGGAAGCAAGGCAGAATAGAGTGCCGACGATCGTAAGAAGATGGAACTAAATCACAAGGCTTTGCACTTCATCTTTTGTGCACTTAGCCTCAACATGTACAAGAAGATGTCTTCTTGCGAGAGTTCCAAGGAAGTTTGGGACAAGTTCGAAGTTACATACGAGGGGACAAAAGAAGTAAAGGAGACCAAGATCGGCCTCCTCAACCTAGAGTATGAAAACTTCAAAATGAATCCGGAAGAGGATATTGAGAAGATATTCCACCGATTCTCCACCATCATCAATGGACTCAAGGGTTATGGAGAAGTCATTCCAGAAGAAAAGCTTGTTCAAAAGCTTATCTATTCTCTTCCCGATTCATGAGACTCAAAGAGGACCGCTATCATCGAAGCTAAGAATTTGAAGACTTTGAAGCTTGATGAACTCATGGGGTCACTTCTCACTCACCAAATTATGAAGAAAGACAAAGAAGAGGAGAAGAAGAAGGAAGAGATAAGAAAGATGGGGAAGAAGAAGGAAGAGATAAGAAAGATGGGGAAGAAGAAGATCATGGAACTAGACATTCATGCAAATGTCATGGCTCTCAAAACCTCAAACTGCAACCATGTTGATACAAGTGAGGAGGAGGATGAAGAAAAAGAGATAGTTCATCTCTTCAAGAAGTGTGCCCCTTTCATAAAGAAAACAATAAAAGAATTCGAATATGAGTCTGTGAAGAACAAGAAGAGGGCAAGCACTTCAAGCTATAAGAAGAATGTATATGAGGCTACATGGAGTGATGAAGACTCCACCGACGATGAACAAACCAACCTTTGCCTTATGGCCATCGAAGAAGATTCAAGGGTAACTTCTAATTCATCTACTTCATGTTCATATTCTTTTGATGAATTAAAAGATGCCTATGGTGATTTGGTTTTAGAGTTTAAAAATCACATTTTGAAAAATAAGAAAGTGGTTTCAAATTTAAAAATTCAAAATGATTTGACTTCTGAAACCAAAATTGAACTTGAAGCAAAACTCAATGAGTTTGAACAAAAATGTTTTGATTTACAAAATTTTCTTCATAAAGTTCAAGAAGAAAAAGATTTGATTTCCAAAGAGCTTGAAAAGAAAAACAATCTTGGAAAATCGAATTTTTATGTAAGACAATCTAGTGCCCCTAGATTTATAAATGGAAAATGTTTTAGAAGTGTTTGGGTCCCAAAAAGGCTAACCACTTCAACTAAAAAGGATGAAATTGAAAAATAGATTCCTAAGGGGACTAAATTTTGTGCTACTAACGTCTATGGATCCAAAGATATTTGGATACCAAAAATTTATTGATTGTCTTATGATAGGTGTGATGGAGATTGATCAACAAGTCCAATATTGAGGAGGAGCTCTATGCACACAAGGAAGAACACTTGAAGAAAGAAGGCTTCACATCCTCCCTTGAGTTCAAGTGTGGTAAAATCTAGTTGTTTTTAACTTGATTTATTTTCTTTTAATACAACTAGATTATCATGTGTTGGACTAACATTCCTTAATGATGCTTTGAGTAAGGGGGAGCCAATTTTAAAATCAAAATTCTTATTTGTGTCATTTTTTTAAACCTCCTAAGTTATTTCGAACTTAAAGTTATTTAAAGTCTTTTTTTGATATAAAAAAAGGGGAGAAATGGTTTGAAAAATTGATTTTTCAAATGAGTAAGGGAGAGCTTTAATTGATTTTGAACTTCAATTCTCTTATTCAAAATTTATTTTACTAAGGGGAGAATCCCAAACAATTTTTCAAAATTGATTTTATTATATAAAAAAGGGGAGATTGAAGAACTAATGTTTTGATATAATAATTAAAAAATAGTTTTGGACTAAATTGAAAAGATTTCAAAAATGCATTTAAGTCCAAACAACTTAAAAATATGTTTGAGGATTTTTTTAAAGAGGTTTTGAAGTGTTTTCTAAAGCCAAACTTTACAAAACCACCCAGGTTGTAACACCCGTGTTTTGGGGTTATGAGTTAAGAGTTAGACGCGTGAGTTGGTTCGAGTCGGTAAACTCAATTTTATTTAAATTGACCTTAGTTTTGATTTAATTAAGGTTTAAAATAAAATGGGTGGCAATTTTGTAAATAAAGGGAAAATAGGAAAACCATCTTTTTGAAATTAAAAGAACAAAAAAAACTATCTTCCTCCATTCTCCTCATTTCACGTTGGAAACTCCAAACCCCTCCCAAAACCCCAAGTTTACTATTTCATTCAATCTCTCCATTGATTCAAGGGCATTTTCAAAGGTAAACCTATTTCTCAACTCTCCTCATCATCCTCATCATTTACATAGCCTTAGATTTCAAAACTATCCATTTTTGTGTTTTTCAAGTTTAGAGAATGTTTGAATTTTTTTAATGGGTTTTTCAATTGTTGTTGATTTATTGAGTTGGGTTTTGAATAAATCACACCTAAATACACTTAATATCTTGAAATGGTTGGATTTGGGAGAAAACCCGAAGTGGGTCTTTGGGGCAATTTTTAAAGTGTCAAAAGTTGAGTTTTTGAGGTGTTTTTGTGTTGGGTTGAAGGGCTGATGGTATAGAGTTATTAGGAAAGTGTTTTGGGACCTTTTAGATGCCATTTGGGTGTTAGAAATCATAGTTTTCAGCTGGGTATTTGGGGAGCTCGAAAATGGAGGTTTTGTGATTAGTTGAGTTTGAAAATGGTGAAGTTTGGCATGTGTTTGTGGGTTGGAGTTTGTGACTGAATTTAGCATTGAATTGGTGAGTAATGACTGTGTTTTGATTGGTTAGAAGCAAGAGGAAACATCGGAGAAGGATTGGGACCGAATCCGAGGATCAAAGAGGCTTGACTTGCGTGCTTGGTTTGCTAAGGAATGGTGGTGAGTAAAACTTTAAATTTGTTTTAAAGTTGGTTTAAGTGTGTGTAGTGGAGGTATTGGAATGAGTTTGGTAGACCATTCCAAGGTAGAAGTTAAATTGGTAGTTTGACTTCTTGTTTGTTAATGAGCTTTGATTTCCTATGCCTATCTTGATCTTGCATAATATGAATTGACTTTGTATGTGTATACATTGTTGTATGATGATGGTTTAATGAAATGAATGATGATTGATGTGATGTGGTTTAAAGAAATTGGCAATAATTAACTTACCAGGTGTAAATGATCGATTATTAAGATTAGTGTGCACACGGTTGAGTCAAAACGCGCGTGGCCTTGATGGCGTTGAGTCATCAAGAAGAAGTACGGTGATGTAATATTCCATCGGAAATTTATTTATATTATACGTGATGATGAGTGGAATCCCATCCGTAGGGCATGTGGTGATGAGTGGAATCCCACCCATGCAAAGGTCCGGTGATGAGTGTAATCCCACCGAGGTAATGTCATTGTCGAAAGTAAATTCGCACATCCGAGTAAACTAATAGTGGCCAATGTACTACTCTTATGATTATGATGTTGTGATATTGGTTTATATTGTTGAGCTTAATATGATGTAAGATGCCATATTTATGACTCTTGAAACACTAGCTAGGTTGCTATGTTGATGCCTATGTATGTTGCGTGTGATGTTAAGGATTGCATGCTTGGACCCTGCATTGTTGTTGATTTTGGTTTTTAGAGCATCCTCACTAAGCTTCTAGCTTACGCTCTCATTTTCAACAATGCAGATCATTAGCGTGGTGTTAGCAAGAAGCAAGGCGAAGGGGCTTTCCAAGTTTGTAGTTGCTCAAGTATGACTTAGTAATTAAAGTAGTAGTTTAGCAATGGGGCTACTATGATTTTGTATGAGCGTTGTATGACTCATAAATGTTGATGATGTTTATGTTTTGGCTTGAATCTGTAAACCATGCTTTGTCTTATAGAATGCTTGTGTGGGATAGCAAGCCTTTGGATGTTTTAAGTTGCTTTTGGTGGTGTATGCAAACCTTATATGTGATGACTTGTGTCATTTGGTCTTTTGAGTTCTTAAGCATGCCCATTTATGCAATATTTGCCTTTGTGTGATTGCCATGTATGAATGCCTTGTTAACCATCTAGATTGCTCTATATGCCAATTCTTAGTCGTAGTATGTTGCATGAACGTTTATATGTGGCTAGGGAAGTCATAAAATGCATTTAGAGTGTGAGTCTTGTTGGTTTTTGCTGAAATTGGAGACTAGCAGAGCAGGGCGTATCGGTACGCCTAAGGGCCGTATCGATACGGTCTTGCCTGCATGACTCAGTTTTGGCTGGGCGTATCGATACACGGGGGTGTATCGATACGGTTTTAGCTCACTGGAATTCTGAGATTTTGGTGAGTTAAGGGCGTATCGGTACGGTGTTGAGGCATATCGGTATGGTTGTATCTCGTTGACCACGAGATGTTGACCGAGAAGGGCGTATCGATACGCTCAAGGGCTGTATCGATACGGTCTTCCCTGAGTTGACTGTTTGGGTTGACCTAGTCACGGCGTATCGATACTCTTGATTTGTGTATCGATACGGCCTGCCCTGTAAGTATAAAATGGACTGTTTGAGGTGTGGTTGTGGTTCGAATGTGCTTCTTTATTGATGTTTTTCGCTGACGTGATCACTTAGGAATTAACATGCCTTTAGACAAGAGTAAAATGAAAGAAAATTTTTAGGGTTGCTAACCGATGGGGAATCTTAACGGGTTTCGTTTCGGTTTTCCCTGTGTAGCCTACTCGGACCGGTCATCCGGCCAGACCGGGACGAGGGTGTTACACAGGTGTTTTGAAACACCCTTAAGACATTTCGAAACCACCCTTTACAGTTTCAAAACGTTTCGATACAGCTCTGTCTGTTTCAAAACAGGCTTTAATCGAGGTGAAGATTTTTACATAGTGTTTCGATACGGGCTTCACCGTTTCAATACGCCTATATGGCAAAGACCTCAACGGTCAAAATCCTCAATGGCTATTTTTCCAACGGTAATTTAAATTGCAGCTTAATTGTCAATCCTACCGAAACAGGTTGTAACCGTTTTGATACGGATCGAAAGGTTTCGAAATGGCCATAGGCGTTTCGATACGGCTTGCTACATGAGACTTAAACGGCTAGTTCTGAAGAAGGGTGTTCCGAAATGAAGTCGAGTGTTTCGAAACAGACATTTGTAGAACATCATTTATGGTGGGAAATAAAGTCTCCAACGGCTCTAAAACAACCCCAACGGTCCTCAACGGCTACAAACTCAGTTAGGAGTATAAAAGGGACCTCCAAGCATCAAGAGAAGACTAATGCTTCAATTGTCAACAACACTATGATCAAGAAATTGTCTTAGAGCTTAAATTGTTCATTTCTTGTATAGACAACACTAGTGAGCTAAACATTGTTAAATTTTCTGAAGTGTTTAGGTTTTGGGTGAGAGCTTTATAGTGCAAACAAATACCTATTAGAAGAATTTCAAGTTTGCTTAAGAATTTCTCTTGTAAAGAGGTTTACTCAAGCTTTGGGTTAGAAATCTTTGAGTGTGTAAAGGTTGTCTCCTTAGCCTAAAAAAGGGGAAGAAATTCAAAGAGTGAATTTGTTGGAATCCGTAGTGGAGAGCTAAGGTAGTGGATGTAGACCTTGGTTAGAATGTTGAACCACTATAATTCCCTGTGTCATTTGCCTATTTTTCACCTCCCACTAAAACACCCAAAAATCTAACTTCTCCACACTTTGCAAGCTAGAACGGTTGAAGGAAATCGAGCACATAAAAACCCAACATTAAGGAATGTAGCTTGTTCGTGTTTGTTTATGTTCGTTCATTTAAATGATAAACAAACATAAACTAACATATATAATGTGTTAAATATTTAATATTTTGGGTTAGTCTAGTTAATCGAGTTAATTAACTGATTTTAAACCAAATTAATCGATAATTGAAATTTGAAAAAACTCTTAATCATTAACCGAAACTTAAAATTATCTAATAGATTAACCAATTTTGTTTTGGTTTGGTTAGTTAGTTTAGTTTAACTAAAAAATGAACACCACTAGACATATGTGAATAAACTTAAATGAACATAAACGAACGAACATAAACAAACACAAACGAACGAACATAAATGAACAAATATAAATGAACATAAACGTACAGGTTACCGAACGTTCACGAACATAAATGAACGAACAAGCCATTTTTCCGTGTTCGTTCATTTAATTAAACAAAAAAAATCTTGTTCATGTTCGTTCGTTTAATAAATAAACGAACTTCCCGCCGAACGATTCACTGAACGTTCGGTTCATTTACAGCCCTACTCCTAGAATACGTGATCTATTATTAAAATTTTTAAGTTATTTTCTCGTAAACTTCTCACATGTATTTAGTTTATATTTTCAATTCACTCTCCCTCTTAAAACTTAAGGGTATGTTTAGTTTTAGAAAATAGATACTATTTTCGTTTTTATTTTTTAAGAAAATAAAAAACAATGAAGAAAAGTGTTTGGTTGAAAAATTAGAAAATAAAAATAAAAATGAGTGAAAATTTAAAAACATAAAAATATGTTTTCATTATTTTCATTGAAAATATTTTAGAAAAATGAAAAATATAAAATTAAGAGTTTTTTAATTTTAACACGAGTTCGAATCCTTCTAATGTCATTTTTCAATTTTTTGTTTATTTTCTCATATTTTATTTTCTAACTATATTTTATTTTAATTATTTAATAACTATCTTTTCATTTCTATTTTGAAAAGCTGTATACCAAACGGATTTTCACTATTTTCATTTTTAAAACAAGTTTTCATCTTTATTAAGCAAACATGTTTTTTATTTTTTTAGAAAACTAAAATTAAAAATTATTTTCTAAAAATAAAAACAAAAATAAAAAATGTTTTCCAAAACCAAACGGACCCTAAGCTTCTTTCAATTTTCGTATTATACATACGATTGTATTTATTGTCGTTTAGTGAATTATTAAATTTAAATTTTTAAATTTGTGCATGTAAATAAACCTAAGGTATTTATCTTCTTAGGAGAAAGGAATATTTCCATTCTGATGCAACAAAAACAAGTTTCTAATATATAAAAGGTTTGGACGATTTTTTTCCCCTGAATTAATCTCTGATTGGATTTGATTTTTCTAAAACTAGCAAGAAAAGCTGAAAGAGGATTATGTACAAGTAAAATGCAACAAGTAGCAGTACATATATATCACAACAAATATTCCTTCAAACTCATTCCCACCTTCGAACAGATCATTAAAAATATTTGTCTCAACAACTCAAGACCAATCTAAGCTTCTTATGGTAAAATCAATGTTTTCCTTTATATATATATATATATATAATTCAATGGAGGCAAATTATAATTTTTTTGAAAGTAGGGGAGGCAATTTACAAGTACCCCGTTCAATTTTTAAATTTATTATATAAATTAAGAGTAAAAATTTGGGAGGGATGGGAGGCAATAACCCCTCCCATGGTTAAGGTGGTTTTGTCTTTGTATGTCATGATACTAATTTATTATATATATATATATATATATATATATATATATATATATATATATATATATATATATATATATATATATAGGGTTAGGATCAACTTACACTGTGTAAAACTCAATTACTTTTACACTATTTTTGGACCGTTGGATGATGGTAATTAATGGCCCAGATTATTTCCTTATCTTTTTTTCCCAAGTGATAATCTTCACATTTTTTACTGTTAATCTCATCCATACATTTCACTCATCCAATGGTCCTAGATTGGTGTAAAACTAAATGAGTTTTACACCATGTAACTTGATCCCATCCCATATATATATATATATATATATATATATATATATATATATATATATATATATATATATTTGATGCATAAAGTTAAAAGTAGCCGTCAACGTTTGACTTTTTGATTATTTTAATCGTTTTTTTGTTTTACAATCTCCCAACATCTTAATTTTGTACAATTTTTACCCTGATTTGATGGAAACCGTCAGCCAACAGACGTTGACTGTCTGTGACTGACATGGATTGCATACATGGCCTGCAAAGATGAAGTGGCAATGCCACGTGTCGTGTGACGTGGCATCGATGCCACATAAAAATAACTTTTTTTAAAAAAATATTTAGAAATTACAGCCACTAAGAAGATGACACGTGACATCTTCCCAATGACTTAATTTTGGGCAAATGAAAATAATATTATTAAGGGACTTGAACCCAAGGCATAAGAAATTCAAAGCGCTCCCCAAATCATGAAGCCAAAGCCTTCATTTAGTATATATTTTCGTAGATAATTTATTTAGTCTGTTTTAAGAATTATTAATTATTAATTAATTAAAAGAAAACAGTACACGAGCTACGAAGGAACGACATCCCTATTTTTTTTTCAAATTTTATTTACCCTAAAAATTTCTTTTCCTCTGTAAGCGTATATATTCTCTCTAAAAGTAAAAAAAAAAATCCCAAATACTCAAGGTCGATCGAAGGTAAGGAAACACTTTAGGTCTTATATATCAATGAAAAAGTTGGGTTCTCAAAATATTTACCTTCGATCAACTGGTTTCTTGCGATACAAACATATTTTGCTAAACGATTCAAGGGGTTCTTTGTAGAAAAGAGAAAAATATCTTTTTGAAATTCAAATGTTATTCTTTTCTATTAATCAATTCCAGGAAGAGATTTAAGGATTTTTTGATCTAAGAATTTTTTGGATTTAATTTTTTTTTTTTTGAATTTGGATGTTTGTGTTTTGGGATAGAATGGGTTACCTTTGTTTTTACCACGTGTTTTATTTCTTATTTTTTTAATTAATAACTAACTAATAATTTTCAAAACAAGCTAAGTAAATTATCTGCGAAGATATACACCAAATGAAGGCTTTGGCCTGATGGTTTGGGTAGCACCTTGCATTCTTAACGTCTCGGGTTTGAGTTCTCTCAATAATATTTATTTTCATTTGCTCAAAATTAAGTCATTAGAAAGATGTCATGTGTTATCTTCTTAGTGGCTGTAATTTTTAAAAAATATTTTTTGATAAAATTATTATTATTTTCTTATATAGTATCGATGTCACATCACACGATACGTGGTAGTGCCACATCATTTTGCAGGACATGTCTGCAGTCTACGTCAATCACAGATTGTAAAATGATTAAAATGTCAAACATTGAGGTTACTTTTAACTTTATGCCTATATTTGATGCAGTGATGGTGGCAATCTCCCCCCCCCCCCCCCACCAATATGTATGTTTAAGCTTTAAAATTTAAATATTTAACTTTAAATCTTAAACCTCAAACATCAAAACTCTAATTTTAAATCATAAATCTTAAAATCTAAGTTCTAAAACCACAGTTGAACTCATAAACCATATATATATATAATTTACACAAAGGATTATTGTCTCATACACAAGCGGTTAGGGATTGAAATTTCAGTTTAGGGTTTGGAGTTTAGGGCTTTAGTGTAGTGGTTTAGAATGTAGGGTTCACGGTTAGAATTTAAGGTTAAGGGTTAGAATTTAGGGTATACATTGAGGGTAATATGGTTATGGATTTATATTTTAACCCATAAAGCCTAAATTTTAACCCTAAATCCGAAATTCTATCAACAATCCATTAATTCAAAACTATTGCACTCAAACCCCTAAACCCTAAACAGAGTCCATTAACCCTAAAACTAAGGCACTTGCGTAAACAAAATTTCTACAAGTGCTTGTGCATGAAATAATTACCCTTTACACAAATAGTACATCAAATGTTTTTCTTTAATTGATTGCTTATTTGCTATTATATTTTAATTTTTAAAAAAAAAATTAAGAAAAATTTGCTTATAATGAATTTAGAATCGAGGACTTAAGAGAGAAATGATAATGTAAATTTTTAAAATTTGCTTTGACCTCTTGCTTTCAAAAATTGTTGACTTTTATTTTTAATATTTAATATGTTTACAATATATCTTTATAAACCGACAATAAATCATATTGTGATACTTCATTCATGCGATGAGTGTAAATTTTTAAAATTTTCTGTCTAACACTAAATAAACCCTTTAAATATTTTTATTTATCTTATTAACAATAAAAAATTTAATTGGGTAATTATACCATGTACAAACGCTGAAAACAAAAAGTATCTATAAGCTTTTATTTATGTGGTTTAGGGATTTAATTTAGAGTTGAGAGTCTATGGGTTTAGTTATATGGATATGGATTTAGAATTTAGAGTTTATAGGTTAAAACCTAAATCTCTAACATAGTACTCTAACCATAAATTTTAAATTCTAACCATAACTCCTACATCTATACTCTTAAATCTTAAGTTCTAAACTAAATACCTAAGCCATAAAACCAAGACAATTGTAAAACTTTTTTATTTCCACGGCTAAACTCGAGTACATATAATGTTTTTTTAACATAACTTAAAAGAAACATGTATTATCTTTACTAATATGATATGTAATCCAAAAACCCCAATAAAATAAATGAGATTTTATTAATTTAAAACAATTATTTCCTTTGAAAAAATGATTGAGACATGGGAACTGAGGCAGCTTGATGCCTGAAGTGCAAATTTCGTAAATACAAGGGAACATAGGAAAATCCATTATCCACCTTTTGTATGGTTTAGTTCAGATTATTGCCCGAACCCGATTATGACCAGGTGGATTATCAGAAGCTTCCCCACTTCTCCTCTCGACACGTAGCATTGTCCCTTTTCAACTTTTTCCACTTCTGTTTCGTATGACTTTTGGTTAAGGTTTCATCCATCCATCCATTTATCCATCTTCTTCCTTTATTTAAATTTATCTAACAATCATTGTTTAGTTAGGGGTTATACCTTTGATAAAAAAAAGGATATACACGAATGGTTTAATGATCAAATTAGAAAATAACATCAATCGAAGACTTAAGATAATTTTTTATCATTACAAATTCAACCATACACTTTTACTTTTTTCAACATCTGATGTAATTTCGTGATAATATTTATTTATTTTAATCTTTTGATATTACATATATTATAGATAAAATACTCGAGTTTGAATCTTCTAAAAATAGTATTTTTTCTCACTAAAACCACTTAGAAGATTCATGTATATCATGCAGACGATCCGGATTCGATCCCCAAAACAACACTAAAATTTGAACGGTTGTCGAAACCTT
Organism: Hibiscus tridactylites; assembly: GCA_958450335.1. Lineage (NCBI taxonomy): Eukaryota > Viridiplantae > Streptophyta > Magnoliopsida > Malvales > Malvaceae > Hibiscus > Hibiscus tridactylites. The sequence continues at coordinate 17,008,318 of OY288279.1, read as the reverse complement.
TAAAATTGATTCCTCCTCAAAAAAATTTATAGTAGTAATACTAATAAGTATGATAAATTTACAAAAAAAATGATATTAGACTATTTTTTAAAAGAAACATTTCGTCGTTTGATTCATTAATGTTGCATTAGAGACGAAGATATATAATGTTGCATTAAATATCAGCTCTCATTTAATCCCCCCTTGAATTATTTTGTTTCCGATTATTCATTTTCCACCGTTGGATCATCATCCAACGACTGACATTAAGTAAACGAACAAAAGTTAGGAACCCTATGTACTCTCTTTTTTTGCTACGTATTTTGTTTAGACCGTCTTATCAAATTTGTCAACAAACAAACAAAATATTTCAGAATTTAGATAAATAATTTTTGTCTTTTTTTTTTTTGAAATAGAATTTTGTCTTTCCTTTATTTCCATAATAATAATAATACTTTAAGACAGATTTTTTTTTTATTATATCATCTGAGAATCTAATGAAGTTGTTAGCTAAGATTATCTAAAAAAGCAGAGTATAAAAACAGAAAGGGCTATTAAAGGTGAGCAAGAAGAAGAAGAAAAAACACAAAATCATTTATCTCTGGTTTTTTGTTCTTAATTTGGAAGCCATTTTTGGTTTGAAAAGAAAAAACAAATGGGGAGAGGTAGGGTTGAGTTGAAAAGAATTGAGAACAAGATCAACAGGCAAGTCACTTTTGCCAAGAGAAGAAATGGGCTTTTGAAGAAAGCTTACGAGCTTTCCGTTCTTTGCGATGCCGAGGTTGCTCTCATCATCTTCTCCAATAGAGGAAAGCTGTACGAGTTCTGCAGTAGTTCAAGGTATTTCACCAAAAATACAACTAAACCCTATCTTTCAAAACCAAAAAACAATGATAAAGAGAACAAAACACACACACACACACACAAAGGAACTTGTTTTCCTTCCACTTTCTCTTTCTCTCTTTCTGTTTGCTTGCTTTGAAATTCTGACCTTTAGATCTTGAAAGCTTGAAGTGGTTTCGTGATTGGGTCGAGGGAAAATTTGAGAAAGTAAAAAAACTAAAGTTGTGTTTCAGTTTTTGCTGTTTTGGTGAATGTCTCGGCGTTTGTAGCACTGCAGTGCCTAAGTGTTTTTGCTGTTCCTAGTGATGTTAGATCTGCAACTGAAACACCATAAAAAGAAGATCACTGTTGTATTGAGAGTTCAGACCCTAATTTCTTTTTGATTTTCCCCAAATCTCTTTCCCTCCTTTTCCCCAGTTTTCTTCCTTAATCATCATCTGATTTTCTTTTCTTTTCTTTTCCAATTCAAGTTTAACATACAGTTTTGTTCTTAGCGGATGAAGTTCATAACTGAGATACTTTTTATGCCTTTTTTGTTTACAATTCTTTTTTTTCTCTGTTAATTTTCTCTCATTTCTTTCGATTTTTGTTGTCGCTTGATCATTATAAAAACTCATTTTTTGTTAACTTTTAATTACTTAATTTATTTATTATTAAAAAAGGTTTAAACCATCTTCGTTAAGTTGCCTGTTTCTGAGTTTAGGGTTTGATTTTTAACTCAAACCTATTTTTAGTTCTTCGAGTACGTACAAGGTACAGTTTGGTTTTGAGCAATTGGAGTTGATGTTTTGATTTGTTGAAACAAAACATTTTGGAAAAACAAAACAGACAAAAAATCCAAAAAAGAAAAGAAAAATCCACCGGGTTCAAAGCTATATCTTCTGATTTTTACAGACAATTTTCAGATGTTACTAATCTAATCAGTGAAGCAACGAGAACAAAACCAGACACAAGTGTGTTCGACTCTACAGATAAACAAACTCCATTACGGTTTTTTCTTTTTCTGTCTTGTTCTTTTATCTGAGAATTATTTAAACCAGTATTTCAAAGTTTGTTGGAGAGGAATTTTAGGGTTTTTGATTTTCCTAAAGCTGCTTCCCCTTCAGGTTAGGGTTTCAAATTTCAGTTCTCTTAAGGTTATACTAACATTTTCCCAACTCTTTTGTTCTTAACGACTCCAGTTTCCTTCAGATCTAATGTTTTGTCGATTTTTTTTAAAAGATTACAAACAGGTTTCCTTAGCGATTGATATGCTTGTATATTTATTCATAGCCCTAAATATCTACTCACTAATAATTTTAAAAAATTTATATTCAATGTTTTAATAAATCAGAGAGCAACACACTATTATAAATGAAAATTTTGATTATGGTATGGGTTTCTTTCTTTTTTTACATTGTCATTATATGATAATATATAGATAAGTAAAATTTTTAGTATGTTAATAAGAATTATAATATAAGGCATTTAGGTTTAGGTTGAATGATTGGTTGGTTGAGTTGATAAGAATTTAAGGCATTTCCTTATAAAGTTTAGATATAATCAGTATCTACTGATGTACAAATGAATAAATATAATTCAAGTTTAAGTACAAAATGTACTTACCCTTAAGATGAAATAGTATTTATTATCATATTTTTATTTTGTTTTTTTACAAAAAGATCCATAATTAGGTATGTAGGTGAGGTATATTTTTGTGAAAAAGTTTGGAAGTCTTAACTTTGAGTTTTATTTTTAAGGAAGTTCAGTGAAGAATTAAATAAACTAATTTATTACACCCAATAAGTTAAATAAATAAATATCCCCAACTACTTTATTGTTTATATTTTTAATAGCTTCCTTTACTACCATGTATATATAATTACTATTATTCTGGCATTTGGTATTACAGAACATTTATGATCTTTATTTTGAGGTATATTATTTCCTACATTTATTGAAAACTCAATAATTTTATGATGTAATAATGCAAAGCTTCAATTTTTTTGCTCCCCCTTTCCCATGGATGTTTATGGTTTGAAAATGAATTGTATGTTTGTTGCATGCTTTGGGGGTTGTAAAGAGATTTAAGAGAACAAAAAGGGATGGTAGATAGTGGTGTAAATGAATCGGGCTCAAATGAAATAAAAATGGTCGTGTCCGTTTGTTTGTTTTTTAAGTTGTTCATGTTTGATTTATGTTTGTTTAAATGTTTAGTATCATGTGTCAAACTCTGTTCATTTATTATTTGGTGTGTTCGAGCTTGGTTCTTTTAGCGTTAAACAAACATGTTCGTTTAAGGCTCTTGTAAACGCATTTGTTTGTATTTTTGTATGCTTCAGTCGAGTAAAGCATTTAAAAACACTTGCTCATGTTTGTTTTGTCAAATTATCAATAGTGATTGCATATATATATATATATATATATATTAGATTAGTGGGTTGAAATTGAAATATAGAATTAAGAGGAGATGTTATTTTAATATTTTTATTAAAAAATATTATTAATAATTAATCATGTAAATAAACGAGCTTGTTCGTGAATATAAACAGGCATAAAAATTTTGTTCATATACGTTTATTCAACTTAATAAATGAACGGTTATACTAAGTTACAACCTTAGTTGCAGATGTCGAGATAACCGACATGATTAAGCCTCGTGTTCAATTCGTCCCACTTGTCATCCACTCAACACAATGACAAGAATATAATGAAGTTTTTCTATGTGCTTAATCTTGTTCATTGAATATTACTTATGTTCCTATCATTGCATACATATATAGCATGGTGAACACACTGGAGAGGTACCAGAAGTGCAACTATGGAGCTCCGGAGACAAATGTGTCGGCGAGGGAGGCTCTGGTAATGGCAAACACTGCTGTTCCTTGCCCTTTGTTCTTTAGGGATTTGTCTTAAATTGCTTCTCCGTATTTACCTAAAATGCAACCGTATATTTATACTCGTGTACTTGTACTAAAGTAAACGTATTTTCATGCAACCTTTGTAGGAGTTCAACAGTCAGCAGGAGTATCTGAAGCTCAAAGCCCGTTATGAAGCCCTACAAAGGTCCCAAAGGTGAGTCACCCACCTCAAGAAATTGCAATCTCCATGTTCTTTGTTTTTCCGATGGTGTCTTGTTAGGACAATTGTGCTTGGTGTTAATACGATTTTTAGGAGCTTTTGTAGTTGAGGATGCAAGTTTATTGCTTGGCTTCCTCTAATTTTGGTTACCTTTTTTCATAAATAAATAAAAAATCTTTGATTTTATTTGGTTAGGAATTTACTAGGAGAAGATCTGGGTCCTCTAAGCAGCAAAGAGCTTGAGTCCTTTGAGAAGCAGCTTGATTCTTCTTTGAAGCAGATCAGATCAACGCGGGTAATTCATACTCTTATTCTCTAAGAAATGAGTGTATATATATGTAATTCAATATTTAAAGATTGTGAATTCAAGAGAAATGACATACACTTATATACGTTCAAAGAGATTGACTCTTACGTGTAAATTTCTAACGGAGAATGAATCATTTGTTGTTCTTTTATAGACCCAATGTATGCTGGACCAGCTAGCTGATCTCCGACGGAAGGTATGTAATTATATCTCATCTAAACTAAGATTAATTAAGTTTCAAACTCGGATTTTTCTTGTTTCTCAGACTAATGCAATGTTTTCCATTTTAATCTCATTAATGTAGGAGCAACTACTCAATGAAGCCAATAAGAACCTGAAACAAACGGTATGTCAATTTTCACAACTAATTAGTATTATATGTTTAAAACTTGATTCGGATTCGGGTTAATTGAGATATTGTTTCGAAATACCTTGTTCATTGAGGATCGGTTCTTTTTCCAGTTGATCGAAAGCTACCAATTAAATTCACTCCAGTTGAATCCGAACACAGAAGATGTCGGCTACGGCCGACAACCTGCTCACCATCATCCTCAGGATGATGGCTTCTTTCACCCATTGGAGTGTGAACCAACATTACAAATTGGGTAAGGCATTTTGAATTTACTCTGAAATTTGTATTGAAACATTTCAGACATGCATAAACTACAGTTACTACACTATATCTTTTACACACTGAACTGGTTTGTCTGAATTACAGGTACCAGCCGAATCCGATACCGGTAGCCAACGCCGGTCCGAGTGTGAGTAACTACATGGCGGGATGGCTACCGTGACAAATTACAAGACATGCATTCACTCGTAAGAGAATCAGCACAGTTTAATCATCTGTTTGAATGTTACTTTGATGAAACAGAAAATAAACTTGTAATGCCATGGATTTATTAACATTTCTGTTATAACTTTGTGTCTTTTAATTAGGAGGACGAACTGTAAGTAAACTCCTCTATGTTTCTTTGAATCACAGTTTATTCTGTTTGAAATAATTTCCTTTTGTTTGCTTGTAAGAGGATTCTTTTAACTTTGTGCATCGACAAACACATGGGTTCACTTTGCAGTCAAATGACACGTTTTTCTTTATTAATAAATGACACGTTTTTTTAATAAGATGTATTAAATTATATATATGGATTGCATATTAAGTAATATTTTTTAAGGAGTGAATATATGCTTTGGTATCTTGAATTTGACTTTAAAGTTTAATTTGATAAATGAAGATTATTGTTTTTTTAAATCAGATACAGGGACGGAGCTAAAATCTAATATAAAAAAATTGAAATATTAAAATCTAAAAACACAAGATTTTATTAAATATTTAAACTCAAAATTTAGCAGAAACTTTAATTTTTCTAATAGTTAAACTTATAAAAACCTAAATTGTTATCTGGCCAAAAAAAATTTAAGAAATATAGGCCCATCATTCTTTACTTGAACCTCTATCTGATTAAATATTTAATTAATTTTTATATTTTTAATTTAAATACTTATTTTTTATAGTGACCAAACTGTTATTTAACAATTTATCAAACATGAAATAATTATAACAAGGGTCCAGTTATCCTTGGGCCCAAGGGTGCTCGCCTGATTAGATATATGAATTTAATTTTTTGATCAAGTTAGGTTATTGGACATAATTTATTATTTCAATTTGATATATATATTTTTTTGATAATAGCCACTGAAATTTTATTAGGCTTAATATATTTTTTCCCTGAACTTTACCTGTTTATTCCGAGGAAACCTGTTTTTTCAACTTATCCCTTAAAGTTTATTTTGACTAATTTTGTTCTCTAACGTTTTTTCCTTACCTATATTACCCTTACCATTAAAAAAATTTATCTTAACCAATCAAAAAGCTCCATGTCTTTTTTCTTATTTATTTTTAAATTTTAAAATAAAAAATATTAAACCATATTCTAAATATACCCAAATACCCCATCTTCTTGCACAAACCTTATTTTCCATTTCATTCATCTCCAACCCAATTTCTTTGATTTTTTTCGAGAGATTTTTGCAAAGTTTCAAGCTTTTTAGCGATTTCTTTATTTCGAGAATGGATAGTAATTATTCAGCTATACACCTATACTCGGAGGCTCCCATATAGAATTACAAATGCATAATGATCCCGTGAACTTCAGATCCCAACAGAAATCGCTCCTTTTCGATGACGGAAACTGGGTAAATTACCCCAAGGTTACTTATGATTTCAACGACGACGATGATGATGATGATGTCGATCTTGATGATTATACCCTTGTTGAAAGTAAACTCAATTCCGGGTTTGGTGTTTTCGGTGTTGCCTTCAATTTGACTACCTCAATTATTGGTGCGAGAATCATGGCTTTACCTGCTGCTATGAAGGTTCTTGGCGTTGTTTTGGGGTTTTTATGATTTTCCTGATTGAGATTTTGTCTAAAATGAGCGTCAAGATGTTAATTAGGTATGCGGTTTCCTCTAAAGCTAGATCTTATGGGGGAAGTTGTGCCGATTGCAATAGGGAGAACTGTTAAAAAAAGTTTAGGAATTTTATATGATTCTCATTAATCAAAATGAACTGATTTACAAAGTATTTATACAAGAGTCTAGCTAATAACTAACTAGTCTAACAAACTTTTAACAGCTTCTAACAACTTCTAACACCCCCCTCAAGTTGGAGGATTAAACACATTTTTAATCCCCAACTTGTTCATCAAATAGTTGTGTTGCTGCACTTCCAGAGCCTTGGTCATGATGTATGCTAGCTGTTCTGCCGAGGGTATATATTATGTTCGTATTAGCCCATTCTGAATTTTTCTCTCTCACAAAGTGACAATCGATTTCTATGTGATTCGTACGCTCATGGAAGACTGGGTTTGCTGCGATCTGTAATGCAACCTTGCTATCACAAAAAATAGTCACTGGTTCTTCATTTTCTACTCCGAAATCTCTCGGCAACCCTTTTAGCCAAATTATTTCTGATGTTGTCATTGCCATGCTCCTGTATTCGGCTTCAGCAGAAGATCTTGCAACTGTTGTTTGTTTCTTTGATTTCCAGGAAACCAAATACTATCCAATCTTGATACAATAACCAGTAACTGATATCCTTGACATCGGACATGACGCCCAGTCTAAATCGCAGTAAGCAATAATTTTACAATTATTTCTTGCTTTCAACAATATTCCTTCCCTGGACTGCTTTTGATGTATCGTACTATTCGCAAAGCCGTTTCAAGGTGTGTCTTATTTGGACTTTGCATAAATTGACTTAAATAATGAACCACAAAAGAGATATCTAGTCTCGTATGGGTTAAATATATTAATCTCTTTATCAGTCTTTGAAACATTGTTTTATCTTCAACTTCATTGTCTTCAATACATTATGCAGGATCTTTCTTTACTCCTCTGTCAAATTCGGTTGAAGTTAATTTAAGATTATGCTCCAAAGGAGATGCCACTGGTTTTGCACCTCCTAGTCCAGTACTTTCTATAAGCTCAAGAGCATATTTCCTTTGGTTTACCACTATCCCTTCATTAGACCTCAAAATTTTCAAACCTAGGAAATATTTTAATTCTCCTAAGTCCTTCATTTTGAAGTTGTGGTTTAAGGTTGATTTTAGCTCATCAATCAAACTTGCATCATTTCCTGTGATCATCAAATTATCCACATAAATGAGCATAATAACCAACTTATCCTTTTGCCTCTTAGTGAACAAAGAGTAATCACGATTACTCTGTCCAACATCTAATAACATTTCAGTCAACCTTAAATTCCACTGTCGTGATGCTTGTTTGAGTCCATATAGGGACTTTTGCAGCCGACAAACCATACGCTCCCACTAGCTGCAAAACCCTTCGGGCAAGGTCATATAAACTTCCTCATCTAGGTGGCCTTGAAGGAAGGCATTGTGCACATCCATTTGATGGAGAGGCCAAGCATAAGAGGCAGCAAGAGAAAGAATAATTCTAACAATGACTAACTTGGCTACAGAAGAGAAGGTGTCACCATAATCAATCCCTTCTTATTGAGTGTAGCCCTTAGCAACAAGTCGGGCCTTATATCGTTCAACTTTACTGGAGGCCTTATACTTGATGCGATATACCCATTTACAACCAATGGGAGTCTTGCCAAGAGGCAGAGGAACCACTGTCCAAGTATCATTAGACTCCAAAGCTAATATATCCTCTTTCATGGCCTGAGCCCATAGAGGATTTTGAGTAGCCTCAGAATAAAAAGAAGGCTCTACAAAAGAAGCATGAGAAGTGGATGAAAGAAAATTTTGAGTATGTAAAGGTAAATGATTATAAGTAATATAATGAGAGATAGGATACTCCCCTGAATGAGAAGACAAAGCAGATTGGCAAGGAGTAATGAAGTCATGTAACCATGCTGGAGGTCGAGATACCCTAGAAGTATTGTGAACAAGAAGCTCAACATGGGGCTGAGGTGAAAAAGAGGATGTATCTGGTTGGGGAAAATCAGACGGTGGTGAAGGTGGCAAAAGGGAATCAGGTGGAGATGTAGGTGGTTGAGGAGAAGCTGGGTGAGGTGTATTTGGTTGAGGAGATGCAGAGTGAGGTGCAATAGATGAACCAGTAGAATGACTAGAATTACTTGTAGAAAAACCAGAATTTGAAGTAAAAGGTTGGGAAGGAAAAAATGAGTTTGAATCTGGTTGAAATGAGAAAAGAAAAACAGACTCGTGAAAGACTACATCATGACTAACAAAGAAAGATTTAGAGGAGAGATTAAAAAGAATGTAGCCTTTTTAAGTAGAACAATAACCCATAAAAACAGAAGGAATAGCCCTATGGGAGAATTTATCATGATTATTAAGCTTTGTAGCATAGACGAGACATCTAAAAACACGCAAATGAGAAAGATTAGGTGGCTTATTGTAAAGACGCTCAAAAGGAGTTTACCGTTTAAGAACCAAAGAAGGTAGACGATTGATTAGGAAACAAGCAGTTAACACACATTCTCCCCAAAATTTAATAGGCATATGAGACTGAAAACGAAGAGACTTAGCTACTTCAAGAAGATGTATATGCTTACGTTCAGCAACCCCATTTTGCTGAAGGGTGTGAACACAGCTACTCTGATGAATGATACCTAAAGAAGAGAACAAAGTACTTCATTCAGAATTAAAGAATTCTAAACCATTATCACTACGCAAAGTCAAGACAGAGGCAAAAAATTGTGTAGAAACCATGGCAAAGAAGTTTTTTAGGAGTAAAATAGAGTCAGACTTCAGTTTTAACAAGTAAATCCATGTCATTCTACTGTAATCATCCAATAGAGTAAGAAAATATCTATGCCAAGAATGTGTTGAAATGTGATAAGGACCCCATAGGTCAGTATGAACGAGCTCAAAAGGTTTAGTTGTAACACCCAAGTTTTGGGGTCGGGAGTTGAGTGTGTGAGTCGGGTTCGAGTCATTAGACTCGGTTTAATTAAAATATGCTTTCGTTTTATTTTAAAAAGATTTGAATTTTAGTAATGTGAATTTCGTAAATTTTTATACGAAGGAAATAAGAAGAGTAAAAGAGCCTTTTTGAACAAAAAAAGGGTCTTTATCTTCTTATTTGTTTCTTTTCCACGACCAAAAACCCCCAAACCTCCCAAGTTACTATTCCATCAAAGCTCTTCATCATTTCAAGTGATCTCAACGAGGTAAACACATTTTTGACTTCTCCTCTCTATTCCGAACATTTCTATGGTTTTAGATTTTTAAAAGCACCATCTTTTTAGTTCATCAAGTTTTCAAGTTTGAGGAAAAAATGAAACTTTAATGGTTTCTTGACTTGTTTTTTATTTGTAGAGTTATGTTTTGAACAAATCTTACCCTAAGACACATTATATCTTAAAATGGTGGGATTTTGTCAAAAATCCCGAAATGTGTTTTGGGGGCATTTTAAAAAGTGTCAAAACTTGTATTTTTGGAGTGGTTTTGTGAAAGGTTGTCGGGCTAATGTTATAGTGATGTTAGAAAGGCGTTTTGAAGGTCTTTAAAGGTGTTTTGGGTGTTGGAATTGGTAGTTTTCTGCTGGGTTTGATGGGAGTACGAAAATGGGGAAATTTTTGTTGTTAGCTTTGGCTTGAAGTTGTTGAGAAATGGGTTATGGTTGAAATCTGAGTAGTGACAATGTATTGCGGATGTTTTGCGTAGTAATGCATTGTTTTTATTAGTTAGAATCAAGGGGAAACGTTGGAGAAGGTTCGGGCACGGTTTCGGAAGTTGTGGAGACTTGATTCAGCTTTTCTTGGTTTACTTAAGAAAGTGTGGTGAGTGGAATCATTTAAATTGGTTCAAGTGTATGGTTGTGGAGTTGGATTGTGCTTAGTAGGCCAATCCAAGGTAAAGGTTAAGTTGGTAGCTTTATCTCATGTGTGTTTAATGAGCTTTGCTAGTATGCATGATGTAGGCTTGAAAAGCATGTGTTGATTATGTATGTGCTATATACATTGATGTATGTGATGATTGATATGTTGAAATGTATGATGGATTGTCATGGTGTGACTTGATAGTATGATTGGCACTAATTAAATTACCAGGAAAAAATGATCGATCATTAGGATAAAAGTGTGCACACAGTTGAGTCAAATTCGCGCGTGGCCTTGGTGGCATAAAGTCATCAAGGAGGAGTACGGTGATGTAATATTCCACCGAAAATTTTATATTATTACGTGATGATGAGTGGAATCCCATTCGTAGGGCATGAGATAATGAGTGTAATCCCATCCGTGCAAGGTCCGGTGATGAGTGTAATCCCACCAATGGTACTGTTGTTGTTGAGTACGTTAGAGGTGAAAGCCCCAACGGAAGTTATCCACATATCCGAGTAAACTAATAGTTGCCAATATACTAGTTCATGTGGTTTTGTTGTTAAGATAATTGTTGTATCTTGTTGGGCATAACATGAGGTAAGATGCCATGTTAGTGCATTCATGTGACGTTAGCTTGATGCTATGTTGATGCTTATGTATGCATGTGTGTTGTCTTAAGGAAGGTATGCTTGAACCCTGCATTGTCGTTGTTTTTGTTTTAGAGCACTCTCACTAAGCTTCTAGCTTACGCTCTCGTTTTCGACAAAGGGGCATTCCAAGCTTTAGTAGTTGCTCAAGTATGGTTTTGTAGATAATGTGGTAGTTTAGCAATGGGGATGCTATGTGTTTATACGAGTGTTGTTAGACTCATATATGTTGGTTTGTTGTTTATGCCTTGATATGGATTTGTAAACCATGTTATGTCGTTGTCTAATGCTTTGTGTTTTGAAGGCTTATGACCTTTGTTCTATGAATGCTATATGTTGTCTTGTGAGCATGTAAACCTTGATAGTGGATGCATGTATCCTTTGGTTAATTAGACCCTTTATGTATGTTTAGAATGCAAGTTTCTTTTAAGTATGGTTGCCTTGGTGTTGATGTTCCCTTGTTTGTTTAAATTGTTCTGTATGCTGATTCATGGTTGTCTAATGTTGTATGAAGGTTTGTTTGTGGCTAGGTGAGTCGTAAATTCCATCTAGAGTTGAGTCTTAGTGCGTTTTACAACTAAATTGAGGCTTGCAGTGTAGGGCGTATCGATACGCCCAAGGGCCGTATCATTACGGTCCTACAATTTGGGCCTCAATTTAAGCTTAGTATACAGGTACACATGGGTGTATTGATACGCCAAAAGCTCTCTGGAAATCTGAGATATTGACGAGATTTTGGCATATCGATACAGGTGTTGGGTGTATCGGTACAATTTTTATCGTTTGACCGTGAGAAGTTGACCGTGGAGGGCGTATCGGTACAGTCAACATGTGTACCGATATGGTCTCCCTAGGTTGACTTTGGGTAGTTGACCTAGTCAAAGCGTATCGATACGGCCTGCTGTAAAAACTAAGATGGGTTGTTTTAATTGCCTGCTTTGTATGTTTGAATTATTTCGTGGTGTTTCCGCTGTCGTGTATCACATAGGATGTGTTAAAGCTTTTAGACAAGATAATGTTTAAAAGAAATTTTCTAGGGTTGCTAACCGAAGGGGAGCCTTAGCGGGTTTCACTTCGGTTTTCCTCGTGTGACCCACTCAGACTAGTTAGTCGTCCAGACCAGGATGAGGGGGTTACATTTGTTGGTATCAGAGCCTGAGGTTTTCCAGAACTTGGGTAGGTAAGTGAGGTAAGTTTGAAGTGTTATGTTATTGTTATGTCTCGGTGAATATTTTGCCATGTATGTTTGTTGTTTGTTCGTTCGTATGGTGTTTGGAAGCATGATTGTGTTGTTGAGGCGTAGTGTCAAGTTCCCATTGATACTATTATTTATTTGAAAAGGTTTTGTAAAGGAATATACTTGAGCACGATTGGACCCTTGCCTTTGCTAACTTAATCCTTATTTGTTTGTTTGTTGTAGTTGTTATCTTGTTAGCTGTGAAATGAGACCTAGAGGGAGGCCTAGGATGGTTCAACTAGAACCACGGGCAGCAGCTCCGGGAGTTGAGCCAGTCGTTGAGGTGCAGGCTTCTCCATCTCCTCCTTCTTCTCCTCGTCAAGAGGGAGGTGAGGCGAGAGCCGAGGGTGTAGAACCTAAAGTTGGCAAAGGACCATCTGGGATAGATTTGGCTCCATTAGTTCAGGCAATAGTCGAGGCTTTTCAGGCAGTTGTGGCTGGGGATCAGGTAGTGGCAAACCTCAGGGTGAGGGCACCGGTTTGCCACTTGAGAGGCTTCGCAGTTTGGGAGGCGAAGAGTTTAGAGGGTTGGCACTCGAGAGATCCAAGACTTGGTTTGACAAAACCGTCCGTATTCTGTCACATATGGGTTGTACTAGAGCGCGCAAGCTAAGGTGTGTTTTATCTCTGCTTCAGGGTGATGCCTACACTTGGCGTGTCACCATTACTACGGGTATGCCAGAGGCCGAGATCACTTGGGAGTTCTTTGAGTTAGCTTTCCGTAAGAAGTAGTTGGGTCCTCGTTATCTCGATGAGAAGAAGAGAGAGTTTATGGCTTTGCTTCAGGGAAACTTGACCGTAACCGAGTATGAGATACGATTCGTCAGGTTGTGTCAGTATGCATCTAAGCTTGTTCCTACTGAGAGGGAACGTTGTGACTGTTTTCGCTATGGGTTGAGTGAAGAGATCAAAAGGTACACTTTGGCTACTAACTACACATATTTTGATGTCTTGGTCGCTAGGGCCAAAGACATAAAGCACAATTTGGGTTTAATCAAACGTTCTGGTGGTTCTAGTTCCAAAAAGAGGTCTGGCGACTTTGATAGAGGTGATGCCAAGAGGCATCGGGACAATAGGCATCACTATGACAATAGACGTGGTGGTGGTAACCACGGTAGGGGCCATTAGGGCCAGAGTGCTGGTGGGCGTTTGCCTGAGTGTGCTCGTTGTGGGAGGAATCACACCGGTGAGTGTTAGGGAAACTTTCACTCTTGTTGGAGCTGTGGAGCTAGGGATCACATTAGGCGTGATTGTCCACATCAGGTGGGGTAGACACCGATTCAAGCTCAGGCTCCTGCTAGAGCTAATGACTTTTAGAGAGGCAGTGGACACGGTAGAGGTAACTTCCAGCCGAGAAATGATGGCCAGAGGAACATAGCGCATGTAGTTGTTGTTTAGCCAAAGGGCGGAAGTCAGGCTAGAGTTTACGCTCAGAGTGAGGGTCAGAATGACATGGATGTGATTGCAAGTAACTTCTCGATACAGTCTCTAAGTATGCTTTCTTTGATTGACTCTAGGTTTACGCATTCTTATATTTTGAGTGAGCATGCAAAGTGGTTGAATTTACCTTGTGAGGTAGTAGAGGTAGGAGTTAGTGTTACTAGTTCCTTCGGGGATGTGGTAGTGGTTAGGAAGATGTATAGAAGGTGTCCGTTAATTGGTTTAGAGGTATGTGTTTCCAGTGGATATGATGGAGTTACCGTTCTATGGCTTTGATGTAATTCTGGGTATGGAATGGCTTACAGAACATAGAGCTAGGATAAATTTTTAGACTAATAGGGTTTTCTTGAAGCTTGCGGATGATTATGAGATTGTGGTAGTAGGTGAGAACGTGAAGTTCTTATCGAATGCAGTTTCAGCTTTAGAGGCTAAGAGGTTAGTTGAGTTGGGTTGTGAGACGTACTTGGCCTACGTGATGAATCCGAACATGAGTGAAGTTAGACCTCAAGATATCTGGACAGTGTGTGATTTTCTAAGTGTGTTTCCTGAAGAATTGTCGGGTTTACCGCTTGATAGAGAGGTAGAGTTTGCTATAGAGACTTATTCAAATTTCGCTCATGTTTCGATTGCTCCGTATCATATGGCACCGAAAGAACTGAAAGAGTTGAAGACTCAGTTGCAAGAGTTGACAGATAGAGGCTTTATTCGATCGAGTTCTTCGCCTTGGGGCGCTCCAGTTTTGTTTGTGAAGAAAAAGACGAAAGTATGAGAATGTGTATAGATTATAGGCAGTTGAACCATTTGACAGTGAAGAACAAGTATCCATTGTCGTATACTGATGATTTGTTTGATTAGTTGAGAAAAGCATTCGTCTTTTCGAAGATGGACTTGAGATCCGGTTACTACCAGTTGAAGGTAAAGGAAGTTGATGTACTGAAGACAGCTTTTAGGACTAGATATGGCCACTGTGAGTTTTTAGTCATGCCATTTGGGTTGAATAATGCACCGGCTGCTTTCATGGACATGATGAATAGAATCTTCCATCAGTACTTAGACTAGTTTGTAGTTGTTTTCATAGATGACATTTTTGTGTATTCGGGTACCGAGGAAGACCATGACCGACACTTGAGGTTAGTTTTGTGGACTTTGTTAGACAACCGGTTGTATGCAAAATTGAGTAAGTGTGAGTTTTGGATCCAAGAAGTTATCTTCCTAGGGCATGTAGTGTCAGCCGATGGGATTAGAGTTGATCCGAAGAAGGTGGAGGCCATTGTTGAGTGGAAGCAATCGAAGTTTGTAACAGAGATTCGTAGCTTTCTAGGCTTATCCGAATACTATTGAAGGTTTCTCGAAGATAGTCGCTCCTTTGACGAAGTTGCTTCAGAAGAATGTTTAGTTTGAGTGGTCAGATGCGAGACAACAGGCCTTTGAGAAATTGAAAAAAGCTTCGACTTATGCATCAGTTTTGATTCAGCCTAAGTTGGGGAAAGAGTATGTGGTTTACAACAATGCTTCTTATGTAGGGCTAGGTTGTGTTCTCGTGCAAGACAGAAGAGTGGTGGTTTATGCCTCAAGATAGTTGAAGACTCATGAGCGAAACTATCCGACACACGATATAGAGTTAGTCGCAGTTATGTTCGCTTTGAAGATTTGGAGACATTATTTGTACGGTGAGAAATGCAAAGTGTACACGGATCACAAGAGCTTGAAGTATATCATGACACAATGAGAGTTGAATCTCATACAACGTAGGTGGCTAGAGTTGTTGAAGGATTATAATCTTACGATTGAGTACCATCCGGGTAAGGCCAATGTGGTGGCATATGCCTTGAGTAGAAAGGTAGTCGTTGAGTTGATAGTCATGTTTGCTAGTTTGAGTTTGTCCGGTGATGGTGGTTGGGTGGCCGAGCTTCAGATTAGACCTACTTTAGGCCAGTTGATTAGAGAGAAACAACTCTTAGATAGATCTTTAGCACCTCATGTGCAAGGCATAGCCTAGGGTAGACCTTCAGACTATAGTTTTAGTGTTGATGGAGTCTTGTGTTTCAGAGGTAGGATAGTGGTGCCAGATGACAGTGATTTGAGACGTACGGTCTTGACTGAAGCGCACAGTAGTCCGTTTGCTATACATCTAGGTAGTACGAAGATGGTATGTCAGAGGGTGAAGGCAGAACATCAAGTTCCTTCAGGGTTGTCGCAACCATTGAGAATTCCAAAATGGAAGTGGGAAATATCACCATGGATTTGTTTCGGGTTTGCCTTTGACTCCTACGAGGAAGAACTCAGTTTGGGTTATAGTTGATCGTTTCACAAAGTGTGCTCACTTCTTAGTTGTTAACACGACTTACTTCTTAGATAGATTGGTCGATTTGTACATCGGTGAGATTGTGAGACTGCACGGTGTGCCGAAGTCAATTGTGTCCGATAGAGATCTGAGGTTCACAGCTCGATTTTGGGAGTGTCTGCATATAGCTTTGGGTACCCGTTTGAATTTCAGCACGTCGTACCATCCTTAGTCAGATGGTCAGTCAGAGAGAGTTATACAGATTTTAGAAGATATATTGTGTTGTTGCATCATTAATTTTCAGTGTACTTGGGAGAAGCACTTACCTTTGGTAGAGTTCGCGTATAATAACAGTTTTCAGTCGAGCATTCAGATGACTCCGTATGAGGCCTTGTATGGTAGGAAGTGTAGAACTCCAATTTGTTAGGCCGAAGCGGGTCAGAAGTTGTTACCTATGCCAGATTTGCTTAAGAGAACTACCGATAAGGTGATTGATTTGTGACCGTTTGAAGGCCACTTCGGATAGGCAGAAGTTCTATGCCGACTTGAAGAGGAAGGAAGTTGAGTATTCAGTGGGAGATAGAGTGTTCTTGAAAGTCTCTCTGTGGAAGAAAGTTATGAGATTTGGCAAAAAAGGGAAGTTGAGTCCGAGGTACATTGGGTCGTATGAGATTGTGAGGCGAGTCGGTTCGGTTGCTTATCGGTTATGTTTACCATCTGAGCTAGAGAGGATTCATGATGTGTTCCATGTTTTGATGCTTCGTAAGTATAGGTCAGATCCGTCGCATGTTATGCTTGTAAAAGAGATTGAGTTGAATCCGGATTTGACATATGATGAGGAACAAGTGGGGATCTTAGCCTTAGACAGCAAGGTGTTGAGTGGTAGATCAATTGACTTGGTCAAAGTAAGGAGGTAACGTCGAGTGGTGGACGAGGCCACTTGGGAGAGGGAAGAGGATATGGAAAGATAGTTTCCTTATCTTTTTTCAGTCAGGTGATTTCGATGACGAAATTCCTTAAGTGAGGGAGAGTTGTAACACTCGGGTTTTGGGGTTGGGAGTTGAGTGTGTGAGTTAGGTTCGATTCGTTAGACTCGGTTTAATTAAAATAGGCTTTGGATTTATTTTAAAAAGATTTGAATTTTAGTAATGGCAATTTCGTAAATTTTTAGACAAAGGAAATAAGAAGAGTAAAAGAGCCTTTTTGAACAAAAAAAAGGGTCTTCATCTTCTTTCTTATTTCTTTTCCACGACTAAAAACCCTCAAACCTCCCAAGTTACTATTCCATCAAAGCTCTTCATCATTTCAAGTGATCTCAACAAGGTAACACGTTTTTGACTTCTCATCTCTATTCCGAACATTTCTATGGTTTTAGATTTTCAAAAGCACCGTCTTTTTAGTACTTCAAGTTTTCAAGTTTGAGGAAAAGAATGAAACTTTAATGGCTTCTTGACTTGTTTTTGATTTGTAGAGTTAAGTTTTGAACAAATCTTACCCTAAGACACATTATATCTTAAAATGGTGGGATTTTGTCAAAATCCCGAAATGGGTTTTTGGGAGCATTTTAAAAGTGTCAAAACTTGTGTTTTTTTGAGTGGTTTTGTGAAAGGTTGCTGGGTTGATGTTATAGTGATGTTAGAAAGGTGTTTTGAAGGTCTTTAAATGTGTTTTGGGTGTTGGAATTGGTAGTTTTCTACTGGGTTTGATGGGAGTACGAAAATGGGGAATTTTTGGTTGTTAGCTTTGGCTTGAAGTTGTTGAGAAATGGGTTATGGTTGAAATATAAGTAGTGACAATGTATTGTGGATGTTTTGTATAGTAATGCATTGTTTTTATTAGTTAGAATCAAAGGGAAACGTTGGAGAAGGTTCGGGCACGATTCCGGAAGTTGTGGAGACTTGATTCAACTTTTCTTGGTTTGCTTAAGGAAGTGTGGTGAGTGGAATCATTTAAATTGGTTTTAAATTGGTTCAAGTGTATGGTTGTGGAGTTGGATTGTGCTTGGTAGGCTAATCTAAGGTAAAGGTTAAGTTGGTAGCTTAATCTCATGTGTGTTTAATGAGCTTTGCTAGTATCCATGATGTAGGCTTGAAAAGCATGTGTTGATTATGTATGTGCTATATACATTGATGTATGTGATGATTGATATGTTAAAATGCATGATGGATTGTCATGGTGTGACTTGATAGTATGATTGGCACTAGTTAAATTACCGGGAAAAAATGATCGATCATTAGGATTAGAGTGTGCACACGGTTGAAAAAAATTCACGCGTGGCCTTGGTGACGTAAAGTCATCAAGGAGGAGTACGGTGATGTAATATTCCACCAGAAATTTTACATTATTATGTGATGATAAGTGGAATCCCATCCGTAGGGCATGTGATGATGAGTGTAATCCCATCCGTGCAAGGTCCGGTGATGAGTGTAATCTCACCGAAGGTAACGTTGTTGTTGAGTACGTTGGAGGTGAAAGCCCCAACGAAAGTTATCTGTATATCCAAGTAAACTAATAGTTGCCAATATACTAGTTCATGTGGTTTTGTTGTTAAGATAATTGTTGTATCTTGTTGGGAATAACATGAGGTAAGATGCCATGTTAGTGCATTCATTTGACATTAGCTTGATGTTATGTTGATGCTTATGTATGCATGTGTGTTGTCTTAAGGATGGTATGCTTGAACCCTGCATTGTCGTTGTTTTTGTTTTTGTTTTTGAGCACCCTCACTAAGCTTCTAGCTTACACTCTCGTTTTCGACAAATGAGCATTCCAAGCTTTAGTAGTTGCTCAAGTATGGTTTAGTAAATAATGTGGTAGTTTAGCAATAGGGATGCTATATGTTTATATGAGCGTTGTTAGACTCATATATGTTGGTTTCTTGTTTATGCCATGATATGGATTTGTAAACCATGTTATGTCATTGTCTAATGCTTTGTGTTTTGAAGGCTTATGACCTTTGTTCCATGAATGTTATATGTTTTCTTGTGAGCATGTAAACCTTGATAGTGGATGCATGTATCCTTTGGTTAATTAGTCCATTTTATGTATGTTTAGAATGCAAGTTTCTCTTAATTATGGTTGCCTTGGTGTTGATGTTCTGTTGTTTGTTTAAATTGTTTCGTATGTTGATTCATGGTTGCCTAATGTTGTATGGAGGTTTGTTTGTGGCTAGGTGAGTCGTAAATTGCATCTAGAGTTGAGTCTTAGTGCGTTTTGTAGCTAAATTGAGGCTTACAGTGCAGGGCGTATCGATACGCCGAAGGTCCGTATCGATACGGTCTTACACTTTGGGCCTCAGTTTAAGCTTAGTGTACCGGTACACGGTGGTGTAATGATACGCCAAAAGCTCTCTGGAAATCTGAGATATTGACGAGATTTTGGCGTATCGGTACGGGTCTTGGGTGTATCGTTAAAGTTTTTATCGTTTGATTGTGAGAAGTTGACCGTGAAGGGCGTATCGGTATAGTCAACTTGTGTACCGATACGGTCTCCCTAGGTTGACTTTGGGCAGTTGACCTAGTCAAGGCGTATCGATACACACTTCTAGTGTAACGATACGACCTGCTGTAAAAACTAAGATGGCTTTTTTAATTGCTTGCTTTGTATGTTTGAATTATTTCGTGGTGTTTCCGCTGTCGTGTATCACATAGGATGTGTTAAAGCATTTAGACAAGATAACGTTTAAAAGAAATTTTCTAGGGTTGCTAACCGAAGGGGAGCCTTAGCGGGTTTCACTTCAGTTTTCCCCGTGTGACCCACTCGGACTGGTCAGTCGTCCAGACCGGGACGAGGGGGTTACATTAGTAGTAACATTATTATGTAAGGGAAAAGAAAGCCTAGTTTTCTTGGCAAGAGGGCAAACATAACACATATGAATATTATCGACATCAAAATGAAAATCAGAAAAATGGTAATTTGTGCATTTTATTAATCAAAGCATGAACCAAACGGGCATGCCATAGAGCAGAATTAGAAACAGAGCAATGGCATGTAATGGATGAATCAACAGGTTTGAAAAAAAGGTTTAGATACAATAGAAACCTGGGGCAAAGTGTCGAAAAAAAGGTTCACACAGGTACAAGCCTCCAATCTCCCAACCAATCATTTTCATCCTTCCAGTGGAGAGTTCCTGAAATAGACAAAAATTAGGATAAAAAGAAAACAATGCAATTAAGATCAGAAGAGAGTTTAGAAATAGAAAGAAGGTTGAGACAAAAGTCGGGAACAAAGATGACATTAGGGATAATAGTATTGAATAAAGAAATAGAACCAATATGCATAGTGGAAACTGTTTTACCATTGGGAAGACAAACAAATATGGAATTCAAGGTACAAGGAACATAATCTATTAAACAATTGAAATATGAAGATACGTGATCAGTGGCTCTAGTGTCTAGAATCCAAGTATGAGCATTCTTACTAGAAAGATCAATACCTGCAGTATTGACAACTGAATCAGAAGGGGCTTTGTTCAGCAATTCCAAGATCTGGTCATACTGTGCTTGTGAAAACGAGGGGACCAAAGAACTTGAAAAAGACGTGTCAGCCACAAGATCACAATTCGCAGCCATGGTTGCTGGAGAATCCTTCCGTTTTGTGAATCGAAAATCCGGAGGAAAGCAAATGAGACGATAACAACTCTTCTTCTTGTGGCCGCGAACCTTGTAATGATCACAAACGCCGGTGAGCTTGCGGCGAGAACCAACACCCATGTTAGAATACATGACAGACAGATCCATCAACGAACAAGGAGCAGAGAGATGAATCCGTTGAGATTCCTCTAAAATCAACATCGAGTAAGCCTAATTGACTGAAGGCAACGGCTTCATGAGAAGTATTTGACTTCGAACGGTAGAATAGGTTTCATTTAAACCCATCAGAAACTGAAAAAGTTTCTGTTGAAGAAGATGCTTCTTATTTGCCTGAGATTCCTCACAATCGCAAGTAGAAAAAGGAACAAGGGCATCGAACTCATTCCAAAGCAGCTTCAATTTGGTAAAATAATCAGAAATAGAAGAGCCATCTTGGATGAGGGTGACAATTTCGCGGTGGAGAAAAAAGGTGCGAGGACCATCCACCTTATCAAAGCGCTCTTGAAGATCCGTCCACACAAGAACAACATTGGAGGAGGAGACGATGTCGGTGGAAATGTCTTTGGAAACAATGTTGAGAATCCACGAAAGAACGATCGCGTTACAGCGATCCCACTGAGACTCCAACGAACCAGTGAAAGCAGCACGACGGCAGCTGCCATCGATTTTCCCTAAATTGTTTTTTGCAAGGAGGGAAATATGCATGGAACGACTCCAAACGATGTAGTTTTCAACGCCGGTGAGTAGATGGGAAATGAGAACGACGTTGGGAGTATCACAAGGATGAAGATAAAGAGTGTGATTGAAATCTAGGATCGAATTGTCAGCCGGCGGCATAGTGACAGTAGAGGAAAAAGAAGAAAAAGGAAATTAGGGCAATCAAAGAGGAAATGCGTAAATGAGAATCAGAAATGAAAAATGGGCCTAAAGAGATAACCCAAAAAGAAACGGGCTAAGCTAATACCATGTTGAAATTTTTTTAAGAATTTCATATGATTCACATTAATGAAAATGAACTGATTTACAAAGTATTTATACAAGAGTCTAGCTAATAACTAACTAGTCTAACAAACTTTTAACAGCTTCTAGCAACTTATAACAAGAATTGCTAAGGTTTTGTTTGAGATTTGCATCATTGTCAACAATGTAGGTGTTTTGGTTTTTTATTTGATTATAATGGGTGATGTTATGGCGTTAAAATCTAGAAATTGGGGGTTAAAATCATATAAATGGGTTGGAGATGAATGGAATGGGAAATAAGGTTTGAGGAAGAAGATTGGGGTATTTGGGTAAATTTAAGGTATGCTTAATATATTTTTTTATTTTAAAATTTAAAAATAAATAAGAAAAATGGAGTGATGCTTTCTGATTGGTCAAGATAAATTTTTTAACGGTAGAGAGAAATATGAGTAATAGAGAAAATGTTAGAGGGGTAAAAGTGGTCAAAAAAACTTTTAGGGGCAAGTTGGAAAAACATGTAATGTTTAGGGGGGAGAAAAGTGTATTAAGCCTTTTTATTAAAACTATAAAAGATATCACAGTTACAACGCATCCAGGAAGGAGACCAAAATCTCATACAATCCATATACAAAGAAAAGTAAATACTTTCGTATAGATAAGCATACCATTAAAATCTAAAAGCTTTCCTGAATCTCCTTATCTCCATCCAATCGAGACGTATAATAGATGAAAAAAGAGTGGTGATCGAACCAAACTATCAAGCAGAATGTTCGCTACCCATGACTGATTACATCGACAAACAACCATCAACCGAGTGGAGATCTAACTTTTCATGACCACCGATAAAATCATAATCAGAAACTAGCGTCGTTAAAATTTTTGTGCAAGCAACAAACGACCGCTAGGGTATGCTGAAATCATGCCACAAGGACAGATGAAACAAACCACAAAATTAAAAAAAATATGCCACAAAATAGAGAAAATGTGTGTCACAAAAATAGAGAAAACGCGTGCCAAAAAACAATGATTTTTATTAAAATATAAAAAAATAAAAATAAAAAAAAATTCAGTGGTCGACAAGTAATACTAAAATTAGTTGCCGACCACCAATCAAAAGGAAGAAAAAAAAGTTGCAAAGCGCCGGCTGCATTTTTTAAGAGAGAAAAACTAGGTTAAAAATTAAAAGGTAAAAGAAAATTTCAATTTGATATTTGAACTTAGCTTTTTTAGTATTGTTTGATACTTAAGGCTTTTTTGGTTCGATAAATTATTACATTCGAAATAAAAATATTATATTTTATAAAATTAATTAAATCTGTCTTAGTCTGTTCAAACCGGGTGAAAATAAATATAAATTAATTCAACCTAAACTAACAAGTCAAGTACAAATATCTAATTGGACAAAATAATTATTAATAACAAATTGAACTAGGAAATCGAGTCCAATTATTAATTTGCACATACAAAGAATCAAATGAAAATTGAGGACTCAAACATGGATGTTCTTGTAAAGGTGGCGTCTAACTGCGGGACCACATCTTATTTTTGGTTATAGATAACAATTCATATAAATTGTATTGGAGTGAAATAAAGGAAATAAGAAGAGAGAAAAAATGAGATTTGAATATAGGTATTCTAATACCTAACCATTGAATTAAACCCAATTTTGTGATTATTGATCGAAATTCGACATTATTTTATATATACATATGTGTGTTTTGAATTTAAATCCAAACTTAATTGTTTAAGTGTAGGCATAAGTTTATCAATTAACTTTTAGAACATGTGGTTAAAAAAATTTAATCGATACCTCCTCCTCCTTCTAGGTTGTTGGTTCTAGACCTAGCATAAGCAATTTTTTCCACCCCTCCCCCTGAATAAAAATTGTTCAAAAAAACTGTAAGCATAACTCTTAACCATTAAACTATACTAAAATTTTATTTTATATATGATAAAAAAACTATATTATGGTTTTTTTTTTATAAAAGGTGTGGCCTCGTTAAAAACCCCCTCATACCGTTAGCCACCGAAGTTAACCAAACGGAAGCGGAAGGGGGAAAAGAGTGTCGTTTATTAATAGAAAGAATTACAAAGTCTTAGGATAAAATCCTTACAATAACCAGTAAAAGAAAAACCAATAACCTGAGAAATAGAGACTAATGAAAGGAGCTCGTTTTGAAGCCTAACCAATGCCCCTTTTGGCCAAGGAGTCGGCCTCTATATTAGCTGCCCTTGGAATTAATCTGAGATAACACTGCCTTTTGCCCACCATTTGGATTATCTTGGAGATGGACGCCCTGTAAATTCCTGGACACTTGTTTATGTCTTGGATCCACTCAATAGCATTAGAGCAATCACCCTCTATAATGAAATATGAACCTAAGCAATCATAGTTTGTAAGTAGGCTTGACAAACCAAAGTCAAATGCCAGAATTTCAGCGCTAATAGGCGGCCCCGGACCGCAACTGTGTGAAAAAGAGAAGATGGTGTCTCCCTTGTGATTTCGAGCAATACCGTCGACTCCACCACGGCTCAGATCAGATTTCATAGCGCCATCTACGTTTAACTTGACGAAGCCCGGAGGGGGAGGAAGCCATAGGCTGGGGGATGAAGCCTTGGATATGGCACTGGCTTGGCCATCGGCCAACTTTGGGTTGATAAAGATATCGGATTTATTTACCTGTAGGTTAGAGTTCCTTGCAAAATGCCATTGTATGAGCCTTTGTTTCATTAGAAAAATCATCTGTTGTTTGTCACATGTGTAGTTCTTGAATATGATGTCGTTTCTGGCCAACCATAACGTCCAAATGATGGCCGCTAGGATAGAAAACCAAATTGAGACTTTGTTTCGAACCGGGCAAGACAAGAACCATCCTTCCAGTAAGTCCTTAAGGTTGTTTGGAAAAACGTAAATCAGATCCCACCATGAGATTGCCGTTGACCAAAGGAGGCGGGTTATGTGGCAGTGAATAAAGAGGTGGGAGACAGTTTCTTCATCCTGCTGGCAAAGTGGGCAAGAAGTAGAGGTAATATTTGTGAATCTTCGCTTTACCAATTCTGTGCGAACCGCCACTCGATTGTGTATCACCTGCCAAATGAAGATTTCGATACGTGGGGGGACCAGTCCATTCCATACACAAGACTTCCAAAAATTGTTGATATAGGTGGTGTTGCGACAAAGTTTGTAGCATGATTTGGCGGAGAAAATGTCGTCACCCGAGCCTTTCCATGAGAGGCAGTCCTTAGAGAAGAAGGAGGACGAAGCAGCTTTAAGGCGGTTGAGAAATGCATTCCATTGGGAGATTTCCCAATCGAAGGGAGATCTTCTAAGCTTAATGTCCCAAGTCCATGTACCATTAATTATTTTGCCGAAATCCAGCACCTTACCCGATTTGGATCTTGCTAGAGCAAAAATACGCGGGAAATCACATTGTAGCGGAACTTCACCTACCCAAACGTCCGACCAGAAGTTAATAGAGGAGCCATCCCCCAGTTGGAGATTAAGATTGTCCTTAATTGTTGAACCCACCATGTCATTTCCCATAGCTAAGTTAGTGATCCCCCTCCATAGCCAAGAAGAAAGCGGTGAATGTTTAGTGTCTATCAGTAATGAAGACTGCTCTAGGTTGTATTTGCAGCAAATCAGATTTTTCCACATACTGTTTGGATCGTTGCCAAATTTCCAAATCCACTTCCCAAGTAGAGACTTGTTCTGTAAACCAAGATTTTTCACGTTGAGCCCCCCTCTTCCTTAGATTTACAGATTGAGTCCCAATTAAGCCAATGTGTTTTCCTCAGAACATCAGAATCTCCCCATAAGAATTTAGCCATGATGCTATTGAGCTTATTAAGAATGCTAACCGGGATGCTGGACATAGATAGGTAATAGAGAGGAAGAGCAGATAAAACCGACTGGATCAAAGTAAGCCTACCTGCCATTGAGAGGTGTTTCGATTTCCAGTTAGCTAGATGGGAGTGAAATTTCTCAATGATAGGTTCCCAAATAGAGATGGAGTTCGATTTGGCGCCCAAAGATAACCCGAGGTATGTTGTTGGGAAGGTCCCTTTCGAGCAATTTATTTTTTTGGCCCATTGCTCCAACACACTGTCGTTGACATTAATCCCAAAAATGCTACTTTTAGCAAGGTTTAATTTTAGGCCTGCAGCAATCTCAAAGACTCGAAGGATTCTCTTTACGTTTTCAACCTCTCTGATTGATGATCCGCAGAAGATGGTTAAGTCATCTGCAAATTGTAGGTGACTTAAGTGAAATTTGACATCCCCTTTTTCCAATTTGCCAACCCGAAAACAGTCCATTAGTCGCAGCCTTTTCGAGCATAAGATGAAGCGCTTCGCCCACTATATTAAAGAGGAGCGATGAAAGAGAGCAGCCTTGTCTCAGTCCTTTTGCCAACTTGAAACTCGGGGTAGGGGACCCATTGACCAAAACCGAAATTGAGGTAGTAGAGACACATCTGTAGATCCAGTTGCACCATTTACTGCCAAAACCCATTTTGTGCATAACTTTTAAGAGAAAGTCCCAGTCAATGGAGTCGAATGCTTTGCTGAAGTCAACCTTGAACATGACACCCGGTAACCCAGCCTTTCTGAGATAGTCGATACCTTCGTTTGCAATAAAGGAGCAATCAGTGATATGCCTTCCGGGAATGAAGGCAAACTGAGATTGACTGATAATTGAGCCCATGCATGGTCGTAGTCGGGAAGATAGGACCTTTGACAGTATTTTGTAGAAGCCACCCACAAGACTGATAGGGCGGAAATCTGAGATATGCCCGGGGTTCGCCTTTTTGGGAATTAGCGAAATGTAGGAGTGGTTGATTGTGTTGTCCCAGTCACAGCCATTATAAAAATTTTGAAAAAATTGAAGGATGTCGCCCTTGAGTTGTGGCCAATACTTTTTATAAAAAGACATATTGAACCCGTCGGGGCCCGGGGCTCTGGATCCATCAAAAGAGTTGATAGCCTCAAAAATTTCTGATTCAGAGAAGCCTCTTTCCAGAGAAGTAGCTTGATCCCGATCGATGGAGGAAAAGTTCATATCCATATCCAATACTTCCAGGGTGTTTTTTTCGTTGAAGACCTTTGAAAAATGTTCAAAGATATGGTCCTTGATTTTCAGAAAGTCGTAGCTGATTTCGCCATTTATGTCAATAGAATGGATGGAATTAGCATTTCTTCTCATCGATGCAAATGAGTGAAAAAACCGGGTGTTCTTATCACCTTCTTTAAACCATCTAAGTCTTGAGTTTTGTAGCCACATGCTCTCATCACGTCTCAGTTGGGCCCAAAGTTTTTCCTTGAGTTCAAGAATCTCCTTGAGGGTGGCTGAGGGAGAGGACCCTTGCTGAAGTTTCAATTCCAAATTGCTGATTTTGTTTTCCAGATCAGAGGAGCTCATTAGAAGGCTTTTTTATGATTAGAAAACCAGTGCTTGGCAGCTCCTTGCAATGATTGGATCAAGCTATAGGGATCCGCACAATGATAATTCGAGTGAAAATCAGTTATTTTCCTTGTTATCAGCTCATCGAACCCGTCTTCAAGTAGTAGATAATTATAAAGCCTGAAAGGTCTCTTGCCCCAATTAGGTACTTTGTGTTCCAAGGCAATGGCATTGTGGTCGGAAATGGCCTTAGGGAGAAGAAACTGATTGACATTTGGGAAAGAAAGGAGAAAGTCATTGTCGATGAGGAATCTGTCAAGGCGGACGTGTGTTGGAGGGTCACGGTTGTTAGACCAGGTGAAAGCCCCGCCATGTAGGGGGAGGTCGATGAGGCAGGCGTCTTGAATAAACGATCGAAAAGCCTCCATCATCGGAAAATTCCAAGAGAAACCCTGTTTATCCTCCCTGCTGGTAATAGCGTTGAAGTCTCCTCCGAGACACCATATCGCATTATGAGCATTAATAAGTCCTAGAAGTTCCTTGAAGAAATCCAACTTCTCATTATCGATCGACGGCCCATATATATTAACTAAACCACAGAGTTTGTCGAAGCCCCTAAATTTGCCAAAAACAGCAATGAACCTTCTAGATATCACAGATTCTGATAGAGCAAAAAAGCGTGAGTCCCAAGCACTGAGAATTCCCCCTGATGATCCTTCCGCAGGGGAGTGTAGATGTTCAAAATTAGCATCACAACCCAGACGCCTCATGAGGGAGGGTGAAATACCACTCAATTTGGTTTCTTGAATGAATAAAATCTGAGGTTTATTAATTCTGATGAGATTACGAATTGCCCTAGCCTTCTCCATTCTTCCAAGCCCACGAACATTCCAAGAAATAACTTTCAGATCCATGAATAGATTGAAATACCCAGGAAATACAAGACCGAATTAGGAAGCTATAGAGCTCCCGGCTTCAATTCCTCTGACTTTATCGATGAAAGCTTGTTTCCCCCCCTTGAAGGAAAACCCAAGTATATTGCTAACTCCCCAAACATGGAGAGCCTCTTCAATGTAATTTAAATGAATGGAGCTGTAAGAATTACCTGACTCGTCCTGTAGATCGATCGAGTCCCTGAGCTGTCTTCGGAGATCACGTCTGTGGCTAGCCAGGAAGAAGCTATTATTTCTGCTGGGAGGGATATTTTCCGGGAGAGAGATGTGATCCGAAACCCCTAACGGAATGGCCACTGAAGGCGAAATTTGAGCCATGGGGACTTGCTCGAAAGTATCTTGAACAATTGCATTAGTCACCGACAATGGAAGAGATGATATATCCGGTGAGGAGTTGTCTGATGAGGAGGGAGTTGGGTCAGAGTTGAATGGAGGATCTGATGTATTGTTGTTTGGGCCAGGAGGTATAAGCCGGCCCGAACCAGCGTCATTAGGCAAAGGGTGCGACGGGCCCAGTGGGTTGGGAATATTTGAATCCCTCAGAATATTGTCTGAGCTGTTTGGGACCATATCCGGAGAGGAGTTGACTTCCTCAATAATTCCCTCGACATTATTAGATATTGGTGGGCCCCTGGTATTTGGGGGGAGTGTTTTATGATTAATGTCCTGGTTCCCCTGATGATTGGAAAAAGCACCTTTTGTAGTCTCGAGGGAATTTTGACAGTCAGGTTCTTAGTGGCCAGAGGGAGCAGCGGCTTTCGAACCTTCCACCTCCTCCACATGGGGAATACGTAGCGACCCATGCTGTAAGTCAGCTGCTACCGCTTCATCCTCAGAGAAAGACCCGCCGAGATCGTCGACTGGAAACCCTTCCCAATTCTCCGGTGAGTCGCGGGGAATTGGCTCCGAAAAAGACGTTGAAATTTTAACTTGAAATTGCCGACCGCTAACCTGAAAATTGAAGGAATCCGGAATATCGTATTGGCTAGCTACTTTTATAATCATTCGAGCTGCCGAGAGATCCCTTTTGTTCAAAGTATCGTCATATATTTTGACCAAAATTCCCCATCTATTAGCAAGGAGAACGAAAAACTCCTCCGACCAGCAGTGGAGGGGCATGCCTAAGAGTGCAATAGAGCAGTACATCATCGGAATGCCATTTCTCATGACCTCCTCATCCATCATTTTAAACCAGAAACATATTTCATCTTGTTTATTCTGCCAAGCATCCATTTTTTTCTCTTTGGAACCAAAGGTGACGAGGCATGAGTTTGTTGAGCACCCCCATTTGGCAATAGAAACCTTCATTCCTTCACTTACTAAGGCAGTTTGCACAAAGTCCATATCAAAATCATCTTTGAGAATGCCCATGACTGAGTTTTGTATCCAGTCAGTGTTAACCTTGATGTAATCTTGTTTGCCATTGGCTGCGTTGTGAACAGGGGACGAGTTCTTAGGCTCCGTATTCTGTGAGTGATTGCTGGCTGGACCCTGTTGTAAAACCTCGCGAAAGGTTCTGCCATCCCTGGTGTTGTAACCCATGTTCTGAAAACGAGGTCTCGTCGAACTTTGATGCCTGGTTTTTCCTGGCTGTTTTGCCGCTTTGTTGTGCTCCCAGCTGCTCCGGGGTATCCCTCTATCCTTGTGATTAAATCTTGGTCAGGAAACCCTCACCCTCATTCCATCAATAGCAGTATTGTTGACACCTCTGATAGCTTGGGATATTCCTTCCTAATTGGAGAAGTGAACGAAAGCGAAGGTGCAGTCTCTGTAGTTGGGTCTCTTATTAATACGAGGGATAAAAACCCGAGTGACCTCACCGTAGAAGTTGAATAATTCCCATAAAGTTCCTCTGGTTATCCTCCTGCTTAGGTTGTCAACGAAAACCGACCATAACTCCCTCTGATTTGCTGTTGTTTCGAAGCCTTGCTGCCCGGAGACCCTCCTGGTCTGACCGGTCTTTGTTCGCCATGGTTCTGCATCCGTCCTTTTGTCTCCCATGCTCAATACCATGTGTTTTTATATGGTCAGATTCGAAAACTTCCAGCTTAAACTATATTATGGTTAAATTGTATTTGATGCAATATTTTTAAACAAAATTTATTTATTGTACTCGGAAAGAAGTATGATTTTATTTATAAGAATCACACGAGCCATAAATTAACATAAACTTGATTAAAAAAAATATTCGTCAATAATCTATAGAGCAAGTGGTTAAAGCTTTCAGTTGACATTCTTCCCTCTCCTCTAGGTTGTGAGTTCGAAACTCATCAGAAACAAATTTCTTTCCTCCTCTCCTAAGTAGAAATTGTTCATAAAAAAATCTTCTTAATCTTAAATAGAAGAAAAAAAACACTTGTGACATACATCTCGCAACGATGTTAACATCAAAGCATTTGCACCGTTTTTTTCTTCGACATCGTTCTTACCCCTTTATATTCCATGTCAACATTTACATCGCGCGATGCTATTTTCTTCTTCTTCTTCTTTCCTGCCTTTTGTTTTCATAATTACATATTTCTAATCATTGAATTAAGTTTTTAATCTGGTAATTAATTTTAAAATATTATATTTTTATATAAACAAATTTCTACATTGGGTGTTTATCAAGCGAGTCGATCGCAAGTTAAATAGTGTTTGACTTGTGTTCGTTAAAAAAATTTGTTACTCCTCTCGACTCATTGCTTGTTAAGCTCGCCGAATTTTTCACCTTATTTTTTAAAATATAGGTAAAATTTAATGATACTATTAGAGTTTAATATAAACATACAAATCTAGAAGAAAAAAAAGTAAGGATTGGGGAGATAAATAAACGAACATGTCATGACCGAGTTAAAGATGAAGTCGATATTCGTGTGTGATACTATTTTTAATTTATCTACATTCTTCGATGAACAATAAAGAATAGAGTGCCTTAGGAATTTCAGGGTTTTAACTTTCAATCATATTAATTTTATACGGAAACTGAAGATTGTAGTTTAATTTTTATTAATACAAATTAACTTTTAGAATTCTCGAGAAATAAAAAACGTTTTGGGAAGTTGAAACCAAATATTTTATGGGTAAATTAACTATCATGTCACTGAATTTTTTTAGAGTTTTTAACCAGCATTTAAACTTCTTGAAACATTTTTTTTATGGTAGCCACCAAAAATTCATAAAATATTATTAAAAAGCAACGAATTGTTCACAAAATTATTGAGTCAAGTCGGGTCTTGCTTGACTCGACTCACTAAGATCTTGAGTTGAACTCATTCAGATCGAGTCAAGTGTTGACCGCATCGAGCTCGAGCTGTTTACGAGTTGCTCAACTCAATTAGCACCCATACTTCTACATAGGTAATTGAAGTTTGTTTTACTTATATATATATATATATATATATATATATATATATATATATATGAATAGTCTAAATGTAATTCTAAGGTAATATATGTTCATAAATATTACTAACATTTTGACAATGCACACACCTTATAGTTATATAAGAATAATTTATTTATTTCTTCTTACTTTTAGATTTAAATATTCAAATTTAATATAAAATAATTTAATTCTTTCTAATATTTGTCTCAGCTCCGACCTCTATCGACATATACATAGTTTAAAATATATAATATTCTGATAATTTTATGGGAAAACTATATATTTAGTGCTCTAGTTATGATATTACTGTTTTGATACATCAAGTATTATTTTTGGCAAAATGGTACATAACGTTACACTTTTTGTTTTGTTTTTGTATCCTAGGCGTTAAAAACTAACGAAGATGATGACATGACTTGGTATAATTATAGTTTTAGTCCAAAACACTTATATATATATACATATATATATATATATGATCAATTTAGTCCAAAATCTATCAATTTAAAACATGATCTTAAATTTGGGGGGTAAAATTGCAAATTACGTTCGACTGGAAGAAGAAAAATGAGGAATTTACAATTTTAATCCAAAATTTAAAATAATGTTTAAATTGATAGAATTTTAAACTAAATTGATAGATTGTATAAGTTTTTTTTACTAAAATTGTTATTAAAATATGGCATCACTATTTTCGTTAGTTTTAATGCTCGGGTATTAAAACATAACAAAAACATAACGTTAGATATTATTTTACCAAAAATAATAATTAAAATACTAAAACAATAACGCGAGAATAATTGAGGTACTAAATATATAATTTTCTCTAGTTTTATTTGTGAAATTTGGAGACGAATAAAAAACAAAATATAATATAAGTGATAGCTGGATAACGCACTTGAAGTTAAAAGCTGTGGGGGCACCCAAGTGTTTATAATTATTTACAATTACTATTTGCACGATATCCAAACTAAGAATTAAAACCAAAATACAAACGTGATATAATTCGAATACACTTGCCAGGATTCCATTGGTTCTACCTTTACACGTGGAACTAGATTAATGAGGGACGATCATTCAAGTGTACCACGCCGGCCATATCTTAAACCGCCTCGAATCTATTTTTCGAGAAATTATATTATGAGTCTTTCTCCTTACGTCATCCGTAGACCAACCGTAGACCAATCAATAAAATGTATTAATTTTGTTATTTTTTTCTATTTCATTTCTTTACCAAGTTAATCTTCACTCATCTCTATTATAAATTAATTTAAAAATAAATACATTTTATTAGTTGGTCTCATGAATAACGTGATGGGAAAGATCATGATATAATTTATCCTCTTTCTCACCACCTAATTAGAGTGAAAACAATAAAATTAAATGTGAAATTCGAGGCGAAAATATAAATGTACATTTTGTCACTTTCCATATATATAATTTTTAAATAGATAAATTACGCAAATCATCATTGAATTTTACTCTTAAACTTATTTTGGCCCCTGAAATTTTAAAATGTACAATTTACTCACTGAAGTTTAGACATCGAACGTTTTTTTGGTCATTAAAGTTTAGATATTGAGTGTTTTTGTCACTCTTAAACCCCTAACGATCGTAAATGGTGGTCATTCGGTCCTAAAATTTACTAGTCACTTTGTCTCAACCTTTGAGTCTGAATTCGACCTTCATTTTGTCAAAAAGTGCTCCGAAGCTCACAAACCGACCAAAACCTTATGCTTTTTCTCTCTTTGGTCTTCTTCCTTCGTCGCCTGATGGAGCCCATTTCTCGGTATATTGCTTCTCTCGTGCCGATGAAATTTTCTACCGTTCGAATCTTAAAAAATTTCTTCATTCACTGATAAATAAACGTCATCAAAAAATTGAAAGATGAGTGATAAAAGAATATTTATTGTCTAAATTAGTATTGTATTTAAATATTAAGTAATTATCTTTAGTTATCTTATTTAACAATAATATAAAATATAAAAACATATTTTATGATAGTTTTATATAATCCTTTAAAAGAATTTTAATTAACAATTAAAATTAAATAAATGAATAGTTTTAACGAAAAATATTTCTTAGTATGGGTAAAATTTGTTTTTTACTTATCAAACTAGCTGAATCCAGCTGTAGAACTTTGGTTGCCTAGCTGCACTCCTGGCGGTTACGAATGGCGCAATGCCACATGTGAAATGCAACCTTGCTGCAGCTTTGCTCATTCTACAAATTCCTTGTATTATCAAGTTGTAAATGCAATCAAATTATGATGAAATGAACTGAGTATTTACTCCTCTATCTTCTATTTTTTATTAGGGTTTATTTAATATGCTTAACATGGTATCCTTCGCCATGTTGATCCTGGTGTTCTTTGCTTCCGTTTTTGCACTCTAAACCTCTCGGTTCTCATTTCTTTTCGTTGGTGCTTCATCATGCCTTCTGGTGTTGAGTTAGCTGCGCCCACAGCTTCATCCATGGACGACTCCTCTTGTCAAGGGTTTTTCAACAAACAGATTAGTGTGTGTCTTGATTACACTAATTTTCTCCTTTGGCGTCAGCAAGTTCTCCTCATGGTTCGCGGGCAAGGTCTGGAACACTACCTCGATGTTGACTACACCCCACCGACGAAGTTTATGACTGAGGCTGATGGCTCCAAGGTTCCCAATCTAGTTTATCAACATTTCTTCAAGCAAGATAGTTCTCTTGCTTCATGGTTATTGTCCACTATCAATAAGTCTATCCTCCCTCATCTTGTTGGATCAGAATCCTCTTCTTCTATTTGGAAAACTGTTGTTCTCCGATACTCCAATCTCTCCACTACTCGTGTCATGCACTTACACTGTCGTCTCCGATCACTCAAGAAAGGAACCTTGTCGATTAGTGATTACACAGCTCAAGTTAAGGAGATATGTGATCTCCTCGCTATCTGTGGGAGCCCTATTACTGAAATGGAGCAGGTTGCTACGATCCTCAATGGTTTACCCTCCGAGTTTGAGTCTGTTGTGGCAGTCATCACAGCCAGAAAAGATCCATATTCATTTGACAGTGTTGTGTCCTTACTCATTGATGCTGAAACACGTTTGGAGGATCCCATGCATCTCTCGGTTGTGGTCAACAATACAGTGCTGAATCATGACTCCATTGGATCTGACTCTCGTCCTACGTATTCTCCCAATTGTGGTGCGCGTGGTGGGAGATCTGGACCAGGGTGTCGTTTCAAAGGTCGAACCAGGTTGCAATGCCAAATATGTGGTAAACTTGGTCACCTAGCTGACCGTTGTTGGCACAGGTTTGATCAAGGTTTTCAGGCCCCCCAAGCCTTCAGTCGAGCCCTATGCTTGTTGTTGTACACATGATACTCCTGAGGGTGCCTATGACCCATTTGTTTCAATTGATGCTACTGCCTCACCTTCTATAGAGACACCTCAGGTCAACACACTAGTTGGCCCTTCAACAGTATGATACCCAAACTCAGGTGCTACACACCATGTTACCAAGGACGTTTCTCAGATTCATGATGGTCACAAGTACACAGGTCAGGGTAAGGTTCTTATTGGTGATGGATCGTCCCTCCCTATCTCTCATATTGGGCACTCTACTTTACAAACTAAGTCAACTATATTACTTATTGATTAGTTGATGCACGTTCCAAATATAACTCGTAATCTGATGTTTGTTTTTAAGTTTACTCGTGACAATCATGTATATTTCGAGTTTCACTCTTCTTATTGTTGTATTAAGGATGCACAGACAGGTCAGGAGTTGTTGAGAGGCTCTCAACATAATGGTCTGTACGTGTTGCATGTTGCTTCTTCTTCTTCTTCACCTAGATCTTCTGCTTTTACTTGCACTGTCTCCTCTTCCGAATATTGGCTTTGGCACAATCGATTGGGGCTCCTTCCTCTTCTGTTGTGAGTACCGTGTTGCGTAAGCCAATTATCGCGGACAAGAATAATCTGTGCCATGCATGTCAGCTTGGCAAGAGTCACTGCTTACCTTTTCAAGCTTCCTCTAATGTGTATTCGAAACCTTTCCAACTAGTGGAAATAGATATTTGGGGGCCAGCTCCTGTCACCTCTACTGGTTATAGATATTACATGTCATGTGTGGATTTATATTCTCGATACACTTGGATTTATTTGCTGAAAAACAAATCCGATGCATGTACTGCTTTTCAGTTGTTTTATGCTTTAATTGAAACTCAATTTGATTCAAAGTTATTAGCAGTTCAAGTTGATTGAAGTGGAGAATTTAAGTTTCTTGAACATTATTTGGCTCGATTAGGGATTCAATTGCGTGTTACTTGTCCTCATACATCCCAATAAAATAGGGTCATCGAACGGAAACACATACATATTCTCTAAACAGCTCTTTTCTTGCTAGCACTACCACTTTTATATTGGTCATATGCTGTGATAAGTGCCACTTTTCTGATCAATCAGATGCCTTCCAAGACCTTGGGTGACAAGTCCTCCTATCAACTTCTATACAACAAGGTTCCCAACTATCAGTTTTTTCGGGTCTTTGGATGTCCTTGCTATCCCCATTTACGACCATACAATAAACACAAAATGGATTTTCAATCTAAACCATGTATTTTTCTGGGTTATACACCTCGTCATCACGGTTACTTGTGTCTTGATCCTACCACTGGCAGAATATTTACATCTCGACATGTTATTTTCAATGAAACAATATTTTCCCATGCCAATA
Organism: Hibiscus tridactylites; assembly: GCA_958450335.1. Lineage (NCBI taxonomy): Eukaryota > Viridiplantae > Streptophyta > Magnoliopsida > Malvales > Malvaceae > Hibiscus > Hibiscus tridactylites. Next base: position 16,972,213 of record OY288279.1, on the reverse strand, counting down.
TTAGTTTTACCTCACCATGAGCTTCTTCTACATTGTTATCACCTCCCCTTCATGTTCCTGGTACTACCTCAGTTGATACTTATGTACCCTTCCCAGCTTTTTCAAATGATACCAGTACTAATCCTACACCTTCTACCCATGTTGCACCTGACAACTCTCATGAGCATCATACCTCTTCAGCTCATACTACATCTGATAATCCTCCTGAACATGTTACTGATCAACACTCATGTCCTATATCTCCCTCATCCAACCTAACGTCACCTGTTTCAGTACCTTGTGAGTTACCTGGTGTTGGTTATGCTCCTGATATTGATCATTCTTCTATTATTAATACTCAGGGTGATATTGCTGAGCCTTCATTGGATCGGGTACCAACCTCTACTAATAGTCACTCGATGGTCACAAGGGGCAAAGCATGGATTTTCAAGCCTAATATCTTTCATTTTTAGTTTGATGATCTTTCTCCCACTGTTCATGATGCTTTGCAAGATTATGTGTGGTGCAAAGCCGTTTAAGATGAATACAATGCTCTATTGGAAAATGATACTTGGGACCTTGTCCAATTGCCTCCTACTCGGAAAGCCATTGGCTGCAAATGGTTGTTTAAAGTCAAACGCCATGCAGACAACACAGTTGAGAGATTTAAAGCCCGTCTCGTAGCCAAGGGATACTCCCAGTTTGCTAGTGCTGACTTTAGAGAAACATTTAGTCCAGTCGTAAAGTTCTTCACTGTGAACCTTGTTTTGTCAGTTGTTGTCACCAATGGATGGCCAATCCACCAAGTTGATGTGAATAACGCTTTCTTAAAGGGTGACTTGCTCGAGAATGTTTACATGGAGCAGCCAGCAGGTTTCACACAGCAAGCAACTGATGGTACCATGCTTGTGTGCAAATTAAAGAAAGCTCTCTATGGCCTCAAACAAGCTCCACGTAATTGGTTTGATAACTTGAAAGCCTTTCTCTAAGAATTGGGATTTAAATCCTCTTATGTTGATGCATCACTGTTTGTTTACAACAATGATGGTGCGACTACCTACATGGTGGTCTATGTCGATGACATATTAATTACTAGAGCTTCTCAAACTCATGTTCAAACAGTTATCAGAAAAATGGATCAAAAATTTTCCCTTAAAAACCTTGGTGATTTGAGTTTCTTTCTGGGAATTGAAGTTCAACATGTTCATGGTGGATTGTTTCTATCTCAAAGAAAGTACATAACTGAACTTCTTGTTACCACTGACTTGAGTGATGTTAATGAAGCAAGTTCACCTATGGTCACTACTCCCAAATTATACAAAGAAGATGGTAGCCCGTTGCATGATCCACACGAATATTGACGTGTTGTAGGATCTTTGCAATATGTCTGTCATACCAGACCAGACATTGCAGTGTCTGTCAATAAGGTTGCTCAATTCATGCATCAACCCACTAATCTTCATTGGATGGCAGTAAAAAGAATTCTTCGATACCTGAAAGGAACACTTGAGTTTGGCCTCTGGTTCTCTCCCCAGCGTACGTCTCTCTTGAAACTTCATTCTTTTTCTGATGTTGATTGGGGCAGTGATCTCAACGACCGATGCTCGATATCTGGGTATTGTTCTTATCTTGGCATGCACTTAATCACCTGGTGCTCACGCAAGCAACGGGTCGTATCCAGATCCACTGCTGAGGCTGAGTTTCGCAGCATAGCTGATGCTGCCTCTGATGTTCTATGGCTGCAAGCTGTTCTTCACGACATGCACATTACTCTTGACACTATCCCAATCATTTGAAGTGAAAACACAAGTGTTGTGGCAATGGCAACAAACCATGTTATGCATGCCAAAACCAAACATGTGGATCTTGATCTTTTCTTTGTTCGAGAGAAGGTTACATCGCAACAGCTACAAGTTCGTTACGTACCGGCCGCAAGTCAAGTTGCAGATGCTCCCACCAAACCTATTTCTATTGCTCATTTTCAGGACTTCCGTCATCAGCTTTGTGTTAGAAAATTCTCAGAACTTGAAGAATCACGGGAAATATTAGAGGAACAAAATAGTCACCAACAAATCTGTTGCAACGTCCCCAACAAACCAGCTGGATTCAGCTGTTGGACTTTGGTTGCCTAACTGCACTTCTGGCGGTTACGATTTGCGCAATGCCACCTTGAAATGCAGCTTTGCTCATTCTATAAATTGCTTGTATTATCAAGTTGTAAATGCAATCAAATTATGATGAAATGAACTGAGTATTTACTCCTCTATCTTCTATTTTTCATTAGGGTTTATTTAATATGCTTAACAATAGATACATATTACATTAATTAAAACATGATATTTCAAAAATATATGAATCCATTAAATGGTCTAGTTAAAAAGTGAATTATTTTTATCTTTACGCAATTTCGATTCAAGCAGTTTATCTACGTGATGCGAACATTTTAAAAAATATATGAATAAAAAAATAGATAGTATCATATCTCAATAGGCTTGCAAATCCTTCCACCAAAATAATACTAGGGTTATGTACGTTAATAGAACAGCGAATATGAGTAAAGTCTTTTGTCCCAGTTTGATTTTGATATGGATTATCTTGATTGTATTAGTGTCGAAGTTATATATAATACAATCTATTCTTGATTAATGGAATCCACATCCCTTACAAAAAAAAAACACACCGAAATAATAATAATAATAATAATAATAATAATAATAATAATAATAATAATAATAATAATAATAATAATAAAGATGTTAGAACCCAATAAATGTATCAGTGGAAAAGTAGATGATATTCATACTAGGAGACACAAGTTTAATCCGTTTTATCTACAAAATTTATGTACATTGTCAAAGGGTTAAAGTATATGTATCGAAACTTCGGGTAGGCCTAAGGAACATGATCCACCCAACTTTTATGATTTGATTTGATTTTATGCCCCTAAAAGTTCTGAAACTATTAAAATTAAATCTATATCCCTCCCAAAAAATTTCGGTTTAATTTTTAATACCTTATCAGTTTTGAAGGTGACATACTTAAATTTTACCTCTATCTATTATGGCATATGAGATTACTGCTATTTAGTTTTTTAAGATGTATTAAATTTGAAATTAGTGAAATTAAAGACCAACATTCTATTTATTATAGTTTTCTTTTAAAGACTTATTAATTTTAGTGATAATCCTTCTCATAATTTCATTATAGTTCCGTCCCAATTAGTACTCTCAAAATTAAGTACTTGTGAAGAATTGACACTACACAAAAGATTGACATTGATATAAGCATCCAAAATACTATGAAAACGCTAGAAAAAATAGTCTTCTCGAAATAAGATTACCTAATAAAATAATGAGCCACCTTATTAGAATTCAATGAAAATAGATAAGTTGAAAAAGAACTTAACATCCATCAATTCAAGAAATGACGATAAAATTAACATTGAAAAAAAATAAACTTACAAAGTAAGACCAAAAGTTGTATGATAAGATATAAGATAAAATCTTCAATTATTTTTTAAGAAAAAGAGAAGACCTATAAAATTAAATAAAAACAAAATTTTGAATTTGCGAAATAAATAAAACAAATATAAAAAATAAAAGTGATTGATGGATAAATTTATCAACATTGATTAGATCGACATGAGTGTGGTTAAACGTGATAAAGGTAAAATAACAATTAATATTTTTATTAGAATATAACAATAAATTAAACAAAGGAAATGTGTAATAAAAAAATTGAGAGAGCGAACAAGGTGAGTTGGGCACGTTCAAATTTAATAAAAAAAATAGTTGAAAATATTATGAACTAGGAATCAATCTTTTAAATTACAAAAAAATATTATGAATTACAAAAACAAATAATTAATTTTAGGATGAGTCTACCATGTGCGACGAATACCGTTAAACACCACTAATGCTAAATATCGTTAAATTAATTAATAAAAAATTAAAATTTTAATGACCCGTCAAATAATTAATAATTACTTAAAAAATCAATTAAATTATTATATATATATTAAAATTTTATTTTTTAATAAGGGTGAACTATTTATTTAGTACCTCACATATTTTCGTATTTCTATTGAACCCTCGTTATTTAAATATTATTTCAATTTGACACTATACTTTATAAAAAAAATTAACCCTTAACCCTTAACCTAAAGCCCTTAAACTCTTAAACATATACACTTGTTTCTATTGAAAAATCTTAAATTTTGAAAGTTCAACTTTTTCTTCCCTTGTTTCTGGTATTTGCTTGATGTTAACTGTTCTTTTGCCTGAGCATTTTGTCTAAAACGATCAACTTCCTATATTTTCAAACTGAAAAAAAAATTATCTTTTGAATTTAGGTGCTGATGTTACTTAGATCATCATAATCATTTATGTTAGTCTGGATTTTATTGCAAGATGGATGTTGAAAGCCTTCAAAACTCTAAATTTTATTTAAAACTTCAAAAAATAAGCAACTTTCCATATGTTTTGTTTGTGAAATTGTACTTTTTCGTTTTTTTCTTTTACTTTGAAGATGGATTTCGCATGTGTTTCTGTAACTACCGGAATGAATAACTTGGACGAAATTTTTAAAAAGGGTTACAATTAATCGGCTTTCGAACATAATCGAGGAAGCTCGATAAATCTAGTCTAGGCGTTTGCATAAGGTTTTGTGGAGCTGTTGTATGTAAAAGTGTCTATCGCAATGTAGTGCAAGTGTACACGACGCAAGTAGTAAAGTGATACGGAAGTATCAGATATCGTCTCCACAGGGACTGGGCTAATAGCTTCACCTTGAATTAATGCACGAAGGTGAAAGAATAGTTTAAGTTGTTGTCACGAAAATAATAAAGAGAACAGGAAAAATAATATTAAAATAATCAAGATAGAGAGAATGTGATGGTATTGAATTGCTCAGTAGTGTAGGTGTTGCAAAGTCTAGGAATATCTGTTCTGTCTTCGTCCCTGTCGCGGCAGCGGTCTGTTGTTAGTCGCGGCAGCGATCACACAACTCTGTACTTCAAGCTTGGCAAGAATCCCTATTGTGCCTTGGCCTATCCCTAGGTCCAAGTCTATCGATGAACACGTCTTTGATGATACCTCCCGACGTGAATCGAAGGATGAACACCGATGTTGTTGAATTCTTCCTTAGCCACTTAACCTCGTCCTATCCCTAGGTCCGAGATAGTTCAACTATAAACTAGAGAACCCGCATTTATTCCTTTCGTATACTTAACTCTCCCGATATTATGTAAATAGATAACCTCACAATGCTCTCCTGATACTCTTGCAAGATGTTAATAACCAGAATAAGTGAACTTGAAGTTTATTTTATTGAACAGAAAATTCTTAAAACAAAAGCAATCCTAGCAACTACTTTACAAATCAACCCGTGGCCCTAGGGGGAATTTAGAACATGTTGAGAAAGGGAAAACGGCTAGGGTTTTTAGGAAGAAGGCTAGAGATAGATGATGTCCTCTCCTAGGTCGAATTACATGCCTTTATATAGGCCTTGGGTTCAAGTTTTCTAGTATGACAAGAATACAAGTTTAAATTAAAGTACAACTCTATTAAAAACTAAATCTTCAGAGCACAAGTCTTTAATTCGTCCTTCCTTCTTGCTTGGAGTTTCTTCCTTGAACTTTGGGCTTGGCCTTCATTCTGATCTAGGGCTTGGAAAAATATAAGGGTATTCCACGACAGACGAGCTTAATTTTATCTTTCTGTCGAGGCCCACTTTGCTTCTTCTCCTTACTATCGTTGTCGTCCTTGGCTGCCACGGCAGCGGCCTTGGCAGCATCGTCCTCTTTGTCTGCACATCCAGTTCCAGCTCTGCTGTATCACTGCCCAGCGCCTGCTTCTCCATCTGCTACAGCAGCAATCTGCAAAAGCAACCAATTTCAGTAGAAACTGTGCCATTTAATATTTTTGTGATGTATAACTGAAATCTAACCTAAATGCAATGAATTATGCTTGAATACAGCAGAAATATGGGTTAAATAGGGGTAAATAATAGAACTTTTACACACTCAACACACTCCCAAACTCAAGTTTTTTCTTGCCCTCAAGCAATTCAGACCCAAATAAAATATTTTTGTTTGGCTTAAAACAGTGAACTTTCCCTTACCTTCCATTCTTTCCCTATTGAGAGCAACATCTTGTCGGATAATTTAAGATTCGTCCGGAACCTTGCTATAATCCTCGTTTAGTGTGTACATGCTTATGAACAATTATATACCAAGACTTCCTTAGTTTCACCAGAATATTTCAGCTTCTAACTTGAATTTTTATGCAAAAGTTCATCTTTTTGGAGGCAATTCTTAGGCTCCCTTAGTTTTTGTTTAGACTCGATTTTATTTTCTCAAGCTTAAGTTTGACTAGAGCCGGTTTTGGGCACCTCTAGCTAACTTCCTAGAGCCGGTTTCGGGCACCTCTAGCTCTAGGTGTATTGAGTCTATTTTTCTTAACTTCTTTTCCTAGAGCCAGTGTTAGGCACCTCTAGGGGCTATTCAAGTGCTAAGCTTCCTATTCTAGTTAACTAGTAGAGTTTTAGGCAATATAAAAGTCACAATTGGTGTTTAAGTTTCAGAACTATAGTAAGGCTCTAAACTGCTCCTAAAATTATCCTAAAGGCACTTCCACGACAGAAGTTGTCACGGCAGGTAAGTTCAGTTCAAAGACTTAAGCCAAAATTTTCAATTTCATTTTTTAATAGCAAACATAAATTAAGTAAAAGACACAATTTTTTAAACTAAAAACGACTCCATTAATGGAGGGATGCCACCCTCAAACTCGAGGGTTGCATTGTCCTCAATCCAAATGACAGTAAAAAGAAAATAAAAAGTACATCACAAAATATAAAAAAGGCAGACAACAAAATAAGGTAAGAAACTTAAAATTTAGGCGCTGTCGTCGCCGCTGCTTCTGCTGAGGTGGATCTGCCGACGGGCAGGAACCTTCTTGGCCGGTTGGCGGATGGAGGAGGCAGAGGTATTCTTCATTTTGGCCTCCCTTGGAGGTTGAATGCGAGTAGGGGAGATGTGAGGAGGTTTCTCCACTACCTGTACCTCAGAGCTGCTACTGCCGCTGTCGCTGCCGCTATCCTTCTTGCTTTTGTCTGCCACTGTTTTTTGCCGCTTCACTGGTGTGAATTCCTTGGACAAATTCCTCTTGACAGAGGGTTCATCATCGGATTCCTCCCAGATCGAGGAAGAGGAAAAACCTGCTATGTAGGCATCTAGTTCTTCTGAAGGCATCCTTCTCTAGGTTCCTCGGGAAGAGGTTTCAGTTGCACTGTTGCTGCCTGCAGCTGTTACGACATGGGTCGGTGTGGACGCTGCAGAAGGCGTCTTGAGCGTGGCAGCAGGTGTAGGGGTATGAGCAGGGGTGGGGGCAGCAAAATATTGGTTGGGGAAGGCAGGAAATACAACACCGGGGAAATTAAGAGAGGTTTGAAAAAATTATATCGTGGCTGTGGTGAAATCCCTGATGAAACTCATGAGGCCGAGCTGTCGTTCCTCCTTCTTGTGTATGGCAACAAGGATCTGGGAGGAGGTGTTGGCAGGAGGTGCTGCTGTTGTAGGCTGCCTGGGTTCTGTGGCAGCAGGCTCAGTGTTAGTTGGTTCTGTCGGCTCTGCTACTGTGGCAGTAGGGTCGAAAAATGACAGTGGGGTGACAGCAATGAGTTCCATCGGGCTGAGTATATTTCGCTCAGTCCAGCCTTTCCCTTGGACTTGTAGGTCAGTGGCAGCTTCTAGTACTTGGTGGCCGCGACAGAGGGCGGTAATGAGATAGGGGAAGTAGAGCGGTCCGGACGGCCGGTGGGCACATTCCAATATACTCTCTTAGATGTATCTGCCAACGTTAATTGGCCTCTCATTTAATATAGAATGAATGAGGGCTAACCTTGGTTGGTCTACGGTTGTATTGTATGAGGATGGCATGATAGGCTTTTTGATGAAGGCGTTCCACAGTTTTGCCTCTGAGGTGAGTTAAACCTTCTTCATTGTCCTTGGGTTTTTCGGATCAGTGTTCCATTGTGTACCTTCTTCCGTGAGTTTTTCCATGACAGCGTCGTAGGCAGCAGGTTCTAAGCTCTCGAGAAATTGTTGGTGGCCATCTTCTTTGCTGCCCACATAAAATCCATAGAGAGTGTTGATATATTCTGGCTCGAAGGGCACCTCTCTCCCTCTGACAGTGACTGTTGTCATGTTCCTGCTGCTGGTGGCAGCATAAAAATCTCGGACAAGAGACACATTCATCTTCTCTGGTTGTTCTGCAAAGATCTGCCACTGCAGAACTCTGATTTTCCTAGCGATAAACGACTGCAGTCCCAGGTTCCCCTCCTTGGAAGTGTAGATAAAGCCCTTCTCCTCCCACATGTCACGAATCTGGAAGGATCGTGGGGTTGATGTTGCCGAGGTAGAGCCTGAAGCAGCACTTCTGCGGGTTTTTCTAGAAGACATGGTTGCAAGGATTGTGTAAGAAAAAATGAAAGCAAGTGAAAATTCGAGAGAAAACAAGTAAGAAGAGTAGAAGTGAGTGAAAAATGAATAGTAAACGGGGTTTATATAGGAGAGAGTTTGCTGCCCGTTGGAGCTGTAACGGTAGTCGCGAATAACGGGGCCAACTGTTACGCGGTTTATGACGCGTTTGTCACGCGTTTCTGTTTCTGCTTCGCGTCTGTTATGCGTTTGCATATTTGTCGTGACAGCATGTTGACAGGCTGTAATTTCCGCGTCTGTCGCGATAGTTGTAACGGCAGGCTCCAGAGTTGGGCTTTTTGGGTTGATGGAAAGATGGTGGACTGAATTCACTTCTCCTTTTCTTCTTGTCTCCTTTATTTCCTAAAAATAATAAAAATAAAAACATTATTTCCTAAAAATAAAATAAATCTAATTTCCTAATATATAAATAATAAATATTAAAAATAATTAAAAATAAAATTTAGGTTAAATTAGGGGTGCCATGTGGGGCATCTCCTAAGGTAACCACTTCCTGCATTCTTGGGGCTTCATTCCCCTGATAATGCTTCAATCACTGTCCAATGACTTTGAATTGGTGCTCGTCTTTTAAAGATCTAATCGTGATGGCACCATGGGGAAAAACCTGCACCACTTGGAATGGGCCAGACCATCTAGATTTCAGCTTCCCTGGGAAGAGTTTCAACCTAGAATTAAATAACAGCACAAGCTGCCCTGGGCAGAACTATCGTGGCAGCAACTTCTTGTCATGCCACTTCTTGGTATTTTCTTTGTAGATTCTCGCGTTGTCATAGGCCATTGTTCGAATTTCTTCAATTTCTTTCAGATCAAGTAGCCTCTTCTGCCCCGCTTTTTCCAAGTCCATATTAACTGTCTTGATGGCTCAGTATGCTCTGTGCTCAATTTCGACAGGTAAATGGCATGTTTTCCCGTAAATCAGCCGATAAGGAGACATTCCTAATGGAGTTTTGAACGATGTCTTGTATGCCCATAACACATCAGTGAGGTGTAGAGACTAGTCCTTCTGAGTTGGCTTAACCATCTTTTCAAGAATGTTCTTGACCTCTCTGTTGGATATTTCAGCCTGTCCATTGGTCTGACGGTGGTACGCTGTTGCAATCCGATGTTTGACACCATACTTTTTCAAGGCAGCAGTTATAACCCTATTGTCAAAATGTCTCCCTTCATCACTGATAATCGCCTTAGGGATGCCGAATCTAGAAAAAATGTTTTTATGCAAAAACCTTTGAACCGTTTTGGCATTATTTTTCTGAGTGGCGATCGCTTCAACCCACTTGGACACATAATCCACTGCCAGAAGGATATATAAGTTTCCACATGAAGTTGGGAATGGTCCCATAAAATCTATCCCCCAAACATCGAAGATCTCAACTTCAAGAATATTTTGCAGTGACATCTCGTGTCTCCTTGAGATGTTTCCAGTCTTTTGACACTTGTCACAGTTCTTGTATAATATTTGGGCATCTTTGTACAATGACGACCAATAGAATCCTCACTGAAAAACCTTGGCAGCAGTTTTGTTACCTCCTAAGTGTCCTCCATACTGTGAAGCATGACAGTGATAAAGTATATCTTCATGTTCATCCTGTGGTACACATCTCCTTATAACCTGATCTGCACAAATTTTGAAAAGAAGAGGTTCATCCTAATAATAATGTTTAACATCATTTTGGAACCTCTTCCTAGCTTGATAATTCAGGTCAGGAGGAGTTATTCCGCTAACTATGAAATTAATGAAATCAACATACCAGGGGAGTTCAGAAAACTTACCTGCCGCCATGGCTGTCGCGGCAATGATTGTGGCAGCAAACAACTGCTCATCAGGGAAGGTCTCTAATATGTGTGTTTCGTCTGCCGGTAGATTCTTCCCCTTCTCCAATCTTGACAAGTGATCTGCAACTTGATTCTATGCCCCCTTTTTGTCTTTGATTTCCAGGTCGAACTCTTGCAGTAGCAGAATCAAATGTATCAGTCGAGGCTTTGCATCCTTTTTAGTGAACATATACTTTAATGCAGAGTGGTCCGTGTGGATTATGACCTTCGTTCCAAGTATATAAGAACGGAATTTGTCAATGGAGAATACCACAGCTAATAGTTCCTTCTCTGTGGTAGTGTAATTCACTTGGGCCTCGTTCAGTGTTTTGCTGGCATAATATATGACATGAAAAAGTTTGTCTTTCCTTTGCCCAAGTGCTGCTCCGACAGCATAATCACTAGCATCACACATGATCTCAAACGGCAGTGTCCAATCTGGTGGTTGTACTATTAGGGCTATTACCAGCTTTTCTTTCAGAACCTTGAATGCCTCAGTACATTCAACGTTAAAGTCGAAGGGATGGTTCTGCTCCAGAAGATGGCATAGGGGTTTGGTGATCTTTGAGAAGTTCGCGATGAACCTCCGATAAAACAAGCTAATTTTATGGTGGGTGGCGGCAGCTTTTCGACCACTTCTATTTTAGCTCTATCGACTTCTATGCCACGATAGCTAATTTTATGGCCAAGGACTATCCCTTCATCCACCATGAAGTGACATTTTTCCTAGTTTAATACCAAGTTCGCTTTTTCACATCTCTCGAGCATCTTCTGAAGGTTGCCTAGGCAACTTTCAAAGTTGTCTCCAAAGACTGAAAAGTCATCCATAAAGATTTCTAGGAAATCCTCCACCATATCGGAGAATATTGCCATCATGCACCTTTGAAAGGTGGCTGGTGCATTACAAAGTGCAAATGGCATCCTCCTAAAAGCATAAGTTTCGTATAGACATGTGAACGTCGTCTTTTCTTGATCTTCCGGTGCGATGGCTATTTAATTGTAACCTGAGTAACCATCAAGAAAACAATAGTAAGGTTTACCCGCAAATCTATCAAGCATTTGATCAATAAAGGGTAAAGGGAAGTGGTCCTTCCGGGTAGCTTTGTTAAGCTTCCGGTAGTTCATACAAACCCTTCAACCGGTCACAGTCCTGGTTGTGATTAGCTCTTTTTCTTCATTGGTTATCACAATCATTCATTCTTTCTTGGGAACGAACTGCGCCGGGCTCACCCATTTGCTATCTGAGATGGCGTAGATTATTCCAGCATCTAGCCATTTGATTATCTCTTTACGCACTACTTCTTGCATAGCATGGTTCAGACGTCTTTGTGCATCAATGGTCGGCTTATGATCATCCTCTAAAAGAATTTTATGCATACATAATGCCGGACTGATGCCTTAGATTCAGCTATCGTCCATCCAATAGCCTTATTGTGCTGCTGCAACATCCCTATTAGCTGTTGTTCATGTTCCTGCATCAACTTGGAAGAGATGATTACGGGCAACGTATCATTTAAACCAAGAAAAACATATTTTAGCTGTCATGGCAGGGGCTTAAGATCTAGAACAGGGGGCTCAACAGTTGATGGCTTTTGAATTACATGGTTATCCGAGGTGTAACTTAAGGGCTCGAATAACTTACCTGGATGATTGCCTATCCAGTTTACCTCCTCTTGATCTTCAGTATCAGATGTATCAGATTCTGAGGGGTTGCTGTCATCAGTGCTGTCGTGACAGTCTTTTAAGTGGCTGCCGAGGCAGTGACCAATTTTTATGTCGTGGCAGCCCGACCTGATGCCGGGTTGGTCAAGGGTAACTGTTGAGTGTGTAAAAGTTCTATTATTTACACCCTTTTTAACCAATATTTCTGCTCCATTCAAGCATCATTTCATTACATTTAGGATAGTTTTCAGCAAAACATCACAAATATATAAAAGGCACAGATTCTACTAAAAATGGTTGTTTTTGGCAGGTTGCCGCCGTCATAAACGGTGAAGGCAGGCGCGGGACAGAAAAGCAGAAGAGCTGAACTGGACAAGCAGACGAAGAGGACAATGCTGCCATGGAGCTGCTGTGACAACAGAGGACGACAGCAAGTTGCTGCCATAGTAGACGGAGAAGGCAGGCGCAGGGCAGAGAAGCAGAAGAGCTTAACTGGACAAGCATACGATGAGGACGAAGCTGCCATGGACCTGTCGTGACAGCAAGGTGACAGCAACCTTATGAAGAGGAAAAGTAAAGTGGACCTCGATAGATAGAGAAAAATCTGCTCGTCTGTCGTGTGAAAGCCAAATATTTTTCCAAGCCCCGGATCAAAAGATATGTCAAGCCAAAGTTCAAGGAGAGAAAATCCCAAGAAACAAGGAGGACGGCTGAAAAGTAGGATCCTTGAAGATTAAGTTTTTATTAGAATCATACTTTTAATTAAAGTTGTAATCCTTGTTACCTTAGATAACTTGAGCCCAAAGCTTATATAAGGGCATGTATTTTAACCTAGGAGATAATCCACACATCATACCCCATAACCGACAACCAAAAACCCTCCGCCGTTTACCCGCCGTTTACCCGCCGTCGGCATGTTCTAAAACCCCCTAGGGCCACGGGTTGATTTGTAAAGTAGTTGCAAGGGTTGTTTTGTTTTAGGAATTTTCAGTTCAATAAAATAAACTTCAAGTTCTCTTATTTTAGTTATTAATATCTTGCAAGAGCATCGGGAGAGCATTGTGAGGTTATCCATTTACTTAGCATCGGGAGAGTTAAGTATACGAAAGAAGTTAGAGCAAGTTCTCTAGTTTATAGTTGAACTATCTTGTGCCTAGGGATAGGGCAAGGTTAAGTGGCTAAGGAAGAATTCATACACATCGGTGTTCATCCTTCGATTCACGCTGGGAGGTATCATCAAGACGTGATCATCGACAGAATTGGACCTAGGGATAGGCCAAGGCAGATCTGGGATTCTTGCCAAACTTGAAGTACGGAGTTGGTGTGTTTGCTGCCGCGACAGCCAACGGACAACCAACGGACAGCCGCCGCGACAGGTGCTGTCGGTGACGGGCGCGACGACAGAACTGGATTTCCTAAGCACTGCAATACCTGCACTACTGAGCAATTCAATACCAGCTCATTCTCTCTATCTTGATATCTTTATTCTTTTTATTTACGTTTACTTCATTATTTTCGTGACAAATATCTTAATCTATTCTTTTCCCCTTGTGCAGATAGCGAAGGAAAGGGTTAGCCCAGTCCCTGTGGAGACGATATCTGATACTCTAGTATCACTTTATTACTTGCGACGTGTACACTTGCACTCAATTGTGATAGACTCTTTTACACGCAACAAATTTTTGGCGTCGTTGCCGGGGACTGGCAACACACTCTTACCCTAGCTTCTGCACTTTTCTTTTATTTTTATTTTTATTTTTTATTTTATTTTTTTATTATTTTTTTAACAAAAAAAACTCAAGTGAAAATACAGGTTCAAGGGCATCAACATGACAGGAACAACCATTCAAGAATTGATGTGGGAAAGTTCTTGCAACTACCGTAAAGATATGCTGCCACGACAGCAACAGGGGCAGCAAATGACGATGCCGCAGCAGCAAAAATTTTTATGGTACGATCAAAACACCCAAATTTTTTTATACCATAACAATTTTGTTGAGTGTGTAAAAGTTCTATTATTTACACCCTTTTTAACCCATATTTCTGCTGCATTCAAGCATCATTGCATTGCATTTAGGTTAGTTTTCAATAAAACATCACAATTATATAAAAGGCACGGATTCTACTGAAAGATGGCTATTTTTGCAGGTATCTGCCATAGTAGACGTTGAAGGCAGGCGCAAGACAGATAAGCAGGAAAGCTGAACTGGACTAGCAGCTGAAGAAGACGAACTTGTCATGGACCTGTCACGACAGCAAGGTGACAGCAGATTTATGAAGAGGAAAAGTCAAGTGGACCTCGATAGATAGAGAAAAATCTGCTCGTCTGTCGTGTGAAAACCAAATATTTTTCCGAGCCCCGGATCAAAAGATATGTCAAGCCAAAGCTCAAAGAGAGGAAATACCTAAAAGCTAGGATGCGGCTGGAAAGTAGGAGACTTTAGAGATTTAGTCTTTATTAGAATCTTACTTTTAATTAAAGTTGTAATCCTTGTTACCTTAGATAACTTGAGCCCAAAGCTTATATAAAGGGCATAGATTAAACCTAGGGCAGAAGCGATTACCCCATAACCGAAACCAAACCCCTGCCGTCCACCCGTCACCGACATGTTCTAAATTCCTCCTAGGGTTACGGGTTGTTTTGTAAAGTAGTTGCAAGGGTTGCTTTGTTTTAGGATTTTTTCAAGTTCAATAAAATAAACTTCAAGTTCTTTTATCTTGGTTTTAATATCTTGCAAGAGCATCGGGAGAGCATTGTGAGGTTATCTATTTACTTAGCATCGGGAGAGTTAAGTATACGAAAGAGATAAAAGCGCGTTCTCTAGTTTATAGTTGAACCATCTCGTGCTTAGGGATAAGGCGAGGTTAAGTGGCTAAGAAAGAATTCATACACATCGGTGTTCATTCTTCGATTCACGCCGGGAGGTATCATCAAAGACGTGTTCATCGACAGACTTGTGCCTAGGGATAGGGCAAGGCAGATCTGGGATTCTTGCCAAGCTTGAAGTACGGAGTTAGTGTCTGCTGCTGCGACAGCTAACGGACAGACGCCGCGACAGGTGCTGTCGGCGACGGGAGCGACGACAGAACTGGAGATCCTAAGCAATTCAATACCTGCACTACCGAGCAATTCAATACCAGCCCATTCTCTCTATCTTGATAATTCAATCTTTTTATTTACGTTTTTACTTTATTATTCGTGACAACTTTCTAAAATATTTCCTTTACTTCGTGCAGTAAATCAAGGTGAAGTCATTAGCCCAATCCCTGTGGAGACGATATCCGATATTTCGTATCACTTTACTACTTGCGTCGTGTACACTTGCACTACCATTGCGATAGACTATTTTACACGCAACAAGTTTTTGGCGCCGTTGCCGGGGATTGGCAACATAACTACATCTTTCTTTTATTGCACTTTTTGTTTTTATTTTTATTTTTGCTTTCGTTTTTAGTTTTTCTTTAATTTTTATTTTGTGTTTTCAACTCTTGCTTTTCACAAGGTTCTCTTGTTTATGCGCAGATCGAAAAGAGGCGAAGATCCTGAGTATAAGTTAGATCCAGAAATCGAACGATCATTCAATCTCAAGAAACAGATTCGCCATCTTTTAGACAGGAACGAATACCTTGAAGAACAGCTAGAGCAGATGGCCCGTAACCAGCCTGCTGGAGGAGACATACCGCCTGTCGGCGACCCGCCTGGGGCAGGTGGACGACGGTCATGTCGTGACTACATGCTGAACGATCATGTAGAGCTGGAGACCACGCTGCCGGATATTGATGTTGACAACTTCGAGCTTAAGCCTGTCATGTTTAGTATGATCAACAACGCCGGGCAGTTTAGTGGCTCTGCAACAGAAGATGCTAGAGAGCATCTCAAAACGTTCCAGGAGATCTGTGGTTCGTTTAGGCTACCAGGAGTTAGTCCGGAGATACTGAGGCTTCGGTTATTCCCCCATTCATTGAGGGACAGAGCTAAAACTTGGTGGAATAAACTTACACCGGGTTCTATTATGACTTGGGCAGATCTAACTCGTGAATTCTTATCTCGTTTTAATCCTTCACATTTATCTGAGCGATTACGTAACGAAATTGCTACTTTTCAACAGGAAGATGACGAGCCGATGCACGAGGCCTGGGACAGATTTACTACTCTTCTTCGGAACTGCCCAATGCATGGATTCCCCGTCTGGAATCAGGTAACTAAGTTTTATAATGCTGCTAACTTACAAACTCGCATTCGCATTGATTCTGCAACAAATGGACTATTATTGGATAAAGATCCGGATGAGGCATTGCAAGTTCTAAAAAATCTAGCCAAGAATGAGGAGCAGTTTCCGACAGCTAGAAGAGGGAGTAAACGGGTACTTGCTGTCAAGGATTATGAGGCGGACAGCACTATGAAATCACAGGTAGCATTCCTCACTAAAGCCATGAAACACTTATTGAGTGAAGAGGAAGTACGAGGGTTTGCTGTCGAGGAAGTTTGTGCTACATGTGAGGGAAATCATAGTAGGGATGAGTGCCCTATAAATATAGAAGAAGGAAAATATGTTGGAAATTACAAGCCAAACTACAATTCCAACAACTACAACCCTAATTGGAGAAAGGATCCCAAATTTTCCTGGAGTAATCCTAACAATGCCCTGAATCCGCAAGCATATAATCAGAATCAGGGGGGTCCTAGATTGTTGACGCGACAGCAACTGCAGCCGCAGAACCTGCCGCCTCAGCAACAACAGCAGCCACCACCTGCCACGAGTAGTGTATTGGAGCAGACCCTGGCCACCTTTATGTCTCAGACTGGCACGTATATGGATAATATTAATCAGTTTGTCAAGAAGACAGAAAATTTTATGGATGAAACTAAGATGAGAATGACAAACCATGAGGCCACCTTGAAATCTCTAGAGACACAAATGGGTCAGGTGTCGCAGCATATTAAACCGAGGCAGAATGGAGGTTTTCCTAGCAATACTGAAAATGCTAGACCGCCCCCACATGAGCAATGTAAGGCGATTACTACTAGGAGTGGGAAAAAGTTACCAGGGCCGGAAAAAGAAGTTGAAACAGAAAAGGAACCCGCCTTGAATAAACCTGCCGAGGAAGCTGCCCCGACAGGTGACAAACAGACTGCTGCCGATGAGCCTGTCACGACAGCAGAAGCGACAGAGGAGAAAAAGGAAGATTATCGCCCTCAGATTCGCATGCAGTGGGAAGGACGCATTGCTGATTATCGTCCCCCACCACCCTTCCCTCAACGGATACAACAAGCTAAGCATGAATCTCAACTCAAAAAAATTTATGATATTTTTAAACAGGTTCATATTAATATTCCGTTGTTAGATGTTGTTAGGGAGATGCCCGGTTATGCTAAATTTCTCAAGGATGTCATGTCTAAAAAATCTAAACTTGGGGAATTTGAAACGGTAAGGATGCAAGAAGGTTGCATGAGTATTCTTCATCGGCAACCACCCCAGAAAAAGAAGGATCCAGGGAGCTTCCTCATACCTTGCGTAATCGGCGATAAATTTGTGGGTAAGGCACTTTGTGATCTTGGTGCTAGTGTTAATCTAATGCCCAAATCTGTTTTTCAGAAACTAGGTATTGGCAAGGCGCGGCCCACGACAGTTACCCTACAGCTAGCCGACCGCTCTTACGTTCACCCCGAGGGAAAAATTGAAGATATCTTGGTAAGAGTGGATAAACTTATTTTTCCTGCTGACTTTCTTATTTTAGATTGTGAGGCAGATGAGAACGCACCAGTCATCCTAGGGCGACCCTTCTTAGCCACGGGAAGATCATTGATTGATGTGGAGAAAGGAGAACTCACCATGCGCGTGAATGATCAAGAAATTAAGTTGAATGTTCTCCAAGCAATGAAACATGCCGATGTGGACGAGGAATGCAAGGCCATCATTGAGGTGACCTTTGATCAACCCTGCATCAGGTCGGGCTGCTGAGATATAAAATTTGATCACTGCTGCGACAGCCACCTACAAGCCTGTCATGACAATGACGACGACAGCGATGACGACAGCACCTACGACAGTGACCCCTCTGAATCCGATACACCTGACACTGAAGGTCATGAGGAGGTAAACTGGTTAGACCATCGCCCAGGTAAGTTATTCGAACCTTTAAATTACACTTCGGATAACCATTTAATCCAAAAGCCCTCTACTGTTGAACCACCTGTCTTAGAACTTAAGCCCCTGCCAGGGCAGCTTAAATATGCTTATCTTGGTTGTGATGACACACTGCCTGTAATCATCTCTGCTAAGCTGCCGCAGGAACAGGAACGACAGCTGATCGACATGTTAAGGCAGCATAAAAGGGCGATAGGTTGGACGATAGCAGACATTCAGGGCATTAGTCCGGCAATCTGTATGCACAAAATCCTACTAGAGGAAGATCATAAGCCGACTATTGATGCCCAAAGGCGGTTAAACCTTGCAATGAAGGAGGTAGTGCGTAAAGAAATAATTAAATGGTTAGATGCTGGTATTATTTACGCCATCTCCGACAGTAAATGGGTAAGCCCGGTGCAATGTGTTCCCAAGAAAGGAGGCATGACCGTGATAACCAACGAAAACAACGAGTTATCCCAACCAGGACTGTGACCGGTTGGAGGGTTTGTATGGACTATCGGAAACTTAACAAAGCTACCCGAAAGGACCACTTTCCTTTACCCTTTATTGATCAAATGCTTGATAGATTAGCGGGTAAACCTTACTATTGTTTTCTTGATGGTTATTCAAGATATAATCAAATTGCTATTGCACCGGAGGACCAAGAGAAAACGACTTTCACATGCCCCTACGGTACATACGCATTTAGGAGGATGCCATTTGGACTCTGTAACGCACCTGCCACCTTCCAAAGGTGCATGATGGCTATATTCTCGGACATGGTTGAGGACTTCCTAGAAATTTTTATGGATGATTTTTCTGTCTTTGGAGACGATTTTGAGAGTTGTCTAGGCAATTTACAAAAGGTGCTCGAAAGATGCGAAAAAGCTAACTTGGTTTTAAATTGGGAAAAATGCCACTTTATGGTGGATGAAGGGTTAGTCTTAGGCCATAAGATTAGCTGCCGTGGGATAGAAGTCGACAGGGCAAAAATAGAGGTCATAGAGAAGCTGCCGCCGCCAACAACAGTCAAGGGCATTAGGAGTTTTTTAGGGCATGCTGGTTTTTATAGGAGATTTATTGCCAATTTCTCAAAAATCACGAAACCCCTATGTCATCTCTTAGAGCAGAACCGACCCTTTGACTTTAATGAAGAATGTACTGAAGCATTCAAGGTTCTGAAGGAAAAACTAGTGACAGCCCCCATAGTACAGCCACCAGACTGGACGCAACCGTTTGAAATTATGTGTGATGCTAGTGACTATGCTGTCAGGGCAACACTTGGGCAGCGCAAAGACAGGCTATTTCATGTCATATATTATGCTAGCAAAACATTGAATGATGCCCAAGTGAATTATACCACCACAGAAAAGGAGCTGTTAGCTGTGGTGTTCTCCATCGACAAGTTTCGTTCTTACATACTTGGAACGAAGGTTATAATACACACCGACCACTCTGCCCTCAAGTATTTATTTGCAAAAAAGGATGCAAAACCTAGGTTGATACGATGGATCTTACTATTACAAGAGTTCGACCTTGAGATAAAAGATAAAAAGGGGACAGAAAATCAGGTGGCAGATCATTTGTCGAGGTTGGAGACGGGACAGAGTCTACCGCCAGATGAGACACACATACTGGAGACCTTCCCAGATGAGCAGCTCTTTGCTGCCGCACTAGCTGTCGCGACAGCCATGGCGGCAGGTAAGTCTTCTAACCTTCCTTGGTATGCTGATTTCGTTAATTTTATAGTTAGCGGAATATTACCTTCTAATCTTACTTACCAAGCCAGGAAGAGGTTTCAAAATGATGTTAAACATTATTATTGGGACGAACCTCTTCTTTTCAAAATGTGCGCAGATCAAGTTATAAGGAGATGTGTACCACACGAAGAACAAGAAGACATTCTCCATCACTGTCATGCTTCACAATATGGAGGACACTTAGGAGGCAATAAAACTGCTGCCAAGGTGCTGCAGTCAGGATTCTACTGGCCGACACTGTATAAGGACGCACAGGAATTTTACAAAAACTGTGACAGGTGCCAGCGGACAGGTAACATCTCGAGGAGAAACGAGATGCCACTGCAGAATATTTTAGAAGTTGAAATCTTTGACGTTTGGGGGATTGATTTTATGGGACCTTTTCCATCTTCATGTGGAAATCTTTACATCCTCCTAGCAGTGGATTATGTCTCCAAGTGGGTAGAAGCAATCGCAACTCAAAAGAATGATGCCAAAACGGTCCAAAAGTTTTTGCACAAAAACATCTTTTCTAGATTTGGCATCCCTAGGGCGATTATCAGTGATGAAGGGAGACATTTTGACAACAAGGTAATTGCTGCCGCCTTGAGAAAATATGGTGTCAAGCACAGGATCGCGACAGCATACCACCCACAGACCAATGGACAGGCTGAGATATCCAATAGGGAAGTGAAGAAAATTCTTGAAAAAATGGTTAAACCAACTAGGAAAGATTGATCTTTGCTTCTGAATGATGCATTATGGGCATACAGAACAGCTTTCAAGACTCCATTGGGCATGTCTCCATACCGTTTGATTTATGGGAAAACCTGTCATCTGCCTGTCGAGATAGAACACAAGGCATATTGGGCGATCAAGGCAGTAAACATGGACTTGGACAAGGCAGGCCAGAAAAGGTTGTTGGATTTGAATGAGATCGATGAAATACGGATAATGGCCTACGACAATGCAAGGATTTACAAGGAAAAAACTAAGAAGTGGCATGATAAGAAGTTGCTGCCACGACAGTTCTGCCCAGGGCAGCTTGTGTTGTTGTTTAATTCTAGATTGAAACTCTTTCCAGGGAAGCTCAAATCTAGATGGTCTGGACCGTTCCAAGTAGTTCAAGTTTTTCCCCATGGTGCCATTACAATTCAATCACTAAAGGACGGGCACCAATTCAAAGTTAATGGACAACGCCTCAAGCACTATCAAGGGACTGAAGCCCCAGGAATACAGGAAGTGGTTACTTTAGGTGATGCCCCACAAGGCATCCCTAATTTAACCTAATTTCCTATTTTTTATTTTTATTTTTATTATTATTAATATTATTTATTAGGAATTAGATTTATTTTATTCGAATAATGTTTTGTTTTTAATTTCAGTTTTTAGGAAATAAAGGAGGAAAGTGAGAAAGAAGAAGTGGCCCAAGCCCACCGCCCATCCACCAGCCCAATAAAGCCCATTTATGATAACCTGTCGTTTCGGCTGCCGGCGCAGACGGATTTGACAGGCTGTCAACAGACGCACTGCAGACGAAGAAGCGTGCGGCAGACGCACAGTAGATGCATTAATGCACGTCAGACGCGTCAGACACGCTACATTCAATCTGCCGCTCCGTTCTTCCCGCCTGTCGTTGCGGCATTAAATGGGCAGCTCCTCGACCGCTATATAAACCCCTTCCCTTTTCATTTTTCATCACTTCTGATTTTCTCTCTTGTTATTCTCTTCTAGTTTTATCCATTTTCTATTCTCTTTCAGCCCTTGCAACCAAAATGTCTTCACGCCAAACCCGTCAGAATGCTGCTGCCGCTTCTTCTTCAGTAGCAGCATCCCCGTTCGCGAAAAAGGAACTATGGGAGGAACGGAGCTTCATCTATAACAGAGATGCCCCCCATATGGGACTCCGGCCGTTCATTATGAAGGCCATAACAGCACAACTTTGGGAGGACTTCGCCGAGCAGCCGGCAGAACTCAATGACACTCTGGTCAGGGAATTTTATGCGGCGATCGAGAGCAAGACGGCGACATCTGTCACCGTCCGAGGAGTGACAGTTCCTTTCACCACCAGCAGCATCAACCATGTATTCGGCCTCTTCTTTGGCCCCAATGATGATGCTCATCAACAATTTTGGGACACCTTCGACGCTGCCGGCCATGATGCTGTCATGAGAGAGTTGACAGAAGCGGGAACGACATGGAGCACTAGTAAGAAGAACCCCCACTCTGTCAATAGGGGGCAACTACTACCTGAGGCAAAGCTATGGAACGCTTTTATCAAAAAGCGTATCCTGCCCTCGTCCCACCATACGACAGTCAACAGACAGCGGTTGGCCCTCATCCATTCTATCATGCATGACAGGCCCATCAATGTGGGCAGGTACATGCGGGACAGCATTCTCGACTGTGCCTTCTGATCAGACTCAAGACTCTGCCTGCCCTTCACCATCACTGCCCTCTGCCGCTGCGCTGCCGTACCGGAGGATCCCTCAGACAAAATCAAGAAGGGCAACGGCTGGACAGACAGCAACATCTCCAGCCTCATGGAGATTATCGTCGTATCGCCCCTCAACGCCTTCGATCCAAACGCCCCTCCTGCTGAGTCTGATGATGAGCCTGCCACCGAACCTGCCCCAGAAGCTGCCACCAACACCGCTCCGGCAGATCAGAACACCCACATCCTTGCTGCCATCTTGCGGATAGAGGAGCGCCAGATGGGTTCAATGACATTCATCCGAGACTTCTCCAATGCAACGGTAAATTTCATTACCAATACTTTGAATTTTGCGGATGTCATTTTCCCCACCTTCCCCGCCCATTATTTCAATATCCCCTCCCCCACTCCCACACCACCTGTCTCTCCCCACGGAGAATCTGCCTCCTCCACACCTTCCCCGACGGCAGCCGGCAGCCCACCGGCAGACACCTCCCCTCGAGGAACCAAGCGAGCTGCCACTGATGACAGCCCTCTTGTCCGGAGGAATTTGGACAGCGCCTTCACACGGGTGAAACGTATTAAGCATGTGGCCGACAAGAGAAAGCTGTCCAAGGCCATCATGACCAGCAGCTGGGACAGCAGCAGCAGTTCCGATGTCAGGCTAGTGGAGCCACCTGCCCTTCAACCTGCTGACGACCCTGTCCCCCAACCGGAGGAAAACCCTGCCCCTCAACAGGCTGATGACCCTGTTGATCAACCTGCTCCGGAACCTGCCCAGCCACCACCTCAACGCAGACGCCGACATCAGATCCGCGTCAGCAGCAGCAGCAAGGACAGCGAATAAAATTTAAGTTTTTATTTCTTTTTCTCCTCTTATTGCTGCCTGCCCTTATATATTTGTGATGTACTTTTATTTATCTTGTTTTTCTTTATTTGTTTTTATGTCATTTTGCATTGAGGGCAATGCAACCCTCGAGTTTGGGGGTGGCAACCCTCCATATTTAATGGAGTCTTTAGCACATCTTTTGATTAGTTGTTGTGTCTTTTTATTTACTTATTTTAAAAAAAAATCAGAAAATTAAAACTGTTGGCTTAAAACTGTGAAGTTAACCTACCTGTCATGACGGCTCTGTCGTGGCAGCATCTTTAGGACAGGTTAAGGAAAAGTTTAGAGCCTTTCTATAGTTCTGAAAACTTAAACACTTTTGTGACTGTTATATTGCTTAGATTTCTTTTAGCCAAACTAGAATAGGAAGCTTAGAACTTAAATAGCCCCTAGAGGTGCCTAACACTGGCTCTAGGAAAAGAAGTTTAGCAAAAGAAAATCAAAAACCTAGAGGTGCCCGAAACCGGCTCTAGGAAGCTAACTAGAGGTGCCCAAAACTGGCTCTAGAAAATTTTAGCTTGAAAATAGAAGAAAAAGAAGCATGAAAATGTGCCTTCTAAAAAAATAAACTTTGGCATAAAGATTTGAGTTAAGGAGTTGAATATTCTAGTGAAACTAAGAGAGTCTTAGCATATAACTGTTCACAAGCATGCACACACTGCACGAGAGCTATAGGGAGATTCCGGACAGATCCTAAACTTTCCGACAGGTTGCTGCCGCCATAGAGAATGAGCGACGGGTAAGGGACAGCTCACTGTTTGAAGGCCAACACAAAAATTTTCATTTTTCTTTAGGTTTAATTGCTTGAGGGCAAGCAAAGACTTGAGTTTGGGGGTGTGTTGAGTGTGTAAAAGTTCTATTATTTACACCCTTTTTAACCCATATTTCTGCTGCATTCAAGCATCATTGCATTGCATTTAGGTTAGTTTTCAATAAAACATCACAATTATATAAAAGGCACGGATTCTACTGAAAGATGGCTATTTTTGCAGGTATCTGCCATAGTAGACGTTGAAGGCAGGCGCAAGACAGATAAGCAGGAAAGCTGAACTGGACTAGCAGCTGAAGAAGACGAACCTGTCATGGACCTGTCACGACAGCAAGGTGACAGCAGATTTATGAAGAGGAAAAGTCAAGTGGACCTCGATAGATAGAGAAAAATCTGCTCGTCTGTCGTGTGAAAACCAAATATTTTTCCGAGCCCCGGATCAAAAGATATGTCAAGCCAAAGCTCAAAGAGAGGAAATACCTAAAAGCTAGGATGCGGCTGAAAAGTAGGAGACTTTAGAGATTTAGTCTTTATTAGAATCTTACTTTTAATTAAAGTTGTAATCCTTGTTACCTTAGATAACTTGAGCCCAAAGCTTATATAAAGGGCATAGATTAAACCTAGGGCAGAAGCGATTACCCCATAACCGAAACCAAACCCCTGCCGTCCACCCGTCACCGACATGTTCTAAATTCCTCCTAGGGTTACGGGTTGTTTTGTAAAGTAGTTGCAAGGGTTGCTTTGTTTTAGGATTTTTTCAAGTTCAATAAAATAAACTTCAAGTTCTTTTATCTTGGTTTTAATATCTTGCAAGAGCATCGGGAGAGCATTGTGAGGTTATCTATTTACTTAGCATCGGGAGAGTTAAGTATACGAAAGAGATAAAAGCGCGTTCTCTAGTTTATAGTTGAACCATCTCGTGCTTAGGGATAAGGCGAGGTTAAGTGGCTAAGGAAGAATTCATACACATCGGTGTTCATTCTTCGATTCACGCCGGGAGGTATCATCAAAGACGTGTTCATCGACAGACTTGTGCCTAGGGATAGGGCAAGGCAGATCTGGGATTCTTGCCAAGCTTGAAGTACGGAGTTAGTGTCTGCTGCTGCGACAGCTAACGGACAGACGCCGCGACAGGTGCTGTCGGCGACGGGAGCGACGACAGAACTGGAGATCCTAAGCAATTCAATACCTGCACTACCGAGCAATTCAATACCAGCCCATTCTCTCTATCTTGATAATTCAATCTTTTTATTTACGTTTTTACTTTATTATTCGTGACAACTTTCTAAAATATTTCCTTTACTTCGTGCAGTAAATCAAGGTGAAGTCATTAGCCCAATCCCTGTGGAGACGATATCCGATACTTCGTATCACTTTACTACTTGCGTCGTGTACACTTGCACTACCATTGCGATAGACTATTTTACACGCAACAAATTTTGCTACAGAACCCGACCTGCCCTGGCAATGTCATCATCCTCAAGAGCAGTCAAAATCCTTAGAAGACACACTGCAAGCCTTCATGGCACTCACTCAAGAAGTGTCGGTTTCTATGGACGCAAGTATCGTCAAGATGGATGAACTCTTGAGCAGACCTGTCCTCATTCATGCCACAGATGAACATGAAATCCCGAGGCAAGATGACGAGGACGCCCATGTGAAGGAATACCCAACATATGATGAGTCTGAGCAACAACTTGCCATGACAATGATCGAGGAGCCGGAATGGAGCAACACCGCGACAACGCTGAGTGAAATTCAAGAGAATGTCACGACAACAACCACTTTCGAGGCAGAAACTCCAGTCAAAGCGGAAACTGTCGCCTCGACAGCAACTGCCACCTCGACAACAACTGCCGCCTCGGCAGCAACTGATGCTGAAGCAGCAACCACATCAGAGGCAAATTCTAAACCCACCACCTTGATTATGCCTGAACAAGATTGCACACATCCATCCCTGTCATGGCACTCGCACGACCACCTAGAAGAGCTACCCAATGACAATGCCTCACCGATGGAATATGAGCAGGTAATAAACGAACCTTTTGAATTATATGAAAACTCACCAATTCCATTGCAGGTATTTGAAGAACCAACGCCGGTGGACACAGAATCATCAAAGTCTCTACTGATGGAGATCTACGAGTGGTCAACAGAATTTGATATAGAGAGTGATGGCACTTACCAATGTCCCATTGACCTGCAAAGTAACCTGATAAAGAACTGTCAAAATAACTACATGCCGCAGCAGCAGACACGACAGCAAGGGATACATTCAACCACAACAACATTCAACGAAAACAAGGTAAGTTTGTGGTCGAATGTCAATTTGATTATTTCTAATCATATATTCATGCCCTCAGAAACATTACCAAGAAGGGAGGACTTCATGGACTACAAAGGGAAGAGAAAGAAAGGAGCCCCCAACATGAGAATAATCACCAGATGGAGGGTACGGATGGACTTCAAGAAGTACCGGAAACGACGCCTCAAGCATTATCAGGGGACTGAAGCCCCATGAATGCAGGAAGTGGTTACCTTAGAAGATGCCCCACCTGGCATCCCTAATTTAACCTAAATTTTATTTTTATTTTTATCATTTATTATTTATTAGGAAATAAGGTTTATTTTATTCGAATAATGCTTTTAGGAAATAAAGGAGCCAAGAAGAACAGGAGAAGTAAACTAAACCCAACACCCATCCATCAGCCCAACAAAGCCCAATATTGAAGCCCGTCGTTACGGCTGCCATGACAGACGCGGAAAAGACAGGTTGTCACCATGCTGTCACGACAGACGCAGAAACGTGTGACAGACGCGTGATAGACGCGGAAATGTTTGTCAGACGCGCTAAAGCTCGACAGCCGCCCCGTTATTCGTGCCTGTCGTTACAGCTTCAACGGGCAGCAATTCCTTTTCTATAAAACCCCGTTTCATTTTCATTTTCACTCACTTCTGCTTTTCTTACTTGCTCTCCATCTTTAGTTTTCATTTGCTTTCAATTACTTTTCACAACCCTTGCACTAACATGTCTTCCAGAAAAAACCTGCCGCAATGCTGCCTCTACTTCCTCACCAGCAGCAACTCCCCCACAGTCCTTTGCAACCAGAGATCTGTGGGAAGAACGAGGCCTCATTTATACTCCAAAGGCAAAGAATCTGGGCCTCAAACCTTTCATCACCTGCCGCCTCCATACCATATGCCGCCTCCATACCATCACCTGCCCCGACGGCAGCCGGCAGCACCCATGTCGAAACATCTGCTCGAGGAACAAAGTGACCAGTGCCCTCGGATGACCATGTTGCCTTTGTTGCTGGGTTCTCTTCCTCCTCCGTCTGGGCAGACAAGTGACATTAAACCCTCTATTCAGAGGAACCTGTCGAAGGAATTTACACCGGTAAAGAGGCAGAAAAGAATGGCAGATAAAAAAACTCTGCCAAGGGCCAACAGCAGCAGTGACAGCAGCGGCAACAGCTCTGCTATTTAGGTTTTACAGCAACCACCCCAACCTGCCCCGCAAACCAGAACCCGCCGCCAGATCCGCCTCAGCAGCAGCAGTGAAGACAGTGATTAAAATTTAAGTTTCTTATCTTCTTATTGATGCCTGCCATATATATTTTGTGATGTACTGCCTTCATATGCTTTCATTTTTATTTTGTCATTTGCATTGAGGGCAATGCAACCCTCGAGTTTAGGGGTGGCAACCCTTCATAGAATCATATTCATGGAGTACATCTTAGTTAAATTGTGTCCTTTACTTAGTACTTTTCTAAAAAAACGAAAATAAAAAATTTTGGCTGAAAATTGTGAACTGAACTTACCTGTCATGACAGCTCTGTCGTGGCAGCATCTTTAGGACACTTTAAGGAGAAGTTTAGAGCCTTTCTATAGTTCTGAAAACTTAAACACCATTGTGACTGTTATATTGCTTAGATTTCTTTTAGCCAAACTAGAATAGGATGCTTAGTACTTGAATAGCCCCTAGAGGTGCCTAACACTGGCTCTAGGAAAAAAAAGTTTAGCAAAAGAAACTCAATAACCTAGAGGTGCCCGAAACCGGCTCTAGGAAGCTAACTAGAGGTGCCCAAAACTGGCTCTAGTAAAACTTAGCTTGAAAATAGAAGAAAAAGAAGCATGAAAATGTGTCTTCAAAAATAAACTTTGGCATAAAAATTCGAGTCAAAAAAAGTTGAATATTCTAGTGAAACTAAGAGAGTCTTGGCATATAACTGTTCACAAGCATGCACACACTGCACGAGGACTATAGGGAGATTCCGGACAGATCCTAAATTATCCGACAGGTTGCTGCCGCCACAGAGAACGAATGACGGGTAAGGGAAAGTTTACTGTTTGAAAGCCAAAACAAAAATATTTCATTTTTTTGCCTTAGTTGCTTGAGGACAAGCAAAAACTTGAGTTTGGGGGTGTGTTGAGTGTGTAAAAGTTCTATTATTTACACCCTTTTTAACCCATATTTCTGCTCCATTCAAGCATCATTTCATTGCATTTAGGTTAGTTTTCAGCAAAACATCACAAATATATAAAAGGCACAGATTCTACTAAAAATGGTTGTTTTTGGCAGGTTGTCGTCGTCATAGACGGTGAAGGCAGGCGCGGGGCAGAAAAGCAGAAGAGCTGAACTGGACAAGCAGACGAAGAGGACAATGCTGCCATGGAGCTGCCGTGACAACAGAGGACGACAGCAAGTTGCTGCCATAGTAGACAGAGAATGCAGGCGCATGGCAGAGAAGCAGAAGAGCTGAACTGGACAAGCAGACGATGAGGACGAAGCTGCCATGGACCTGTCGTGACAGCAAGGTGACAGCAACCTTATGAAGAGGAAAAGTAAAGTGGACCTCGATAGATAGAGAAAAATCTGCTCGTCTGTCGTGTGAAAGCCAAATATTTTTCCAAGCCCCGGATTAAAAGATATGTCAAGCCAAAGTTCAAGGAGAGAAAATCCCAAGAAACAAGGAGGACGGCTGAAAAGTAGGATCCTTGAATATTAAGTTTTTATTAGAATCATACTTTTAATTAAAGTTGTAATCCTTGTTACCTTAGATAACTTGAGCCCAAAGCTTATATAAGGGCATGTATTTTAACCTAGGAGAGAATCCACACATCATACCCCATAACCGACAACCAAAAACCCTCCGCCGTTTACCCGTCGTTTACCCGCCGTCGGTATGTTCTAAAACCCCCTAGAGCCACGGGTTGATTTGTAAAGTAGTTGCAAGGGTTGTTTTGTTTTAGGAATTTTCAGTTCAATAAAATAAACTTCAAGTTCTCTTATTTTGGTTATTAATATCTTGCAAGAGCATCGGGAGAGCATTGTGAGGTTATCCATTTACTTAGCATCGGGAGAGTTAAGTATACGAAAGAAGTAAGAGCAAGTTCTATAGTTTATAGTTGAACTATCTTGTGCCTAGGGATAGGGCAAGGTTAAGTGGCTAAGGAAGAATTCATACACATCGGTGTTCATCCTTCGATTCACGCTGGGAGGTACCATCAAGACGTGATCATCGACAGAATTGGACCTAGGGATAGGCCAAGGCAGATCTGGGATTCTTGCCAAACTTGAAGTACGGAGTTGGTGTGTTTGCTGCCGCGACAGCCAACGGACAGCCGCCGCGACAGGTGCTATCGGTGACGGGCGCGACGACAGAACTGGATTTCCTAAGCACTGCAATACCTGCACTACTGAGCAATTCAATACCAGCCCATTCTCTCTATCTTGATATCTTTATTCTTTTTATTTACGTTTACTTCATTATTTTCGTGACAAATATCTTAATCTATTCTTTTCCCCTTGTGCAGATAGCGAATGAAAGGGTTAGCCCAGTCCCTGTGGAGACGATATCCGATACTCTAGTATCACTTTATTACTTGCGACGTGTACACTTGCACTCAATTGCGATAGACTCTTTTACACGCAACAGTAACTTCAGTGATAACCTTGCATTCTTCTTCTGCATCAGCATGCTTCATTGCTTAGAGAACATTCAGCTTGATTTCTTGATCGTTTACTCTCATAGTGAGTTCTCCTTTTTCCACATCAATCAGTGATCTTCCCGTGGCTAAGAAGGGTCGCCCCAGGATGATTGGTGCGTTTTCATCTGCTTCACAATCTAAGACAAGAAAGTCAGCATGAAAAATAAACTTATCCACTCTTACGAGAATATCTTCAATTTTTCCTTCTGGATGAACGTAAGAGCGGTCTGCTAGCTACAGAATTACTGTTGTGGGCCGAGCTTTTCCAATACCTAATTTTTGAAAAATAGATTTGGGCATTAAATTTATACTAGCACCAAGATCACAAAGTGCCTTACCCACAAATTTGTCTCCGATTACGCATGGTATGATGAAGCTCCCAGAATCTTTCTTCTTCTGGGGTGGATGCTTGTGCAGAATACTCATGCATCCTTCTGTCATCTTGACCGTTTCAAATTCCCCAAGTCTGGATTTCTTTGACATGGCCTCCTTGAGAAATTTGGCATAACCGGGCATCTCCCTAACGACATCTAACAGCGGAATGTTGATATGAACCTACTTAAAAATATCATAAATCTTCTTAAGTTGTGATTCATGTTTCAATTTCTGTAACCGTTGAGGAAAACGAGGTGGGGGACGATAATCAGCAATGCGTCCTTCCCACTGCATACGAGTCTGAAGAGGTTTATGTTCATCATTTTTCTCCTTTGTCTCTTTTGTTGTCGTGATAGGCTCATCGACAGTAGTCTGTTTGTTACCTGTCAGGGCAGCTTCCTCGACAGTCGACTCCAAGGCTGGTTTCTTTACTGATTCAGCTTCTTTCTCTGGCACTGGTAGTTTCTTCCCACTCCTAGTAGTGATAGCTTTACACTGCTCATGTGTGGGTTGTCTAGCATTTTCAATATCGCTAGGAAATCCTTCATTCTGCCTTGGTTTAATATGCTGGGAAACCTGACACATATGTGTCTCCAATGATTTCAGAGTAGCTTCATGATTGGTCATCCGCATCTCTGTTTTATCCATGAATGTTTCCGTCTTCTTGACAAAGTGATTCATGTTCTCGATATAGGTTCCTATTTGAGACATAAATGTAGCCAAAGTCTGTTCCAGTATACTAGTTGTGGCAGCTGGTGGTTGTTGTTGCTGCTGCTGCGGTTGTTGCCGAGTCAGCAATCTAGGTCCTCCCTGGTTCTGTGTATTTTGTGTTTGAGGATTTAGGGCATTATTAGAATTGCTCCAAGAGAACTTGGGATCCTTTCTCCAGTTGGGATTGTAGTTGTTGGAGTTATAATTCTACTTATTGTAGTTTCCAACATACATCCCTTCTTCTAACTGTAATGGACAATCCTCCGAACTGTGAATTCCTTCACAAGTTTTGCATACCTCTTCAGCAGAGTAGACAGACTGTGAATCTTCTTTCAAAAGCTTTTTCATTGCCTTAGTGAGATATTCCACCTGTGATTTTAATGAACTGTCGGCCTCATAATCTTTTACAGCTAGTACTCGTTTACCCTTTCTTCTTGCTGTAGGAAATTGTTCCTCATTCTTTGCCAGATTTTTTAATACTGCCATTGCCTCATCTGAAGCTTTGTCCAACAGTAATCTGTTTGCTGCTGAATCTATTCTGATACGAGTTTGTAAATTGGCAGCATTATAGAATTTTGTTACCTGGTTCCAAACGCATCGGGCAGTTCCTTAGCGGAGTGGTAAATCTGTCCCAGGCCTCATGCATTGGCTCGTCATCTTCCTGTTGGAAAGTAGAAATTTCGTTACGTAATCGCTCAGATAAGTGTGAAGGATTAAAACGAGATAAAAATTCACGAGTCAAATCTGCCCAAGTTCGAATTGAACCCGGCGTAAGTTTATTCCACCAGGTCTTTGCCCTGTCCCTCAATGAGTGAGGAAATAACCGAAGCCTTAGTATCTTCAGATTAACTCCTGGTATTCTAAACGAACCACAGATTTCCTAGATTGGCCAGCGTTGTTGATCATGCTGAACATAACATGTTTTCAGCTCAAAGTTGTCAACATCTATGTCTGGCAGGGTGGTTTCTAATTCTACATAACCATTGAGCATGTAGTCACGGCATGACCGGCGTGCGGCTGCGACAGGAGGGTCGGCATGTGGATCGTTTCTTCCATCTCAGGCAGGATCTTCAGCATCCTGGGGATTCCTTTGGTTGTTCATGGCCTCTAACTGTTCTTTAAGGTATTCGTTTCTGGCTAGTACATGGCGAAGTCGGTTCCTAAGATTGCACGAACGTTCGATTTCAGGATCTAATGGATACTCAAGTTCCTTTCCTCGTCTCGATATGCGCATAAACAAGTAACCTTGTGAAAAGCACAGGTTAACAATCCAAAATAAAACAGAAAAATAAAAAGAATGCAGTAAAAGGTAGGGTAAAGTTATGTTGCCAGTCCCCGGCAACGGCGCCAAAAACTTGTTGCATGTAAAAGTGTCTATCGCAATGTAGTGCAAGTGTACACGACGCAAGTAGTAAAGTGATATGAAAGTATCGGATATCGTCTACACAGGGACTGGGCTAATAGCTTCAACTTGAATTACTGCACGAAGGTGAAAGAATAGTTTAAGTTGTTTTCACGAAAATAATAAAGAGAACATGAAAAATAAGATTAAAATAATTAAGATAGATAGAATGGGATGGTATTGAATTGCTCAGTAGTGTAGGTGTTGTAAAGTCTAGGAATATTTGTTCTATCGTCGTCCCTGTCGCGCCAGCACCCGTCGCGGCAGCGGTCTGTTGTTAGTGCGGCAGCGATCACACAACTTTGTACTTCAAGCTTGGCAAGAATCCCTGTTGTGCCTTGGCCTATCCCTAGATCCAAGTCTATCGATGAACACGTCTTTGATGATACCTCCCGGCGTGAATCGAAGGATGAACACCGATGTTGTTGAATTCTTCCTTAGCCACTTAACCTCGTCCTATCCATAGGTCCGAGATAGTTCAACTATAAACTAGAGAACCTGCACTTATTCCTTTCGTATATTTAACTCTCCCGATATTAAGTAAATAGATAACCTCACAATGCTCTCCCGATACTCTTGCAAGATGTTAATAACCAGAATAAGTGAACTTGAAGTTTATTTTATTAAACAGAAAATTCCTAAAACAAAACCAATCCTTGCAACTACTTTACAAATCAACCTGTGGCCCTAGGGGGAATTTAGAACATGTTGAGAAAGGAAAAACGGCTAGGGTTTTTGGGAAGAAGGCTAGAGATAGATGATGTCCTCTCCTAGGTCGAATTACATGCCTTTATATAGGCCTTGGGTTCAAGTTTTTTAATATGGCAAGAATACAAGTTTAAATTAAAGTACAACTCTATTAAAGACTAAATCTTCAGAGCATAAGTCTTTAATTTGTCCTTCCTTCTTGCTTGGAGTTTCTTCCTTGAACTTTGGGCTTGGCCTTCATTCTGATATAGGGCTTGGAAAAATATAAGGGTATTCTACGACAAACGGGCTTAATTTTCTCTTTCTGTCGAGGCCCACTTTGCTTCTTCTCCTTACTATCGATGTCGTCCTTGGCTGCCACGGCAGCCACCATGGCAGCATCGTCCTCCTTGTCTGCACATCCAGTTCCAGCTTTGTTGTATCATTGCCCAACACCTGCTTCTCCATCTGCTACAGCAACAATCTGCAAAAGCAACCAATTTCAGTAGAAACTGTGCCATTTAATATTTTTGTGATGTATAACTGAAATCTAACCTAAATGAAATGAATTATGCTTGAATGCAGCAGAAATATGGGTTAAATAGGGGGTAAATAATAGAACTTTGTATGAAGATTTCTTGATTCTGAATTCTTTTTAAGGGTGTATGGTTTAGGGTATATGTTTAAGTGTTTAAGGTTTAATAGTTTAGGGTTTTAGGTTGAGGGTTAAGGGTTAAATTTTTTTTATAAAGAATAGGGTCAAATTGAAATAATATTTAAATAATGAGGTTCAATAGAAATACGGAAACATGTGAGGTACTAAATATATAGTTTACTCTTATTAAAAAAATAAAATTTTAATATATATATATATATAAATTTAATTGATTTTTTTTAAGTAATTATTAATTATTTGATGGGTCTTCGAAATTTTAAATCTTTATTAATTAATTTAATAATGTTTAGCAGTGTTCAACATTAATAGTGTTCAACAATGTTCGTCGCACGTGGTAGACTCATCCTAAAGATATCTTTATTAATTAATTTAATAGTGTTTAGCCGTGTTCAACAATGTTCGTCGCACGTGGTAGACTCATCTTAAAAATAAAATAACAATTAATATTTTTATTAGAATATAACAATAAATTAAACAAAGGAAATGTGTAATAAAAAATTGAGAGAGCGAACAAGATGAGTTGGGCACGTTCAAATTTAATAAAAAATAGTTGAAAACATTATGAACTAGGAATCGATCTTTTAAATGATTGGATTCCAATCATTAAAAGGAAAGTAAATAAATGTCAATTATCTGAAGGGAACGAAACTAGGACAGTTAGACCTAAATTACAATGTAAGAATACCGAAATGGAAAATAATGTAAACAATTAAAATACCCAAAATGGAAAAAAAAGAACTGCCGTAAAGAAATACGACATGCTTGTAAGCCGCGTGTCAAAATGTATTGTCGCGTCACTACTAGTATTAAGACCACACATTGACCAATTTTTATTATTAATTATTATTTTGTGAAATATATATATTATATTATTGAAACTTTGTCTTTCATCTTCTCCGGTAGACGAATAAAACATAGTACCAAAATAATTCCAAAAAAAAAGAAAAGAAAAATTAGGGCAAAGATCATACGAAAATGGGGAGGAGAAAGGTGGAAATAAAGCGAATCGAAGACAAGAACAGCCGGCAAGTCACTTTTTCGAAACGTCGTTCCGGCTTGATCAAGAAGGCTCGTGAACTCTCGGTTCTTTGTGACGTCGAGATCGCTCTGGTCATCTTCTCCAGCCGCGGCAGACTCTACGAGTTCTCCAGCGGCAACAGGTACGGCTTCACTCTAAAATCTCTCAGGTTTTGATTTTTCATTTTTCAAGCAAGTCAACGAAAATTCACACACTTCTAACTTCTAACCTCTAACCGTACTAGTATATTTCTTTATTTGTTAACATTTTTATTTCCTTTCTATTTCCGTACACTTTCCTAGTTTTATCTTTATATAGCAGATTCTTCTCTATAAATTCCGTAGGGATCTTGAGCTCCAATGATTTAGGAACATGGCGCTTTTACTTAAAATAAAGGGCTAAAGATACGTGTCCGTTGCATTCGAAACCCCAACGATTTAATTTTATATTCCCCTTCTGGTATAAACTAAAAGAAGCCTTCTCGTATTCAACATGTTTGTGCTTTTGTCCCGTTGAATTAGTTTCCCTGAATTAGGAAATTTTCTGTTTTTGGTTAGTTTTAGCAATCTCTTCACTGCGTCTGCATCTCCTTCTCGTTTGCTGGTACGTGCACGGCACTTTCTAGTTTCTCTTTTTCCCCTTAGCGTCTTGGGAAGCAACCTGTGTATAGTAGTTTTGTTTTTTTTCTCCTAAAGTTGACGTTGACAGAGCAAAGTAAAGATTATGATCTGAGGTAACAATTTGCATCATGATCTTGATGCCTGTGAAGAAATTGATCATTTTTTGTTTGGTTGACATAGGATTCCTTTACACCATATTCAAGTAGCCTCCTTTAAGATAAGGAAATTACCATGTAAGGAACTAGAGTTACGTAATTTCAATCTTCAAGACACTTTTCTTTCTGCTTCTCTCATGCCAAATGCCAAACCCCCCTTCCTTCTATTGCGTCTCTAGAAATCGAGGTGTTCATGGTTAACAAACATATTATATCGCTTAATTTGTAGGTTTTGTTCTTGGTATAATTAGATGATAGTGTCTAAAGATAATGTATTTATCTTATTATGGTTAACCAAAACACTATAACGGTCAAAAACATGCATACCCCTGTCTAAAAGTATAACTAGGTTGGTCTCACTTGGCCTCTAACCCGCGCAGCATTGGATGGGCGCTTCCACCCAATGTTAGTAGTTTTGTTGAAAGGAAAGCCAATCAAACCCAAGTTAATTCTCATGCAACAAGTTGATTCGCCGAGACATAGCGATCGGCCCAAAGGGACCCCACCTTCTTTGAAGGGAAAAGTAATTTTACTTATTTAAAACCTATATATCCGCACAAGTTCTAGTAATTAAGTTAAATTTTATTATAATTTTAATAATTAAAAATTATTTAATAATTAAGTTTATTTAATAAGTAAATACTTATATTAAGTAAGGAGTCATATAGAATAAGGTTCTTTTAGTCACCAAGTATTTGGTTATATAAATATATAGTAGATTTTAACCTTTAGAATTATGAGAGAATTATGTTAAAGAAATGTAATCTTTTCTGTCGCTACTGTGATCATGTTACAGAGATTAGTTTTATAGGGACGTTAGAAGAGCATTAAGGATACATCATGTTTTGAGATATATATTTTAAGTTTACTACTGCCATAAAAGAGATATGGTGAAATTACTCTTATGTACTAGTAAACATATCTAGAAGGCATAAAGTTAAAAGATGCCCCTAACGTTTGACTAAATAATCATTTTAGTATATATTCTCTTTTTTTAACTTATTTAACCCTCAACGTTTTATTTTGGGTCAAAATGACTCATCTACGGATGAAAGCTGTTAGTTAACTGACAATAAACAATTTGAAATAACTTGACTGATGATGTGTCAGAAGAAAAATATTTTATATTTTTATAAAAATATTTTTTGACTGATGTGTCATTATGGTAAAGTCAGCATATTTGTCTATATGACATTGCTATCACGGCGTGCACTGCCATGTAGTTTTGTCGCGTCAAACTTTAAAGGCATCTTTTTTTACATTATGCCTATCTATAACCAATACATAGTGAAATAAACAATTATTCTCTTATCAAGTGAACAACTTGTTAAAATGAAAAAAACTCATAACACACAACTAATTTCTTCTTTCAAATGAGTTCCATGATAGTTTATTAATTTAGCCAATATAACTTGAGATACTTGTAAGTGCTTTAAAAAATTGTCTAACGTCTTTTATAGAAGATAACTTGTCTTTCACACTTACATAAATAATCTCATTAAATTTATCTCAATATAGATCAATATCTCTAATCAAAATTAAGTGAATTCATAACGTCCGGATATGACCAACTAAATCTTGGGATAAAAATTCATTAAGCACAAAAAATTTTAACCTCACACATAGATGAATTCATCAAAGCAGTCTCAACAAGATCACCCAAATATTGAGATATGAACCCATTAAAAACCTCTAATAACTTATCCTAAATTTGATCAATTTATCAAATCTGTCTCAATAAGACCAACCAAATTTTAGAATATGAATCATTAAGACTAAATGAAATGCCCAAACTCACAAGTGTACATAGTTACATTATAAGAATAGGTTGAAATATGTACATAACGAGTCTTCTCATGATTTTGTTAAGCACATGGAACTTAGAAGACTTAAGCTAAGTGTCCAGTGTCCACCATAAATTTCTCAATCAATGAATTTAGGAGTGGGCCGCATAGGACAGGCCCCAACTAGCTCCCATGTGGCTTTGTCCACGACTACATTGAATACTTTGTGGTCTCTCAAAACTCCGAAAGACATCGTGTTTCTTCATCAATACTTCGCACTTCAATACCTCATGGGTTAAGTCTTTTATACCCTACACCCAACAAAATTAACATGTCAAACTGAAAAACACCATCAATTATGTGTACACAAACTTGTTAATTTTATGATCTATAAGTTTAATTTAAGGTTTACGGTTTTAATTATAGGTAAGGATACTTATCGAGCGAGTCGATCGCGAGTTGAGTAGTGCTCGACTCGTGCTCATTAAAAAAAATCGTTGCTCGACTTATTGCTCGTTAAGCTCAATAAAATTTTTCTCGACTCGTGTTCGTTAAAAAATATTGTTGCTCGACTCGTTGCTCGTTAAGCTCGCCAAAATTTTTACCTTTGTTTAAAATATGGGTAAAATCTAGAGCTTAATATAAACATACAAATTCACAAAAAAATATGAGGTCTGAGGAGATAAATAAAAGAATCTGTCATGACTGAATTAGAGATGAAGTTTATATTCGAGTGTGAGACTCTTTTTAGTTTCTCAACAATCTTCGATGAACAACAAAGGAGAGAAGATCTTAGGGATTTCGGTGTTTTGACTTTCTATCATATTTTTATATATAGAAACTGAAGTTTTTTTTTCTTTTTTCATTTTATACATAAAGTAATAATAAAAAATGAAATGTTTTAATAAAAAGGCTTATATATCATATTAGTACTTAAAGTATACCAACTTTTTTATTTTGGTACCTAAAATATTTTTTGGTCAAAATAAGTACCTAAAGTATACTTTTTTGGTTAAATTAGGTACCTAAAATATATATTTTGGTCAAAATAGGTACCTAAAGTATTTTTTTTTCGTCAGAGTAAGTACCAGAAGTATATTTTTTGGTCAAAATAAGTACTTAATGTGTATAGTTTCATTAAAATAGGCACATAATGTATTTTTTTAATTAGGATAATTATTCAATACACAAGCGCTTGTGGAAACTTTTTTACACAAGTATCTTAGTTTTAGGGGTTAGGGATTTTGTTTAGGGTTTTAAGTGTAGTAGTTTTAAATTTATGGGTTGCTGATAGAATTTTAGGTTTAAGGTTAAAATTTAGGGTTTATAGGTTAAAACCTAAACCCTACCCATATTACCCTAAAACTACTAAACTCTAAACCCTAAACCCTATAATTGAGACACTTGTGGAAACAATAAGTTTTCACCGCCAGTGTATAGTGATGTGTGTAATAAGTGCTACGCAATTGTGCAAGTGTACATGTCAAGTAATATAATGATAAATATATCGAGTATCGTCTCTACATGGATTGGGCTTTGGGTCACTTGCTTATGTTACTGCACTATAGAAAAGAAATACAAATAAGTGATAGGAATAGTTTTATCTAACTAATAAACTAAAGAACAATAAAAATAAAAGATAGATAGGTCGAATAAGAGAGAAGAGTATGCTGGTTAAGTTGTGTCGTAGTGTGGAATCTAATTGACTTGTCTCCGTCTTTGAATGCAAGCAACACATAATTGATGTGACAGTAATCTAAGTTCATGTCGCGGTTGTAATGGCCGAGTCCCTGCCGCGACAATCTCTTGCTCTTGGGCAGATGCTGTTAAGGCTCGGCAAAGCGTCCTTGAATGGCCCCTCCTTATCTTTAAGCTCGGAACATTGTTTGATCATATCTCTCGGCGTAAACCAAAGGCAAACACCAATCAATCATACGCTTCTTTTAGCCGCTGAAACTCTTAACCTATCTCTAGGCCGAATTAGTTAACACCCTTGGATGAAAACCGTGCTTACTCATTTCGTGAATTCAACTCTCTCGACATCGAATAAATGGATAATCTCACAAACTCTCTCTCGACAAGAATACAAGAATGATTGAAGCCAAGAATAAGCAAACCTCAACTTAATTGCATTAAAAACTTAAACAAAATACAATTGTTTTCCCACAACTACTAAACAAAATAACTCTAGCCTAAGAAAAGAATTAGAACACGCTAAACCTCTCAAACTCTCAATACTCGACCTCACTTCTCTTTATCGAATGGTCCTTTATATAGGAGGAGGTGTAGGGCAAAGTCCTTGGATAAGAAGTTAAGTTGAAGTTGGACTTGTCTTCATTAAAGAGGTGAATCTCTTTAATTTAATGCATTTAATCCACTTTGTCGACTTCCATATTTATCCTTCCTTCCATGCTTTCGTCATCTTCTCATGCTCCGATTTTCATGCAAAGTGTGTAGAAAAATTCAACGTTTACAACTCTACAAGTCGGCTACCACTTTGCCCATTTTTTTCTTTGGCAGAATGTTGCCGCTGCCTCGGCCTGGCCTTTTGCTGCCTCAGCATTGGTCTGCTCTGCTCCGCAAGGCTTGATCAACTTCCCTCAGTATAAGCTATCATGTGGCTTGGCTCGACCAGGGTTTGTTGTCTGTTAATTCTGCCTCATCTTTCCTCCTGCTTTCTGTGTTGTGACAGCATCTTCCTGCTCCAGCAGTATACAACCTGCAAAAATACCAATCATGCATCAAATAGTACATTTTCATAAAATAAGCAGAATATAAGGCTCAAAGGCATAAATGATGAAATCTATGCATGAAAGGCCATAATGTAGCTCAAATGAATGTAGGTTGAGTGATAATTTTTATGTGAAAGGGGTCAAAATATAGGACTTTTGAGCACTTATCATATAGAATAATAATCATTTTAGTTAATGTCACATGACAATTTTTAGGAACCTATATAAAAAATATGTATACTTTAAGTAACTATTTTGACCTAAAAATACTTTAGATGCCTATTTTGACCAAAAATATACTTTAGATATTTATTTTGACGAAAAAATACTTTAGGTACCTGTTTTGACCTAAAATTATACTTTAGGTACTTAGTTTAACCAAAAGGTATACTTTCGGTACCAAAATAAAAATGTTGGTATATTTTAGGTACTAATATGATATATAAGTCTAATAAAAAAGAAGGAAAGACTAATTATTATAATTTAATTTCAAATTAATACAATTTAAAAAATAGTGAGTTGCTTGCGAACTTATCGAGTCGAGTTGAGTCTTGCTTGACTCGACTCATTAAGATTTCGAGTTCGAGTCGAGTTATCTCCAATCGAGTTTTGACCGAGTCGATCTCGAGCTGTTTGCAAGCTGCTCAACTCAATAAGCACCCCTAGTTATATGTATAGAATTTACGATTTGGAGTTAGAATTTAGAGTTTAATATCTAATATTTTAATATTAAAGATTTATATTTTAAATTTTATAGTTTGAACAAGATATGTAAATTTTTTACACAGTTTGTGTATCAAAATATAACACATAAAGTTATGATTTAACATGCGACGTCCCAGTAAATATTTTAACCAAATCATACGTGTAAAATCGACTACACATATTTACCTCCAATCACTTTAGCAAATTAGTATCTATCTATCGATGGATGGATGAAAGTGCACGTGTCTATAATTCACTAATCCACATTCTCAATTAAATTAACCTTTAACTGTGAATAATTATTCTTGTTACCTCTAACTGTCCTGTTATCTTTATATATAAGTGTATTAAAAAATTAAAATTAAAATCACATAAGATTAAGAAGTTAAGCATACACTAGTCACATAAATTATATAAGATAGACGACACATGCAACAAATCACTCTTTCTTACTTTATAAATAATATTTTTTTAATAAATAAATATTAAAAATGCATGAAATCACATAATATTTTATCACATGCAAATTTATGTCATATTCAAAATTAATTTATACTTTTTATAAGATTAACATATGACGTAAGAATAATCTAATTATTTAAACATGCAATATTATTCTTACTATATTGATCTGCAAAACTAAACATACAAAAAGAAATATGGAATAGACTATATGTACACCACTTGTACCACAATCAAATTTTCTTAGGCTGTGTTTTGGAACGAGTTTGAAACTAGTTTCTTTTGCTTTCAATGAAAAACTGCGCTGAACGACTCAAAAATCTCACCGTTTTAACTAGCTTTTGTATTTGATTTCGTCTCCATACTAAACTTTTGAAAACGCTGAAAATTTTAGCTTTTTTCCGAATTACTGTTCTCATCATTTTTCACTTAAAACACCGTTTTAAAATCATTCATGAACGAAGCTTTAGATTACATGAGCCAACAAGAACCGACTAAACATCCAACCACTGACCCCATATGATCAAATACTCTATAGAGAATTGAACTTTGAATAGCATATCATATCAATAGTAACCTTCAATCGCCTATAACTACTTTAAGCGTGCATATTTAACGAATAAATTATTAAAACAATAAATTGTTAAACATATTTAACATTAAGAATTAAAAATATTAATTTGGACGGTAGAATATTCTTAGTCATCAAACCAACTATCTTAAAATAAGTTGAACTCGAACCCACTATATTTAGGCTGAGTTTGCCGTTGTTGTGGGCAAACGTCCGTTGGGAGGGGAGCAACTTTGATAGTGGACTTGGACTTGATCTTTGTTGGATCATGCGAACAACTAGATAGTTGAATACTTCAAAGATTATCACGTGAATAAAAATATTTATATTGTCTCATTTTGTATGAGTTTGAATTCTAATATTTACTTTCGAAGTGTAATATATTTCTACTTAATAAAAAAACTAAACAATCCACATGTAGTAATGGAAGCTACAAAAGCCACCATTTTCGTGGGGAATAATGCGCAACCAGAAAGGACAAGGGAAGTTGGGTACACGCTAGTGTCGGACGTGAGAAGTTCCCACACCACTCACGATTTTGACACAATACCTTGTTCTATTTATGAACTCTATAACTCCACTACCATGAAAGCAATATCAAATCTTCTTAAAATATAAGAAAGATGTTATCTCTCACCCTTATTGAGCAAACATATTTAATTGGT
Source organism: Hibiscus tridactylites (assembly GCA_958450335.1). NCBI lineage: Eukaryota > Viridiplantae > Streptophyta > Magnoliopsida > Malvales > Malvaceae > Hibiscus > Hibiscus tridactylites. Next base: position 16,929,747 of record OY288279.1, on the reverse strand, counting down.
TGATGAAACTGCCCATCTTTGTTTCTTCTAATTATTTTAAGTCATGAATTTTACACTCATTAGGAGCACTTCCTTTCTTTTTCTTAGAGTTTTTCTTTCTCTTCCCTTTAAGTAGGATTAAAATTAGATTTAGAATTTATAAATAAAAAAAAAAACTTTATGATAATCCATTTTGCTTTACGCCAATAGAAAAATATTTTTGGTTTCCATGCATTTTTTTAATCTAATTTAATAATAATTTTTAAAATCCAACTCTAAACTAATTTTAATCTATTTTCTCCTTTTTATAAATTTATATGTTTTTCTAAAATTAGATTCAACTTCCCCATATCTAATCAGGTTCTACTAGCTCCACTATTAGTCTCTATTTTAGGATGCGACAACTCTTCCTCTTATAAAAATTGTGTCCTCAAAGTTATATGAATAAAATAGTTAGAGATGTATGTCTTATTGTGTCTTTAGTTTCCTAAATAGCCTTCTCGTGTATCTCCACGTTGGGTGTGCTCTCTTTTTTCATGTGTTAGAACAGTTTTAAACGAGACACTCAACTTGAACCAGAGTCGTTGTAACTACTCTTGTGGTTTTTAATAAATATAAAATTTACTTTGCTGAGAAAAAAAACTATCTTAATTTTCAACACTTTTTCTTCTCGAGCCAAGGTCTCAATCGACTCCTCGTCATAAGAAAGATGACATCTAACCTCCATCTCTATCAGGACAATATGAGATAGATCATATATATCGATACTTCTGTAGTACATAAAGAATAAATGAAGACATTCAAGTTTTACATATAACTTGAATTGAGATGCTATGGGTCTAATCTTCTCATAACGTCCAATAAATCTTGCCCAGGTTATTCGTTCATCTCAATCTCAAAATCTTATATCAAGATGAGCCCTTAAGGAACACCTTACAATTCGATGTCTTGGCGTTTCAAATTCGTGTACGATTGATGTCTATCCGAAGCTGCTTTCAACATCTCACAAATCAATTTCACTTTTTTTCGATCTCTCGAATCAAATTTGATCCAATAATTTTCATTTTCACTCCGTTTTGACCAACATAGTGGAGTCCTACCTCTCCTACCATACAATGCTTATGCTTCAAACAATGACATCTGAATATTCATCTAAAACTCTGAAGCATATCTTCAAGAACTTAGACCATTATTTTTGCCTGACATTCGTTTGAAGATGACAAGTTATACTAAAATTAAACTTCAAATCTTAAAATTTCTTGCAAACTCCTTCAAAAGCTCGAGCTAAATAGTAAATCTCAATTATCCAAAAAAAATTAAAGATTTTGCTAGAACTTCATATATTCTTACAATTAATGATTATTTTGCTTTCTAGTGAAATATAATTAATTTAGGGTGTTTAATGTAATTAATACTCATCTAAAAAGGTTTATGGTTTAATGTTTAGGGTTAGTGTTTATGTTTTTAGGTTTAGGGGTTTAAATTTTAGGTTTAGGGTTTAATGTTTGGAATTTAAGATTTAGGATTTTAGGAGTTTAGTGTTTATAGTTTATGATTTTTAAGTTTAGAGTTAGGGTTTAAGGTTTGTTGTTTAGGGTTTAGAGTTTATGGTTTAATGTTTAGGGTTTTAATGTTTAATTATATGAAAAGTATAAATTAATAGAACACAAAATTTTAAGAATCTAATTAATTACATTCTACTAGATTATATTGTAAAGTCAAATAAACATTAATGATAGTAATCATGTAGTTCTTATTGATAGCTCTAAAAAGGTTTATGGTTTAATGTTTAGGGTTAGTGTTTATATTTTTTGGGTTTAGGGGTTTAGATTTTAAGTTTAGGGTTTATGGTTTGGAGTTTATGGTTTATGATTTTTAGGTTTATGGTTAAGGTTTATGGTTTGTTGTTTGGGAGTTAGAGTTTAAGGTTTAGGGTTTAATGTTTAGGATTTAGGGTTTTAATGTTTAATTATATGAAAAGGTTTAAATTAATAGAACACAAGATTTTAGGAATGTAATTAATTACATTCTACTAGATTATATTGTAAAGTCAAATAAACATTAATGATAGGAATTATGTAGTTTGAATTGATAGCTCTAAAAAGCTTTATGGTTTAATGTTTAAAATTTAAGGTTTAAGGGTTTTGGAGTTTAGTGTTTATAATTTAGGGTTAGAGTTTATGGTTTGTTGTTTAGGGTTTATAATTTAAGATTTATGATTTAATGTTTAGGGTTTAGAGTTTTAATGTTTAATTATATGAAAAAGTTTAAATTAATAAAACACAAGATTTTAGGAATTATATTCTACTAGATTATATTGTAAAGTCAAATAAACATTAATGATAAAAATCATGTAGTTCTTATTGGCAGCCCTTAGGGCTATCAATAGCATAACCCAAAAATTAAATAGCAAATGTCAATATGAGATAACATAAATCAAAATACTGCAAACGAACAATCTCTACAATGTAGAATGAATAGTTAGTAAGCACGATTAGAAAATACACACTTTTCAATTAATAATTATTCAAACTAAATCTTTTTTCGTTAGTGTCAAAGGAAAACTCGAACAGAAGTTCATAATTTTCTCTTTTATTTTTATTTCAGACTTTTAAAAGATGAAACAAACCAAAAGAATATTAGTGTTCTGCCTTCATCTTCTGACAAACCAAACACATAGTCACAAGCTATGTGACATCATTCTCAATCCAAGCACCTGATGCATCTTGTTACTAACATAGATGTGCATAGTATGAACTACTATGTTTCTCAGTTAAAATCATGTGTCTCAACTGAGAATCATTCTACACACAAATTTTACACAAAAATATAATACATCATTGCCACTAAAGGTAAAATCTACCGTCACTCCATGTTCAACTTGAATCACCTGAGACAACAATGAAAAATCAAACAAATGTTTATTTCTATTTAACTGAAATAAATCTCAATAGCCCCTGCTGCTTAACTTGAAAAATAAATGGAAAAATTTTCTTTACAAGGCAAGGCTATGGATTGAATAAATAAAGTAATGAGATTTTACTATATATGGATAGTATGAAATGCTTGCGATAACTCCTAAACTATGAACAAACAAGACTTATTACTCAATACATCAAGAAAAAAAGGTGTGGATATAATAATCAAAAGAAAATATAAAATATACGAATGAAAAAAAGATGATGTTCATCGTAGGAGACTTGAGTGCGAGTATGATGACAGGTTGTATATATAAAAGGAGATAAATTCTCACTAAATCAAATTTAAAAAAATTGAATCACATCTCTAAAATTGATGTTCTTCAATAGAAGAATGCATGAACCAATTTACAAGACTCGCTGAAAATGTTGTATCAGATTGTATATGTGACATGTAAATTAACCTTCCATCTATTTTAAGATACCATGATCTATCTACTGGATTGCCTAGGCTCTCTCAAAGCTTGAAGACAACCACTCATCCCATTTTATTGAATAAGTCCATGATATATTTTTGTGTGTGAATATTCTCTTGTAGACATGACAAATGTTGGACTCATTGTAATGTTGTCTACACAACTCTTATAATTGAATCTTTTGTAATATTTTTTTGAGACAATATATAAGATGGTAATTTACGTTCAATAAAAACATGCTCCCATACAATCTTTCTTTGTTTTTGGTATCAGAGCTCTTTATCTAGAAAGACTTATCAAAATAAAAGAGAAACTTCAGAATGACACCACAGTTTCAATGGACAAAATTAATAAACATGAGCTATTAGGATGATTGTCTATATGCAAGCTCTTGACGTAAAGTATGCAGTAGAAGAGGATTATGAAATTGCTCACTTTCAGCGAATCTAATATGACTCAAATGAAGAATCATAGAGAGAAAAGGAGAAAAAAACTAAAGTTAAGGCATACATTTTTTTTACAGTTCCACCATGAGTTCTTATGAAAATAATGCACTTCGATTCTACTGCAAAAATTTAAGAGTATTTAAAGAACAATATGAAGAGAAGGAAAAAACAAAGAACATGAAGGTAATGAATCTACTTCGTGAAATTGAAATGAAGAAAATAAAGGAGCTTACTAAAGAATATGATGAAGAACTTATCAAAATTGCAGACAATGTGAGAATGCTAGGTAAAAAATTTTCTAATAAAAAATTATTGAAAAGATTTTAGTTACACTTCTTGAAAAGTCAGAACCTACAACATCTTCATTGGAGAATACTAAAGATATTTCAAGTATTATCTAGGCATAATTTTTAACATCATTGTAGGCTTCAGAGAATAAGAGACTCATAAGGCAAGAAAATTTCATAGAATGAGCATTTCAAGCTCACAGATACAAGAAGACTCCAATAAACAAAAAGCAAATAATTAATAGATCGTAACTACCGTGAGGACACTGCAAAAAAATTAATCATCCTTAACAGAAATGTTGGTGGAAACCAAATGTGAAATACAAAAAAAATATTAGAAACAAGGACATGTAAAAAAGATTTGTATAACTCAGCAACAACAAGATGTGACCAATGTTGCAGGTAAACAATACTAGAAAAAAGAACTCTTTGTTGCAACATGTATCACGAGAGTTGGCTTGACAATATAGGTTGCACAACAAGACATGATTAAGATCTCTTTGAGAAATTTGATAACACATTTTCAAAGTTAAAATTAAAAACAGTCTATATATTCAAATAAAAGGCAAACAAACAATAGCTATACAAAGCCAAACAGTTTGAAGCTCATTTCTGATATTTTATTTGTGACTGACATTGATCAAAATTTGTTCAAAATTTGTTAAGTGTTGGGCAACTTACTGAAAAGAGATTCAAAGTCCTCTTTGATGACAAAGATTGTTTGATCAAAGTTGCAAAAGGTAAAGAGGTGTTCAACATAAAAATGGAAGGTAAAGTTTTACCTTAAATATAACAAAGGATGAGCAAGTTGTTGTTTCACAAGATGAGAGCAATTCAATATTTCAATCTAATTGATTTTGTCATAATGTTATGATATGTATTTAAAACATTAAAGATGCATGTGTTGTACTGGTAAAGTTCATTTACATACAACAAAATGTGAGATAAAAGATGCTAAAAGCACCATTCTCAATTCTGATATTTTCTTATGGTGTTCGAAATTTCAAGACACATTAGCCTAATTCATTGCTAATACAAAGAATGTGAATGTTGAAATTGTAAATTAAGTTGAGTTTCTTCCCAAGACAAGGTTTAAGTTTCCACGAAAAAGATTGAAGGTTTCATCTTTAAGTCAAGGAGGAGTGTTAAAAATATGACTTAAAATCTATCAAGAATGGAGCAATATTTGTTTTCAAATTTTAATTTTAATTTTTTTGAAATATTGTTCAGATAGAATCATGATTTTCCAGATTTTATATTATTTTTTGTTATCTTTTGTTGGAAATTACTCTATAAATTGAGTACTTTACATTCAATAAAAGCATGCTCTCATACAATCTTTCTTTGCTTTTTTTGGATATTTCTTTTCCATATACTTTAATGCCTAAGTGATGGTATATCTTTATATAATATGTTTACAGCTTGTTGCAGCTTTTCCATGAAAACGTGGTTTATGAAATACTAATGCAATAAACATTTTTGCCAGTTTGGTCAAGATCCTTGGACGCTACTCTAGTCACTGTGAACAAGAACCTGAGCCTTCAAAATATCATAATGAAGCAGTAAGTAATCATTCTCCCTTCTACAGTGATCTTAATGCTGTCACACAGATAATGTGAATAATTTAACAATTATTCAACTAAATTGCTCATGCCTGTGCAATTGAGATTCTGCATTAGATTGTTGCTGGTGATTGTATACCATATGCTGTGTGGTCAATTATGGCTTACATAATATTCGAATTGTTTTCACATAAGCTTGCATGAGAACGAGGTTGTGATCCCCCGATCAACACATACGAAAAGATTGCTTGGACTTAAGAATATAACTCGACTGTCAGTTTGTCTGCTAAATTATAATTGGCTCTATTGTCCATAAGACCTTATGTTGGTTAGAGTAATATCATAGTTAATTATGTTGCTTAGACACCCTTGAAACTTGACTGTAATGAGCTTCATCTAATAGGCGCTTCCTCATTGATAATGTGAGCTTCATCTAGGCTTATATTCGAAACAAATTTGGATGTTTAAGCCTAGGGTTTTGGTTTCGGTTCAGTGATTTGTTTTTCTCATTAATTTGACGCTGCTTGTACTACAGTTACACTCTGCATCCTAGTATGTTTACAGGTATTCACTAGTCATGTTCCTATGCTTCTAACATGGTCTCGCTACTGTCCGATTATGGAACTATTTAACTGTCTATGTCTTCCTCCATTTAATTAAAAACTTATATTTTCTAATGTAGAGGCTTTATACTGCTAGGAGCTCCTAGGTCTGGCCTAAAGTAGTATTTCTCCTCCATATTTGCTAAGCCATCAATTATTTTTCCACAGGTCCTTTCATATGCAGAGGTGCTGCATATAGTTCAAAGGTGACTTTCTGATTCATTTTCCGAGGGAGGATGAAAGGGGAAAAGGATGGATAGTTTCTTAATCTAGTGGTTCAAGATTCATAGCAAAATGCACTATTTCGTAGTTCGACCATTATATTCGAACTTTTTCTTCCTTTCCCCTTCCTTTTCCTATACATAAATGGGGTATATGACTGGTTGTGTGACATAGTAGTATCTGCTGACAGCCGATTAGAAGAATCAACTATTGAGCAGCTGAGTTTGAGGGGCCTTGAAGAACTAGAAATACAACTTGCTGAGACCCTTTCTGGAACAAGAGCTAGAAAGGTACTTATTTTTGTTCTAAGAAATCTGATCTTATGTGTTGGAAACCGTAAATAAACATTCACCCTTTGTCTATTTGAGTTGCTAGCTTTCACTTGAGCTTGTTCCTTACAGTTGGCTTATAGAGGAGATAAACTGTATATTTGACTCTTCCATACTTGTTAATCAACTGCTTGGATAAGTAATTCTCATCGAGTTCTAATGCAACTCAAATTTATTCGACTAAAACCTTTTTAAGTGGCTTTATGTGGTAATATGTGTGCAAATGTGAAAATCTTTTGTTGTTCCTGGTTTTATATGTAATATGAAACCTGTCCTATCTGCCAAGTTCATTCAGATTCTTACATGATCAAGTTGTTATGCAGGCACAACTGGTGCTGGAGACCATTTTGACCCGCAAAGAAAAGGTATAGTGAGAGTTTAGTTGCAGATCTATTGGCTTTACCTGAACTGTGAAGAACATCTTGGGTTTTTATAAGGCTTTCAAAAACTATGGGATGCTATAAGCCTATAACTGTAGTAAATACCTGTTTAGAATCAGCATGCTAGAAAATCTTTAGCCTATCCATGAATCATGTAGGACCATTTATTTTCCCCTTTCTCCATCACGCTTCTTCGGATGAACATAAAATCATAACTTGGACTCTTCGTCCTCTGAGAAACGTCCCAAATCATGAACAATCTTTCCCTTGACCCTCTATCCACCATGTCCCTTAGGCTTGATCATCGTTTTTAATTGAAAACAGAGGACTTCTCCATAAAATCCCCAATATAGGACTTCTAGATTTTCCTTTCGGAGGCAGAGCTAGGGTGGTTTATCGACGTAGAACCTAGACTAGATCCAATATATATGTATATATCTTCTACACCAAATGCTGCTGTTTTAAAATTGCTAAGTCTCTAATATAAGATGATCTAATTTCTAGCTCAACTTAGTCCATGTTGTCAACTTGTGCTACTGCTACCCAAATTTCTCTAACGGGGTGATATAAAATATACCAATACAAGCCCCTTCTATAGAGAAAAATTCAAGCACACTGCACACAGCATAGTAAACTTGCTTAACAGACATATGTTAGTTTTAAATTTGTTGGTATCATAAACTAAAACCATTTTCCTTGTTCTAATCCGTGACAATCCTCTCTTTTGCAGGAAAAGTTGCTGAAAGCAGAAAATCAAGTTTTAGAAAGGGAGGTAATACTAGACCTAATCTCAATACATACATACATACATACATACATATATTCATATACAGTATTGGGATGATGTAGTTGTGATGATGTATAACTTACAGATTGCAGCAATGGAGAAGAATGAAGAAAATAAGGGTCATCTACCCCAGCGCCAAACCCTTATGCTGCTGCCACCATAAGGTTAGTTTCTCCTACAATTGTGCGCATGCTCAAAGGGTATGTATTTCCTCAACATTTAGACAGCAGCTATAGCCTATATAAATATAGGAACAGTGTGTGTCCAAACTCCAAACTCCAAACCGCTTGCAAGTTGTAATAGAAGGGTGCTTATGTGGCACCGGCTGCCGGTGCGAAATCAATAAAATAAACATGCTTAGTACTAGTGTACTTTGGAAGTTGGAACACGTACTGCTGCATGCACTAGACTGTTCCGTACGACTCTTCTCATTCCTTTTTATAAGTTTAAGTTAACAACACAATGGGTTCCATTTGGATGAAAGCCCAAAACGTTGGTTTCTGGTCAAAATAATTTAGAAATCTCATCAAAAATACTCGCGAATAATCATCAATTTTCTTTTTAAAAATTAACAAATTAGTTGGCTTGTGGTACAAATTAGACTTGTCCGATAGATGAAATGATAATGATATTAATAATAATTAAAATCAAACTTTTATATGTTTTTAGATTATTCAAAATCGTTTCATGTTCCTATGTATTTTAATATGAAATCATTATATTATAAGCACTATATTGTTTTAATTAAAACTCAATTACTAATTTTTTAGGATGAATTACTATTTTTTAACATAAAATGTGCTCCTGCAAAGTTAAAAATTCAAGACTTAAAAAAAGGAAGCAGGTGAGAAAATTTTGGCCAACCACCATCATTGTTTTCTCAAAAACTCAATTACTAAATTTAAATCAAATTACAGTGAAATAAAAATATGTTGTAGGAGTTTGATAAGAATGAAGAAAAATATCAAATGATTTTTTTATAATAATTAATATTTAATTCTTTAATTGATTAATACGATGTTGTAAGGTGATTCTTGACTAATTTATTTCATTCATAAAGTCACAATTTTAATTTTTGACTTTATTTACATTTAATCAACTAATTGTTAGTAATTAAGTGATTTTGTTAAGGTAATATAATTAATATTTTTTAATAATTTAGATTCAAATAATATTATTAATAAAAATAAAAAATATAATTTTTTTGAATATGCTGGTGTGATACAAGAGTCGCATCTGTTCAATTTTCTTAGTCTTTTTAAAGACGAGACACACAACATGTATTACTAGTGCGGGAACTCGGGTCTCAAAAGATGATGAACATCTACTTTTGCTACCAGGACACAAGGGAATGAGTTAAAAAATTATAAATAGCATAACACATTTAAAATGAAAATGGAGAATATATGATTTTAAAAGCCTAAAGTTATTTTCTTCCTTCTAATTTTTAAAGTTTCATCCTAATTAATTTGAATTCACCTTGTGTCTTACATGTAGTATTGATGAGTGAGTCTTTGTATGAATTTTATTAAATGCACAACATCAAAAATCCGAAACATACTCGAGCGATAAAATTCTATTTTTAAAATGATTGTGTAATCTATTTATATTTATTAATGGATAATACACCACTTGGCAATGGCTAATTGGCTATTACTTCCATTCCAAGTTCATCCATTCTCCCCCAAAAACTTTTCATTAAAAAGAAATCAAAGCTGCTAATTCCAATTGGAACTTCGAAACTTCTTTAAAGTTTATCTTTTTAGGGTTTCTGCAAGTTCCCTTTTTTAATTCCAAAATAACTGCAGAACCCGCGATTTTCCCCGGAAACAAACAACCCAACTAACCAAGCTTTGCCTAGTTGATGATTCCTCCTCCGCTCAAACAACGTCTCGGATAAAATTGTCCCTGAATTTATCAATTTCCCTCGTTTTGTTTAGCTAAAACGGGTTTAGAAATTTTTCGTATTCGATTTTTTAAAAATGATGAACAGGGGACTGGAAAATCAGCGACTTGTGGATGAACATTTGAGGGTTTTCCACGAGCTTTCGGGACTGGTTATGAGTCTTCTACGATCGCCGATGATGCCGATGCCTTCCCCCGACCGATCACGTGCGTCGGCGAGAAGGCCTCATAATCCCCCACCGGTATTGTCGAGGAAGAAGATATCGCCGGCCGGATTCGCTTGGCTGCTGCTAGGGATATCGGTTTCATTGATGGTTTGCGGATCAATTACTTTCCTCATAGGATTCATGTTGATGCCTTGGCTTCTTGGTTTGGTCGTGGTTCTTTACGTTGCCGGAATTATTTCCGCCGTTTCCGCGTTGGGCCGTTCCATTATTTGTTACGCGGCCTCTTCTCAGCCGCCGATGGAAATTCCTGGTAATTTTCTTATCTAATTAATTTTAGATGACACTGTATGTTAAAGTTATGTTATTTTCTTTTGCATTCAAATTTCTTATCTAATTAATTCTTGATTATCTGCTTTGGGTTGTTTGCCTTTTTAACTATTATACATAGATTTTTGCAAATCAAATCTCATAATTTTCCCATGTTGCTTCTTACTGAAGAGGAATCAAATTCCTAGAATTTTGAGATTACCTAAAGAAAACTAGGAAATAGAGCTTCCGATCCTTCATTAGGACCAAAATTATATCTCCTGCATTATACATTTGGAATATTTAGAAATTAGAATGCTGCCAATTATGTTGTATGTTCACTATTTATGCTCAAGACAAGACCAGAAGAAACTGGTAATTTGTCCGGTTTTTATTTGACTGCGTCCATTGATCTTCAATTCGCACTGTTCGAAAGCTTTTTATGCCATCGAATGGTGGATATCTGTTCTTCCTATGGTACAGGAAAACTATGTTGAAGAATGAGTTAAACAGGTTGGTAACAAGTTTTGTTCTGTACTGAGTGCATTATCTTTGTAGTTATATGTTTTTACTCTCATTTACATTAGGGGTACCGCAAGTTTGACATACGACAAACTGCTGGTGCTAAACGGTTGTTGGTCGATCAAATTTAGCAGAACTTTTAAACAAACTGGCTGAATTTGACTGCGAATATTAACATTTGATGAATGGAGCTTGAGGTTGAATAATACGACATTTGTTAAGGTTATAGTTGGTCCAAGACTTCACATTTTCGACCCCCCCCCCCCCCCTTTGCGGCAAACTAGCTTAATTTATTGTGTTGCATCTGATGTCTCTGCTCCTCAGTATTCCTTTGTTATCAATCATGTTTTTTACATGGTTCTAAGGCCTGTGAGGATATTTTTGGGGATGCTAATTCAACCATGTTTGCGTGAAAGAAACAGGATAGTTCGTAGTTGAACAAACTACCTTTTCATGGTTTTACCCCCTTCTTCTTCGATAAGATTTTTCTGATAGATACTTTTTTTATCCGAAATGATTCGGTATTGCAGAGTGGAAGCTCATGTGAAGAGAAGAAGTGGGGTTCAGAAAGAGTTGGGAGAATAGAACAGCGCTCGAGTTCACAAAATACAAGGAAAGGAATATACCAGGTTTCTTCAAGTATTAATGCAGGGCAACGCAGATAAACGCTGCCTTCGAATGTTGTTACTGTGGATATCGAATTCTTGGTCTAGTTGAACCAGTAACTTATCGTCGAAGATTTAAGATGGATGATGGATGAGTGTTGTTTTTCTTTTCTTATTTGCCAGAAGAAACGGGAGATGTTTTTGGGAGTGGTTTGTAATGTATATTTCTTCATTCACTTATGTAAGGTAATATGAGCGCATGTTGCTTCAGCAGTAAGGTTGCTTGGAACTGCTTGCTTGGCCACAATTGTGGACTGAATAAGAATTCAAAAAATGGACCCAAATCCAGTGGAATGATATTGTATTTGTTAATTAATTTTTAAAGTAGCCTCGAAATTTTTATATTTTTTTCTAAATTAATAAAAAAATATAGTAAAATATTGGGAGTTTTAAAGAAAATAAAGTTAGTTTCTAACCTTAATAAGTTTTCCGACAGTTCAGGGGCATACACGATCTGTAGAAGATATTATTATTTGTATAAAGGATAATTCGGATTAGATCTCATGAACAATGTATAGACAGAACCAACAAGGTAAATATACAATCGAATTAAAAAATAATTAACTTGAAAGATTAAAGGATATTTGACCCTTATAAAAATTTAGATTAATATTTAGGTGAAATTCCATATTGGTTCGTAAAAATGTTTAATTTAATAAAATCTTTAAATTAAAATATTATTTCAATCCTTTCCTCAATTTAATACATTCTAAAGATATTCTAGATATTTATCTGAATTGTCAACCTTAATTCAATTGATACAATTGTCAGTATAATATATGGAATACGGATCAAGATTCAAACATATTTAAACATTTAGTATCTTGTAATTTATGAATGAAAAAAATTAAATAATATCCGCTTGAATTTGGTATTTTTAAAAGGCCCATTATCCATAAAAACTTATGTTCTCCTCCAATTTCTAGCACTTAAATTTAATCGCTTTGAATAACAAAAAAAATGCATAATGGCTAAAAAGAAAACTAACCAGTTAGCAAAGCTTTCGATACCAACGACAAATATAACTTCAAACCTCTAGGTAAAAAAAGGTAACAAAATGGAGTAATAAAACACCCCAAATTTTCAAGCCAAAGACTCCATAGGAATGCATAAAACTAAAAGGGTCAATCTCTCGAAAGAAAATAAAATACGATAACTGGCAAATATATGTGATTTATTGATTGAAAATCTGTTTCAGAAAGCCATAAGCTTCAATTTAAAAAAAACAAAGATGTCTTTAATCAAACATCCAATTCATAAGACAGCGTCCTTCACCAACTCAACCAATCACAACATAAGTCTCTGAAGAAATATGGAGACTGGAACGGAAACCATAATGGAACACGATACCGACATAATCAAGACCCAAAAAATATTTCCATTTTTCATTTAAAATGTCTAAAACTGAAGCGAAAGATAAACGGATTAGTTTATAAATCCTTGAGAGATTGTAGTTTTCCACCACTTGATTGACAGTAGCGAATTGTGTCGCTTCACGCGTAGTTTAACCTGAATATGTCATTCAAAACATAGAAGCTTCCTTGTGGTGTTGGCATCAAATGAAACATCTGAGAGCAGAAAGCAAAGCCAAAATGTCTCGGTTAGTAAAGCTGATAACCGAAAGATGTCAAAATATCATAACAAATTCAATGGTGGATTAGCAATGGCTAAACAAAAAAAAGGAAAGCCATTGACTTTATACCTTCATCTACACAAACCTTTATACTTTTGTTACACCTAAATGAGCCCTTAACTTTGGAACTTGTAGCCAAACAAACCCTAATATTCACAAGTATAACTAAGGAAACCCTTGACGTAAATCGCTTCCTCATTTGAATTTAGGCAAAAATCAAAGAACAGGGGCTTACTAGGGTTTAATAAAAGTATAGTGGCTTTCATTAAGTAGGGGCTTTTTTCATGACTTAGACATTAGAAATCTATTAATTTTCTAAAATAAGATAAGAACGTGCCCTTACTACTTAAACTTAAACAGAACGGATATATGTATCAAACTACATGAATTTGCTCTATGAGAAAGCAAGGGCTAAGCCCAATGGAAGTCAACAATGTCTCCGGGTGAGGGGAGATGTCACTGGTTTTTCTTTTAAACAATGCACATGGCACAGAGATGCTTGATAATCTTTCAGATTCAGAGTATGAAATGAAAGCACCCACCATCAATTTATCAAGTGAAAATGTAATTAGGCAAGCATAGAAGATTAAAATATACAACCAAAGGGCTGCTTAGGATAAAAAAAAGACATCAGGTACTGAAGAAAGCTCTAGACTGCTGTCTATAGTAAACATACAATTATTAATACCTTCGTAAGGTAAAGCGGGAGGATAGGAAGATTTATAGCACACAGAGTCCAATTAATCACCATCAATAATGACTATGGAAATGTAAATATGCAGAGCCACATAGATCATAGCAGAATAAGATATGGCAAGTTCTTTTGCAAGATGATGCCATGATGGATCCAAAAATATCCATATCTTTCAAAATGTAATCATGACACAGTTTAATGATATCGAAAATGTTCATTACATCAATTATCTTATACTCGATTCCCTTCTTAATTAGTTATCAAAATAAATTAAAAAAGATGCAATCACCATTGATTCATGCAACCAGTTAATCCGATTCTTAAGATCCTGCCAAATAAATCAAAACCTATTGATTCAATCCAGACTTGCAGCAGATCGAAAACTAACCTAAAAAATCAATTACTAACAAATCGAATCGCGAGATTAACACAACCGGTATCACCGGTGAAATCAACAATGACTAACAAACAAGCATTAGATCGATCACTGAAGTACGCATATAAACCCTACAAAAAAGGCAGAAAGAGAGCTACCTGGCTGAACTTGAGAGCATGCTGTTCGCCGGCGAGTTGTAGCGTGCCAGAGACGAAGACGAGCACGCCGCCGGCGCCGGATGGCTGGCAATCGACGGTGGTGATATTGTGCTTGCACTGCTGGAAAGGAAGGCTGGTTAGCTTAGCGACAATGTTCTGAGAGCCTTGGATCTTTTGGCCTTCGAAGGTCAACATGGAACCTTCCTGGTAGAGATTGGCTAAACCGGCCCGGTTCGCATCGAATGTTGAGTAGTAGTGATCGACGAACGCCTTCGCTACAGCGTCTGGATCCATCGGAATTCTCTTTTCTCTATGAGAATTTGAGCCGTCGCTTCGAGAAGAGCTGTGACGCAGCAGTGAAAGGGAAACGAAGAATTGTAAGGCTAGCGAAGGTTATGTATTTATAGGAGGATTGATCTAACGGCTGAATTTGAATCATGAAAATCTAACGACAGGTGGCTGCCAGCGTGTTATTATTTTATTTGTTTTATATATCAGTTACTGTAGAGTGTACTCTCTTTTTTTTACACCCTCTTTACTGTGTATCAGCTAGAGGGTCGCTCTTTGCGTCGATCCAACGCAGCCAACAACCCATTATTTTAAGGAAAATTATATATTTAGTACCTTAACTATGCATGTATTATTGTTTTAGCATCCAACTATTATTTTTGGCAAAATGGTACCTAATGTAGTAACGTTGTGTTTTTGTTATGTTTTAGTACTCTCGTTTAAAATTAATGAAAATAGTCACGTGGTTTGGGTTAATAATAGTTTTAGCCTAAAAACTTATACAATCTATTAACTTAGTCTAAAATTTTATCAATTTAAACATTTATTTTAATTTTTAGATTAAAATTGTAAAATTTTCAATTTTCTTCTTCTTCCAGTCGAACACTTTTGGGGGGTTTGGAGTTTAAAAAACATGTTAAGGACAATCAAAATTTTAAAAGTTGGGGATTAATAGGGACTAATGCGGGGTCTATTGGAGGATTCAAACTCCACGATCATGATACTAGGAAGAATACAAGAGGTGGGAAAGGGGTGAGTCAAAATTCTATCAAAATTAAGATGATGTTTTAAATTGATGAATTTTGGACTAAATTAACAATATATACAAGTGTTTTAGACTAAAAATGTGATTATATCAAGCCACTTCATCATCTCCGTTATTTATTAACGTTCGGGGTACCAAAACAAAACAAAAAGGTAATGTTAAGTACCATTTTGTCAAAAATAATATATGAGTACCGAAACAGTAATGCGGGCATAATTGGATACTAAATATGTAGTTTTCCTCTTTTTATTGGGTAAACTACTTAAATGACCAACTAACTATTGGAGTGGTTTCGATATAATCACTATATTTTTAATTTTTTTTCATTTGAGACGACATAATTATTTAAATTGGTCATACTTTTATTGGGTAAACATGTGCATAATTTAATACTTAAAATTTGATCATAGTTTTAAATATACTTTACTTGAGTTCTGCTTTAAATTAAAATTTAGTACTTAAAACTTTTTTATTTAATTAGGTATCTAATTTGGCCTGAATATTTAATTAAATGTTTATTTATTTTCTAATCAAATAATTGAATTTTTCTTTTAGATTCAAATTTTACCTAATTTTAGTATAATTTGGAGAGAAAATAGTTAAGTGATAATTTAAATTAATAAGTTAAGTTCATGTACCTAATTGAAACCAAAAAAATCACGTCACAAATTGTCCACGAAATTATTTACCTATTGTATATTTAACTAGTTTATTTTATAAATTCTTTTTTTGAATAAACACTAAATTTCATTAAGATAATGAGAAATACAAGATAAGCATACCCCAAAAAAATCACGTCACGCTTGACCGGTCCGAGCGGGCTACACGGGGAAAAACCGCGGCGAAACCCGTTAAGGCTCCACTTCGGTTAACAACCCGAGAAAAATTTTTCTTTTATTTATTATCTTGTCTAGATGCTTTAACACATTCTATGTGAAACAACGACAGCGGAAGCAACAAGCGAGGCGAAACAACGAACATACAACGTAGAACAACCCATTTTTAATTTTTCACAGCAGGTCGTATCGATGCACTAGAAGAGGGTATCGATACGCCATGACTAGGTCAATAACCCAAGGTCAACCCAGGGAGACCGTATTGGTACTCTGGTTGACCGTACTGATACGCCCTCACTGGTCAATTTCTCACGGTCAACGATACAAGACCGTACCGATACACCCTAAACTCGTACCGATATGTCAAAATCTCGTCAAAATCTCAGATTTTCAGAGAGGTCTTGGCGTATCGATACACCTCCGTGTACCAGTATGCTAGGCCAAACTTGAGTCCCAAAGTGTAGGACCGTATCGATACGGCCCTTGGGCGTACCGATACGCCATGCACTGCAATACTCAAATTTGCAGCCAAAGACTCCAAAACGCAACTCTAGATGCAATTTAAGACTCGCCTAGACATAAGCAAGCATACATACAACATATAGCAACCAAAATTTCAGCACATAAGACATTTGAAACGAACAAGAATCATACATTCAAGGAATCATACATTTACCATAAAGAGACATACATAGCATTTTAAGGTTTCATGCCTTAGAAACAAAACGTATAAGCATTCATGACATGCAACTTAAACATGGTTTACAATCCAAAACATGACATCAACAAACCACACCAGAACAGCAACATATTAAAGGAGTCTAAACAAGCTCCTACACAAAACAACAACACATATCCCATTGCTTATCTATTACATCCCTAACGTAAATAGTTCATACTTGAGGATAGCAAAAGCTCAACTAGCACACTTGGAGGCCCTCTCCTTGCACAAGCAACTCACGAACTACGGATCTGCATTGTCGAACAAAAGAGAGCGTAAGCATAAAACTTAGTGAGGATAAGCTCATAAAACAAACATCGACAATGCAAGGTCCAAGCACGAGCAACACAACCGATCATGAATGCATGTTTTCTTACCTTCGAAGCCACATGAGTCAAAATATAAATGATGCATGAACATAATATCATTATCATGCCATGCTCAACAAGTCCACAAACACAACCATATGGAAACACATATATCAAACGTATTGGCACCTAGCTATGACCCGAATACGCGGATTACAACCGTTGGAACTCACATCCAACAACACAACCATTACCTTACGGTGTGATTACACTCATCATCGTTACACGCGGTGGGGATTTCACTCATCCTCACGCCCCGTCGATGAGATTCCACTCATCACCCACTAACATATAAAAGAATATTTCCGGGCATACCCGTACTCCATCTTGATAACTACCATCACCAAGACCACGTGCGCATTTCGACTCTCGTGCACACACTAAACATCCTAATGATCGATCATTTGTACCCAAGCATACTAGTGCCAATACTAACACATTTCATTAATCAACCTCACAACTTTTTTACCAATTTCCGTACTTAGCACGTACTCACCATGATTTACCATCATGCATAAATCACATTCCACAATCGCATGCATATCACAATGCATCACACATCATGCCTCAACAAACATGTATATCACAATATACATAACAACATTAATCACAATAATTATGAATCAAGAGACATATCATACATTTAGAAGTTCAACCAAAGGTCTCCTAAATTAAGCTTGAGATTAGGCTACCACTCTAATATCAAATCTAGGTGGGTTTACCAAGCCCAACCTAAGTCCACATGCTTGAACCAACATTTGAAAACCAATTTAAAAACGTAGAACCACTCACCGACTATTTCAAGCTCAACAATTCTATCCGATCAATCCGCCAAGCTATCCGAATTCATTCTCAAGGCTTCACCAACACAATTTTTTGCTTCTAAACATCCCAACACAATCTAAACAACCACATTTCAGTCCACAAATCATTGTAGCAAACCCGAAACACAATCCAAGCATAAATCACGTGAATTCAAGCTAAAGACAACCCCATAAGTGCCATTTTCGAGCTGCCCAAAAGCCAAACCAGAAAATCATGTTTCCAACCTCCCAAGTGTCATCTAATACACCCAAAACAACCCTCAACCATAGACTAACCATCAACCCTCAAGTTCTCACCCAAAACAGCCCCGAAAACCAACCTTAAACCCTTCTAAAACCCCAACAAACTCAAATTCGGGAATCATTACAAAACCTTATAAAAAGTTAATTATGTTGGACATTTTAAATAGCAAATAACTTATCTAACATCAACAAATCGAAAACTTAACTAAAAGCTAACAAAGTTCACATTTTTAATCCAAAACTTCTTTTTGATCAAAATTTTTAATCCAAAACTTCAAAATGTAAAATCATGGGTTTTAATGAAAACTAAAGGTGTAGATATGTAGAGAACGATGAGAACAACTCAAAATACGTTTACCTTTCAAAAACCTTCAAAGATGAGAAAGAATGGTGATGGAATAGTAACTCAAGGGGAAGGGAGAATGTTGTCGTGGAATTTAGAAAATAGATGGGGAAGAAGATGAGCCAAAAATTATTTTTATTTGTTTGTTTCTTTTAAAAGTCAAATGACTCATTTACCCTTAATGAAATAAGGTATTTACAATAGAAGGAAACCTATGGCTATTTGGTTCAAATTAAAATATGTACACAATTTATTTTGAAAACAAAAAAAAACCGGAACATTATTTTAATTATTTAATTCACCCGACCCCCAAACTCGGGTGTTACACTTTTCATAAGATCTTCATCGGTGTTCTTTAAATCTATCACCATAGCGAAATTTTGGAATGCTCACTGGTAGAGCGTAGATCGTTGAATTACTCTAATCAACAAAAAGAGGGAAAAACGTCTTAGTTAACTCCATAAACAACCAATCCATGTAAGATCGTGCGGTAAGATTAAATTGGAGCATTCACCAGGTTGAAGACGTCTTCAATATCAACATGCCATAGAGGTAGACAAAGAACGTGCCAAGCGGCAGACAAATAGCAGGCCAAACAACCGACAAAGGTAAAAAAGAAAGCAAAGAAATGAACAAAAGAAGGAAAACAAAGAAACAAAAAGAGAACAAAACAAATAATAAAATAAATCACCGCCGACAGACGGTCAAAGCCGCCATCATTGACTTGAAAAAACTCAAAAACTACTTACAAACTCCCAAGAGAAAAATAATCACCGCAGAGAAAATGTGAGAGCGGAAAAAATGTGAAGATTTTTTTTTTTACATTTAGGATTTAGCTCATTTATTTTTATTTTTAAGAGTTCAAAAAATTCAAGCCCAATTATTATTAACACTAATAAAAGTTTTGTTATTACCTATAAGTGTTGTGTGTATTGGTAAGGCGCATTGCACTCTTAAGGAGAGGACGTGAGTTCAAACCTTGGAAACGATATTGTTGAAAGGGTAGCCTTGCACCCCGAACATGGACGTAAGATGAACATGCATATTACTAAAAATAAAATATTTTATTATTAAATTCAACTATTCATTTGTATTTTTAATTGACATTTTTTAAATGATGTTAACGACCAGACTTAAATTAATATTCATCAACAATTATTTGTAACAAGATTAATTATTATACAATAGTCGTTGAAGATAATTAATTACCGAAAGGGATGCTAAAAGAAAGGTAATGTATGATGTACTTATGATTAATCAATATCGATAGTTACGTAATGTTAGTTTGACAATGAATTATCACTGTTATGTATTTTTATTTAATTTAGATGGTATTTATCATTCATCGCTAATAATAATATTTGTCCGAGTTATTTTTTAACACAACATATATGTTCTCATATTTTTTATATATTATATCAAAAATATATTGATCGAAATAAATTCAATCGATAACAAATTATTTAAATTATATTATTATAAAAACAGTAGTAATATAATACACGATTCTCATTTCGCTCCCGCTATTCTTGTGAAAGTTATAATTGCGAGTGCTGGCTGGGTCCATCTCCTACGCTTGTCACTAATCGGGAAAATAACAAGAATAATTAAGTAAAAATGAAAAAGTTCGTCGACAGCAGGGTTCGAACCTGCGCGGGCGTAGCCCAACAGATTTCAAGTCTGTCTCCTTAACCACTCGGACATATCGACTTTGATGCCTCTAAGTCTGACAATTGTTTAATATATTATATATTTTTTTTCTTGTTTCACAGTTATTTTCTAGCAATAATACCAAAAAAATCCCTAACGTATAAGCAAATAGTGATTTTTGCTCATATTTTTTTTAAGTAATTTAATCTTTAATAATTTATTTTGGGTTAAAATGATTCTTATACAGATAAAAAGTGCTAGTCAACTAACGGTAAACTGTTTGAAATGACTTGACAGAATAACACGTCAGCATAAAAAATAATTTTATATTGTGTATGATTTTATAAAATTATTTTTTAACTATTGCGACATTCATTCTAGTCAACACCTTTGCCTATATGATAGTAACATATTATCGTGCATTGTCGTGTATGTTCGTCACGTCACGTCATTTGTTGTTAGTTGATTAATAGATTTTATCCGCGAAGGGACCAATTTAATCTAAAATAAAACATTAAAGATTAAATTATTTTAAAATGAATATAAATTAAATTAATTATTCAATCCAGAGATTTTTTTTTTGGTTCTATGCTTTTTTTTCTAATTATACGTCCAACTTTAGCTGTAGAGATTTTTACAATATATCTATAAACATAACCCTTCTAATGCAATACCATAGGAAAAGAAAATAACTAGAACTAAGACAAAAACAATAACACAAGCATGACGTGTATTTAGACACATAAACATATAATATATTTAAATACGAATGCAATTTTTAAATGCTGATTGATGTTTTTCTATGCATAGTGTACTGCTTTTTTTCATGTAGTTTGATAATAAAAGCAGTGAGCAACTTATCCCCCCCCCCCCCCCCCCCCCAAAAAAAAAAAAAGATGGCTCAGGAAATTGTTATCACTGTACAGGGGTTTATAGTTTTTTTAATCGAGATAGTGCATAGGCTCATTGTAGGGGTGACATTTTCAATTCAATTATTTTATTTACAAAGTTAAAACTCAAATTTCTGACCTTATTTAAAAGATTTAGTATCGTATCACATCTCATCAGAGCAGCTAGTTGTTAATTAAACATATGATTTTTTACTCGTCTCGTGTATTGTTGTTTTTACCTGCTAAAGTCGGGTTATTATAGTAAGGGGTGCATATAGTTCGGTAAAATTTTTAAACAATCCCTTGGTTTTAGATTTGGGTAACTTTGATTATCGGCTTTTTTCATATCAACTTTATATTTATATTTTGGAATTTTATATTTTATTTTGATAAAATAATTTTATTTGATCACTCTAAAACATTATTTGGTAAATTTTGAAAATATTTTACATAAATATTTTTTTAAATAATTTATCAAATTAATAAAAACAATTAATAGTTCATATATACTATTTTAATATTATTTCACCTTCAAGTGTAAATACTTATTTTTACATCATAAAATATTTAAAATTAATTATAAATTAAATAAACTCAAATTTGATTTAATTCGATTAATCACAAATTTTAAACTTATAAACATTAAGCCATCCAAACACCTGAATCAGCTTTAAAATTTTCGATTTGAGATGCTCAGCTAGGGATGTAAAAACAGGTTAACAGTTGGGTTTCAGGTCGGGCTCTGTCAGGTCGGGTCAAATCGGTTACAGGTCATTTCGGGTCATTTTTTGTTTTGACTCGATTCGGTTCGGGTTCGGGTTCATTTCGGGTCGGGTTCATTTCAGGTCGGGTTCAATTCAGGTCGGGTTCAATTCAGGTCGGGTTCATTTCGGGTCGGGTTCATTTCAGGTCGGGTTCATTTCAGGTCGGGTCAAAACGGTTAATTGACAGGCTGATTTCAGGTCGGTTTCGTTTCAGGTCGGGTTCATTTCAGGTCGGTTTCGTTTCAGGTCGGGTTCATTTCAGGTCGGTTTCGTTTCAGGTCGGGTTCGTTTCAGGTCGGTTTCGTTTCAGGTCGGGTTCTTTTCAGGTCGGTTTTGTTTCAGGTCGGGTTCATTTCAGGTCGGTTTCGTTTCAGGTCGGGTTCATTTCAGGTCGGGTTCCTTCGGGTTTATGGTTTATTGTGTTATGTGTATTATATATATTGACGGATTATGATTTTTATTTTGACGGTTTAGGGTTTAGGGTTAGGGGATTACGTATATGTGATATATATATATATATAGTTGGTACTATTGGATTTATTTTTAGGGTTTAGGGTTTATGGTTTGGGGTTTGGGGTTTAGGGATCTTAAATAAATACAAACATACCTACATTAATTATATATATATTGATGGATTATGGTTTTCAGGGTTTAGAGTTTATGGTTTAGGGTTTAGGGTTTACTGATCTTAAATTAATACAAACATGCCTACATTAATTATATATATATATATATTGATGGATTATGGTTTTAGGGTTTATGGTTTAGGGTTTAGGGTTTAGTGTTTAGGGTTTACTGATCTTAAATTAATACAAACATGCCTACATTAATTATATATATATATTGATGGATTATGGTTTTTAGGGTTTAGGGTTTAAGGTTTAGGGTTTAGTGTTTAGGGTTTACTGGTCTTAAATTAATACAAACATGCCTACATTAATTATATATATATATATTGATGGATTATGGTTTTTAGGGTTTAGGGTTTAGGGTTTACTGATCTTAAATTAATACAAACATGCCTACAATCTACATTAATTATATATATATTGATGGATTGTGGTTTTTAGGGTTTAAGGTTTAAGGTTTAAGGGTTTAGTGTTTAGGGTTTACTGATCTTAAATTAATACAAACATGCCTACATTAATTATATATATTGATGGATTATGGTTTTTATGGTTTAGGTTTTAGGGTTTATTGATCTTAATTTAATACAAACATACCTACATGTATTATATATATATTGATGGATTATGGTTTTTAGGGTTTAGGGTTTAGGGTTTACTGTTCATAAAATGATACGTACATGCGTACATGTAATATATATATATATTGATGGATTATGGTTTTTGTTTTTAGCGTTTAGGTTTTAGCGTTTAGGGTTTAGTGGTTAGGGTTTATTATTATTATTATTATTATTATTATTATTATTATTATTATTATTATTATTATATACTTAAATACAATTATTATTATTATTATTATATATTTACTATGCTTATTATTATTATTAATTAGTTTTTATTATTATTATTATTATTATTAGTTTTTATTATTATTATTATTATTATTATTATTATTATTATTACTACTATGATTAGTAATATTATTATTATTATTACTATTATTATTATTATTATTATTATTATTTGTAATTAAATGTATAGGCTTTAGGGTTTAGGATTAGGGACTATGGTTCATTGATTAAATATTAGGTTTAGGGTTTAAACCCCTAATGTCTAATTCTAAACCCTAAGCATTAAACCCTAAAGCATAAGTAATTAACCCTAACCACTAAACCCTCGATCTAGGATTACGGACTATGAGCTATAGATTAAATATTAGGGTTTTATGGTTTAGAGGGTAGTGGTTATTGTTTAGGGTTTAAGGTTAGGGACTATGGTTCATTGATTGAATATTAGGGTTTAAGGTTTAAACCCCTAATGTCTAATTCTAAACCCTAAGCATTAAACCCTAGAGCATGAGTAATTAACCCTAACCACTAAACCCTCGATCTAGGATTACGGACTATGAGCTATAGATTAAATATTAGGGTTTTATGGTTTAGAGGGTAGTGGTTATTGTTTAGGGTTTAGGGTTAGGGACTATGGTTAATTGATTGAATATTAGGGTTTAAGGTTTAAACCCCTAATGTCTAATTCTAAACCCTAAGCATTAAACCCTAGAGCATGAGTAATTAACCCTAACCATTAAACCCTCGATCTAGGAGACTAGGATTACGTACTATGAGCTATAGATTAAATATTAGGGTTTTATGGTTTAGAGGGTAGTGGTTATTGTTTAGGGTTTAGGGTTAGGGACTATGGTTCATTGATTGAATATTAGGGTTTAAGGTTTAAACCCCTAATGTCTAATTCTAAACCCTAAGCATTAAACCCTAAAGCATGAGTAATTAACCCTAACCACTAAACCCTCGATCTAGGATTACGGACTATGAGCTATAGATTAAATATTAGGGTTTTATGGTTTAAAGGGTAGTGGTTATTGTTTAGGGTTTAAGATTAGGGACTATGGTTCATTGATTAAATATTAGGGTTTAGGGTTTAAACCCCTAATGTCTAATTATAAACCCTAAGCATTAAACCCTATCACACGCGTGCATGTTAGGCTATTTAATAACACTTTACTTTGACCCAACAGATAAAACACTCTTAAAAGAAATCAATAATAATAATCAATAATAATAATATTTTCTCTTTCTTACTTGTTATAAAACCGCGAGCCGAAGCGTGCACAAATGCATGCTCCTCTTTAATAAAATTCCGTCGCTGATGCTGAATTGCTGATGCAGCGTTTTGTTTTTCAGGAAATAAAAATCAATTTGAACGGTGATAAAATATGATTTTTAAATTACAAAAAAAATTATAAGAACTTTATCTAATTTCTGTAATATCCTTTTAATGAGAAAATTAATTCAAATTTAAAAAAACATTATTTTTCACGTCAACTAATTTAAATAAAAATGACATTTTATAAAGCCGAAGCAATTTTTTTCACTATTTTGTATAGTGACATTGAACCACCATGATTCTTCCACGTGTCGAGATAACCAATCGTGAGGCACCGATGGGAGGGGAGGATGTACACAAGCGGAGGAGCGTGAAGATGTTGGGAAAAGTTAAAACGGCGTGGGAGACCCCTCTTTTTAATATAAGAAAAACAACAAAAAGTCTGCTGTTTCCTTACTGTATTAAAGATTTTGGTGTCGGATTGCAAGATTTTCTTCCCTTTTTATGTTATTTTATTTCCCCCTTCAAAGTCTTCTAATATATATGTATATTTTAATTTCTCGAGGTTAAACTTAAAATAAAAAAGCATCCCTAATCTTTTATTATTTGGATGGAATGACTGTCTTGTCCTTTATATTTTATGTAAAAAAATTATTTTTTTGAGTTAATTGCACCATAAGTCTTCAAATTATGACATTTATTCTATTTATTCTAAATTAATCACTAAAGTTTTAAATATTTCAATTACATCTCTAATTTACGACTCATTCCAAATTAGTCTTTGAATTTTAGAAATTTTACTTTTATCCTCAAACTATAAGTACATGGTAATCATAACCTTTGTTAGTAAAATCGTTAAAATTTATTAATTATTATGTAAACAACGATATATATTATGTAATAATATGATGTGATATAAATAATAATTGATGTTGGATTTAAATAAAAGTATAAAGGATAAAAAACAAAGTGATGGAGCAGTAACAAAAACCAAAAAATATTTTAAATAATGATTTCCAGGGAGGTGATACAATATTAATTATCATCTATGACACAACATAATATTGCATAATACACATAAGTGTTAGATGACGCATAATGATTTTATTACCATAAAACATGATTAACATATATCGATAGTTTGTGATGAAATTAAAATGTTTCAAAAGTTTATGGATTAATTTATAATGATGATCATAGTTTAGGAATTGAAACGTTTAAATGTTTAAAATTAATTTAAAATAAAAATCAAAATTTGGATGAAATTAAAAATTAGAAGAAAAAAACAGGGATCGTAATTTATAGACATATAATGCAATTAACAATTCTTTATTTCGCTTAGTTAAGTATAAAAATTTATTTCATAACGGTTATTCATTCAACTTATGTAATTAAGTACTTTATCAGAATGCAAGTTAAGTTAATTTAATAACTAACTTAACTTAAAATGAATGCAAGTTAATTATTTAGCATTAATTTATTTTTATAATAAAAAATTTAAGTCATCTTATTTTAATTAAGAATATAGATTTAATTTAATAATTTTTACTCATTTAACTTAATTTGATTAAGTATAAAATTTTAATTTAATAATGGTTATTCATTCCACTTAATTAATTAAGTATAATAGTTTATCTTTGAAGTTATTTTAAAATAATAGTCAAGTTAATTAGAAATACAATTTATTAATACTTAGAATTATTATTAATTCAATTTATCTTTTAATTGAAGTTAAGTTAGTAATTTATTAATACTTGAAATTATTATTAATTTTATAATTTTTCAATACTTGACATTATTTTATATTCATTAAATATAACTTCTTTAAATGTCAGATAATTATCATTATTAGCAAATCAAATAATAGTATTAGTTCAGGTTAATATCAGTTCAGGTCAATATCAGTTCAGGTCAAGAACAGTTCAGGTCAAGAACAGTTCAAGTCAATAACAGTTCAGGTTCAAAACAGGTCGGGTTCAAAACAGGGTTCAAAACAGGTCGGGTTCATTTCAGGTCGGGTCCAAACAGGTCGGGTTAAATCGGTTATCTGGCAGGTTAGTCTCGGGTTCGGGTTCATTTCGGTCGGGTGCAGGTCGGGTTCGGTTACTACAGTAACAGGTCAATTTCGGGTTCGGGTTCACTTCGGTCGGGTGCAGTTCGGGTTCGGTTTCTACAGTTACAGGTCAATTTCGGGTTCGGGTTCGTTTCGGTCAGGTGCAGGTCGGGTTCGATCTTTGAATTCTCGAGTTAAACCAGGTTCTGACTCGATCGGGTTTAAGGCAGGTTACCAGGTCGGGTCAGTTTTTCACACCCCTATGCTCAGCACTAATGATAGTTCGATCCATCTGGTTTTTTAATGGGCAAAAAAGACAAAAACAAAGTAGAGAGATTGTTTAGCGCAGCTTGAAATTAAAAGCAGACACGTCTACGTGTACTGAATCAACCAATTAAATCATGCCACGTTTCCCGCATTCCGTCACCCAACCAATGAGGACAAAGTCAATGACCCTTCATTTTTCGCATAACGCGGATGAATCAGCTAGCCTAACATAATATAATAACAAACCCCGTAGAATTTTTCGAGGCGAGGACGAAAAAAAAGAAACCCCGTCGCCGTAAAGGGAAGAGAAGAGAAGAGAATTTCGCCGGAAATTTCATTCACTTTCTCGATTGCCTACCCAATCTCTCCGTCATCATGGTAAACTATGTGATCTTCGATTTCGATTTTCACGCCGATCTCTCATTTTTTCTTTCTTTTTTGATCTGCTTATATCTGAACTGGATCTGATCTATAATTTTTCGAGTATAATCGATGTAGACTCTAGAGATTTATAGATCTTCTGTTGATATACATATGCCTAATGATTTAATCATGAATGCTTGGAATATTTTGAATAATTTATCTAGACAGATCTTGATTTAGCCGTTTTTGAATGGAAAATTTAATTCTATCGGTGCCTGTACTATAAGTTTAGGAGCAAATTAGTCAGATATAGTATAATAGTGAGCGAGTCGGTGCTTGTAATTTTAAAATTTGAAGTAAATGGGTAAAACTGTAATCGGTTGACAGCTTGTGCTTTTTAAAAATTGATTTGCTCTTCAGCCTGTTGTACAAGAGCTTGCTATATGGTTTAACCGATGTTGAAAATTTAAAATCCATCGCCATGATTGACAAAGGATAGTTGTTTTATATATGCTTTTAAAAATCTAATTTTACATGGGAATGGGATCCCTGCAGACAACATCAAGGCGCCTTGCAGACAGGAAAGTGGGGAAGTTCGAGAAGAACATAACAAAAAGAGGAGCAGTGCCTGAAACAACAACAAAGAAGGGGAAGGATTATCCCGTTGGTCCTTTGTTGCTTGGTTTCTTCGTATTCGTCGTCATTGGATCATGTACGATTCTTCTTGGCCATCATATTTCCTTAGATATTTGGAATTGAGTTTTGGTATAGTGAATCCATTTCATGGCTTTTGCTTCTATTATGGTCAGCACGTTTATTATTTGCTGAATATTAACTCGTATTGTATGTCTGTGCATCATGTGCATGGATAATGTGTCTTGTTTCATCAATGAAAAAGTAATTTTTGTTTCCTATGTAACTCATTGGCCTTTGTACCTTCTTGAGTTTTCTTGGGTTGTAAACCATCTTCGATGCTGCATTCGGAAACCTCGGGTTTCAATTGTTTTAAGTTGTGTAATAAAATGCATATAAATGCTGTTACCTTGCACGATGTACTTACGAAATCTTTTTCATTATTTCAGCTCTCTTCCAGATTATCAGGACAGCGACAAGCGGTGGCATGGCTTAAGTCTGGCATATAACCCATGTTAAGGAATTGCAGAGAAGACATGTTCTTTTTCTTTAAGTTTTGTAGCGAACATGATATATTTACTGGACATGTTTAACTTGTGTTGTGAAGTACTCGGAATTTGAATAAAACCGTCCTTTCCTGTCTCGTTTGTTATATGTTCTATTTCTTACTTTTTCCCTGTTTCATTTTTGAATGAACTGTGCGTATAGGTGTAAATTAACAGAGCATTCGACAAACTGTTAATGTGGTCTAATTAAGCATTCGACAAACTGTTAATGGTGTCTAATTAAGCATTTGACAAACTGTTAATGGTGTCTAATTAAGCATTTGACAAACTGTTAATGGTGTCTAATTAATCACAGTCGTTTCAGTACGTTTGTTTCAGTGAGAGAGGATTATTATCCTATACACAATTTAGGAATAAAATTTTAGGGTTTAGGGTTTAGAATTTAGGAGAATTGTTATCTTCCTTACATCTTGAAGAGAAAGAAAACTAAAATGGTCCAATTTTTTTTATAGTCTTTATATTTTTAATACTTTATCAATATTTTAAATTTTAATTATTGAATAATGCATAATTTATTAACTTATGAAATTTTAATTTTATAATTTTTTTTACTTATTTTTAGATATCTTAATTATTTTATTTTTAGTCATATATTAATAAAAAATTAATTTTTATTATTTTTATGTTATTTTAATATTTTAGTATTTTACTCATATTTTTTTGTCTAAAAATTAATTTTGCACTCTTACTCAACTAGAACATCAAGTTTGCTCTCGAACTCACTTGAAAAATCAATTTTGTCCTTTGCCACATCAACGTAAACTGTCATGTCAGCACCGTAACGGTCAACATTGCCTTTCGTCAGTCAAGGGGCAAACGGTGATGACATTAGACTACTTCAGGGGCTAAATTGATGCGAAAAAATCATAGGGGTGAAATCGATAAATTGGGACTACTTCATATCGAATATCTAATTCAATTTTTTATTTTTCGGATCGGATATGAATCACAATATTTCAAATCTCGAATTATTCAAAAATTCAAAAAAACTGAAAAAAGATAAAAATCTTGTTATATTTAATATAATTTAATGCTTGTTATATCCATAAATTCAAAAAATAAAAATTTTCATAGATGTACTTAATCTTGTTATATTTGAAAAATTATTAATTTTTATATTTGAAAATTTGTTAATTTTTATATTCAAAAATCCAAAATTTTCAAAGATACGCCCGTTAAATTTAAAAAATACTAAAATTAAATTATATATTCGAATGTCCGATTTTTTTCCGGATCGAACACGGATCGCTATTTTACCGATCGAGTATCCAAAAATGAACACCTCTTGTACCAACAATATTATACAAGCACTGCCAAGCAAACCATATAATATTACAACTAAACTTCCTGTTGAGTAATAAATCCATAAAGAGGCCATTAACCATTCAATCCTCCGTGTAAATATCAATTCAGCATAATTGAACATTTAAACAGTTTTAACAGATTCCCACTCAGACAAGTTTCCTGGGAAACTAAAGTTATTCACCCACATGTTTGTACAAGAAAACAGGAAAATGGCCAATCTTGTTTACCCCATTAAAACAACAAAGAAAATCCGACCGGAGATGGACCAGCAGCAAAAGCTTGTTAGCAGTGAGGCAACAAACACGGTAGCAATTTCGAAAAAAATAGGGGGAAAAACCTTCTTTGACATGTCGTTGCTGCAAGAAACAGAAAGAAGGGAGATGGATATCAAGCGGTAGCAGTCAGGCACGGGTGAAAGGCGGTGCCGCATGCTATCCACTGTCGCTTTCTTCCCCGTGGTAGAATACATCCAGGGACCTTCAGCCACTCCCTGCTCGTCACATTGTATGTAACCAATCGGTTCATTTGTCTTGATCTCAACGACAACATGAGCAAACCTTTGTTGCCCAAGCAACTCATTCTAACGTGCTTCCCGTAAAACTCTAAGCACCATATATTTGGCATTCTGTCCACCTCCTTCCACAAGAGCGTCATCTTCTGCAGCTCCCATATGCAGACACAAGTGGCGGCATTTTTCGTCAGCAGTCCCACAAGCATGATCCTGCCTTCACACTCAGCAAGTGTGTGGTCACTCAGATGTATCGGGGCCGGGATTATAAATTGCTTCCATGCCCCAGTAACCATATTGTAGGACACAATCCCTTCGGGGTCTGACTGCATGAAGTAAAGTGTGTTATCAATGGAAATTGCTTGTGACCGAAAGTTCAGTGATAGTGGTAGCTTAATGTTCGAGGGCATGCTTCCTGGTCGGCCCCATGAATTCTTCACTGAGTCATAAATTTCATACTCTCCATCACACCCCACCCACAGGATCTTGTAGCCTTCACAGGTTGACTTTCCATTCAAAGTCATTCCCACAGCAACACGCGACCACACTTTAACTGACCTTGCCGGCAACTCTTTAAACGACTCGGTCAAAGGGTTGCAGACATAGAAGTTCCTATGACCAATATCAAAAAAGCAAACTAGACCGCCTACAGAAGCAACCGGCAGAGCAATCATCTTTGCTGGCAGAAAAGAGATCGTGGGGTGGTGCCATTTCCTTGTGGAAGGGTCATACATGGCTCCAACATTCATATTTTCATGAGTAATGGTATAGAACCAGGGATTGGATGGTGGGATTTCCACACAATGCCGAGAGAAACTTTGAGATTCCAGTAAGGAATTCCATTTACGGCAAACTGAGCGGAAGCGGAAAAATGTGGCAATGGGAAGTCTAGCAATAACCGCTTCAAAAAGGTCTTCAGGGAATTCTTTCCAAATTTCTTGCTCCATAACCTCTGGTGTAGGGGTATTTCCAGGCAATTTCCCCCGGTTCCGCTCCTTACGTGATTTCTTGCTTGGTGGAGGCTTGAAAGGTTCCAACATCTTACAGTTTCCAGATTTCCCTGCAGCCATCACGAGACTGTAGTAATCCTCAGAAGAAGTATCATCGATATTGGGAAAACACCACCTGTGTGAAAGCTAACACAAGTTATCAAGTTTGCAACTTTCTAATTACATTAGGAGCAACCTGAATGATTAGTAGATAGCTATCAATAAATTTTAGATCAGTCATATTAAACACGTCCAAGTCTTAAGCAAAAGTTATTATGATCTGTTTAATTTACTAAGGCCTAAGGAGACAATTCAACTATTCTCACATCCCATCAATCAATAGTTGCAGCAAATGTTCTTGATCAGCGGTCTTTCCTATTAGCAAAAAGTTTATACATAAAAATAAATTAGTACTGACGAAGAATCTCGGATTATCTTTAGCAATGTATGATGGTAGTTTAATTAAGATTGGCACTAAACCAAGACAGAGTGACTGTCTAGAACATCTATAATAAGTTTTCAGGAGAATCAGATCAGGACTGCAGTCGAGAAATTGATAAAAAAAAACCAAAGAATTCTACAACATAAATGTATTGGCATACAACATAAGATGGTTCAGCACCAGCTTTGAAACTAATTACGTTCCCTATGCCCTTTACAGGCAAGTTAACCATATTCTCTCAATAAGCAAACTATTAGCTACTAATCATTTAAATAAAGAAAATAAAAGACAACTGAAAAACATCCTTAAATTACACACAAATCCAGACAAAAAAAAGGTGTGCCAAAGAAACCTTGTGTTTGTGGACCAGCATGTTTACATAGGTAGCCTAAAGACTAATGCTAGAGATTATAACCAAATTTGGCAGGTGATCATGCAAGTAACTAACAACCAAATTTATATGTAAAAAAAGACGTACAATATCCTTCCATTACCCAAAATTCCAGACACAAAATGTAAGTTGCCAAAGAAGCCTTATGCCTCCAGAGCAACATGTTTCATATAACCAATTAACAAATGCTACAGATGATAACAAAACATGAAGTGATCGTGCAAGTAGCAATCCATCAGGTGTTCAATGTTCACATCATCTTTGAACGTTGATCCAACCTGTCACCCTGGTCTTTGCTAGATAAGAACTTTTATGGTCATTAAAATAAAGCAAAACCCAAGTAAAACTATTATGCCACAAGATATTGCATTCTCCAGCCATGATAAAACATGTTCCAAACAGTAACGGCACCTTAACATCTTCATAATAATGGGGGTTTTCACTAAAAATGAATCTCAAATGCACCATAGCAAGTTAAAAGTTGACCGCCAAACTTTTATGTTAGAAAAGAACCTTAAAATGGACATAACATTTGCTTGTTTTGCAAAAAATGACTCGCAGAATAGACTAATTTTCAGAGAATAAAAAGTTCACAATTTCTGTTTGGGTGGAAAAAAAAAATCCATTGTTAGATTATTTTTGTAGAGAATGTATGGGCATACTAAGGTCCAAACCCAGGCATCCGAATGACCTTGGGTTCATATGGTGGCATTAATGCCTCGACTTTTTTGAAGTTTCAAAAAAAATATCTTGAGCTTTTCAAAAGCATGTGAAATTTTTTGAAAATGGAGTAATTTTTCGTTCGCACAAGTTCATTTTCCATCGACCAAGCTATTTTTTCATGAAACATATATACAAGGTAAATCATTATTCAGATGGCATTTTCCACCAAACAAATAAACCTTAACGTTCACTAATGTTTTATGATTAACATATGAAAGAAGATAAATGAACCTTAGATATATTGATCTAGATCAACAACCCCGGGAATTGCCTCCTCTAGTATTTGGACTATGTGGATATGAGATGCCTATTGTAGTTTTAGCATACCCTAAATTTTCATGGCTAACAGATGAAAGAAGTTATACTTCAAATATAACAGGTATTGAGCTCTTAAGTCCATTGGATTTGAAGAATAACAATAGCATGCCTGATACGTCTACTGCAATCGCTAGTAACTAAACTCGGTATAAATTTAAGTTCTTTTAGGCATTTCATGCTCACATTTGGACCAAACATCAAGGACATGAATGCAAGGTCCTAGACCTTCAACTCAGGTGCAGCATAATAACGAACATAACATTCATACTACTCAGTGGAGTTTGTAATAAATGAGTGAAGATTGATAAACAAAATAGAAATGTAAAACTGGAAAGTGATCATCACAATTCATTATGATTGCTTTCACCAGTCGGTCAGTTCTTTTTACTCAATTTTATGGATCCACGTTTAAGGTATCATTTGAAAAGAGCCCAAGCTCAAATCACTGCACAGCCAAAGACCCTCATTCAGCCATCTATACCATAGTATTTTGACAGCAATGTCAACTAAATGCACTAATAAAAGAAGCTTTCAACTATGCGCTTCGATAAGATGCCGTGAATGTTTTTACATAAAGCATGCTTATGCAGGAACATAGAGAGAGAGAGAGACATCATCGGTATAAACATCAACAATAGAGCAGCAGTAATGACAAATGGAATGACTGCAGGCAAGCTACGCATCATGACAAAAAAGAATTCTAAGTTTTTAAGGAGACCTTCTTATGAGTAGTCCAACAATTCTTTGTTACTTGAAAACCCCAGGATTTTGTAGAATTACTAGTGATTTAACTTTTCGCTCCCTTCATTTATAGGAAGGAAAAAGGAAAATGGAAAGAGCTAATTAGTCAGTGGAGTAATAATTAATCAAGAATTATGGGTGTAAATCATTTTTTTCTCAGGAACAAAAATGAAAAGGAGATTCCATCTTCATAGTCAACCATAATCACATGCTAATCAACCAAGATGAAAGATATTCAAGCATCAATTGTCAAAAGGTAATGTTCAACAAATTCAAAATTGACCATCACAAGATGTAAAAAAAGCAGAATAAACCCTTAATAAAGAAGGGGGGACAAAGCAAACTGAAAACTGCAAAAGGGGAAAGGAAAACAAATGCAAAAAGTGGGTAAAAAAGAATCTACATGATTAGAAACGATGAAAGAATAATGTTGAAAACTCAAATTTCGTATAAACTCGCAATTTTTAAAAATACAAAAACAGTTGAAAAAAATGAAATATATGCCCAAAAATAATGCAATAAACACGAGAAATCCCCTGGAAAAATCGACAGAAAATCAAAATCGACGGTGGCATAGCAGAAAATAAAATAAAAATCTAAAGAACGAGAAATGCAAGGGAAGAAATTAGCATCATCGGGTAACATAATAACACAAGATAATCTACGACTACTAATTCACAAAAATAATAACCGAGAAATTACAGAAGCGGAGTGGACAAATCTAACGAGATTTCAAAATAAACACATGAAAATCCGTAAGGTGAGAGAAACGAAACGAAAATTGAAGAGATCTATCAA
This sequence comes from Hibiscus tridactylites, assembly GCA_958450335.1. Taxonomy (NCBI): domain Eukaryota; kingdom Viridiplantae; phylum Streptophyta; class Magnoliopsida; order Malvales; family Malvaceae; genus Hibiscus; species Hibiscus tridactylites. The sequence goes on along the minus strand of OY288279.1, from coordinate 16,894,793 downwards.
AAGAAAGACACGACGCGGAAACGGAAAGAACCTGCGGTGGTTGTCGTCGGATGGAAGAGGCAGTTGAAGAAGGTGGAAAGGTGAGGAAGGTTGCAGCGGCGGCGGATGCGGCGGCGGAGGAGAGCCGTAGAGATGCAAGAGGTCTTGAACCTGACCGATGAGCTGCCTAAGCATGGCTCCCTTCCATGCCCCAATAACCCCTCTCTCTACTCCAACACCAAACAACAACAAAAATGCTTGCTCTTTCTCTCTCTTTCTTTTTTTTTCTTTCTTTTTCTTGTGAGTTAGCCAGTCATATATCGCCACGTAGGCTGGAATTATTACCATAATTTCCTTTGTAATAATTCTGACCCGCACGCAACTTTGTTATTGTAATGAATGATCCCACTTGATTTTTCACTCGAGTATGTATCTCTCTACCTTCCCTTCCACTTTTGTCCTTCCTTGTTTCTTTTCTTTTTATTTTTGCCATCCTCTTTAAATTTACTTAAATTTAAATTTAAAAGTTATTTTTTAAATCTTTTAAAATAAAAAGGTTATTTATATGGGAAAATATTTAATGTACTCACTCCATAAATATATTTTTACATTCATGTCCATTTAAATTTTAAAATCCAAATATATAATACTAAACTCTAAATTCAAACTACTAAAATAAAATACATGAACTAAATATTTAACCCTTAAAACAAATTTGTATTTGTAAACTAAAATTTTACATTGACTATACATCAAATATTTTTCATATTTATAATTGTTGATGGCCAAGGTAGGATGAGGGTGGTTGTAAGTCTTCAAATAATTCATCATTTTTGATGTGTCTGAATATTCACATCCATATGTGATAGATGTTCATAAGACTTATAAAAAAAGATAAAGGCCGAACACTCTCATATTTTTGTTCATTCTTTTCTTTTGTCAATACATTGGGGTATTTATATACATGTTCGATCTTTATTATTGTTTGACGGCTTGTGTTAGACCTAATATTGATAATTATTTGATAAATATTGACTGGTAAATTTGACAAGATAATCAATTATATTAAATGGATGTTGATAACAGTCGTGTCAAAAAAACAATAAGATGATAAGTTCTTTGGAAGAAAGACCTTTATGTAGAAGGTTTGATCTATGAACAAAAATTATTGATCCTTATTTAGGAATGATAGCCTGAAGATGTCTTTCCGAAAAATTTGACGAACTGTAATACAGAGGGGTTGTGGTGGAGTTTATAAACGATATAATAATAGGAAAATACTTTGATACCTAATCCTTTCAATTTTAGGCTTTAAAGATTTAGGTTGGGGTTTAGAGTTTAAGGGTTTATGTCGTACGGTGTAGAATTTAAAGTTTATGGTTAAAATTTATAGATTAGGGTCTAATGTTTGGGTTTTTGAATGTTATGGCTAGGGATTTAGGTTTTAGATAGGGATAGGAACAGGGCGGGGCAAGCTAGTTTTTTGGCCGCCCCGAACATGCCCCAGTCTATAAAGCCCTAAACCCGACCCCGCCCCGCCCGATATACCAACTCTTAAACCCGAGTCTGAACCTACATGACCCGAAAAAATTGAAGAAAAAAAACTCCAACGATGATAAAAGTTAGATCTGATCAATCCATCATTACGACCACAAAATTTAGTTTCAAAAGACTTTAAACCTATATAAAAATAAAATAAAAATCAATTTTAAATTACTCACATGAAAAATTACATATTTAAAAAAACTTGAACCATTAACCGTCAAAATCATATATGTTAAAATTTGAACAACATCTAAAAAAATTTACGATAAGCACAAACAAAAAACATGCCATAGTCAGCTGGATGGCAATTCTTGACCGCCTTCTCACATATGATAGATTGCAAAAAATGGGACTACCAGTAGCTAATGCTTGTCTGCTATGTAGTTCAAATGTTGAGTAACGGGACCATCTCTTCTTCGAATGTCTATTCTCCAAGGATGTTTGGTTGCGCTTTTTGCAACTTTGTAACATCTCTTAGTCTCCTTTGAACTGGTCTGGCGAACTTGCTTGGGCCACTACTAGACTCAAAGGCAAGTATATTCTCTCTACAATTCTCAAACTCTCATGGAATGCTTTTATTAGTATATGGTTAGAACGGAATGCTCATCATTTTAGAGGGAGCTCAAATCCAACTCAGATATTTTTTCATTCATTATAGATGTTGTTCGCATACAATTGTAACATAAAAGTATAGATAGATCCCTTACGACCAATGCCACCCTTTGTATATGTAACACTAGAGTTTAGGGGTCAAGAGTTGAGAGTGTGAATCGGGTTCGAGTCGTTGGGCTCGTTTTAATTAGAATGAGATTTGCTTTAAAATTTAAATGGGCTTGATTTTCAGTAAGGGCATTTTGGTAAATTTTAAAATAAAGGAAATAAGACGAGTAAAAGAGGCTTTTTGAAGATCTTTCCCATCTTTTTCATTCCACCATTTTCACGACACTGAACCCACCCAAACCCCTAAACATTATTCCATCAAGGTTCTTCACCATTGCAAGTGCTTTCAACAAGGTAATTACATTTTTGACTTTTTCTATTTATTCCGAACATTCCCATGGTTTTAGATTTTCAAAAACATCATCTTTATAGTTCTTCAAGTTTTCAAAGTTTGAGAAAAAGGTTGGAGCTTTAATGACTTCTCGATTTGCTTTTGATTTGTAGAGTTAAGATATGTTTTAATCTTGCCCTTAAGTACTTTATAACTCAAAATGGTGGGGTGTTATCAAAAATCTCGAAATGGGTTTTTGTGGGTATTTTAAAATGGTCAAAACTTGAGTTTTTAGAGTGGTTTTGTGAAGTAGAGTTGGGTGGTGTTATAGTGATACTAGAAAGTTGTTTTGAATGTGTTTAATGTTGGTTTATGTGTTAGAATTGATAGATTTCTGCTGGGTTGTGAGGGAGTACGAAAATGAGGATCTTTGGGTTGGTTCATGGTTTGAAATAATAGAGAATTGGCTTTGTGGTCGTAGTTTGGGTTGTGACAATGTTTGTGAATGATTTGGTTGAGTAATGCGTTGTTTTTGATTGGTTAGAATCAAGGGAAACCGTTGGAGAAGCTTCGGGCACGATTGTGGAAAGTGTGGAGGCTTGATTCGGCTTTTCTCGATTTACTTAAGGAAATGTGGTAAGTGGATTACTTTAAATGATTTTAAATTGGTTCAAGTGTGTGGTAGTGGTTTTTGGATTGTGCTTGGTAGGCCAATCAAATAAGGGGATTAAATTGGTAGCTTAATCTCTTTTTGTTTTATGTGTTTTTGCTTAACATGCTTTAAATACGGTTTTGCATAGTATGTGCTCGTTTAAGCATGTGGTGGTATATATTGATGTTGTTCCTCAATGATGATATGTTGTGTGCATGATTGTTAAATCATAGTGTAGTTTGCTAGTATGATTAGCACTAGTTAATTACAGGTATAAATGATCGATCATTAGGATGAGTGTGCATACGGTTGAGTCAAATTCGCGCGTGGTCTTGGTGACGTATAGTCACCAAGGAGGATTACGGTGAAGTAATAATCCACCGATATATATTATTACGTGATGATGAGCGGAATCCCATCCGTAAGGGCATGTGATGATGAGTGTAATCCCATTCATACAAGGAACGGTGATGAGTGTAATCCCATCGGAAGGTAATATGTTGTCGAGGGGTGAAAATCCCAACGAAAGTTATCCACATATCCGAGTAAACTAATAGTTGTCAATATACTTGTTCATGCGTGGTTGTTTTTAAGATAGTTGTTATATCTTATTGAGCATAACATGAGGTAAGATGCCATGTTCATGCATTCTTGTGATGTTTAGTTATGTTGCTATGTTGGTGCATATTTTGTTGAGCATAACATGAGGGCGATATGCTTTGAACCCTGCATTGTCGTTGTTTTGTTTTAGAGCTCCCTCACTAAGCTTCTAGCTTACGCTCTCGTTTTCGACAATGCAGATCATTAGCGTGGAGTTAGCAAGGAGCAAGAAAAAGGCATCCAAGCTTGTAGTAGTTGCTCAAGTATAGTTTAGTAAATAATGTGGTAGTTTAGCAATGGGGATGTTACGTGTTTTGTATGAGCGTTGATAGACTCATATGTGTTGGTTTTTGTTGTTAATGCCTTTGATGTGGATTTGTAAACCATGTTTATATTGTTGCCTAAATGGTTTGTGTTTTGAAGGCTTATAACCATGTTTCATGAATGTTTATGTGTTTTGTTTAAATTCATGTAAACCTTGTTATGCAATGTACTTAGTGAATGCTTGTTTCTTTAAATGATTAACCTTGGATGTATGTTCTTTCGAATGGATTGGTCTGGAATGTATGTTAAGTGTTTGATCATGCTTGAAGTAGGGTGAAATGCCTCTAGAATATGTGTATGCATGTTGTACCTTGTTTCTCGTGGTTTTGGAGATGTTAGGAACACTTGGAGATGCTTAAAATTGTTTTTAGAGTATTACAGATTGTAGGCGTTTCGAAACACGTGAGGTGGTTTCGGAACGGGTGCAGCTACAGGGATACCCGTATCAGAATGCATTTCGATATAGTTTTACACTGCGAGCCCCTGTTCCGATACGCGTACCGAAACAATTTGCTACTATGAAGGCTTGTTGCGGAACGAGTTTCGGAACGCTTAGACGAAATGGACCACTGCACTGAAACGAGGTGGAGCATATCGGTACGGCTGGTCTGGCTTTTAAACTGGGCCCGTGTATCGAAACAGGCAAGCTTGTTTCGAAAAATCCGCTTGAAAATTATGCTTTTGGCGTCTTTAAGGGTTCTCGGATGTTGGGCTTGGGTCTCATTTGTCATAAGTTTTCTAATGACTCTCGTATGCATCGTTTATGTATGGGTTGGTCACGTTTGCAAGAAATCGGACTAACTTGACACTTGGTAAATTTAAATTAACTTACGTTTCATCTGCATCGTCTTGTCCTTGTTTTCCCGCTGTCGTTTTTCACATATAGGACTAAACGAGACATCTAGACAAGATAATTGAAAAAATATCTAGGGTTGCTAACTGAGGTGGGCCCTTAACGAGTTTCACTTCGGTTTTCCCCGTGTAACCTACTCGGACCGGTCAGTCGTCCAGACCGGGACAAGGGGGTTACATTTGTTGGTATCAGAGCCTGAGGTTTCTGAGACCTCAAGTAGGTAAGTGAGGTAAGTTCGAAGTGTTATGTTGTTGCTATGTCTCGATGAATGTTTTACCTTGTATGCTTAATGTTTGTGTGCTAGTACGGTGTTTGAAAGCATGTGTTAGCATGATTGTTTTGTTGAGACGTAGTGTCGAGTTCTCATTGCTACTATTACTTATTTGAAAAGATTTTGTAAAGGAATATACTTAAGCACGTTGGACCATTGCCTTTGCTAACTTAATCCTTATGTGTTTGTTTGTTGTAGGTGTTATCTTGCTAGCTGTGAGATGAGACCTAGAGGGAGGCCTAGGATGGTTCATTCGTAACCAAGGGCAGCAGCTCCGGGAGTTGAGCCGGTTGTTGAGGCGCAAGCTCCTCCACCTCCCCCTTCTCCTCCTCATCAAGAGAAAGGCGAGGCTAGAGCCGGGGGTGTAGGACCTCAGGTTGGCCAAGGACCGACCGATATAGATTTGGCTCCACTAGTTTAGCGATAGCCGGGCTTTTCAAGCAGCAGTGGCTTGAGGGCCAGGCAGTGGCACAACCTCAGGGTGAGGGCACCGATTTTCCACTTGAGAGACTTCGCAGTTTGGGAGGCAAAAAGTTCTGAGGGTTGGCACCCGAGAGATCTGAGACTTGGTTTGACAAGACTGTCCGCATTTTGTCATAGATGGGTTGCACTGGAGCACGCAGGCTTGGGTTCGTTGTTTCGTTGCTTCAGGTTGATGCCTACACTTGGTGGGTCACCATTACTACGGGCATATCATATGCCGAGATCACATGGGAGTTCTTTGAGTCAGCTTTTCGCAGGAAGTATCTAGGTCCCCATTATCTTGATGAGAAGAAGAAAGAGTTCATGGCTTTGCTTCAGGGTAACTTAACCGTGACCGAGTATGAGATACGGGTTGTTAGATTGAGTCAGTATGCATCTGAGCTAGTTCCTACTGAGAGGGAATGTTGTGATTGTTTCCGTTACGGGTTGAGCGATGAGATAAAGAGGTACACCTTGGCTACGGACTACACGGACTTTGATGTCTTGGACGCTAGGGCCAAGGACATAGAGCACAGTTTGGGTTTTACCAGACGTTCTGGTGGTTCTAGTTCCAAGAAGAGGTATGGCAACTTTGATAGAGGTAATGTCAAGAGGCATCAGGACAATATGCATCACTTTGACCATAGACGTGGTGGTGGTAACCACGGTAGGGGCCATCAAGGCCAGAGAGCTGGTGGGCGTCCGCCCGTGTGTGCTCGATGCGAGAGGAATCACACCGGTGAGTGTTGGGGAAACTTTTATTCTTGTTGGAACTGTGGAGCTAGAGATCACATTAGGTGTGATTGTCCACATCAGGCTGGGTATGTACCAGTTCAGATTTAGGCTTATGCTAGAGCTGTTGATTATCAGAGAGGCTGTGGGAGCGGTCGAGGTAACTTCTGGCCGAGAAATGATTGCTAGAGGAACATAACACATGTAGCGGCGGTTCAGCCAGAGGGCGGAGGTCAGTCTAGAGTTTAGGCTCAGCGTGAGAGGCACAACAACACAGATGTAATTGCATGTAACTTCTCGATACAGTCTCTGAGTTGGCTTTCTTTGATTGACTCTAGGTCTACGCATTCTTATATTTTGAGTGAGCATGCAAGGATGTTGAATTTACCTTGTGAGGTTCTAGAGGTAGGTGTTAGTGTTACTAGTTCCTTCGGGGATACAATAGTGGTTAAGAAAATGTATAGAAGGTGTCCGTTAATGGTTCAGGGGCATGTATTTCTAGTGGATGTGACGGAGTTACCGTTTTATGGCTTTGATGTAATTCTGGGTATGGAATGGCTTATAGAACATAAAGCTATGATAGATTTTGAGACTAAGAGGGTTTTCTTGAAGCTTGCGGATGATTATGAGATTGTGGTAGTAGGTGAGAACGTGAACTTATTATCGAATGTTGTTTCAGCTTTAGAGGCTCAGATGTTAGTTGAGTTGGGTTGTGAGGCGTACTTGGCCTACGTGATGAATCTGAACATGAGTGAAGTTAGACCCAAGGATATCATAACAATATGTGATTTTCCGAGTGTGTTTCCGAAAGAATTACCGAGTTTACCGCCTGATAGAGAGGTAGAGTTTGCTATAGAGACTTATTCAGATTCTGCTCCTATTTTGATTGCTCCATATCGTATGGCACCGAAAAAACTGAAAGAGTTGAAGACTCAATTGCAAGAGTTGTCAGGTAGAGGCTTTATCCGTCTGAGTTCTTCGCCTTGGGGCACTCCGATTTTGTTTGTGAAGAAGAAAGACAATAGTATAAGAATGTGAATTGATTATAGACAGTTGAATCAGTTGACAGTGAAGAACAAGTATCATTTGTCGCGTATTAATGACTTGTTTGATCAATTGAGAGAGGCGTCAGTCTTTTCGAAGATTGACTTGAGATCCGATTATTACCAGTTGAAGGTGAAAGAGGTTAATGTACCGAAGACAACTCTTAGGACTAGATATGGTCACTATGAGTTCTTAGTTATGCCGTTTGGGTTGACTAATGCATCGGCGGCTTTCATGGACATGATGAATAGAATCTTCCATCAGTACTTAGACCAATTTGTGGTTGTTTTCATAGATGACATTTTGGTGTATTCGTGTACCGAGGAAGATCATGATCGGCATTTGAGGTTGGTTTTGCAGACTTTACTAGACAACTAGTTGTATGCAAATTTGAATAAATGTGAGTTCTGGATCCAAGAAGTAGTCTTCCTAGGACATGTAGTCTCAGCCGAGGGGATTAGAGTTGATCCGAAGAAGATAGAGGTCATTGTTGAGTGGAAGCAACTGAAGTCTGTGACAAATATTCATAGTTTTCTAGGCTTAGTCGATTACTATATGAGGTTTGTGGAAGGTTTCTCGAAGATAGCTGCTTCTTTGACTAAGTTGCTTCAAAAGAATGTTCAGTTTGAGTGGTCCGATGTAAGACAACAAGTATTTGAGAAATTGAAAGAAGCTTTGACCAATGCACCAATTTTGATTCAGCCAGAGTCGGGGAAAGAGTATGTAGTCTATAGTGATGCTTCGTATGTGGGGTTAGGTTGTGTTCTCATGCAAGACAAAAGTGTGGTGGCTTATGCCTCAAGACAGTTGAAGACTCGCGAGCGTAACTATCCGACACACGACATAGAGCTAGCCGCAATTGTGTTTGCCCTGAAGATTTGGAGACATTATTTGTATGCTGAGAAATGCACAGTGTACACGGATCACAAGATTCTAAAGTATATCATGACACAAAGAGAGTTGAACCTTAGACATCGTAGGTGGCTAGAGTTTCTGAAGGACTATGATCTTACGATTGAGTACTATCCAGGTAAAGCCAATGTAGTGGCAGATGCTTTGAGTAGGATGGTAGTCGTTGAGTTGAGAGTCATGTTTGCTAGTTTGAGTTTGTCTGGTGATGGTAGTTTAGTGGCCGAGCTTCAGGTTAGACCTAGTTTAGGCCAGTTGATTAGAGAGAAATAACTCTTAGATAGATCTTTGGCACCTCACGTGCAAGACATAGCTGAGGGTAGACCATCAGACTATAGTTTCAGTGTTGGTGGGGTCTTGTGTTTCAGAGATAGAATAGTTGTGCCGAATGATAGTGATTTGAGACGTACGATCTTGAAAGAAGCACACAGTAGCCCGTTCGCTATGCACCCCAGTAGTACGAAGATGTACCGTAATTTGAAGAATGAGTACTTTTGGGTTGGCTTGAACAAAGACGTAGCCGACTTCGTGAGTAAGTGTATGGTATGTCAAAGAGTTAAGGCGGAACATCAGGTTCCTTCAGGTTTGTTGCAACCGTTGAGAATTTCAGAATAGAAGTGAGAAAATATCACCATGGATTTCGTTTCGGGTTTGCCTTTGACTCATACGAAGAAGAACTTAGTTTGGGTTATAGTTGACCATTTCACAAAGTGTTCTCACTTCTTAGTTGTTAATACGACTTACTCCTTAGATAGTTTGGCCGATTTGTACATCGTTAAGATCGTGAGACTGCATGATGTGCCGAAGTTGATTGTGTCAGATAGAGATCCGAGATTTACAGCCCGATTTTGGGAGTGTTTGCATACAGCTTTGGGTACCCAGTTGAATTTCAACACGTCATATCATCCCCAGTCACATGGTCAGTCGGAGAGGGTTATACAGATTTTAGAGTATATGTCACATTGTTGCATCATTGATTTTCAGGGTACTTGGGAAAAACATTTGCATTTAGTTGAGTTCGCATATAATAACAGTTTTCAGTCGAGCATTCAGATGGCTCCGTATGAGGCTTTGTATGGTAGAAAATGAGAACTCCGATCTGTTGGGCCGAAGCATGTCAGAAGTTGTTACCGATGCCAGATTTGCTTAAGAGGACTACCGAAAAGGTGAAATTGATTTGTAGTCGTTTGAAGGCAGCTTCAGATAGGTAGAAGTCCTATGCCGACTTGAAGAGGAAGGAAGTTGAGTATTCCATGGGAGATATAATGTTCTTGAAAGTCTCTCCGTGGAAGAAGGTTATGAGATTTGGCAAAAAAGGGAAGTTGAGTCCGAGGTACATTGGGCCGTATGAAATTGTGAGGCGAGTCGGCCCGGTTGCTTATCAGTTACGTTTGCCATCTGAGCTAGAGAATATTCACGATGTGTTCCATGTTTCGATGCTCCGTAAGTATAGATCATATCCATCGCATGTTATGCTTATGGAAGAGATTGAATTGAATCTGGATTTGACGTATGATAAGGAACCGGTGGAGATCTTAGCCTCAGACAACAAAGTGTTACGTGGTAGATCGATTGAGTTGGTCAAAGTGAGGTGGCAACGTCGAGGAGTGGACGAGGCCACTTGGGAGAGAAAGAATGATATGGAAAGGCAGTTTCCTTATCTCTTTCAGTCAGGTAATTTCGAGGACGAAATTCTTTAAGTGGGGGAGAGTTGTAACACTCGTGTTTAGGGGTCGGGAGTCTAGAGTGTGAATCGGGTTCGAGTCGTTGGGCTTGTTTTAATTAGAATGGGCTTTGCTTTAAAATTTAAATGGGCTTGATTTTCAATAAGGGTATTTTGGTAATTTTTAAAATAAAGGAAATAAGATGAGTAAAAGAGGCTTTTTGAAAATCTTTCTCATCTTCTTCATTCCACCATTTTTACGACATTGAACCCACCCAAACCCCTAAACACTATTCCATCAAGGTTCTTCACCATTTCAAGTGCTTTCAACAAGGTAATTACATTTTTACTTATCCTCTTTATTCCGAACATTCTCATGGTTTTAGATTTTCAAAAACACCATCTTTATAGTTCTTCAAGTTTTCAAAGTTTGAGAAAAAGGTTGGAGCTTTAATGGCTTTTCGATTTACTTTTGATTTGTAGAGTTAAGATATGTTTTAATCTTGCCCTTAAGTACTTTATAGGGTAATATTCACTCGTGGTCACTTTTGTTTTGGGTTTGTTCTATTTTGGTCACCCAAATTCAAAAAAGATTATTCCGGTCACTTACGTTCGAAATCGTTTCTGCTTTGGTCACTGGACCGTTAACCTCCGTTAATTAATAATAATAATTTTGAATTTGACCTCCAAACTTTCAAAACTTCATTTTTCACCATCTTCCCCAAAACTCAACGAACTTCCCCAAAACTACATTAAATGTCTTCATTGAGTAATATAATTTTGAAAAGATTTTAGGATCATGTTTTTGTATATGGCAGAACCAGGAAACATGCATTCATCCCTTCTTGCAAACCAATTTAGTTCCAGACGAGGCAATTTACTTGAAACACGGAAACTCATTCGCAGAAGCTCATCCACAAATGGATGAAGATACCCTTCATACTGAGAAATACATATGAAAACATGAATGTAAGAGTTTGTTCGTGATGAAAGCGAAAAGTAGTCAGCAACATTCACTATGTCAATTCCATGTGTGTAATTCCCCTGTCTTCCAACATTCTCCTGAAACACAGCTGCAACAGCTCTTTTACAATTGACCTAATGCAAATATCAAATTAGCATGGTCAAATAAAACTAATAAAATATTAGGCAATGTTTATGATATGGAACATGACAAATGCATAAAAGTTAGCACCTCACGATCATAGCATGTCACACTTAAGAGGTGGGGAGCAAGTTGTTCCAATACATTTCTCATATTTGTGCGATGATAAGCATGACCAAATGCCCAACAAACGTAGGCAGCAACATTACGTACATGAGATCCAACACTATGTGGACCTCTTCGAACATCATAATGTAATTCCTGTGAAGACCACTCATAATCAGCAAACAAATTTGGATCTTATCCTTGGTGCATTTGAAGAAACAATTTCAGCTTAAATTGCCAGTAAACCAGGCTAAGGCACTGAATCTTCATTGGGGATGAAATTTGACAATAATATCAAGTTTCCTGGATTCAATGAGAAATTCATCTAGGTTTAATAGTAATTCAATTACTTTGAGAATATTGAAAACCACACAACCTTTATGACAACAGGTACAACTTTTGGGAGACTGGAAGGTAAAAGTAATCCCCTCCTAGCCAGTTCAGCCAATGCTAAGCAACCCCATGCCATAAACCATTTCCCTGAAAAACATTACATATCAGCATGAACCCTATAATCTCTACAAGCTAAAAATGGTTAAAGAATAATTTTAGAATGAATGCATATCAACATGAATCTTATAATCTCTATAAGCTAAAAATAGTTCAAGAATAATTTAAATGGAATGCAAGTGAAATATCATATTACTAGAAATACATAATAATCCAACTTCCCACCTCTCTTTTTCTTTTGGACTCGCAGGGGGGTCTAATATGATATAAGATATGGCAAAGACATCAGCAAACCTCATCAGCAGGGGGTCTAACATGTAGACATTTCATTTTTGCAGTTCAATAGATCAAGAAATCAATTAATGATTTTTGCAGTTATCCCATGTAGTGGGAAGTTCATTGAGTTTTGGGGAAGATGGTAAAAAATGAAGTTTTGAAAGTTTGGGGGTCAAATTAGAAATTATTATTTTTAATTAACGGAGGTTAACGGTCCAGTGACCAAAACAAAAACGGTTTCGAACGTAAGTGACCGGAATAGTCCTTTTTGAATTCGGGTGACCAAAATAGAACAAACCCAAAATAAAAGTGACCACGAGTGAAGATTACCCTACGTGATGATGAGTGGAATCCCATTTGTAAGGGCATGTGATGGTGAGTGTAATCTCATCCATGCAAGGAACGGTGATGAGTGTAATCCCACCAGAAGGTAATGTGTTGTCGAGGGGTGAAAATCCCAACAGAAGTTATCTGCATATCCGAGTAAACTAATAGTTGTCAATATACTTGTTCATGTGTGGTTGTTGTTAAGATAATTGTTATATCTTGTTGAGCATAAAATGAGGTAATATTCCATGTTCATGCATTCTTGTGATGTTTAGCTATGTTGGTGCATATGTATGCTTATAAAATGTCTTAAAGATGGTATGCTTTGAACCATGCATTGTCGTTGTTTTGTTTTAGAGCTCCCTCACTAAGCTTCTAGCTTACGCTCTCGTTTTCGACAATGCAGATTATTAGCGTAAAGTTAGCAAGGAGCAAGGAAAGGGCATCCAAGCTTGTAGTAGTTGCTCAAGTATGATTTAGTAAATAATGTGGTAGTTTAGCAATGTGGATGCTACATGTTTTGTATGAGCGTTGATAGACTCCTATGTGTTGGTTTTTGTTGTTAATGCCTTTGATGTGGATTTGTAAACCATGCTTATATTGTTTCCTAAATGTTTTGTGTTTTGAAGGCTTATAACCATGTTCTATGAATGTTTATGCGTTTTGTTTAAAAGCATGTAAACCTTGTTATGCAATGTACTTGGTGAATGCTTGTTTCTTTAAATGATTAACCTTGGATGTATGTTCTTTTGAATGGATTGGTCTTGAATGTGTGTTAAGTGTTTGATCATGCTTGAAGTAGGGTGAAATGCCTCTAGAGTATGTGTATGCATGTTGTACCTTATTTCTCGTGGTTTTGGAGATGTTAAGAACACTTGGAGATGCTTAAAACTATTTTTAAAGTTTTACAGATTGCAGGCGTTTCGAAACGCATGAGGTGGTTTCGGAACGGGTGTAGCTCCATGGATACCCGTATCAGAACGCATTTCGATACGGTTTGACACTATGATCCCCTGTTTCGATACGCGTATCGAAACGATTTGCTACTGTGAAGGCTTGTTGCGGAACGAGTTTCAAAATGCTTTGACAAAATGGACCCTTGCACCGAACGAGGTGGATCATATCTATACGGTTGGTCTGACTTTTAAATTGGGGCCCGTGTATCGAAACGGGCAAGCCTGTTTTGAAATATCGGCCTGAAAATTGGGCTTTTGGCGTCTTTATGGGTTCTCAGATGTCGGGCTTGGGTCTCGTTGCCATAAGTTTTCTTATGACTCCCGTATCCATTGTTTATGTATGGTTTGGTCACGTTTGCAAGAAATTGGACTAACTTGACACTTGGTAAATTTAAATTAACTTACGTTCCGTCTGCATCGTCTTTTCCTTGTTTTTTCGCTGTTATTTTTCACACATAGGACTAAACGAGACATCTAGACAAGATAATTGAAAAAAATAGGGTTGCTAACCGAGGTGGGGCCTTAACGAGTTTCACTTCAGTTTTTCTCGTGTAACCTACTCAGACCGGTCAGTCGTCCAGACCGGGACGAGGGGGTTACAATATAGCTTAGAACCTAGGGCAGTTTTTGTTCTTAGTTTGTAAATAATCACTTTTGTACATGGTAGCAGTCTTGTGCTTTATTGGATAAATATACACCACACTTATTCAAAAAATAGCTTAACAACCATAAAAATGTTTATATATAGTGGTATTTTTATAAATATAATATATATATTTAAATATATATCGGGGCGGGGCGATGCGGGGAATTTCTAACATATACTTGAACCCGCCCTGCCCCGACTCAACACTATAAATAACCCTCCCGCCCTGATCCCCGAAATTCAATATAAAAGCTCGAGCGGGTCAGATTGGGACACACTAGGTTAGTTCGGGTTCGGGTTATTTAACCATCCCTAATTTTAATTTTTATAGCCTAAACATGAAGGGGTGTATTTTTTTAACACAATTTGTGTATCAAAATATAACTCATAATATTAAAATACTTATTTTTGTAGTGTTTTTTTCTTTCTATTTTCTTGTTAACTTAATTTTGTTTAAATTGGGATTTGTCACTATTATTTAAGATATTGCATTGTTTTGACCATATACTTAAAGTAGGTTTGTCGGTACGAGTATTATGAGACTGTGTAGCACTATTTAAACATAATTTGTTCGAATTATATTTGATTTGGATAACTTTATTTAATATAAATCAACTTTGGTTAAAAATATTAATTGATTTATTCGAATTTTCGCAACAAATTTTTAGTTGATTTTATAAAATTAGGATTTAAATCAAGTAATTTTGTTTTTAAATCGACTCGAAATTTGCTCATTCGGTAGGAGGGAGAGAAAAAAGTTAAAAGCCATAGGGCATCAACGTGTGTGTTGATTGTAAACGTGGGGCTTTTTAACAAAGGTCGAAACTCTAAGATGACTAAATGTCATTTTTAGTCTTTTTTTTAACTTTATTTTTCACTTGGATAAGATTTTCGAACAACTTTGGGGTTAGGAAAGGGAAATGAAGGGCCGAGATGAGATGTGTAATACTCTGAGTCTGAGGCACTTTCGCTGTGAGTCAGACTCAGTGATTCCACGCAGAGGGCATGATTGTTTTGTTGGAGTCTCCATCCCCACCCACCTTTTATTTCTCCATTTTTATGATGATTTTGTTAGATTTACGGAACTACCAACTCTCCACCATCATCATCGTCTAATGTAATTATATTGATGCCACCCCCTCTCCTATCTCCCCAATTACATATTTGCCCTTCCCCCACACCATAATTATCACCCGTCAATGATCTACAAAGAAGAAAAAAAACATTTGACTAGTCTATCAAAATATTATAAATTTCACTGACAAGTGTTGAATGTATTGATAAGGCACATTGTACTCTTAAAAAAATTGAGTTCAAACTTTGAAGATGATATTGTTAAGAGAGACAGCCTCACACCTTAAACATGTATCGTAAGACAGACATGCATACTATAAAAAAAATTCCAATCAACTAAGGTCATGTTTAAAATATAAATTTAAAGTTTATATTTGGGTTTTATTTATAACATAGATAGTAAGAATAAAAGCAAGGATGAAGTCACTATTCTGATGAGAAAAAGGTTTGTTTCTAGATTTTTTATGATTAAAGGGTGAATCTAAAAATTAGATCTCTAATAATAAGTATGAGAAAATTAGTCATTTTTTAAAAACATGCTACTAATAATAAGTATTATAAAAAAGAATTTAGGCTATAATAGAAGTATTGAAAAATAAATAAACTTTAAGAGTATGCCCTAATAATAAATATTAGGAAAAAATAGGCACCTAATAAGTAATACTCCCTATGTCTCATCCAATATGTTCAGTATTAACTTTTTTTGGTCATTTTTTAAATTTGACCACAATTATTTTAAATATTTTAATTAATTAAATTTTATAAAATATATATTTTTAAACTACTTGATTGAAGGTTTCTGAAACGTATATTTTCATATTTTTATCGCTAATAAATTTAAAATAATAATGAATCAAATTAAAAAAAATTGACAGAAAAAAAATCAATACTGGACATATTGAATAGAACAAAGGGAGTAACAAGTATCGAAAAAATATGCATTTAATAATAAATATCGAGAAAATTAGGACCTCTAATAACACATATTAGAAAATTTGAATTCTAGGAGTAGACACCAAATAACAAAAGAACGGAAAAAATGAATTTTAAGAATATGCTCTTATTAACAATATTTGGGGAAAGTTTGCCCCTTAATAATAAATATTGAAAAAAATTAACCTATAATAACAAGTATTGAAAAAATGAGACTTTAATAACAAATATGATAAAAAAAAATGGACCACTAATAAGAAGTATTAGGAAGATTAAAGGCAAATTGGTTTGAATATTTCCTTTTGGGAATTTATTGGGGAAAATAACCCCCAAAGTTTGATATTGGGAAAATGCCATGCCATGTAGAACGAATTCGCGTCCTGGGGAAAGCGAATTCAAGATTCACGTCCTGTAGGACCCGAATTCCTGTGCCGTTTTAGTGAAAATGGAATTCGCGTCCTGCAAGACGCGAATTCAACGTATTATTGTTGCCCCCGCACGAGAAATTCAAGAGGAAAATTAATTGAAACCAATATAAGATGTTTAGGTAGCAATATTTGTGATCGAATAACGGGTTATCGGAGTACCTGATTAAAATTTTTGAACTATAACAGTGTCGTATTGAAACATATCTTTAAGATGGTGTGAAGATAGAAGCGTATATAATATCCTAAGATGTTTGAAAATGGCCTGGAAATGGGCAAGTAACAATGTTTTAGAAGGAAACATTATTGTATAGGCATGTTTAAATGCATTTTACGGTGTGTTTCGAACTTTTTTTGGTTTTTCCTAAGTTTGGAGACAAAGATGTGCAGCTTAATTTTACAGTGGTGCTAAAGTTCCGAGGAAGACGGTGTCCAAAAATGTGAGAAAATTGTGTTAAAAATGCTATCAAAGTAACATTTTTGAAGCAAAAAATGTGTCCATAGGCATGTTTTTTTTTAATTTAAAGGGCCTCGTTAAAAACCCCCTCTAAACCTATGTAGGGGGAAAAGAGTGCCCATAAGATTTATTAAATTATCAGATAATAGAAGTTCACAAATCAGAAAAGAGTACACAATGATTGATCTAGTTAATTGGGGGACCGGTCCTAAGAGGGCATTTCCTAATATCATGTCCAGTGTTCCCACATTTACTGCACCTCTTAGGTTGTCCGGTCTTTTCTCTCGGAACCATATCTTCGGCACAGTGAATCCTCATTGATTTTGGTCGGCCTTTTTTCTTTCGTCGCAGGGAGGGATCTGGGCATATCTTTGGTTCGTTGCTGATTATACGACGGTCACGTGCATTTCCGATTGGAGGGAACTCGTTTCGGTAAACCTTGAAAACAGTTTCGAGCCTGTATACCGAATCAATGAGTGTTGTTGCATCAAAATAAACCGATGCACATGCTGCGAAAGCATGCGAACACGGGAACTTGAACATATGGAACTCCCCGCAATCGCACGTTCGTTTTTTCAAAATCAACCACGTAGGTGTATTGCATTATTCCTTGTAGCGGTTCATAAAATTGCGTGACCTCAAAGATGTGTTCCCGACGAGAGAAGCACAACGCACCCATCGAGTTAGCATGCGCAATGGACGCTTGGATTTTGTCGGCGAGATCTGGATTAAATATGCGGCCAGCTGCCATCCAGTTCATTGCTTGTTTGCCGAGGGTTGCGAAAAGGGTTGCCAATCGATAATATGTTGCTTTGACAACGGACGTGATAGGTAAATGGCGCGTTCCCTTAAGAGACGAATTGATCGCCTCAACCAAGTTTGTTGTCATATGGCCGCATCGACGACCCCCGTCATAACATCGTAACCATTTCTCCTTCGGTATCTCCATAAGATAGTTATACCCGTGTGGATTCCTCAATTGCAACTCCTCCAGCAGCTCTTCCACTTGATTAACTCGGTGTGCGTTGCCTGTTGAATAAGACATGCAAAATAGTTGATTGGTAATAATATGAAATTGGTGGACGTAGAATAACAAAATGGAATGGTTGCATACCCATACGGAGAACCATTATACGTTCATCCTCGTTCTTGAACCTCTGATAGTAGTTTGCTGATATATGCCGCAAACAATACAGGTGATGTATGTATGGGGTTTCCATGAATCTCCCAAATGTTGAATTGCTCCCCAAATCCCTGCGCCTCTATCTGAAATAATAGCTAGGCCATCTTCACGTGTATACAAAACCCGGCGCATGACATACTTGTGAAGGTTGTAAAGGAAAAACTCCCAAGAAGGGATATTTTCCTTTTCAACAATCGCAAAAGCAACTAGGATACATTTTTTGTTGCCCTCCTAGGCAAATGCAATTAGCAATATCTGTGTGTATATGCCATATAAAAATGTACCGTTGATCTGGAGCATAGATTTGCAGTGACGGAAAGCTTTTATGCATTGGGGGAACGTCCAGAAAATGCGATGAAATTCGACCTCCCCTGGTACAACACGATCGTTGTAGTACTTCGGAACAATCTCCAATTCCACAATTGTCCATAGATTGTATTCATGCATAACTTGAAGCCATGATCGCAGATCATTGTATGATAGCTCTCATTGCCCGTACAGTGTTTTGATGGCTCGATATCTTGCATACCATGCCTTATCGTAATTGACGGTGTACTTGTAAATGGATTTGATGGCAGCTATACACATTGGCACAGATACACGTGGGTTTGCTTTCATGAGTGGAAGGATTGCATCGGAAAGCACATGTACATCCAAGTTAGGATGGTCTTGGCCGAGGCTCCCAACGAAGCATGTATGAGGCCCTGTACATCTCGTTATTTTCCACAGGTTATTCAGCCTTTTCAATTGCGACACACGAACCCTCTATTTACATCCGGCAGACTTGTGAGGACACTCTGCAATATATTTCCTGGCCTCGGTCTTCCAAACAGTGGATGTAACTGAGCGTTGAATGTTGTAATGCTTGATGGCAGCCTCCGCGAGCTTTTTTGTCATGAAGACCATTCCAGCATGTAGCTCAGTCGAACCCACATTCCATTAGTTTAACTGGTCTAATTGTGGGTGTTTTGGGAGTTCAGTATCGAAGAAGCCATCCATATCCACTATTGTGAAGTGCGAAGGTGGGTCGTAATATGTTGCGCAACTGGTTGGTCCATGCAGTTGCGTCGAACGAACATCACCGCCCTTATCATCCTCAGAAGAGTTTTCTGCGCTCTCCTCTGATTCCATCGGCTCGTCAATGTCAAATGGTTCAGAAGGAAATAAACCCATCTCGTCACCAACAGACCCAACCTCTGTACGCGGCTCTTCATCAGAAAGCGCATCACAAACTGGAAAAGTTCTGAGTCATCATAAACCTGTGCGTGAACAGGTTCTGAAGCCATAACCGAATCGACAGTAGTGACGGTTGAATGTTTCCCCGCTGAGAACATATCATCCACATTTCAGTGACTTGGGATGTATGTTGAGTGGCTCCCGGTAGAGAAAGCATTGAACGGGTTAAACTGTTCATTGTACGTTAAAGACGCCGTGTATGGAATATGTGTTGAGTGGCACCCCGTAGAGAAATCATCATAGTTTGGAACGTATGAACTGTATGACGACTCTTGGGTTGGTGGCAAGTTAAGGTCAAATTCGAACCTTGGAATGGAAGAATGTCGTTGCCGCGAAGACGAAGACGATGAAGCTTTAGCAAATGTTACAAATAGCTCCATGGCCCATCCCATTGAGTACTGGCTATGTGTATCTATCATCATTTCTAAAAAACTGTCGTCTTCCACATCGAATATTGTGTAATATAGTGGCTCTATCGACGTTGGACATCGATACTTCAAAGACTGCAACTCCCTCCCCGAGCGATTGGGAACCTTTCTGGATATTAAGGTCCTAAGCGACTGGAACGTTGATCGTCTCGGAATGTTGATCGTAACAGTATTTTTCAGATTGAAATATGATCCCAATGTATGAATCAGGGACCATCTGACCATCGTAGTATACTATAGCTTGAATTCGCGGTGTCATTTCTTAAAATCGATGAGCTTTGTGATTCTAAGTTTTGTTTGGGTGCATCTAGAAATTCTGCACACCCTCAATTATAAATAGAAATGTGCCTGGTAAAGCATTTTGTGCATACATTGAATTATTGGTGAATTCTGTAGCAATAATTTTTAAATTGTCAGCCCAAAGCCCGGTAAAGCCTGGTAAAGCATTTGCCAGAGCAATAATTTTAGAATTCGCGTTTTGGAAAACGCGAATATCATTATTCGTACTGAATTCACGTTCTGTACAACGCGAATTCTATAGGAATCTATAGAATCTGCGTCCTACAAAATGTGAATTCAATACGAATAATTGTATTCGCGTTTTCCAAAATGCGAATTCTAAAATTATTGCTCTGGCAAATGCTTTACCAGGCTTTACCGGGCTTTGGGCTGACAATTGCATTATGGTGAATATGCGTTTCTAACACGCAAATAGGTCCCTGCATGCCTACAACCACCTGTATAAATAGGTTGTATTTCTGCCTTAGCATCCCATCAAACTTATTACTTTCCTATCTTCACGAGATTTCTGCATTTCTACCTTTCTGAAAGAGAAAATGGCTCGATATTCAGCTACTGTATTTTTTGTGGAACATACTTCTACACATCTTTTAATGAAACGATCACAAGAAATGAATTATTTGAGTTGATCTCGAAACGAGTTAAAGAGTCGACCAGCGCAAAAATAGAGGCCATGCAAGTGAAAGTACCAGTCAATGAGCCCGGCCCCGAGGAGCATTATATGCTCACACTGTCAGATAAGAAAGATATGCGAAAGATGTTTCGGGCATACAAACGTGCTGGGGGAACAAACATCGAGCTTAGCGTGAAATTTGATGATGGATCAAGTTCTTCAACAAATGTGGTAGCTATCCAAGACGAGAATGCGTTAGCTGGCGAAGACGAGAATGAGTTAGCTAGTCCAGACGAGAATGACGTGTTCTTAAAAATTTATCAGAGACGGCAGGAGAAAGAACAAATAATTGAGGAACTAAATTTAACGTCTGACATAAGTACCGACTACGATTAGTAATGTAATTTTGATTAAGTTATGTAAGTTATTTATCTTGCGTACTTGTATTTTGTGAACTCGGTGCTTTCGATGTAGTGCTTTCGATGTAAGTTTTTAAATATGAAAGTATCAATTAATAATTCCGAATATATAATACTTCAATTAAAAAAATATAAATTAACATTACTTATAAACAACTAACATTAAAAAAACATAATAGTTTGCACAAACTAATTTTGAAAAACATAGAAAAATATATATAACTACTGCATATGTCCGCCGGTACCACAATCTGGTGGACGTCGAATTCGATCCGGATTACGTCGTCCACGTTGAACCAGATCCTGTTGAGGACCATGATCGGGCTCGTTGTCGCTGTCGTCTCCAGCAGTACCACTTGGTCCGACAGGCCCACTATAAAAGAACAACGACTGTGGAGGTGTGTGCTGAACGAACCCGGGGCCTGAAATATCATAAGGCCTAGCATGAAACGGGTAGGGGGCAAAAGCAGAGGGAACAGTGGAACTCGAAGATCCGCCAGTCATGCCAGGAAATAACCCGTACGTAGTCGGCATCGAAGATCCACCCATCATTCCGACAATAGGAGTGAAAAATCCTTCCGTCGAACTCGGGGGCCTCGGCTGAATCATCAACTGGGTGGGGCCCTAGGGGGCGAATCGGATCGGTAGCTCTGGAGGATGAAGCACCTGCTCCCCTTCGACGTTGCAATCCACCTGCTCCACTCGTACGATGAGTCTGGGGGCGGTTGCGCTGAACAAGCTCAAACACAGCTGCTTGTTCCTCCGGAGTGAGGAGATACGATTTTCCACTACCAAAGAACCATGCAAAGTACTCACTGCTCACCATAGGCTCATCAAACATCCGGTACTCATTCAGTGCCTGTCGCTGATGCCTATCCTGCCACTGTGCAATCCATTGCACATGTTTTACCGACAGTCCACCTACCACAAAACATCAACAAAATTATTGTTTATAAATTATAAAATAAGTATAAATCGATAACTATTAAACCAAATTTAATTATTATATCTCAAGTTTTCCTTGTCGGGTGATCCTATGTAAGTCGTCCAAATCATGAGGATCTATCAGAATTGTTTGCAGACGACCGAACTGGCGTTGGACGCGATCGACCGGATGCCACTCAACTACATCGTACCATATGAGAGGTACCACGGTCGTCCAAGCGAAAATCGTCTCATGCTCAATATTAGGCAGACAATCGTTGATATCCGAATCAGAGTACGGGGTCCACAAAAACTGTAAATTAAATATATAAATAATTAAAAACAAGTAAACTAAACTATATTCATATTAAACTTCAACTTAATATAAAAATTAAAATATTTACCTAATTTGTAGATTTCTTGTCAATATTTTGTCTAATAGAATGCATCATAGTCGGAATCCCAACATGACTTAGAGCATGGAACCACCTACATAACATCAAAATATAACTTTAATATTTAAAAAATATATTAGGAAAATAACCAATTTATAAATAAAATTTAGTTAAGATTATTTCCCTTACCGCAAACATAGTGGATAGGAATAGTCAGCTGGCGCGGACAAGTCAGGGCGTAAAAATGGCATTCTAAACCACGCTCAAGACTGAAGTAGCAAAAGACATCCTCCAATGTCGCGTCGATCAGCACTCGCAGCCTTGCACAACTCCCTATATAGAAATGCAAGTACTGCCGAACCCCAACTTAATTTACCAGCCTCTTCAAAATCCCGCAAGTACCGCAACCACAACATGTGAACTTTGTTGCGAGTTTTGTCGGCCACCAAAATTCCCCCGATGATCTATAAGATATATGCTCGAGCATATGCCTAAAATATAAAGAAAAAAATATTAAAATATAATAATTTTATAATTTCATTACTACTAATAAAAAATTATTTTTTTACCTTCTTCACATATTCATTGGCTCCAACAAGCAAATTAGCGAATTGTGTACGCAACTACTTCAGAGTCACACATCCGCCCTGTAGTTTTTCTGGCTTATCCCCTAACAAGTCCATACACAAGCCCTCCCAATCGTCACTGGCGGCACCAGTGATAGCCTCCCCATCTACAGGCAGGCCAAGAATATACGACACATCTCTAATGTGATGGTCGCCTCACCACATGGTAAGTGAAAGGTATGTGTCTCTGGCCTCCACCTCTCCACAAGCGCGTTGATTAAATTAACGTCTAATTTCGCACCTCCTCCATTAATCTTCGACACATACCCAAATCCGGCTTCGGCTATGTACTCGGCTAGACGAGGATCC
The DNA here is from genome assembly GCA_958450335.1 of Hibiscus tridactylites. NCBI lineage: Eukaryota > Viridiplantae > Streptophyta > Magnoliopsida > Malvales > Malvaceae > Hibiscus > Hibiscus tridactylites. The sequence goes on along the minus strand of OY288279.1, from coordinate 16,871,581 downwards.
GGGGGCACCCTCATCCGAGTGATATAAACATCCAACCGACGTTCTACTCCATTCTACAAATAATTAAAGACGCACACATATTAACAATCACATATTATGTCACAATTTTTTATAGTGTACAACAAAATACTAAACATATTCTAATTTTACTAATTTTTATTCTATAAGTCAATACCAAAGATATATTCGAATTTAACTAATTTTCTTAGTCTAACAATAAAATCTAAAGACATATTCGAATTTAACTAATTTTCTTAGTCTAAAAATAAATACTATTAACGTATTCAAATTTAACTAATTTTCTTAGTCTAAAAATAAAATCTAAAGACATATTCGAATTTAACTAATTTTGTTACTCTAAATATAAAATCTAAAGACATATTCGATTTTAACTAACATTCTTAGTCTAAAAATTAAATATTATTAACATATTCGAATTTAACTAATTTTTTTAGTTTAAAAATAAAATCTAAAGACATATTCGAATTTAACTAATTTTGTTACTCTAAATATAAAAATATTCGATTTTAACTAACATTCTTAGTCTAAAAATAAATACTATTAACATATTCGAATTTAACTAATTTTCTTAGTCTAAAAATATAATCTAAAGACATATTCGAATTTAACTAATTTTCTTACTCTAAAAATAAATACTATTAACATATTCAAATCATGCCGGCAACACTAAATTAAATTTACATATTCGAATTAAAATAAAAAATAAAGAAAACTTACATTATTTCGACGATAATTGCATACGTGGCCTTCATCTAATTTCAGCAAACTCGTCATGATCACACTCGCTTCAAATATGGGGTAAACTCTCTCTAACAAATCTTCAAATCTCTTCAAAACCTTGGCAACTTCACCGAATTTATAGACAAAACGCTCTCTGGAGGCAGTGAATTCAAACCGAATTCGCGTTCTGCAGAACGCGAATTCAATATAATAAATAGAATTCGCGTCTTGCAGAACGCGAATTCCCTTTTCACTGAAACGGCGCAGGAATTCGCGTCCTGCGGGACGCGAATTCGTCCTACATGGCATGAAAGGGGGTATTTTTCCCAATATCAAACTTTAGAGGTTATTTTCCCCAATAAATTCCCAAAAGGGAATATTCAAACCAATTTACCAAGATTAAACAGACTCCAATAAAAAAGTATTAAAAATACTGAATCATAATAACAAGTATTATATATAAAAAAAAGCATTGGGCAGATGTCTCTCCTGTCCAGGGTCAAGAACTACACTAGGTTGTTGTTCCTTTCAATTTTTTGGTATAATTTTATTTTTGGTCATTTTAAATTTAAATATTAGTTAAGTAAAGCTTTTATCCTGTCAATTTTTATATTAAAACACTTAATTGACCTTTAGCCCCTTACAGTGTTTGATCCTAATTTTATCCCAGAATGAAATATGTATGGTTCTATTCAAAGTATTATTCTATTCAAAACAAATGTTAACAAGTGTTATAAGGTTAGTTTTGTCTTTTTCATTTCTATTTAATAGACAAAGTACAATTAGTCTCTCAATTTAATAACATTTCTCCAGTCGATCCTTGAATTTATTTGTTAACTAGGTATCAATATAATTTAAATTTTAAAAATGAATTCATCTAAAAACAAAATTAATATTAAATATGCATTTAAAAATAATTACAAGTGTTACATTTGCATATTATCATTCAAATTATATTATTTTTAAATCGAAATCTAGATTTTGAATTTTAAGTTCCCAAATATCATTTTACTTTAGTTGTTAAGCATTTTAAATAATTTATTACTTAAATTTTTTATTTAAAAAATAGGAATATTGATATTTAATTAATGAAATAAAAATGAACTTGATTTAACTAATAGTTAATGTAAAGAATTTTGTTGGTAGAGACCAAATTCAATAAAAAAATATCATTAATTGAAATGGCTTTGGTTGATATCCAACATGAGAACGTTTTTGAATGTTTGTCTTATGGTGTATACATTGTACCTTATGTGAAAACTATATATAAATTTATTTTGTTAGGGTTGGGAAAAGTATTTTCCAAGAAAAGTTTTTAATTCTCAAAACATAATTAAAGTGAGAAGATAAATATGTGAAAACTATATATAAATTTATTTTGTTGGTTTTGGATCGGGAACGAGAGGTTCGCCTTGCTAATGTCCGGCGTACGACGAATAAGGTTGCCGATAGACTAGCTAAGCTATCCTAGGTACGTGAGCTTTTGCCGTTTGATGAGATGGATCGATTTACACGACTATACGCGCTTCCACCTTCGAAGGTGGCATCTTTACTTCATGAGGATCTTTTAGTAGGTTCCAGTGCTAGATAGTTTGTTTTGTTGTCGGATGATTTCTGTGAACGTACGTTCCGAGTGCACTCTTTTTCCCTTAAGTTAGGATTATGGGGATTTTTTAACGAGTCACTCGTTCGTAGTGTTTTCCTTTCTCTTTATTTATCGAAAAAATGAGAAGATAAATAGTTGATATTGTATTCCTGAAATGTTCACATGTAATTTTAATCTCGTAATTTATTTATTTTAATCAGTGTGAGGAGGTTGAATTATTGAGTGATTTATAAGATTGCGAGAAGAACCACATAACGTTCACATAAAAAAAAATAAGTGCGGGGATTTTCACCTATTTAATTTTTGTAAATACATTATAAATTAACTTATTTATTTCGAGTCGGGTCGGAAATTTTTCACCCAAAACTTAAACTCGCTCCAACTAAATTTTTCTAAAACCCACCCCTATAGAGTCGGGTCAGGACCCGTCGAATTCGAGGGAATTGCCGTCCCTAAACATAATATATGACTAATATATTATTGATGCACATTTTGTATAAATTTTGCATATTTACATTATACAATTAAAATCATAATTTCTTAACTTTAGACCTTAAAAATAAATTTTATTCCATAAATTTTAAACTTTAAAATATCAACCCTAAAATTTAAACTTTTAACCCAAAACTAAAAAAATTCTGTACGTATATTAAAAAATTTTCTTTTTAGAATGAACAAAACTAATACTATATGAAAGATAAAATAAAAAACCTTCTTTTAGAAAGGCTTACCGATAAGTCGTTATCATTTTAAAGGTTAGGTTAGTTTGGCGGAGAAAACTGCCGACGGGTAAAAATATTTTAAAATAGGGTTTTAAGGACACGTGGTAGACTTCTACTTGTCATTCTAAAAATTATGGTGACAGCTTGATTAGCTAGAAGCTTCCAAGTTCGCTTCGACTCTAAACGACCGCCCAAAGTTTGCTTCAACATAGAATTCGAACTTTTAAAACATTAGCTATTTAGCTTCGCTTGTGTTCGAAAAAAGAAAAAATAGCTTCGCTTAATTGCCACTTCATTCTTCTTTCATTAACGAAAACAACAAACCAATTTTCTCATGTTAGTAATTTCCTTTTTCTATATATATAATTTCATTTGGTAATTTGAATAGTATTTTAATAAAAAAATCTAAAAAATTAAATCCCGTGAAAATTCAATAGGCACTTGGAAACTGGAATGGTAGTAAGTAAAAATACATCAAATTCAGTCAATCACATGTAAAGGGTATTTTGATCTTTCTATATTTTTAATCAAAAAGTAAAAATTCATGTAACAAAAAAAACCATAACATCACACAAACGAGGCTCGAAGCAACAAGCGCAAAAAGAGAAAAGAACAGAAAAATCACTATAACTTAAATATTTAAGTGTATTCATTCTCATAATTATCTCATTCGGTTAGACTATAAATTTTATAAAACTTTTGGAATATAGTCCCCCCCTACGTTTTTACTCGGGATTTTATAGGATTTTTTACTTATTTAAACCTTGAGTTTTAATTCATTTAAAATTTTCTCTTTTATTTTTATGATTGATTATATATTACATTCTGATCTTAATTAATAGCTTCATCCTTACATCAATTATTTCTCTAGACTTGATTATGAAAATAATATTTCAAAAGACAAATTATGTCATTTTCGTAGTTTTTCATTTTCATAAATAGAACAAATTGAGACAAGATAATTATTCTTACAATTTTTTTTATAATATTTAATTTAAATTATTGATTAATAAGTTAAACATAAAGAATTATAGCAATAGATTTGTTTTAACGTGCCTTTATATTTTTATCGAACAAACATCATTTGTCTCTTTTTGGTGTCTCTATGTATACCCTAACACTAAAAAATTAATCATAAATCATATGAATTAAAAAACTAAACCCTACCTCATAAACTCTAAACACTAATCCCATACTGCAAATCTAAATCCTAAATCGATTTTTAGGGACAAAAAGGTAGATGAATTATATTCTTTTTCTGTTGTTCTTTTGGTTCTTCGTGGCTTTGTTCTGACTAATTCGGACCGACTTGCGTCGCACATATGACTTTGGTAGATGAGTCTCTCAACAAAGATTTTCTGCATACACAAAGCCTTGAACTCAAGATCTACTTAAGCGATACCAAATCTAAATCCTAAATCGATTTTTAGGGACAAGAAAGGTAGATTAATTATATTCTTTTTTGTTGTCTTTTCGGTTCTCTAAGGCTTTGCTCTGGCTAATTTGGACTGACCTGCCTTTGGTAGGTGAGTCTCTTAACATAGATTTTCTGCATACATAAAACTTCAAACTCAAGATTTATTTAAGTGATACCAAAATACTTACCACTTGGACTAACCTCGTCGATAAATTATATTCCTTTTCTTATCACCCCTAAAACTCTATTATTCATTTTCTTTCGTCCAGGGTAAATTGGGAAACCAAGAATGAAAAAAGAAGTCTCATGATGAAGGGGAGAGGGTAAAGTAAAGGCAGGAGGAGAATGGGATTTAGAAATTTGCTAATGATTAGGTTTGTCAAATGCAATGGCTATGGGAATTGAAATGGAATGGCCGACGAGGGTAATCATTTCAGCTCCTCACTAAAGTGTTTCTTAAATATTTTTGTGGGTTTTTATAATTATTGTTTTTAATCATGAATTTTTGTGGGTTTTTATAATTATTGTTTTTAATCATGAATTTACTTCAATGTACCATTTAATATAATAGTATTAAATAAATAATAATAATCCTTTTTATATTTTTAATACATTAAATGGAAATATTTATTATATATATCACATTTAAAAAAAACTTTTAGAACATCATCAACAAGTAACAACTCTTTGAATTTTGTTGAAATTTATGAGAAAAAATACGGGTGACTTTTACTAAACTATTTAAGGTTTAACAAATGATTTCATGTTTTAAAATTTATGATTTATAGTTACAATTTAAAATTTAATATTATATTTTAAAATTTAGGACATCTAAATGATAACCTTAGAACTTTATTAGTGATTTTTTTATTAAATAAAGAAAAATTAAAGTAAATGTCAAGATTTGCATCCATACAAAATAAGACAATATTAACTTTTTTAGTCACTCAATAAATTAGTAAAATTTGTGAAAAAAATTCTTTCACCGTCAACACATGAAATGATTACTCCGGAATTTATTTACCTGTGTACTTGAAAGTTGGTGGTATTACTATTATTTTTATTTTGATGGAAAATGGCCTTCCAACAATGCATTGATTGGGTTTGGGTTAATATAGTAAAACCTTGAATTGGTAATGGGTTCTCATCGATTATTGTTTGACAAACATAGCCCAAATTGGACATTTGAGGGAAGCGTAAAGAGTTGTATGGCCCCTCAGGCCTCATCACTTGGACAAATTATAATACTAAATATAGAATGAATCTATATGTTCAATAAAAAATAATGTGAAATCATATATTACAAGTTAGTCTAGAGTAATGGAGCAGTAAGTTTTTAAACAAAATTAAGAGATTAAATTATAATATTGTAAATAAATTAAACTGAATTAAAAAGTTTCTTTTTTTTTAGTATAATCATTTGTAACTAATCTATTAGTTGACTAACCCATATTAAATACTGTAAAGACTTTTTATGGTAGTAATCCTCTCAATTTAGTTTGTTCTATTTACATTATCATGATTCAAACTTATAACTTTGTTTAAGAAATTTAATGTTTTATCCTACTATAACTATTTGTTAGCGGGGTGAAAGAGTTTTATATATGCCTGACAAGATAGCTAATCTTGTTTTGGTTAGGAACATAGGGAGGTCCCATTGGCGGAACATAGCAGGGTATTTAGGGAGTGTGTCTCTACCAACTATTTTTTTCCTAATGATGACAGAATATATTTTAAGAAAAAAATAAAATTAATTTTATAATACTTTTGATCTTATTATACCCTTTAAAATTTTTAATGACACATTTTTTTGGTAATATACATGTTCGTCTTATGATCAATGTTCGGGGTGCGTTGCTGTCTTTCTCAACAATGTTGTCTCTAAATTCTAATTCACGTTCTCTCCTTGAAAGTAAAACATGCCTTACTAATACACCCATCTAATGATACATTTTATATTCCAAAATGAACACATTTTTCTCACAGTTATTCCGTGACTTATTTTCTTTAAAAGTATATCATGTTGAAAATTTTAATATAATCATTAATATTTAATTTTTGATCGATTGATTCGAATATTATAAAGGAAAATTCTACAACGGGCGACGAACATTGATGAACACCACTAACGATGAACACCGATGAACACCATTAATTTTTTTTTTAATTTTAAAAATTTAAAGGACTAAAATTATAATTAAAATTATCTCTTTAAAAAATAAAAATCAAATTTAATAGTTACTTTATAATATTTGTTTAATAGGTTAGAATCAAATATACTCAATTCTCCTAAACCCTAACAAAATCAATATCTTAAAAAAATAAAAACCCTAAAAATTCCTGGAAAACCTACAAATCTACCTAATAGTTCATTCGCAATTTCGCATTATACCGCTACCCACTTCTCCGAAATTAACCCCTCTACTAATTACCAAAGCAAGGTTTAATTAATATTAATCGGATTTAGGCTTGCACATGCCTTGCAATAACTGCAGAGGAATTTTGGTTCATAAATTTATTTAAATGAATAAGAATCTGAAATCGATGAATCCATGATGTCGTGACTCGTGCACATGATGTCGCGTCTATTAAATTTGGGTTTAAATTGATTTCTATCAAATGGATTTAAAAAAATTGATTTATATTTTTTAAGAGATTGATTTTGTTAGGGTTTAAGAAATTTGGGTATATTTGATTCTAATCTATTAAAAAAATATTATAAAATAATTATTAAATTTGATTTTTATATTTTTAAGAGATAATTTTAATTATAATTTTAGTCCTTTAAATTTTTAAAATTTAAAAAAAAATTAATGGTGTTCATCGGTGTTCATCGTTAGTGGTGTTCATCAATGTTCGTCGCACGTGGTAGACTCATCCTATTATAAATGCCTTATTGTGCTAAAGCAACGGGTTATTAATCCGGCAATGTCGACTTTAATGCCCAATACTTGACTTTCTTTCTTGTGTATTTCCAAAAAGCCTGGTTCAAGCTTGGAACATGAATTAGCTGAGTTATATATACTCAATCAATAGTATTTGTCTACATATTCTTAATTATTTAATAATGCACACATATCTTGTAGATAAAAAGACTTGAACTTGAGTCTCTTAAGATGAACATCATCTGTTTTTTCAGTGTAAAATCTCATTAAGTTCACCAACAGGGACGGGGTTAGGATCGAACATTGGGAGGGACAAAGGTCTATTAAGCCTTTAAATCTAAAAATAAAGAGTGACAAAAGACCTTATTTGACTACTATTTAAAATAAAAAGGACCTCAAATGCTATTATACCAAAAAAATTGAGAGGGGCAAGAGCCCCTCCCAAACTATATATACCTTCGTCCATGTTCGCCAACAAAATATATCTAGACTATATGGATGGAAATTCTCTGTCCTTTTTCGGTGCCCTTACTTATGCCATACACTCAAAATTAGATTTAGAGTTTATGGTTAAGTTTTAGAAAATTTAGAGTACGGTGTATTTTTTAGGATACAAAGTGTAGGGTTTAAAATTTAGAATTTAATATTTTAGTGTTGGGGCATGTATAAAAGAGCCGAAAAGGGGAGAAATTTTTTATTCGGACTATATAATTAGAATTTGTTATCCAGTGTAACTTTGACCTCTCTTCAGCTAAGGATTACGCCAGTTCTGGCAGCAGTGTAGCAAGTAAACCTTTTTCTATTAAAGTTTGTTGTATCCGAGAATATTGCTTATTGTGTGTGTACTTTTGCATTGCGATGTTTTAATTATCTTAGTAGTAGTTATTTGATTCCTTGATGCTGCCCTTGTGATTCAATCTATCAAAGATGTGTTTTATGCATATAATTTTTGTTGTATGCTACTGTCACAGAACTGGGCCAACTGGACGTATCTTTTATTCTTATTTTCTCTCAAATCATAATCATTGTTGTTGTATCTGGATCTTTTTACTAACTTTGAAATGGTGCTTGGAAGGTAATGCTAATACGATATCTTCGTATCGGTTGCAAATAATAATATTCCCAGGCTTTGCTATTTTTTTCTCTTTCCACTTTTATTCATATAAATGGTGCACACTTGTGTTGAAGCCAATGGTATAATTTTTCTTGGAACATGATTACGTCAGATTTATTAATAAAGGAAAAATCTAAGATGAAAGTTTACAATGCAAGTAAACAAACATGATCCGGACATAATCTTAAAAAGTACAAAAATTAACGTCTCTAGATCATAAACAAGATCCAAGAAAGAAAATATAAAAACCAAATCAAAACTCGAAAAATTAGATAAACATCACCAAATCTCGACGATGAAGGCAAAAAAACATCAACAAACGACATTAAAAATGCATGTTACAGAATTGGGATACGTTGACAATACGTTTATTACCACAACTCAATCGCGAACAAGAGTGATGACGAAACTTGCATCGAGATCCAAATCGAGGGTCCAAAACATGGAGATCAACATGATAATCAAAAGAGTGTCATCTTGATCAGTCATGACGACGTCAAATCTAACTCTGATAGAAAAGCGTGCTAAGAGACAGAAAAACATACTAAGAAGCAGAAAAAATGTACTAAGAGGTACAGAAAAATGTGTTATAAAGACATTTATTGAATTAAAATGACTAAAAGTAAAAGAACGAAACAAATAAATAAAAAGAAAGTGACCGACAGTCGACAACCAACCCTAAAGCCGCCACCGAGCATAAAAAATTAAACAAGAAAAAAAAGTGAAGGTGACACTAAGCCAATGGTATAATTGTTTCTTATTGTTTTCTTATATTTTAATGTTTGCTATCTGTCAACAATCTTTAGAGTAGGTGGTTACTACTCTCAATTGACATCTTACTTTTCCTCTAGGTTGTGGGTTCAAAATTAATAAGAGCAAAATTCTCATTTCCATCGCTTAGGTAGAAATTGTTCCAAAAAAAAAAGTTTGCTATTATTATTTGCAACTAATGATATAGGGGTGGTTATGCTGTGAGGCAGTTAAAATACGGCTAATATACGGCGTGACCGGTTAAATAAGTGACCGGTTAAAAGCGTGACTAGATTTGTTATATGCTTCTACCGAAAAGATTATTTGTGCTGATAATATTATCAACATATTAGGTAGCGCCTAATATGTTATTAAAGTTTAAGCTGATGGAGCTTTGGAAATCCGACGATAACAAAATATGTAAATTACTTATTTTGTTGATAAGAGTATCAACATATTAAGTAGCACATATTATGTTATTAAAGTTTAAACGGATGAGGTCTTGAAAATCTGACGATAACAAAATAGGTAAATTACTTATTTTGTTCATAAAAGTATCAACATATTAGGTAGCGCGTATTATGTTATTAAAGTTTAAGCTGATGGGCCTTGGAAATCCGACGATAACAAAATAAGTAAATTACTTTTTTTTGTTGTTGATAAGAGTATCAACATATTAGGTAGCGCCTATTATGTTATTAAAGTTTAAGTTGATTGAGCCTTGGAAATCCGACGATAACAAAATAGGAAAATTACTTAAATATTATCAACATATTAGATAGCGCCTATTATGTCACCAAAGTCTAAGCTGATGAGGCCTTAGAAATTCGACGATAACAAAATAGGTAAATTACTTAAAGATTATCAACATATTATGTAGCGCCTAATTTGTATACATTTTATCGTTTACATTAATATTATAACTTTAAACAAACCGGTTACTAGTTTAACGTAATAAGTAGAGCCTAAGTATCGATACTTTTTTACATACACTTAAAAACGTATCGATACTTTCGAGCCAATTTCAACCGTTTACATTGCTTTTTTTTAAATATCAATACATTTAAAACGTATCGATACTTTCGAGCCAATTTTCAAACGTATTCTCTATCAAACTATTTTCATGACAAAGTATCAATTCTTTTTTGTGGATGTATCGATACTTTTTATGAAATTATAAATATGTTTTCCCACAATGTACAATTGTATCGATACTTTTTTAAAAAGCAATGTAACCGGTTGCAATGTGTCTTGAAAGTATCGATACTTTTTTCTCAATATGTAAAAAAGTATCGATACTTTTGAAAGCAAATGGATTGACATAGCATACTGGAAACAAAGTATGATACTTTTTTTCCACTATGTATAAAAGTATCGATATTTTTTTAAGTAACCGGTTGAAATGTTGCTCGAAAGTATCAATACTTTTTTTCACAATATGTACAAAACTATCGATACTTTGTATGACTTAATATAACCGGTAAATGTTTTGACCGTTTTCATTATTGACTATCTAAACAAACTGGTTTGTTTAAATTTCAACATGTTTTCTTCTCATTAACTCATGTATTGATACTTGTATATGTTTGTATCAATACCTACTGATAACCAAAGTTTGCCGGTTACCAATTTTTTTTAATATTTCTTCATGTTTTCCGCTTACTACATTATATTATGTCAACATATCCGGTCGCGCTTTACCGATTTTGTTACTTATTTTATTAAATTTTTGGTCACACCGTTTCTTAACCGTATAATAGTCCGCATTTTCTTAGAATTTCTCATGATATGGCTACGGCGTTTGATCTTCATTGTGCTCTCTCTTATGTCAAATGATTCCTGGATTTCTTGTGAGCCAAAACACAGTTGGGTCGCCAACTCCTCCATGCATGCCAATCCTATTACCAGTGTGCCTCAGGCAGCAATGAATTCAATTTCGCAAGGATTTCCGAGTGAAACCTAGTTGATGGAACACCAGGCAGCCGAATCCCAAGTGCATTTTTCTCTTCTTTCTATAATTTGGAGTTTGCGATCCCATTGGAATCAATTCAAAGCTTCAACTTTGTTCCGTATCGATAGGACATTTCAGTTCCACACTCCAGTGTTCACCACTTTTCTCTTTTGGTCTAGACCAGTGAGTTGGTTCAGGTCAATTTTGATTTAAATAATAAAAATATTTAAATTTAATTATAATAATATATGAGTGTTCATATAAATAATTATTTTCTTAATATTTAAAATTTTAAATACTAAAATGAGTTGAGTACAAGTTTATTTTCATTCATAGGGATTGGATTTCAATTTTTCAAACCAAAGATCTTAATATGCGAAGATAATATTTTTTGTCATTACACCAAAAACTTGACTGAAAATGCATATTTATTTTGTACCGAGTAGAAGCGAATAACCTATCAATCTTTTTTCACACATAATTGGTCTCAGTAGAAAAACGGATAATGTTCATCTTAAGAGGTACGAGTTCAATCGTTTTGTCCGCAAGATATGTGCATTGTCAATGAGTTAAGAATATATAATTATGTATGAACAAATATTACCTTGTAATCACCTTTAAACTATTAAAAAAATAATAATAAATTTAACTTTTGATGTGTTCATATTTTATCAATTTAACAATTATTCATTTTGAGTTAAATTTAACTCAAATTTTTAAATCAAATTAACTTTGACTCTAATAAAATATTATTGAGACATTAAAAATTTTACAATATTAAATATTGGCGTGACATAATGTCATATTAGTAAATAATTTAAATAGAGAAAGTTAGTACAATTAAAAATGTATTAGTATTTTTTTCTATTTAAGTTTTACTTTTACAATAGTAAAATGTAGAGCGGTGCAGTAGAAGTGTGGTGGGCTCATAACCCACGGTTCGTAGGATCAAAACCTGGCTGACCTACATAAAGAGCAGATAGGTAATTCTGGGAAAAATTTGGAGAATAATTCAAATAAAAATAAATATTTGAAATGTATGAGATATTGAAGAATATTTGGAGATATAGGCCATTTTTTACAGTGCACAGGGGACCTCGCCATGTGCAGGTGGCGAGGTCTAATTTTTTAATATTTTTTTTTCGAACCTCGTCATGTGCAGGTGGCGAGGTCCAATTTTTTAATAATTTTTTTCTCAAACCTCGCCATGTGCAGGTGGCGAGGTCCCCGTGTACTGTAGAAAATGGTCTATATCCTCAAATATTTTCCAACATCCCCTATATTCTAAATATTTACTTCCATTTGGCCTAAAAATCCAACAGAGCCGGTAATTCTGTGAGGTTTGGTAGTAGATTTGTGCGATTAATCTAGATTGATTCAAGTTACATACTTAATTTTAATAGTGAATTTTTAACAATATTTTTACATACTTAATATCTTAAACTTAAGATTTACTTAAATGATACTAATCTACTTACCACTTGAACCAACTCTGGTGATAATTATCAAAGTATTTTTTTTAAATGTGGATAAGAAACTAAAAAAATACTGTTTTTTTCTTCAAAATCTATAAAAAAGGGGAAAAATAAAATGGAGTAACATAAAGTGACGTAAGCGAAAAACTGCTTGGGTAGAGGGGAGCAGGTGGACGAGTGGCGTTTTGCCAACTCTTCAGTACTCGCAGATATTTCCTTTCTCTCCTTCTTTCCTTTCCCTTCATCACTCTCAATGCCTCCGTTTCTCTCTTCTCCTTCTTTATCTTCTCAACACAACAACAACACTTCACCAAAATCAAACTCCCAAAATATTTTTCATATTAACAAATGTGTACCGAAACCTCCCCCAACTCTCTCGATTCTGTTCGTCTATCTATAACCTATGTCAATGGCTCATCCAAGTTCTGATCGATTGTCCTCTACTGGTACGTTGTTGTTCGAATCATTATCTCTGTAACCAGGAAAGAAAAATCGGAAAAAAAGATGAAATGATTTATGCTTTTTTCGTTCAATGTTGCTTTTGCGCCTAGATTTAATTATTTTTGTTTGATTTTAAGGAGTTATCGAATGAGAAATGTGGAAATCTATTGCCAGATTCTTTTGCCGTTGTTTGTTTGACGGTTTTATGATCTGTTATTGTGTGTTTATGTTTCGATGTATAGTGTACTTGTCTGCTTACATGCTACTGTTGTTTGTTTGGTTGATCGAACTATTTTGACAATGCTCTTTTGGAATTCTAGACTCAGCCGAGTTGTTCAACGTTCTGGTTCTGGATAGCAACAACAACCTTGCAAATCTGAATGCTTTGACTGATAAGGTGCATATTTGCTTGCATTGCTTCATTTTGTTGTTTGGCTCGATTAGATTAGTATTGCCATTATTTTAACCTTTGAATTTTGATATTACTTCGGATGTGGTTATTTATTTAATCTATTTACATAGGATTTGATTACCGTTGATTCCTTGAGGGATGGTTCACATCAGTCTGGATTCATGCCACCTGTGGTTGACTCTAAGACAACCTATTTGGCCAATGCATATTCTCCCGACGCACAGTTCTATCAAGAAGGTTAGTTTTCATTAAAAAAACTTTATCTTGATTATGTAAACCTAGTATTTGATTTTGTGTATGTTAAAAAAATGTAGAAGCCTAGTATTAATGGTGTATCAATATATGGTTCACAACTTGGATATCTTGTGCTGATTGGAAGGACGTTAAGCAATTCTTCTTGTTTATATATATTTTGGACTTCTCGCCTGTCTGTTAAAATTAACAAGATTCAATATTCTATTTGATTTCGGGATCACTGGTTGTCTTTGAAGATATAATCTATACTAACTTTCAATAAAAGAGCATCTTTTTATGATTACTTTATGATTCCTTAGTAGTATCAACAGCCTATCTTTGAATTTACTGAATTTTGCCATGTTGGCTTATCATTGAGTAGAAGTATTATACTGGACTTGTAGCGATAGTTGCACACAAACACATGTAGTGTTTAAGATTGATGCTTTTTCCGCTAGTATGTCAAATGGCTTTGTTTTTAAGAAACAGGAATCCCACCCTTTTTAGATTCCACCAAAGGTGATTCTAAATTGGATGAGGCATGGCATGCAATTTTATGGACCATGGTCACTTACACAACTAGTTAGAGGATTGTAGCTGGCAGAATAAATGTTCTGTATAGCACATGATACTCTTTCTTACTTTGATTATTACTTAACATTTTTGCTAGGTTTGTGGAATGCAGCTCACAAACAGGGTTCATTGTTTTTGTATGTTAATGCCGAGGGTTTGGACAATGGTTTTCATGTGTGTAAACCTACAATCTTTTCCAATCATTTACTACTACCATTACTATTAGTTGCATTCTTTCTTTCTATCAGTATGTCTTACAAAAGCAATACTTTTTCTTTACCTTACCCAAGACATCTATAATGAAACTGCATCTCTTGGATTTCATAGTTTTGGGCATACCCTACAAATGCCGCAAAGAGCTTATGCTCCGGTTTCATCTTATCTGCCCCCTGTTAGAGATCCTATTCGGCTGTCCAATGCAAGGCATTTGATCACCTTAGATTTATCTGATCACCATCCATCAGTTCCCCGAAATATTTCACAAGTTACTTCAAAGGCCCAAATTTCTCATTCAGAGTTTCCTGTAAATATTGAGCAACAAGTGGTTGGAAAAAGATTTGGGCTGAGAGCCAATTACCTTCCTCAATCAGGATCATTTGGTGAGGAAGCAACTTCTTTGGAAGCTCAAGCAGTCTTTGCTCCTCATACCAAGGGTCTGATGGGTTTGAGGTTGGTGGATTCTGCCCAGACTGGTTAAAGCCTTTTAATGGGAAGAGTTCTTTGTTTCATCCATCATATCCAACAGCTTCTCCAAAATGAGTTGGTTCACTAAAGATTTCTTCTAACGACCTTGCCATGGTTAGTTCTTTACCTATCGCATATTTTAAGTTGATGGGAAGCTAGCATTTTCTAGCAAACATACATTTCTTTCAAAAGCAAAAGCTATATCATGATTGGAGTCAGGCATGAAGCTAAGAATATTTTCAACTGATACAAAATTGTCTAAGTGAGCTTCTTTCCTTTTTTTGGCTTTAGGGTGGAGGTGATAAAGAGGTCATTTAATTTTAGTCTTAGTATTCAACTATTTAGTTGGCTTCATTGGCACTTGCATATAGAAAGTGGTTCTAGTATCAATGACTCAGTTGACTGGCGCAACTACCAGGTTTTAAGGTGATCAAGGAAAGAACACAAATCTAAGCTCACATCCTAGAACTGGCCTGCAATTATAACTAATAAAGTGTTTAACACCAAAGTCAATTGTGAAGGGAAAAGTACTCTCCTCATTGAAACTGGCAGCAACTGGCACTCGTCACCTTAAACTATCTTTACTCTTAGCCAAAATTATCCCCACCTTCTCTTCTCCATCTCTCTCTTTCACCATATAACATTACAACACAACTCTATTCATTTGCATTCTCTTATATTTTCTCACAATAAGTAGTCTCATATCACATTGTGATTATATAAATAAGAAGCTTTCTGTTCTCTATTGAGCTTTTTTCTGTAAACTGCTGTCAACTTCAATTTTCTACCATTCTTATAACTAACAGCATTTGATAGCATGACTCTGCTTTGGCTTGTTGAGAAGAAGATAAGAAAGGTGCTAGCATGTGTCGAGAGAGTGGAGAATGGCAGGAGGCATGGCGGTCAATTTCAGTTTTTCTCCATTCTTATAATCATCTCTCCATTTTAGCCTTAAAATCTCAATTCAACTTTTTGTCATTTTCTTTCTAGCAAAAGGAAATGAAAGAACTTCAGAGTTCCCAGATAAATGTGTTTCAATGGCTTATCAACAATGATGGCAATCTTAAAGTTGTTTAATAATACAAACATGTGTGATACTTTTGTTGGAAAATTTTATGAAGTTGATGGAGATCAATTCTTTGCAAGAGTACTTGAATGCGTTCTCTCAACCAATCCTCATCAACCGCGAACAATTTGTTATTTTATTTTTAAACCCGGAATAAATTGAGTCTGTATGTCTTCTTACCTTTGATGAAAACTTGTAGGTACAAGCCTACAAGCTCTTAGAGTTGATTTTAATGGATCAACACCTATAAATCATGCATCATTATTCATTTCTCCTGAGCAGCATTTGCTTAAGCAACCCCCCAATATATATATATATATATATATATATATATATATATATCCAAAAGATTGATGCTTTTATACTTGTGACTCTTGGTATTGTAGTTCAAATAGTAGCCAATTTTGTAAGCCCTGAATGCTATATCATGATTTTGTTTTTGGTGCAAGATTGTGACTTTGTAATTTTCATTTGCATCATCGATTCATCATTAGATTCCAATCATTAGATACTGCCAATTGATCAATTCTAGTTTATTGCCTAACAGTTAAGTTATATGCAGGCTTCTTTTCAAAAAGGATCATTAAATGGGTTTGGTTCTTGTTCTGGCTCCAACTCGAGAGGCTACAATGGTAGCCAAAGTGATCAAAGTGCTTGTCACGACAGAGTCTCCACTTCTAGTTTAGGAATAAGTGGTCGTAACAGGCATACGCTTGATGAAGCAGGACAAGGAGGGAGCTGCAATGACTTCTCCTGCAGTTGTATTGTAACACTTGATACACTAAGCGAACGTAACAGGGGACCTAGGGCATTTAAGCCTAAAACTCAAATAACTACCAAGGGTTATATTGTTGATAGATGCAAAAATAGAACAATTAATGGCATTACCAATAGATTGTACATTCGGCATAATTTTGCCACTGATTATGAGGGTGCCAAGTTCTTTGTAATCAAGTCTTATAGTGAAGATAATGTTCACAAGAGCATAAAGTATAGTGTCAGGGCAAGCACCCCGATCGACAACAAAAAATTAGATACTGCTTATCATGAAGCAAAATCTAAACAAGGAACATGGCTCGTCTTCCTCTTATTTTCGGTAATCTACCTTACGTTGCATTTTAAGAGTTGGAGAGGTAAAAAGAAAAACGAAAAAATGATGAAGCTATCTAATTTAACCTAAAATAGTTGATGGATAGAATATCAACTAGCATTAGTTGTCCTTAGTATGTAATCCCTGTGCTTTCCTTTTGTTTCATTTGAAATCCTTTTATGTTACATATGCAGGTGAATGGAAGTGCTTAGTTTTGTGGAGTGGTTGAGATGGTGGGACCTGTTGACTTTGATAAAAGTGTGGATTATTGGCTTCGAAATAAGTGGTATGGGCAATTCCCTGTAAAGTGGCACATTATTAAAGATGTCCCCAATAATCAGTTCTGCCACATTCTGCTTGAAAGTAATGACAACAAGCCTGTTACTAACAGTAGAGATACTCAATAGGTAAGGATGCAATTGGGATTGACACTTTATAGCCACTTTTCCATGCTGATCTAATTCATGATGTTTCTGGTTACATTCAAATTAAGTGTCATTATTGCCTCATTCGTGGCTATTCTAAATGTTGGTCTTGAATCAAATTTGATTCAATCAAGCTAACATTAAACTTGTGTAATATTCTGCTCCCTATATTTTTTGGTACTTAATTATATAGTGGTGGTGTATTTATGATTTTTGTCGAAATGTAAGATGTTTAACCGGATAAACTCGAAGTCATAATGTACATCCCAGAGCTAGAAGATAACTGTCCTTGTTTCCATTTGAACTTGGGAATGGGCATGTATGGCATGCACATCAACTTGTTATGTTATGAGGCATTGAGCATGCTGGCAAAATTGCACGTGCGATGTTGATATGTAAGACCTGATTCCTATGAATCATGTTTTCGCACCATTATACTCGATATATCTGATTGTGCTTATTTCAAGTAAGGTATATAATCTTTCTCATCTTTTGTTGCAGCAATGCAATCGAATGGTGTCTGACACTGCTGCATCAAATGATATTGCAGGTCGAATTTGAACAGGGTCTTGAGATGATAAACATTTTCAAAAGTTATGAAAGCCATTCCTCCATCCTAGATGATTTCCATTTCTATGAAGAGAGGCAGAAAGCAATGCAGGAAAGGAAGGCCAGGAAGCTAGCTACCTTAGTGGCTTCCGATGATGCACCGGACCTCGTCAAACTCCCTAATGGTTTCGTAAAGAAAATGTTTAAGAGCTTCGCTGAAGCTCTTTTGTTAGACGAGAACTAGAAAGCAGGTTGAGCTGCCCGTGAAGGCCATGGTAGATAGGTGCAACCACAAATTCTGCCAACAACTAAACAAACACTACCGGTAGGGAATTACAGTTTATTCCCATCTCGTGTTCTTTATTATTTCACTGCCCCACAAGTTTTGAGAAGGCACCTAGTTTGGGCTATAACTCGGTTTATGAATTTTATTTGTTTAGATTCGATAGACATTCTGCAGTAGTCCATGTTCATAACTAAACACCCTATATATACAATATATGTACCGCAACTGATATTACGTATATATTAAATTCTTTCCAAAAATCCTTCCTAGAGCGGTTTTATGAAAATTGGGAATCTAGTTAGTTTGCCCTTCTCTAAGACAGAGAGCTAGAGACTAGAGTCTAGAGGTGTCATGGTTGATAGTCGATGATGATTGGTCTAGAATCAATGTATACATAAATTCCTTTACTCTGTTGGGTAAAGTTATTAGGATTTTTATGTGATAATGTATGAGTTATGGTAATGATCATATTATCAACGTGTCTTATTTTAATATGTATTTTGTGGGATGAGTCTGTCACCTTTGACGAACACCAATGAGCATCACTAACAACGAGCACTGACGAACACCGTTAATTCAATTTATAAAGATTAAAAATCTAAAAGCCTCACCGTATACATTAATTGAAATATATTATTTTATTTTTAATTTTCTTTTAAACATAGATCAAAATACCTATATACTTCTAAATTATAAAACTCTAATATTTATTCATTTAAAATTTCTACTGTCGCCTCATGTCGTCCTTATCGTTGCCTCTGCATAGCTACCGTTCCCCACCGATTTTAAAACCCATTTGAAATCACAACCATGGTTAGGAAGGGGATCTTGAGTGTTGGCGGTGGAAATCACATTTGAATAGCGTTTGAATTTTAAAACCCTAATTGATAGAAATTACATTTGAATATTGTTTGAATTTTAAAACCCTAATCGGTAGAAATCACAACCATGTTTCAAATGAATTTTAAAATCAACACGATTGGTAAGAAATAGCATTTGAAAACAAATCCCATCCTAACCACATCTTCAGCGTATATATACATGTCTTTATTGCAATCACGACGACGACGACTTAAATTTTAAATGAACTGAAATTTGGGTTTGGTAATTTAGGGGTAGATAGGTATTTTGATCTATGTTTAAAAGAAAATTAAAAATAAAATAATATATTTTAATTAATTTACCTTTAAATTTCAAATGGTGCTAATTGATGCTCGTCGTTATTGGTGCTCATCGGCATTCGTCGAGCGTGGTAAATTTTTCGTATTTTATGTTGTTTGTTAATGGTTTTTACTTTTATTGTCGATCTTTGGTAATGTTTTTATTTATTTGTTATTTCAAGTTTTTGGGTTGGATTTTTACCTTTTGACGTCAGTTTCTTGTTTTAACAGTTATAAAAATATGTCTGAATTAAATAATTTTATTTATTAAATTGTAAACGTAATTTTAGATATATTATTGTTTAATAAAATTAATTTCATTTGAAAAAAAGTGTACAATGATCGTAGTGTGTGATTATGCAAGGATATTTAAATTATCAATTACTCTTAGTGACGCAATATGTTTGAATAAGAAGAAACTACGTGTTACAAGCTCCACAAAGATGAATCACGAATACTCAAAACTATAATTAAAGCTACGAACAAGTGTTCGATGCATCAGTAAGGCACAATGTATTTTCAAGGTGAGGACATGAGTTCGATCTATGGAGATGACATTGTTTGAAGAGGCAACCTTGCAACTCGAACATGAGTCATAAGATGGACATACATATTACCGAAAAAACTATAACTAAAGTTATCTAGTTGAGGAATTATCCGTTGATATTAATGTTGAAAAATAATTTTTACGAACGATAATAAGATTATAATAAATATGTTCTATCGAGCGTATATTAAATGATAATTCGTTATATAAAAAGTAATAATATGTTGTCATAATTAATTAGAACTAATGATATACATATATATATCTATAAGAAAAATAGTTAGTGGAAACCTTTTTATATAGAAATCATATATGTGTAATATTTTGGAACATATTAAACTCTATATTTCAGTATTTATCTTATTTAATTAAGCTCAAGTTTATTGTATTTAAAAAAAATCTCGTTCTCTTATTTTGTAGGGTTTCCTCTTTCATGCTGACCAAGAAATCATTAGGAAGTAACTTTAGAACCCTAAAGTTGATTTAAATAGTTAAACCTGATCCCATTGTCATAATCATTATCAATCGACAATGGGCTCCCAAACACGTCATGCTTCTGCTAAAGAAACTTTAGCAAATCAAAAGGAATGAAACAAAAGGTATGATTTACCCAAGGATTTGAAGTCATGACAGAGATTTGCGTTTGAAAGCACTCGTTATTTAGTTTCCTCGGGTGCGTCTAGCTCTAGCTGGTTATGTTATTCATCTAATTCTGAGGATTTTGTTGTTACGTCACTTTATACTACGCTGGAATTTGAAAGAAAAGATCCGACACAAGCTTTAGATACCCCGGATTCGACTCCGACTCCGATTGAGGTTGTGGTGATTCTAGACGACAAGACCATAAAATCGCCTGAGAAAGTTGCTCTTGTGTTACTGTCTAAAGGCTATAAACCCCACTGCAGAGTCTTAGCTGTTCGAAATTATCCTATTCTCCAGTCAACACAACAGATTCAACTAGTTTTCAAGAACTTAGCTATAAGGTGTCTGATCCAGAAGATCCCTCAGAGGCACAAAGTGATTCAGAAGAAAGTTGTCGCAAGAGCAGTTCAAAGAACCCCGGACTCGTACCACTCCGACGCAACAATAGGGTTGTGGATGTTCGAGATTTTCCTTTTCCACAATCAAGCGTTCAAACTCCATTCTCCCAATATTTAGTTCAACCTCAACTATCGGATGCTTCAGAACCAACCGAAGAATCAGAGTGTAAAGCCAAAGAATCATCCAAGGAAGTTGAATTGGAGTTGAGCGTCAATACATACTGTAAGAAATAATTCCTTGTATTTTATTCATAGAACATATAGGCTATATATACACATCTAATTTACCTAAACTAAGTAACATAATATGTAACATTAATTACAATATATTCTAGCCTAATAAGTAGCCTAGATTTTAGCCTAAGAATCTGTAACACTCCCCCTCAAGTTGAATCATAGATATTAATCATGCCCAACTTCTTACATAGATAATTGATTCGAATTCCATTGAGAGCTTTGGTGAAGATGTCTCCCAGTTGTTCTCCAGTTTTCACATAACCAGTAGATATCAAACCTTGTTGTATCTTTTCGCGAATGAAGTGACAATCAATCTCAATGTGTTTCGTTCTTTCATGAAAAACTGGATTAGAAGCAATGTGTAATGCAGCTTGATTATCACACCAAAGTTTTGCAGGTACTGAGGCTTTAATTCCAATCTCACCGAGGAGCTGATATACCCATATAATCTCACATACGGACTTGGCCATTGCTCTATATTCGGCTTCTGCACTAGATCGTGAAACTACGTTCTGCTTTTTACTCTTCCAAGAAATCAAGTTTCCTCCAACAAACACACAATATCCTGAGGTGGATCTTCTATCCTCCTTGCATCTTGCCCAATCCGAGTCGGAAAAACATTCAATTCTAGTATGACCATGATTGCCATATAGAATTCCACGCCCAGGAGCACTTTTCAGATAACATAAAATTTGCTCTACTGCTTTCCAATGATCAACAGTCGGTGACGACATGTATTGACTCAAAACACTCACTGGAAAAGATATATCAGGACGCGTCACCGTCAGATAGTTTAATTTACCGATAAGTCTTCTGTACCTTTCAGGGTCATCAAATAATTCACCTTCTTTAGTTAACTGTAGATTAGGGACCATTGGCGTACTACAAGGTTTGGCGCCCAATTTCCCTGTTTCCAATAAAAGATCAAGCACATACTTCCTCTGAGATAGGAAGATTCCTTTTCTATTTCTGTTCACCTCAACCCCCAGGAAGTATTTCAACGTCCCCAGATCTTTAGTGTGAAACTGAGTATGGAGAAAAGACTTCAGTGAAGAAATTCCACTAGTGTCATTATCAGTGAGTACAATATCATCCACATACACGACTAGTAGAATAGTGCCCCCATCAGACTTTCTAAAGAAAACAGAATGGTCTGATTCGCTTTTTTGCATCCCGAACTTTTCAATAGCCTGACTAAGCTTACCAAACCAAGCCCGAGGACTCTGTTTCAAACCATATAAAGATTTCTTCAAATAACATACCTTCCCAGACTCCCCTTGAGCAACAAACCCAGGTGGTTGCTCCATATACACCTCCTCCTGAAGATCACCATGAAGGAAAGCATTCTTGATATCCAACTGATGCAAAGGCCAATCAAAAATTGCTGCAAGGGAGATAAATAACCGGACAGAAGCAAGTTTGGCAACAAGAGAGAAAGTATCATAATAATCCACACCATAGGTCTGAGCATATCCCTTAGCAACAAGACGGGCTTTCAAACGATTAAGAGAGCCATCAGGATTAAATTTAACAGTAAACACCCACTTACATCCAATAGCCCGCTTACCGTTAGGCAAAGAAACCAAAGTCCACGTGCCATTGTCATCTAGAGCAGTCATTTCCTCAAGCATAGCCGCACGCCATCCAGGATGAGATAATGCCTCGCTAACAGTTTTAGGGACAGAAATAGTATCTAGGGATGTAACAAAGGCACGAGAAGAAGAAGACAAACAATTATAGGAAACAACAGAGGAAATGGGGTAAGTACAAGCACGTTTACCTTTCCGAAGAGCAATAGGAAGGTCAAGATCATCAATACAAGGCGAATCTGATGACGAAGATATTTGCTCATCAGGACATGAATCTGGAACATCCAGAACGTTTGGAATTGGGTCGGAAGGTGGTGGTTGTGGCCGACGGGTATAGATGTTTTTTATGGGAGGCTTGACAAAAGAGGGCGGAACCAAGGAGGATGAGGACAACTCCAAAGGTGATGGGACCGGATAAAACAAGAAATCCTCGTCCTCCTGAGCGATAGACCCTGAAGAAAACAGAAAAGGTTTGTGTTCCAAAAAAGTAACATCAGCAGACACAAGATACCTACCTAGACCCGTACAATAACAACGATACCCTTTTTGACCACGTGAATACCCCAAAAACACACATCTCAAAGACTTAGGATCAAGTTTTGTAACTTGAGGACGGACATCCCGAACAAAACAAATACAACCAAAAATTTTCGGGGAGAGGGGAAACAAATCTTTAGTGGGGAAAAGAGTATGAAAAGGGATGTTACCCGACAAAACCGAAGAGGGCATACGATTGATCAAAAAACAAGCTGTGGAGATGGCATCAGCCCAAAAACATTTTGGAACCTGCATTTGAAATAGCAAAGCTCGGGCTGTTTCAAGAAGATGTCTATTTTTGCGTTCAGCAACACCGTTTTGAGAAGGGGTGTCAACACAAGAAGTTTGATGGAGAATACTGTGCTCAAGCATATATTTCTGAAAAGGACCTGAAACATACTCTTTGGCATTATCACTTCTCAAGTTTCGGACAGGTGTACCAAATTGGGTTCGAATCTCAGCACAAAAAGAAGAGAAATGAGTAAATAATTCTGAGTGAGATTTCATTAAATAAAGCCATGTCATTCGAGAGTAATCATCAACAAAAGTAACAAAATAACGAAAACCAGGTTTAGAAGTAACATGACTAGGACCCCAAACATCAGAGTGAACTAACTCAAATGGAGCAGAAGCTCGGTTATTGACTCTAGGACTAGAACTAAGGCGATGGTGTTTAGCAAACTGACAAGACTCACAATCCAAGGATTTTAAACTAGAAAATTGAGGACAAAGTTTCTTCAAAGAAGGTAGAGAAGGATGACCCAATCGACAATGTTCTTCAAAAGGACTGACAATTCCAGTGCAAGCAACAGGTTCTGGAACATGGGTGTCAAGGATGTAGAGGCCATCAGACTCATGCCCTTTACCAATAATCTTCTTCGTCAAAAGATCCTGAAACACACAATAACCAGGAAAAAATGAGACACAACAATTAAGGGTTTTTGTAAGTTTACTAACTGACATCAGGTTAAAGGATAAATGTGGTAAACTCAAAACAGAGGACAAAGTAAGAGAGGGAGTGGGGTACGAAGTGCCAGAGCCAATAACAGAAGATGTGGAACCATCGGCTAAAGTAACAGGATTGATAGAAGGATGTGTTGTAAAATGAGAAAGAAGATTGGGGTTACCTGTCATGTGGTCTGTGGCACCAGAATCAATGACCCATTTGGAAGAGGTGGAAACAAGACATGTATTGGATTTACCTGACTCAACAAGGGCAGAAACAGGACCGGAAGGATGCTTGACAGTGTCTTGAAGGTGAAGAAGCTTGGCATACTCATCCGCAAATATCGTAACAGCCGATGAAGAAGTGTCTACACTAGAAGCAACATTAGCAGACGAAGTTTTCTTAAACTGCAGCTTCCGGCAATCACGCTTGGTATGTCCCGGTTTGTGACAATAACGACAGATAACTGTATTGTGATCCGGACCACGAACCCCAAACTGTGGATCGCTTTTGGTAGACCCCGACCCCATAGAACGACCAGGACCATTACTCTTGAAATTTTGCTTGCCGGAGTCAGACGGAAGAGCACGACTAAGCAAAACACTGCCATGTTGTGGGGATGGAGTAGGCAAAGAATTCTCAGTACGACGGACTCTCCGAAAAACATCATCGAGGCTGGAGATCTCAGAACCAGAGAGAATCTGAGATTTAGCTGTCTCAAATTCCGGTGGAAGACCAGCAAGAAAACTCATAACCGCCATTTGCTCTCGCTGACTACGTTGGACCTCAATATCAGCACTAAAAGGAAGCAACATATTAAGCTCTTCATACGTTTTCTTGAAATCCATAAAATAACTGGTTAAAGTCCGGTCTTCTTTGTCAGCCCTGTAAAAATGCTGACAAACATCATAGATACGAGAAAAATTTCCTTTGCCAGAATATAAGAATTGCAAATAGCTCATCAACTGTTTCACCGTCTTGCAATGATTAACCAAACCTACCACCTCGCTGTCAATAGAATTACGAATCCGAATATAGAGGCGAGCATCTTCTCTCATCCAAGGAAGGCGAGAATCATCCGTCGGAGGATCATCAGTCAAATGTCTGTCCATAGAAAGGCTTAACAAATACAACTCAATTGTATGGTTCCAATCGAGAAAATTAAAGCCATTCAATTTATGATCAGTAATCTTAGACGTAATCGGAACGATATTAGACATAAAGTCAACCTTTTTATCAGCCATGAAGTCAAAGAAGCAAAGAACCAAAAAACAAAACCCTAATAAATTCAAAAGATAGAACACCCAACCCAAAACAATCCGAAAGCAAGGACCGGCGGCAGGGGTGCGATCGGAAGGAAGCAGCAACGGCGGTGGAAAAATCGGCGGCGAAAAGGGGCCACCACGCGCTCTCACGCGCCGGCGCGTGAAGGACAAGAGGAAGCTTGTGGCGGCGCGTGAGGCTCACGCGCAGGGAATCCGGTGACCGGAAACTCCAGATCGGCAGATCGGCGAACGGCGGCCCTTGTGGTACGGGCGGTGTCGACAGAAACGGCCTCCGAAGGTGGCCGGTGAAGAACGACGAAAATATTGACTTTAGGTCAAAACCCTAACAGCCCAAAAAAAGTTTTTTTTATTGTATTCGAAAAAAAAACCTAGTACAACTGATACCATGTAGGAAATAATTCCTTGTATTTTATTCATAGAACATATAGGCTATATATACACATCTAATTTACCTAAACTAAGTAACATAATATATAACATTAATTACAATATATTCTAGCCTAATAAGTAGCCTAGATTTTAGCCTAAGAATCTGTAACACATACGGTTTGGTACTAGAGGACTCGATTATTTCGATGTACAACATCAGTCTCAATTCATTCAAATTGTCATCAGAAGATGAAGGAATTGATATAGATTCTGTGGGGTTGGTTGATCGGTCAGAAACTTCTGAGCAAGAATCTATGGAGGAGATAGCATCCAACTTCGACACACCTGATTTAATGAGTTTTGAGACAAAACAACTTAGCCATAAGTTGTCTGACGCACAAGATCCTTTAGATACACAAAGTGATTCAGAAGAAAGTTGTGGCAAGAGCAATTTAAAAAATCCCGAAAACTTACCACTTTGGCGCAGCAATCGACTTCTTAAAAAAGCTCCAAATACTACAAAGAAGTCGATTCCTAAACGAAAAGCAATATAGAGGCAACAAACAAAAGGAAAAGAAGCAAGCATTGATTTCCAAAGTTGTTCTTACATGAAGACAACATCCAGAGACAAGGTTCCTCATGAGTACTAGTAGACAGAACTTGAGTTTTTTTTTTAATGAAATTGTGGTTGTTTTTTGTTGTTATAGTTATTGCTTCTGTTTTATCTGTTATGCCAGTTTTGGGAAGGAAAAAAAAATAAAGGATTACTCAGTCAATCAGGGTCCGATGTCATAATTAAAAAGGTAACAATAAATATGTGATCGTATAATAAAGAATAAGACATTAACCTTTACATCTTAATAGTTTGTGTCCGTATGTAGTATACTTTTACATTAACCTTTACATCTCAACAGTTGGGATGATATTTTTATAATGATTCTTTGCAGTACTCGATTCGAGTAAGTCGATTAATAAATTAGATACCGATAATTATACCATGATAATAAAATTTGATAGATAAAAACTAGGCCTAAGTTATATATAGAAAAACATTTTATAAGTTTATGTATTATTATATAAAATTGACTTTGCAATAAAATTTTACTTTTGAGAAAGATGTAAATTAAAATATTTAATTTCAACCAACAACTAGTTAATCTAATGAGATAATATGTTAGGTCCATTAAGTAAGGTCAATGTTTCAAATCATGGTGTTACGAATGAGAAAGCTTAGTCAGGGTGATTGCTCCTATATTGTACCTTTGCAAAATTCAATACGAATCAGTGAGCCAATAAATCAGATACCAGTAGTAAAAAATATTTAATTTTTATTTCAATAGTATACTAATTGTAATCTGCGATTATACAAAGATATATGAATTGTTGATTACTCTTAGTGACACAATATGTTTGAATTATTTGCAAGTTTTGTTTCTTTGAAAGAAGAAACAACGAGCTATGGGTGAAGAAATTAGGGGAATATTGTCTCTTTAGAATTATAATTATGGAAATAGGGTCTTTAATTTTTTTAAAAAAAACTAGGACAAATTGAATAATGGAAGTGAGAGACGCCACATGGAAGTGACGTTCTGAATTTATTTAATATTTTTACAACGTAAAGTGTTCAGTTCTATATTGGAAGTGGCACAATATGTTTGAATTATTTTTAAATTATGGTGTTATGAATGAGAAAAACTTAGTCAGGATGATTGTTCATATATTGTACCTCTGCAAAATTCAATACGAATCAATGAGCCAATAAATCAGATACTAGTGGTAAAAAATATTTTATTTCAATAGTATACTAATTGTAATCTGCGATTATACAAAAATATCTGAATTGTTGATTACTCTTAGTGACACAATATGTTTGAATTATTTTCAAGTTTTGTTTCCTTAAAAGAAGAAACAATGGGCTACGAGTGAAGAAATTAGGGGAATATTGTTTCTTTAGAATTATAATTATGAAAATAGAGTCTTTAATTTTTTTTTTGAAAACTAGGACAAATTGAATAATGGAAGTGAAAGATGTCACATGCAGGTGATGTTATGAATTTATTTAATATTTTTACAACGTAAAGTGTTCAATTCTATATTGGAAGTGGCACAATATGTTTGAATTATTTTCAAATCACAGTGTTACGAATGACAAAAACTTAGTCATGATGATTGCTCCTATATTGTACCTCTACAAAATTCAATACGGATCAGTGAGCCAATAAATCAGATACCAGTGGTAAAAAATATTTAATTTTTATTTCAATAGTATACTAATTGTAATCTGCGATTATACAAAGATATTTGAATTGTTGATTACTCTTAGTGACACAATATGTTTGAATTATTTTCAAGTTTTGTTTCCTTAAAAGAAGAAACAACGAGCTAAGGGTGAAGAAATTAGAGGAATATTATCTCTTTAGAATTATAATTATGGAAATAGGGTCTTTTAATTTTTTTTTTTGAAAATTAGGATAAATTAAATAATGGAAGTGAAAGACGCCACCTGCAGGTGACATTATGAATTTATTTAATATTTTAACAACGTAAAGTGTTCCGTTCTTTGCAGTTTTGGAAAAAAATTAAAAAATATCAGGATGCCACTTGTAGGTGGCGTCTTCACCTCCACTGTTCATTTTACCATAGAATTTTAAATATTTTTGAATGCCCCCTATTTCCTTAAATGTATTCCCTAAACAGTGAGAAATTATATCATGGGTTATTCTCGCCACGTCATTCATGGGACCAACTAGTGACAGATCCAGAAATATTTTTTAGGGTGGGCACAAACTAAATTTTTTTTGAAGGTGGACACAAAAAAAATTCAAAATTTCAGGGTGGGCACAGGTCATAAAAATTAAGGACTAATTCATAGAATTTTAAAAAATTAAAGGCAAATGTGTGAACTTTAAAAATTTCAGGGTGGGCACGAGCCCACCCAAGGTAAGCTTTGCATCCGCCACTAGGACAACCAATACAAATCATTCATCTCATTATTTTTTCCATGTCATATTTTTACCAAGTAAAGACTGTTTTTAAAATTGATTTACAGTAAATATGAGTGAAGATTCATTTGATAAAAATATAACATGAAAAAAATAATAAGATAAGTATTTTTTCCCGTATAGAAATTTATGCATGCGCTGTCTTTGCTAAAATAGACGTATCTTGAGCTCCAAATGTCCGATTGATGCGATTCAAAATCCGTTGGAAAGCTAATTGACAGCCAAACAAGTTTCATGAAGACATGTTGACCCATAAATGCCTGGATCCCATCCGAAAAGGAGTCGCAAGTTGACTGACGTTTCTAACTTGCAAAACAGTTTTAACTTCTTTTCCAAGATGATTAGTTTCACCTCTCTCATGCATGTATCATTCCCCCACTCCTCAAAAAGATTCGCCCTCGAATCTAAATCGATAATTGGAGGAAGTTCATCAAAGTACCAGGAAAGAGAAGATGTCTTGAAGGATCCTTGTGCAAAGTCTCTTTTTGCAATGTAATTTACAAGTTCCTTATCATGAAGATCATCACTATTGTTCTTTTGGTTGCAAAGTGACTCATTCTCGTCCTCAAAATTGTTATTAATGCTAGAAGAGGAATAAGAATAAATAGAAATTTGAAAATAATCAATGGTACCGTTTGATTGTAGCATACCTTCGTCGATGTTTGTCGTTTGATGATCATCTTGAATCAAAATAGTAGGTTTGTCATTGGAACCAAACACACTACATAGAATTTCTTCCTCATCAATAGGCAAGGTTAAACTCTCTATGGTATCCCCTTCTTCATGTTCTTTAGGAGAACAAATTTCTTTATCATGTTCCGAATCACAGATTTCAATATCATTAGAAGGCATGATTTCAGACATTATATATCTCTCAGAATTTTTTCTTGAAAATAAGACTTATCTGGACAATCATACTCGGAATGATCTAGTCGACAACAATAATGTCATCGAGTCCCCAACAGAGTAAAATTTAATATGTTGCTCAATGACATCCTCAAGAACGATCTGAATCTAATACCAAATGATACGGACACAACCCCTATACGAGAACGTTGAACTTGCGGAAGCGGATAAGGATGTTGGCACAAATGTTGGATCGGTGAAAAGATGGCTGAAGATAGACGATGGAGATGGAAGATAAATAGATAAATTATCCTCGACACCCTCTTGATCGCAATTAACCAAGCAAGCAACCTCAAACGGCTCTAACCCACCCTCCTAGACGCAATTACCTAGGCAAGCAGGAGTGTGAAGATCAACAACAAACTCTTACGAACTTGAAGAATCGCTTCTAAAATAAAGAACACAAGTTATACTTCTTGCAAGTCTGAACTCAAAAGAGAACTTTATTTAATTATTCAAATCTCCATTAGAATGTGGTTGAAGCCTCCTTATATAAGCCTTGGAGAAGTTCTAATCCTAGTAAACTAAAGAAATTAAATACAATAAATAAATACTGAAATCTAATCTCCTAATTACATAAGTAACTTCTAATAATAAATAAATATTAAAAATAAAATACTAATTAAATAAATCTGATTCTAATAGATATTGCAGAATCCTATATTGATTTAAATTACAAATAATTAAATAAAATCTTGAAAATTCGTAATTATCCAAAAATCTCGTATTAATCCCGTATAGGAATTTCTGCATGCGCTGTCTTTGCTAAAATAGACGTATCTTGAGCTCCAGATGTCCGATTGATGCGATTCAAGATCCGTTGCAAAGCTAATTGACAGCCAGACAAGTTTCATGAAGACATGTCGACCCATAAATGCCTGGATCCCATCCGAAAAGGAGTCGCAAGTTGACTGACGTTCCTGACTTGCAAAACAATTTTAACTTCTTTTCTAAGATGATTAGTTTCACCTCTCTCATGCATGTATCATTCCCCCACTCCTCAAAAAGATTCACCCTCAAATCTAAACCGGTAAATGGAGGAAGTTCATCAAAGTACCAGGAAAGAGAAGATGTCTTGAAGGATCCTTGTGTATAGTCTCTTTTTGCAATGTAATTTACAAGTTCCTTCTCGTGAAGATCATCACTATTGTTCTTTTGGTTGCAAAGTGACTCATTCTTGTCTTCAAAATTGTTATTAATGCTAGAAGTGGAATAAGAATAAA
Source organism: Hibiscus tridactylites (assembly GCA_958450335.1). Lineage (NCBI taxonomy): Eukaryota > Viridiplantae > Streptophyta > Magnoliopsida > Malvales > Malvaceae > Hibiscus > Hibiscus tridactylites. The sequence continues at coordinate 16,840,318 of OY288279.1, read as the reverse complement.
TAGAAATTTGAAAACAATCAATGGTACCGTTTGATTGTAGCATACCTTCGTCGATGTTTGTCGTTTGAAGATTATCTTGAATCAAAATAGTAGGTTTGTCACTGGAACCAAACACACTATATAGAATTTCTTCCTCATCAATAGGCAAGGTTAAACTCTCTATGGTATCCCCTTCTTCATGTTCTTTAGGAGAACAAATTTCTTTATCATGTTCCGAATCACAGATTTCAATATCATTAGAAGGCATGATTTCAGAAAATATATCTCTCAAAATTTTTTCTTGAAAATAAGACTTATCTGGACAATCATACTCGGAATGATCTAGTCGACAACAATAATGACATCGAGTCCCCAAAAGAGTAAAATTTAATATGTTGCTCAATGACATCCTCAAGAACGGTCTGAATCTAATACCAAATGATACGGACACAACTCGTATACGTGAACGTTGAACTTGCGGAAGCGGATAAGGATGTTGGCGCAAATGTTAGATCGGTGAAAAGATGGCTGAAGATAGGCGATGACGATGGAGATGGAAGATAAATAGATAAATTGTCCTCGGCACCCTCTTGATCGCAATTAACCAAGCAAGCAACCTCAAACGGCTCTAACCCACCCTCCTAGACGCAATTACCTAGGCAAGCAGGAGTGTGAAGATCAACAACAAACTCTTACGAACTTGAAGAATCGCTTCTAAAATAAAGAACACAAGTTATACTTCTTGCAAGTCTGAACTCAAAAGAGAACTTTATTTAATTATTCAAATCTCCATTAGAATGTGGTTGAAGCCTCCTTATATAAGCCTTGGAGAAGTTCTAATCCTAGTAAACTAAAGAAATTAAATACAATAAATAAATACTGAAATCTAATCTCCTAATTACATAAGTAACTTCTAATAATAAATAAATATTAAAAATAAAATACTAATTAAATAAATCTGATTCTAATAGATATTGCCATGTAAGCATGTTGCTTGTTAACCGTGAATGTTGTGATGTTTGATTGCTTGATTGAGAATATATGTTGTTTGATTGTACGCATATGTATGTTTGTTTAGCAAGTAAGCCTTGTTATATGCTTGTTTGAGCATGTATGTGTGCTGATTTGTTTGAAACATGTTTAGTAGAGTCCCATTGCTACTATTACATTGAAAAAGAGATTTTTAAGTGAGGAAATCATACTTGAGCCACTTGGAAGCCTTGCCTTGCTAACCCAATCTTGTATGTTTTACTATTGTTGTTGTTGTTGTTGATTTATTGCTTTTTGGTAAGTAGAAGTTGTAGTTTCTGAAAAGGTGGACGATGTTGAGGGAGTCCATCATATTAGTTAGGGAGGTATGGTTGTACCGGAATTGAGGTACAATTTGTCCGTTTGAGACGGTGTGTATGTGGGTTGATTCCTGTGGATGAGGGACGATGTGATCAACACTGGCATCAGTTGGTAAAAAGAAGTGAAGGCATATGAGTGGGAGTTAGATTGGTGTCGATGTTGTAACATATAAGCCCTTGGTACAGTGTTAAGTTGCTTCCTCTAGTTGATTCTAAATCCGTGCTTTCTTATATCGTCAGCAAGTACGCAAGTTTGAATATGCCCGGTGAAGTGTTAGAGGTAGGTGCGAGTACCTTGGTTCTTTTAGCAAGATCAAGGTAGGGGTCTCACGTGAGTAATCTGAAATTTCGGAAATGTTAGTTGGTGACCGTTGGGGTTCGGCCTATGATTTTAATGCAAGACAGCCGGTCAGTGTCTGAGAATGGGAGCTAGTTTGTGTAATTGGGTCAGTGTACGTTGAGTTGTTTTCCAGCAAGCGGAAGAGATGAAGTCACTTCCGATATAGTTGAGCCGAGAAGGGAGCCTTGAGCTTTGACTTCAGGATTGTTTGGTAGGGGTAGAACAAGTCCAGCAAGACTGTTTATGTGCGATCAGAATTGAGTCTTGAAGTTACGAGATGCTCTAAGAACAGTTTAGAAGAGTCAGATTCTGTTGAAGAACCAGTCTGAAGACAAGAGGACCGAAGACTATCAGTTGTGTACATGTGAAGTTGCAATTTCTGCGGATACCTCCTTTTGTGTGAGCGTGTAAGAAATTAGATATCCTTGTTGAGACCTTAGATGTAGGGACACATGCGACTAGCCCCCTTTGGGAGACAATAGTGATCAGAAAGATGTACAGAAGATGTTTGTTGGTGGTTTAGAGTTACTAGTTTCTAGTAGGTGTGAAGCGATCGTCTTCCTACGGTTTTGATGTACCTTTTGCCAAGGTTTGACTTGAAGAGCACATAATTAGTGTATACGTTGAGACAAAGAGAGAGTTGCTTCGAAGACACAAATTTTTGTGAGACTGTAGTGGTAGGTGAAGATGTGAGCTTCTTATTGAATGTTGATCCAGTTTTAGAGATCAAAGGTCGATTGAGTTTAGTTGACAGGCTTGCTAAGCAATTGTGATGGATTTGAATTTTGAATGAAGATTAGACCGCAGAATGTTGGGATAGTTGTGTTTTCTATTCGTAGAAGTATTTGGAAGAATTGCCGGTTTATCTCTTGATAGAGAAGAGAAGTTCGTTGTTGAGACCGTCTTCGAGGTTGCTTCAGTTTTGTTGCTCTGCAACTTATGAATTTCGGAAGAATTGAGAATGTTGAAGAATTAACTTCGAGACTTGTTAGACCTTAGATTCATTAAGCCTAGTGCATCATCTCAGAGTTCTACAGTGTAACTTGTGTCGAAGAAAGAGTGACAGTACGAGAATGTGTTTAGATTACATACAGTCGAAACATGTGTCAGTGATTTGTGGATCAGTTAGTGTGTGCTCCAGTCAAATTGAAGATTAATTTGGATTCGATTATTACCAGTTGAAAGTGAGAGAAGTTGAAGTATCGAAGACAGCTTATCAGTTGTAGTAGCTCTTCTGGATGTCACGTGAGTATATTCAAGTACCGAGGAAGATCATGACAAGCTTTGAAGTTAGTGTTATAGATTCTATTAGAGAATTAGTCGTATACCAAGTTGTGCAATGTGAACTTCGAGTTAATGAGGATGTTTTCCTAGGACATGTAGATCAGCCAAGTGTGTTAGAGTAAATCCCAAGTAGGCAAAAGAAGATATGCATTGGAAGAAATTGAAGACTGTGACAAATATCTATAGTTCTAAGTCTAGCATTGTTACTTTCAGAGAATTGTAAATAGTCTTTTGAAGATAGTTGCTCCATTGATAGATTGCTACAGAAAAATGTTCAGTTGTGTGGTTAGATGCGAGACAATGAGCCTTTGAGAAACTGAAAGAAACTTTGAAGAGAGCTTCGACCTTGAATCAACTTATGTCAGAGAAAGAGTTGTGAACCACAATGATGCATTACGTGTAGAGTTAGGTTGTGTGATTATGCAAGACAGAAGATTGTGACTTGTTCATCAAGATAGTTGAAAGACCGTGAGAAGAGTTATCCGATATGAGACACAGAGTTAATTACAGTTGTGTTGCTCCGAAGACTTAGAGACAAAGCTGGTATAGTAAGAAATGCACAATGTGTACGTACATATTATTAGAACTTGAATTGTTAGACAACTTAGGAAGGGTTGAAACTTGAACAACATGAGTAGTTAGAATTGCTTGAAGACTGTGATCTCAAGATTGAGTACTATCTGAAGAGAGTCTACGTAGCAACCGAGTTCCGAGTTGTATTTGCTGTTAGATTAGTAGTTGAGTTACGAGTTGCAATTGCCGAATTCCGTATATCAAATGATAGTAGTTTTGTGGCCGAGTTTCGGGTTGAGACTACTTTGAGTCAGAATGTTTGATGAGAAACAGTTGCAAGACAGGTTCTTGGCACCTCACGTGCAAGACATAGCGGAAAGAAGACCTTCAGAATACAGTTTTAGAGATGATAGAGTTTTGCATTTCAGAGACAGAATAGTTGTACCGACTGACCTAATGTTTTGAGATGTATTGTTTTGGCTGAAGCGCATGGTGGTTCATTTGTATTGCATCTGAGTAGTATGAAGACGTATTGTGGGTTGAAGATGAATGCTTCTGAATTGAGTGGATGAATAATGTGGTTCAGTATGAGAGTAAGTATGTAATTTGCCAGCGCGTCAAGACTGAGCTTCAGTTTTCTTCTAGTTTGTTACATCTGTGGAAGATTCGCAGTAAAAGTGAGTAATAAAGATCCGAGATTTCAACTAGAATAATTTTGAAGACGTCTGCATAGTGTTTGGTTAATTGATGAAGACAGAGGATCAGTCAGAGAAAGATATGAGTCACGTGTTCAAGCAGTATTGTATGAGTTTGTGAATCGGGCTAGTTCTGTTGTTATCTGTTGCAGTTACCACCAAAGTTAGAAAGGGGTTTGAGATGTGTTACGTGTATCTATGATTCAGAAATGTTAGTCAGATCTGTTCCGTGCTATACTTGTTGAAGAGATTGAGTTGAGTTTGAAATTGGCATGCCTTGCAGAATCAGTTGAGATCTTAGTGTAAGATAGCAAGTGTTGTGTGGTAAGTCTTTCGAGTTGGTTAGTACGTTGTGGTGAGAGGGGAAGGCGTGGAGGTGCATGTTTCAGTGGCCCTCCGTGATCGATGAATTTCGGGGACGAAATTTCCTTAAGTGGGGGAGAGTTGTAACACCCGTGTTTTGGGGCTAGGAGTTAGTCGGGTTGTAGTCCGGGTCAATGAAATTTATTAAAATAAATTCAACTTAAATTGTGATGTAATCGAGCTTTATTAAAGAGGGAGGGACCTATGTTGCAATTTTTCCCAAAAGATTTTAAAAGGATGACAACTTTTGAAAGTTGTCATCTTCTCCCCTTTTCCCATTAATTCCAACATGAAACCCCTTTCCCCATCTTCAAAACACTCCTAACTTTCAAGCTACTATTCCCTTTGATTTCTTCATCAATTCAAGGGGCTTTTGAAAGGTAATCCCATATTTGAACTCCCCTTTCCATTTCCTATTCATACATTGTCTTAGATTTTAAAAATATGAACTTTCGAAAATTAGGGTTTATGTCAAAGTTTGGGTTTTTAAGGGGTTTTCCATTTTGTTTTGATAAATTGAGTTGGGGCTTTGTTTAGCCAAGTTGAAATACACATGATATGTTAATTTGGTTAAGTTTTGGTAAAAATCCGAAGTGAGCCCTTATACCAATTTTTGAGTTGTCAAAAACACCATTTTTGGTGGGTTTTAGGTTGGAAACAAAGGGCTGATGGTTAGGGTATAATAGGAGGGTGATTTGGGATGCTTTAGAGGTCATTTGGGTGTTTGAAAATGGAATTTTCTGCTGGGTAAAATGGGAGTACGAAAATGAGAATTTTGATGATTGTTTGGGTTGAAAATTGTTGGAGCTTGGCTTGCACCTATAGGTTGATGTTGTGGCTGAATTTAGTGATCATTTGTGAGTATAAAATGTGTGGGAAACTTGGGTTTTCATCAAGGATTATGGGCTGCTTGAATTAGATAAAGTTGGGGTTTGGTCATGACTTGAAATGTTGAGTTGATATTTGAATTTGTATTCCGGGTTAGTTACCTTGATGTTTGAGTTGATTTGAGGTTGTTTTGCTTGTGTTGAGGTGTTTAGAGGCTTGGTTTTGGGTCGGTGAAGCCTTGGGAACAAATCCGGAAAATTGAAGACCATGGTTGCTTAGTACTTGAGCTTGGAGGTGGAGGTGAGTGGTTATTGTTTTTAAATGGTTTTAAACATTGGTTCAAGCATGTGGACTAGGTTGGGCTTGGTAGACCCACCTAGAGTTAGGATTAGGGTGGTAGCCTAATCCTAAGCTTTAGATAGAGACCTTGGATGTACTCTTTAATCATTGTTATGCCTCATGATGAGTATGTATAATGTGATACACATGTATGCGAAAGTATGGCTTAATGTATTGATTTTATATGCATGTTGATGATAAATAAAATGTGGATATATGATGAGATGATTGTTCGGTTGACATACATGTGGTGTTGGTTTGTGAAATGAGGTTATGTTGTGGATGGCATGATTGTGGAGAATCATGGTGAGTACGTGTTAGGCACGAAATTTATATTGAAATTTATATTGTAGCAAGTTGTGTGGTTTGATTTATATTGGCACTAGTATGCTTGGGTACAATGATCGATCATTAGGATGAGTGTGCACACAAATTGAGTCAAAACGTACGTGGCCTTGGTGGCGTTAAGGCACCAAGGAGGAGTACGGTGATGTAATATTCCACCGGAAGCTTTTATATATTTCTACGTGATGATGAGTGGAATCCCATCCGTAGGGCATGTGGCGATGAGTGGAATCCCGCACATGCAAGGACCGGTGATGAGTGGAATCCCACCGAGGTAATGTTGTTGTTGAAAATGCGTTCCAACGAGTTATCCGCGTATTCGGGTCATAGCTAGGTGCCAATATGAGATCGTATGAATATACTAATATGAGATTATGTATACATGCTTATATGATACGAATGTGATGCCTTCATGAATTGATATATGATGTGGTTAATGCTTGAATTATGTATCATGGTAAGTTGAGCTTATGGGTGTTGAGCATGTCATAATGTTGACTATATGTTCATGCATCATGTTCATTTTGGCTTTGCGGACCGGAGGTAAGATCATGCATTTCAATATGAAAATTGCTCGTGCTTGGACCCTGCATTATCGAAAGTTTGTTTTATGAGCTACCCTCACTAAGCTTTTATGCTTACGCTCTCTTTTGTTCGACAATGCAGATAAATAGCTTGTGGGTGGCAAGGGCAAGGAAAAGGTCTCCAAGTGATGCTTACGGTTAGCTCAAGTATGATAGTTAAATTTAAAGATTGTAATAGTAAAGCAATGGGATAGGTGTTGTTGTTTTGTGCTAGTGTTGGTTGTGTAGGAGCATGTTTAGACTCCCTTCTTATGTTGTTTTTGATTGGCTTAATGATGCTATGTTTGGATTGTAACCATGTTTAAATTGTTTACCTTGTGTGTTGGTCACGTGCCTTCGAGGTTGCCTTCATGTTAGAATATTGAAGTATGAGCTTTGAATGTTGGAATGCCATTTGTTGGAATGTCATGCTTGAAAGCTTATGTTGCTTGTATGGTTCGTGTATCATCATGGGTTGGATTGTGCCTTTGATTCATGTTAAAGTATGCTTTTATGGTTGGTTTGCATTAGGGTTGATGATAGTGTGCTGGTTGGGGTTGTTAGAGGGATTTAGGGGCCTCCTTGTGCTCTAAATCAGCTCAAACCTGCAGATTCGTAGCTGGGGTATCGATACCGTTGGTCTGGTATCGATACTGCCCCTTTGGTTTCAGGCCTCGTGTATCGATACTCGAGGAGAGTATCGATACCTTTTTGGCCACTGGAGCCACTGTCGATTTCGGTATCGATACTGGCCTCTAGGGTATCGATACCGTTGTCTTAGCTTTGACCGTGGGAAGTCAACTTTAGGGGAGGGTACCGATACCCTCATTGGGGGTATCGATACTGTCTCCTCAGGTTGACCAAACCCTGTTGACTTAGTCAAGGGGTATCGATACCCCCCTCAAGGGTATCGATACCGCCTGCAGTTTAACTTTAAACATGGGCTTTTAAGTGTTAGTTTGGGTTTGATCGATTGCTTCGTAAATATTGTTCCGCTGTATGATCACTTAGGATGTAATTCTCATCTAGGCAAGATTAAAATGAAAAAAAAAATATAGGGTTGCTAACCGAGGGAGACTTCCTTAGGGAGTTTTCACTCGGTTTTCCCCGTGTAGCTCACTCGGACCGGTCATCCAGCCAGACCGGGACGAGGGGGTTACAAGAATTATGGAATGCTTTTGGAAGATATGGAGATGTAGTAGATGCCTTTATAGTCAAGAGATATAGCAGAGGGGGAAACGCTTTGGTTTCGTTAGATATGTGAAGATGACAGAGGCAGAAAGAGCTATAGAAAGATTAAATGGTTCTACACTATATGGCAAAAGAATGAAAAAAATCATCTACTCTTTTTTGATGTTTTTTTTCTATGCTTAACACTAAAAAACTAAATTTTAAGCTCTAACCTTAAATTTTAATTCTTAAATTATAAAGTCTAAACCTTAAAAATATACTTTATCCCTAAATTCTAACATTAACTCTAAACTTATTTTTTTAATGTGAAGGTATAAATAGGGCCGCTGAAAAGGAAAGAATTTTTCTATTTTTTGTTTAAACAAAGTTTTGAGGACAAAAATTATTTGCTTTTTTCTAATTCTTAATACTAAAAAAATTAATTCTTATCCCTAATCTTAAATTATAAATCCTAAATCCTACACCCTTAAAAATAAACTTTATCTCAAAGTCTCTAAATCCTAATCATAAATCCTAAATTTAACTTTTAGTATGGATGAATAAATAAGGGTATTAAAAGGGGTTGAGGATTTCTATTCAAGTTTTGAATTCAATTTTTGTGAATAAATAAAACATTTGGAAACTTTATACCTCGAATTGAGATTAATTCGGTTTTCTTTAAACTTAATCAGGATTTTTGCGGTTATACGCGAATTCTATTAAACTGGGTTGATTACTATAAATGTATACCATATAAGATTATTTTTAAACAATTCTTACCTAGAGAAAGGTGAAGAGGAAATTTGCTCCTACTGGGTCTTGAACCCACAACTTACATGGAGAAGATGTGTCAATTGAGACCTTTTAACCATTTGTTCTAGAGGTTATTGACAAAATAAAAACTATAAGAGAATCTTTTTAATCCAATATTATTTCACTCATAATATAATAATTTAAATTCATAATGTTATTTAAAAGGGTAAACAAAAGACTTTTAGATTTTGACAATATGTAAATTTGGATGAAAGTATTTACTTTTATTTATACTTTTAAATTTTTGTATGAGATTTGGTAGACTTTTTCTAAATGCGTTGTATTTATGATATTTTTTATAATTTTTTAAAATAAAATTTAGTTATTATTGTGGAAAAAAATTAACTAATAATTTTTTGATGAGAATAATGAGAAAGAAACTGATAATAACACAACTATACTCATGCCCTTACAAAAGGCAATCCTCATGCAAGATTACAAAGACCATATCTGGTGGCTGCAGGAATTCACGAGTCAAAGGGAAAATCCTATGCGAATTTAGCAATTGCATTAGTCAACTTATTTTTTTCACGAAAAACATGTTTCAATCTCGATTCAAGAGACTTACAATTGCGGTGTGAGGCCTAAATCATATGTCTTCGAACTGTTGGCGTGTCAGCCCTAAACTAAACATGTGGTTAAAAACGGATGTAAAACTTTATATTAAGGGATGAGAATACATTTTTAATAAAAATTACATAAAAATATTCTAAATAATATAAAAAATTTAAATTTTCAAGGAGGTGATATCTCCTCCAGCCTCCATGCATGTGGTGTTAGTGTGTCCTCGCTGGCCTAACTTGATGTCGGAGAACAATGGTATAAAGCCATAAAACATCAGACGTTTTGTTTTTGTTTTATTCTTTTTATAAGGTTTCATTAATCAATAAAATTCTGATTGAATTTAGGGTTGGATTAGATTAAATTCACTTCGTAGACACACTCTTTAAACGGAGATTATCTTTTTCATTTACAGAATTTGAATTTAAGAATATACTTTTACTGAAAACGATCTCTTTATTTTCTTGTTTTTGGTCTATGATGTTTGTCCGGCTGACATAGCCATCCATGATAGACCTCGCTTATTAACATCTCGACCGCATAGGGTGCCAAAATCAATAATAATTCTTCTTCTTCTTCTTTTATAATGCCAAAATCAATAATTCTATGTCCTAACTCAGTCATTTCACATGCCATTCAAAACCCCCTTCTCGTGCATTGATTTCAAATCTCCAATTTGAAAAAAAAAACAAAATAGATAAAATAATAAATTTAAGGTTTATAGTAAAAAAATATCAACCTATATTTTTTTTCAGTTTGATGCCTAATATTTTTTTGGGTCATTTTGGGGACTAATGTTTCTTTCCGTGATTTAGTTTGAGATTTTTCGTCAACAGCCGTTAAAAATTTTCCGTTATCCAATAAAAACATGTCATGTGGCTTATTTTATATATTTATTTAATTTATGAATTTATTTAAAAATATAAACTTCTTAAAAAACTCTAAAGTTTTAATTTCTTTCAATCAAACCCTCAAATCACATCTCCTTCGCCGTCTGGCATCTCACACACGCCGGCGGTTCACCGTTCACCCCATGCGTCGAGTACCTCACCTTTCAACATCTCTCACCCTATAGTCATTTGTTAGAAGCTCAATCGGTCTCTTTTTCTTCATTTTTGAATGTTCGTCGACGAAGCAATCGCCGGTTCATTCGCTTGTTTTCGACGGAGGGATGATGGGGGTTTCGGTAGTAAGGGGCCGATGAACGTAAGGGTGGCCGGGGTGGTTGAATTGGTTGTGGAATGGGGGAATTTAGGGATTTAGGGTTTGGATTTGGGGGGTTTTAGAGAAATTAAAAAATTTGAGTTTTTTATAAAATTAAAATTTTCTGATTTTTATAATAAAAAAAGTTAAAGAAATTATCAAAATATGCCACATGTCGCATTTTTAATAAATAACGAAAAATTTTAACGGCCGTTGACGAAAAAATTTAAACTGAGTTACGGAATAAAACGTTAGGCACCAAACTAGAAAAACGGGTATAAATTAAGCCCTTTTTAACTATTAAGCCCAAATTTAAAGAAGATTCATTAATTGTTCGAGGGGTAAAATGCTTATATTATTCTTTCTAGTAAGAACTTGAATATCCATATTTACTTTGAAAATATATTTTGATAGATGTGTAATTTTTTGGCATAATGCCAAAAAAATGCTCATAATGTTTAACTAAATGATCATTTTAGCTCATATTTTTTTTAGAACTAATTTAACCTTAACATTTTATTTTGAGTCAAAATAACTCCTCTATGAATGAAAACTGTTAGTCAACTGACGTTAAGCAACTTGAAATGATGTGACAAACTTACATGACATTCCCATGACACGTTGCGATAGCAATATCATATATGTAAAAATAGCGACTTTACATAATGACGCACCAATAAAAATATTTTATTAGGTCATTTCAAGTTGTTTATCGTTTATTGATTAATAACATTCATTCATATATAGATTATTTTAACCTAAAATAAAATGTTGAAGGTTAAATTTATTAAAAAAATATGGCACAAAATGACTTTCAATCAAACGTTAAGAAATCTTTTTTTTTGACGTTATGCCTAAATTTTTTTACTATATAAACTATAAATTCTAAAATCTAAATTTATGTAATAAGTTCTATTTCTAAATTATAAGACCCTAAATCTTAGGGCACAACAAAATTAACGGTGGCATGTAAATTAAAATTTACAAGATCTTGTATGAAAATATTTTCCATCCATCAAAATTATTTATTTTATTTTTTCTCAAACGTATTATTTGATTAAATTTGAGGAAAACATCATGAAACAAGCACCTAAGGGCTAAGAGTTTAAATTCCCCATAAATATGGTCATATTTTAAGTTAAGAAAGTAAGAAACAACAACAATGGCGAAACTAAGTTGCAGCAGCAAGAAACTAAAGAGAAGAAGAAAAAGAAAAAGAAACTAAATCCTTTTCAATTCAGTCATATGGTCTGATCCCTGCCATCCCATGCACCGCCTAAAACAGTTCAACGATTCCATCAGGAATTGCATAGAAAAACACGGCCGAAGCAACCAGTAGCACGGAACCAACGATATAAGCAGCTCCAAGCTTCGTCCCGCCGGACTTATCATCACCATTCTGCGAAGCAGACGACGGCGTAGCGGGCGTCGCCGTCGTTGACGACGAATTCGTAAAGATAGCCGCGTCCGGCGAATTTGGGGCCAATCCAAGAAGCTCTATTCAGTATTCATTAAAAACACACACAAAATTCCATACAATTAACCCATTGCATGAATAATCAAAAGCAAAACAACAACAACAAGAATTTAAAGCTTACTCGGGCAATCACTGACGCTAGCGTTCTTCAAGTGGCAAGCCGAAGGAAGTTGAAAAAGCTTAACTTGCTGGACGCCCATGCTCTTGAGACTTTGAGCCCCAGATGTCTGACTTTGCTGAAGAATATAACACAAACACTTGGGTTCGTTCTCTTTTACGCCCGAAACCGAACTGCAACACTCCTCCGACGGTTTCGCCGCCTTGCCTTGGGCAAAATTCAGGCAACTCATCACGCTTTGGAAATCTTTGCTGCACTGGTTGGCTAATCCACTCTCGTCGGCGGCACCGACGATACACGCCAAGAAAGTGATCGTCGTCACGGCTGAAACAACCGAACCCTTTACTCTCCTTTGTTCTTTGCCCATTTCTTCGCTGTTTTTTTTTTTTTTTTTGGAATCGGACTTGGAAAGTAATCTCCTAAGCTTGGCGAGATTGGAAGAACATAAATATGGAGAAATGAGTTGTAATTGTTTGGTCAAATTCTGAATATGGTCCCTACACTGTATTTTTTTTATAGATTTGGCCTTCTCACTCTAATTTGATTATTTTTAGTTATGTATTTTTTGAAATATGTATTTTTAATATAAAAGTCAATTTTCTACGTTAATTATGTCAAATAATTTAAAAATATAACGACATGATATATACTGTGACATTCTTCGTATAGTTGAATTTATTTTTCATAATATATTAATATTTATCCAAATATTTCATAAAACTATTTAAATGTCTAAGTTTTTATACTATTTATTCAAAATTTAGAATTTAGTACCCATGTTTTAAATTTACGACATTGGTTTTTATACTATTTTTATTAAAAAGTATGACTCCTCAGCTATTTAATTTTGTCATTAATTGCTGATCTAGTGACTATAGAAAAGAAAATATAACTTTTTAATCCTTTATGTTTACGATTTTTTTATCAATTTGACCCTTGCAAACTATAAATATAAATGATTAAAAAATTAATAGCATTCGATTAATGGTAATTGTTTTTATTTATTTTTTACAGATTAAGGGTAAAGCTTAAAAAACTATAAATGTAAGTTACTAAACTATTAATTTACCTTTTTTATAATTGTTAGGTTAAATTTTAACGAATTAAAAAGAAGTTAAAAATAATCAAGTAGTTTTATATCAAAAAATAGTACATTGACTCCATATCGCAAAATTAAAATATATTGATAATTTTAATTTTAAAATATTATAGGGATCTTGAAGTATTTAAACTTATAAAAATTATTAACACGTATATATCACATCCCATATGTTTAACAAAGTAAACACATAGATTATTTTACGACATTAATAGGAAAAACTGGTCCCAAAACTAAAATACAGATTTTGAGAAATAAAGGGACTAAACTATCAATTTATAGTATAGGGACTAAGTACATAAAAGTGAATAGTACAGGGACCTTTTTTAAATTTGACCTAATATTTTTAGGGCTTGTATTAATGACATGCAGTTGAACGTTGGAAGAGAGGTTTTTTGGTCACTTGATATGGAAATCAACGGTGATGCTGATTTTAGATATAAATGGAGGGCCCCACTTTATTTGTTAGGCGGCAAACGATAACGTAGGCGTAATAAGTTATTGATTTCAGGCCAACCACGTGTCTTTAGATAGTCCACGTGGATAAATCACGTTAGTTAATGAAAAATAAAAAAAATACTTATTTCTTTACAAGGGAAAAAATTCATGCTTTTTGGTGTTCCATTTTTTGGGAAATTGAATTTTCATTAAATATGGCTTATGGTCGGGCATGAAATTCATGCTTCCACCTATTCCCAAAATTTTTTTTTTAATTTTTTTTAAAATACAATTTTAATATATGGTCTATATTATTCAAACCTTTTTCAACTAGTTAAAAAATTATTTTTTTAAATTTTAAAATACAATTTATATATATATATATTTTTTTGTAAAATATGTATATATATAATTTCTTAAAATTTTGGAAGGTTAATCGACACTTCATTGCTTCAGGCATTCAGCTGGTTCTGTCAGCGTCAATTAGTAATAGGGTAAAATACAAAAATCATGACTCAACTTTTGCCTCTCTCCTATTTTACTCACCCATTTTTAATTTGAGTCAATTTAATGATTCAACTTTTAACATTGGGTATCAATCATCACCCAGCCGTTATATTATGGATGCCGTTACTGATGTGGCATTTTTTACTGATTTGGCCGCCACGTAAGCAAACGCACATTTTAAAATACCAAACCAAAACGACATAATATTTGCTCGTTTAACCTAAACTCATTTTAATGTGTTTTCTTCTTCAGACAAATTGTAATGTTTAGGTTTAAAAAATCAGAGAATTTGAAAAGTTTTCAGAGCGTAAACATGAAATCCTCTGAGTAAATCGTGCGGGTTAATCGTTTGGGGGAATTTTCGTTGTGTTTGAAAGGGTTTTCATCATCAGAAAATAGTAAGGGTGTTTTACTGTGCAACATTTACAAACGGCTACAAGAAGGTAAGTCTGAATTTACGAAATTATTTGGGTTAATCGTTTGGGTTAAGAAATATTGAACCAATTCAGTTTTGTTTTAGTTTACTTGTTGAAAGGGTATGACAAGAGTGTTGTTTTTAAATTGTTTCAGTTTCAGTTTAATTGGATTAAATTGATTCTAATATGATGCTTTTTTAAATTCAGTTTAGTCATGAAGAAACGTGTGTTGCGTTCGAAGGGGATGACAAGAGTGCCATATGGTAAGTTTTATTCACTTGTTTGAGTAGTTTAGGGATGCAACAATGGTGAATTCACTGATGGTTAAAGTGTATTTGAGTAGTTTAGGGATGCAACTGGTTTGAGTAGTTTAGGGATGAAACAGTGAATGGCCTTATATGCTAGTTTAGGGATGCAACTGGTTTGAGTAGTTTAGGGATGATATTTCTATTCACTTGTTTGAGTAGTTTAGGGATGATATTTCTATTCACTTGTTTGAGTAGTTTAGAGATGCAACAATAGTGAATTCACTGATGGTTAAAGTGTATTTGAGTAGTTTAGGGATGCAACTGGTTTGAGTAGTTTAGGTATGGCCTTATATGCTAGTTTAAAGTCTGAAAATGAATAAAATAAGTGAATGCCCTTATATGCTAGGTTAAAGTCTGAAAATGGATAAAATAAGTGAATGCCCTTATATGCTAGTTTAGGTATGTTTGACGATTAAAGGTAAGGTTTGTCTACTTGTGTGCTGGAATTGATTTAAAAAGGAGTTCTGTGCTGGTGGGGACCATGGTATACTTGTGTGCTGGAATTGTTTTAAAAAAGGTTTGTTTAATCAATTTGTGTGCTGGTGGGGACCATGGTGGATAAAAAAATGTATACTTGTGTGCTAGTGGGGGACCATGGTGAATTAAAAAATGTCTACTTATGTGTTGGTGGGGATTAAAATAAATTAAAACCATTAGTTACTTGTTGTGCTAAGTTATAATCTATTTTTTTATTATTCATAAATGCTTTTTGAACTTTTTCTTTTCTCTTCTTAGTGAATCTTCAGGTTAGGGTTTGTTTTTGCTTTAAAAGTTTTAGCATATTTTGAGCCCTTGTGTTTTGAATTGCTTTACCAATACTTTGTTTTTCTGCTTATAGATGTTGATAATTGTTCTAGTTTGGGCTAGGATCTTGGTTAAGAAACATGAAGAAAAACATAAAAACTAGTAAATTTTGGTTTATCCTCTTTAAGCTTTAACACTACTAGGAGTTGAATCAACCCTTGATTTTTTTTACCTTTCATTTATCCTCTTCAAGTTTTTTATTTAGAAAATTCAGCTGTTCAACTGTAGTTTTAAAAACATAAAGACTAGTAAATTTTGGTTTATCCTCTATGTTGTCCGTTTATGATTGCTTAAGAGATTATGTTTTATGGACATATACCATGTATCTTGTCATGAATTATAAGCTGTTGACTTGATGTTTTAATTTTTGAGTCTGCAGATTTGTTATTATTATTCTTTGACTAAGTGAAATTATTACAATATTTTACAGGAATAGATTCAGAGTATTGCACAATTGTTTTTCATCATGGTGGTTTTATTTTAAACAATCAGAAAACCATGTATACTGGTAAAGAGATTAGTTTCTTTGATATGTGTCACATTGATAGTATGTCCATGCTAGAAATAGATGACATGGTTAGGGAGTTAGGATATTCTACCCCACATGATATTTATTGGCAAAAACCAGGGGGTGTCTTAAAAGTTAGTCCACTGAAAAATGACAGTGATGTGCTAAGTATGTTAGCTGCTTTACCTAGGTAGAAATATTTACATGTGTACCTAGAAGAAATAGTGAAACCTCTTACTAATAGCAATGTTGGGACTAAAACTATTAGGACTGATGAGAATGCTACGAATGATGAAGTATGTGATCATGATTCTGCTGATAATAGGTCTAATGGGTCTACTGATAATAGCAGTAGTGAGGATGTTGATTATGTAGCTTGTAGTGATCATGATTCTGATAGTCCTTTAGAAGACAGTGAGAATAATTTGGCTGACAGTGGTGATGAAGTATGTGATGTGCATGTGGGTGATGGGAGGGATATACCAGGTTTTAGTGCAACTGTAAGGGTTGAGAATGAAGATGTATGTAGTGAAACTGACAGTGAGGGTGCAGACTCATTGCACAGTGCAAGTGATAGTGAAACTGATGGTAAGGGAAGAAAATATCCTGAATTTAATAGTGAGACAGACTTGAAGAACCCTCAGTTTAAAAAAGGAATGATGTTCTCTCACCAGAGTGTGCTTAAAGCTGCTGTGAAGCAATATGCTGTAGTGAATAGATATAATGTGAGGCTAAAGACCAATGATTCCAGAAGACTTCAAGTTGTTTGCAAGGATGGTTGCCCTTGGATGATCTGGGCATCAAGATTGAATCCAAAGATAGTGAAAGAAAGTAGTTGGCAAATTAAAACATACATAGGGCAGCATACTTGCATTAGGGATACTGTGAATGCAAATTGTACTTCTACATGGTTGGCAAAAACATACATGGAAAAATGGAGGGTTGATCCCACCTATTCTAGTGGCTCTCTTCAAAAGGATGTGGAAAATGATCACATTTTGCATGTGCCATTAACAAAATGATGTAGAGCAAAGAAATTAGCTCTGAAAATGCTTCATGGGGATGATGAAGAGCAATATACAAGGATATATGACTATCTTGGTGAGTTGAGAGGAACAAACCCTGGGACAACCACTATATGTCGTTTAGATAATAGGGTTTTTGAGAGAATGTACGTTTGTCTACAAGCTTGCAAAGATGGCTTTAAGGCTGGATGTAGACGAATCATTTGTGTTGATGGGTGTTTTCTCAAAGGCCATTATCAAGGATATTTGTTGGCAGCAATTGGGATAGATGGAAATGATTGTATCTATCCCTTGGCATATGTTGTTGTTGAATTTGAAAATACATCTTCTTGGTCTTGGTTTTTTCAAATTTTAGGAGAAAATTTGGAAATAACCAACTCCCATCACTATACCTTCATGTCTGACAAACAGAAGGTAATGAACAGATTTCTTTAATTGTTTACTTATAACTTTTACTATTAATTGTTTACTATTAATTATTTCTTCATTGTCTTGCAAGGTCTAATTCAATCCATTTCAGAGTTGTTTCCGAATGCTGAGCGTAGAGGTTGTGTTAGACACTTGTATTCAAACTTCAAGAACAAAAAAGGCTTCACTGGAAAAGCATTAAAGGATGCCCTCTGGAAGGCTGCAAGGGCCACATACATGAAGGAATTCACTGATGCTATGCATGAAATGAAAGCAATTTCAGAAGATGCATTTGACTGGATGCAGGACAAAGATCCTAGGCTATGGTCCAAGTCACATTTTGAAACACATTCAAAATCTGACTTGCTCCTCAACAATTTGTGTGAAAGCTTTAACAAGGTAAACTTCAAAATCAGTTCTAAATTTATTATATCTAAACTATGTTGTCATTTGCTATTTATTGGTAATTTGCTTATTTCTATTTTACTTTTGTAAAGATGATACTAGAGGCGAGGGATAAACCAATTTTGACATTAATGGAGATGGTCAGATGCAAGATAATGAACAGATTTGCTAAAAAGGCTGAGGATGCTCAAAAGATTGTTGGGACTCTTTGTTCAAAGATTCAAAAGAAGGTTGACAAACTTATTGTGCAATCAGTAAGGTCAGTATTGAATTTGAACTATGCTACTGTTTTTCCAATGTATATGAATTTGAACTCATATGTGTATATTGCAGATGCTGGCCTAGGAATGCTGGGGGAAACATATATGAGGTCCCTGCTGGACATGATGATCAACACATTGTAGACTTGGGAGCACATTCATGTAGCTGCAGAAAGTGGGATCTGACTGGTATCCCTTGTATACATGCCACATCAACCATTTTAATGAGAGGTGAAAGACCTGAAGCTTATGTCAACAACTACTACAAGAAAGAAACTCAGCTTCAGATTTATTCTCACATGGTCAAACCGTTAAGAGGACCAAAACAGTGGGCACACCATGTAACAAATGAGCCCATCTTGCCACCTATTATTCGAAGACCAGTTGGACGACCTCAAAGAAGTAGAAGAAAGGAGGCAGATGAAATTTTAACTTCTACTAGAAGAATTTCGAAGAAGGGACTTGTTCGAATGACTTGTTTAAAATGTGGCAATGCAGGACACAACAAAAGGTCTTGCAGGGGACAAGTTGGTGGCAACAACCCCTTGTCTTCTAATAACAATGTGAGAAAACCTAGAAGAAATGGTCCAAAGGCTTCAATTCCCAATGTCTCTCAGCAAACATCAAGTTCAAATGCAGCAGGTCCACCTATAAATTCATCCACTGTCCAAATTATGAATTCATCCACTGCATATGTTCCACCAATACAGAGGCCTAAACTTGCTGTAAGTTTAGACATATTTTAATTTATTGTTCTTTACAATCTATATTTTATACAATAAACTGACTGCACATGTTTCATTTGTATTTATTTTAGGATAAAAGAGCACCAACTTCAAATGCAACAGGTCTAAGCAGTCAAGGCTCAGTCACCACTGTTAGATGGATGCCTTCTCAAAGCACTCAAGGCTCAGTCCAGAATCAATCACAAGAAGACCCTGCTTCAAAAAGGACTAGATGAAGAGGAATTTCAGAATACAACTTCTTTTGTTAATGGTGTTTTAGGTCACTGTCACTAGTAGATATTTTGTTACACAATTGTGATCACTAATGGTGATATTTTGTTAATGCTTCAAACACTGTTCTTGTGATCATCTTTGGGAAAATCTCATGATTTAATGTTGCTTTAGGTCACTAGTGAATGGCAACATTTTTGTGTGTAGGTGTTTGTGTATATGTGACCAAAGACCTCAGTAAGTTTAGGCCACTCACAGTCATGGTCACTAGTGGATATTTTGGGAGTTATCATGATTTAATGTTTGTGTATATGTACAACATATTTTGTTAATGCTTCAAACATTGTTGTTCTTTACAATCTATATTTAATGTTGCTTTTTTTTACTTCTATTTCAAATGTTGTTTGTGCATAGGGAGTTCTGATTAGCCATGCCTTTGTATATTTTTAGTTCTTTGCAAATGTTTGTCTATACTTGTACAACATAATTTGACATCAAGTAGCATGTTTTCATTGATTTGACTACTGTTTTAATGAATTGTTTTGTTGGTATTAAGCCAACTACTCCAATACAACAGATGTTCATATTGTCTTAAATCTTTTAAATGATTTCAGCAGCCTTGTGAAATGGAAGAATCCCAAAGTCCAGTGCTCTTAATTGAACACCAATTATTAATTCATTAAGCACACAGAAAAAGCACTAGAAATCCAAACTTAATGTAACACCCCAATTTTGGGCTTGGAAGTTTAGGGTCTGAACCGGACCGGTTTAAATTGCGGTTCGAATATAAAAGGTGATTTTAGGGAAAGCCTAGTTCGAGATGCATTAAAAATATGGAAAAATATCTAAAAAATCCTCTTTTATTATATATAAGAGAGTGGTGAAATCAATTTCGAAAAATTGGGTTTGGAAATATGACATTTCGAGTTAGTGACTAAAATGTAATTTTTGAAAAGTTGGTGAGTGTTTTAAAAGGATTGAAACTTTGAATCTTTAAGGAGCTAATTTACCCAAGAAGAGGTTTCTCCAGATTTTTCTTAATATTAAAGATTTATTAAATGATATTTAATAAAAGGAAAAAGAGGGAAATAGATATTTTTGATTTCATAACTAACTTTTCTCAAAATTTTCCCATTTCATTTTCTCTCCATTTTCTCTCAGCCAAACACATTTCTCCAGATTCTTTTCCTCTGATTTTCACATCTAAAGTTGAGATTACAATCTTCAAATGATTTCTAACCATTTCTACACTAAAACCTCATCATTTGCTTATTGAATTTTCCAAGATTTTGGCTCTAAACAAGAAGAAACTCACATTTAGAGGTATGAACGTCCTTCTCCTCTAAATACTCAGTTCTTTACCGAAATTCCCAAGTTCTCAATCCTTAATTTGAGTTTTATAAAAGGTTTTAATGTTATGTTCTTGATCTTGGCTTAAAATGCAAGATTTGGATTTAATTTTGAAGAAATTCGTATTAAATGATTGGGCTCTGTTTTGATATGTCTTTTTGATGTATATTGGATGTATAAATGATGTATAATTGAGGTTTAATCAATGCAATCCCGAATAGGTTGATTTTCCTAAGTTTTGCTTGAGTTTTTGGTGGTTTTTGGGATGATTTTGATGTTCTGCTATAGCTGGAGGTATAAGGTCGAGATTAGATCCTTTTTGGATGTTAATTGACGTATAAGAATGATTGGAGTTGATGGATCTTGGCTAGGTAATGTTGTAGAGGTGTTTGGATGTGATTTCGGTTGTGTTTGGTAGCCGAAATGTGAGTGTTGATGAGAGCAGCGAGTTTAGGTGTCTTGGTTGAAGATATTAATGCATGATGATGCATTAATCCTCTGCTTTGATGTGTTTAAAACATGGGAGACATCTTCGGATCCTTATGGTGTTGATCCGGAAGCTTGATCGGTGTTTCGGCAAGCTTGCGAAACGGAATCGGTGAGTGAATTTTGGTTTTCAGCTTTGAAACCAATTTTTGAAGGTTATGGGAGCTGAGTTTAAGTCTAAACAACTTAGCTAAGCTCAAGAGTAAGTTTTCGGAAAAACTCTCTTTTTGATGAACCATGAGATGGTTGGATGCAATGTGATTTATTTGTATGTTTTAAATTCTGTTTTGAAAGCATATTTAAGCATGTTTAATGCTGGTTTTGTAAGCCATGTGTTGAAGGATGCTCAAGGTAAGAGATCCTTGTTTTGAAATTGATAAAATGTGGTTTTGATGCATAGTGATGTATGATGATTTATGGCTTTGTTAAATGCTTTAAAACAGTGGATTGATGATGTTAAATGATGTATATTGGCAAGTGATGTGTTGGTTTAAAAGTACTTGAATCGGATATAGTTAGCCGGCTATAGGATTGGGTGTACCATGAATAAAGTCGCCTTGGATGTTGAGGGGTTGTGATTGTACCGTAAACTCCATCCAAGTCCACTAACGAGATGGTTAAGATCACAATGGTGGTTAAAAGTCCATGTGTGGATCTTGTGTATGGTTAAGATCACAATGGTGGTTAAAAGTCCATGTGTGGATCTTGTGTATGGTTAAGATCACAATGGTGGTTAAAAGTCCATGTGTGGATCTTGTGTATGGTTAAGATCACAATGGTGGTTAAAAGTCCATATGTGTATCTTGTGTTGTGTGTCCCGTGTTCTCGTTAGTGATGTTATACAACTACCAATGAGTGATGTGGAGGGGTTGTGATTGTACCGTAGACTCCATCACATGTGTTGAGGGGTTGTGATTGTACCGGTAAACTCCACCTTGATATTGGTAGTGTGTATGAAGCGTATGAGACAACGCTTGTAATCCGCGTATCCGATTGTGTTTTTGAGTTGTAAAATGTTGTGGATTATCACTTGTAAGCCAATATGACATGTTGATGAATTGAAGCATGAGATGCTTGTTTTGTATGCATAAATGCATGATAAATGATGTTTTGAAACTAAAGGCCTTGAAAAGGTGTTTTTACAAAAATGCATTATTATGTTGTTTTAATTGAGCATTCCTCACCAAGCTATGTGCTTACGGTCTCTCTTTCTTGAACCAATAATGCATAGCATTGAAGTGCTTTAAGGGCAGCAAGGAGGTCAAGAATCCAAGTGGAAGTTTAAGCTCATGTATGATGACTATTTTCACAACACTATTAGCTTTTTGGTATTTGGCAATGGGAACCTAGATTGTGTTTTTGGGAGATGTTTTGGACTCCCTAAGTTTGGTTTAATGCCTATGGTGTTTGAAACTTGTAAAAGGGCCTTTTGGTGTTTGGTTTTGGTGATTTGATGATTGCATGATTTCCATTATAGGATGCATGCCTATAGATTTGGGATTTTCCTTAAATGATGTCATGATTGAGTTTTGATGATGCTAGTATGTTCCTTTGATGTTTGATGACTTGTGGGTATGATATGGAGGTCTTATGATTGTGTTTGGTGGGTCAAAAGTGTATTAAACCAGAAAAATTCTGCATTTCTGGGCATCCCGTATCGGAACGGGTGCTACCGTTTCAGAACAGGTGGCCTGAAATGGCCATGGCGTTTCGAAACGGGTGGAGTCGTTCCGGAACGGATTTGCCACTGCCAAGCCCTATTCCGCAACAGGTTTCGGAATGGTCCTGCGTTTCGGAACGGTCTTTCCGCGTTTCGGAACACTCGACCTTTGGGCACTGAATCTGATGGTTATATGTTTTGAAATCCTCATGTTTTGGTCCTGATTCTTGTATATGCAATTGTTTGAATTTGTGATGTCCGTTTGAGATGAAATTTGGCAGAGAGGCATGAAATATGATTAATTTCATATTGGTAATCTAAAAGTTTTCAAAGTCCTCTTAATTTCCAAGATTTACAATTTGGTCCCTAAATTCCTAAGTTGTGCAATTGAGTCCCTTATCGATCTCCGTTTGCTGTGATTTTTGAGTATGCTGACCTTAAGAGTTCACCTAGGATTAATTTGCATTTAGACAAGTTTTTAAAAGAAAAAAAGGGTCGTTAATCAAGGTTGACTTTCGGGTTGACTTTGGTTTTCCCCGTGTAATCTTCGTAGTTCGGTTCAACCGTCTAGGTCGGGCTAAGGGGGTTACATTTGGTGGTATCAGAGCCAGGTTCTCGAGTAATTGGGAATTGTTTTGTGGGTGATATATGTATGATTGCTTTGTATGCTTGTTGAGAGAAAGTATGATGTATGAATTGTAAGAGTGTTACAATTGTGGTGTGTGCTTTGGTGAAGCATGTTAGGGGGACCCATTGCCAAATCAAAAGCTAATGAAATGATTTTGTTTAATTGGAAAATGAGCTTGAGTACTTGGATTGCTTACCTTGCCGAGCCTGACTTTGTTTATTGCATTGTGATTGCATTGTTTAGTAAATGGGACCTCGTAGAGAGACGAGGATTAATACGCGAGCTATGGCTCAAAATGAGAATGAGGAGAATGTTGAAAATGTGGTGGATTTACCTCCTCCACCTGGTGGTGGTGGTGCTGGGGGTGAAGGAGCTGGTGTTGGTGCTGGGGTCGCTGGACCTGAAGCTGGTCAGGGGCAAGCTGCTCATGATATGACAATGCTGATTCAAGCTATTGCTGGAGCTTTTCGGGCGGCAGTAGTTGGAGCTCAAGGAGCTGGGCATCAGGGAGATGCTAATGCTAGACTACCTCTGGAACGTTTGCGCAGTTTGGGAGGGACTGAGTTCAGGGGCTTGTCTGCTGAAGGTTCTGAGTCTTGGTTGGAAAGTACCAAGAGGATTTTGGGACAAATGAACTGCAATGATGTGCAGAAGCTGGGCTGTGTGATATCATTGTTGCATGACGATGCATATACTTGGTGGACAACCACTATCTCCAGAATGGAGGATGCTGATGTGACTTGGACGTTCTTTCTGAATGCGTTCAAGAGGAGGTATCTGGGTGTGCGATATCTGGATGAAAAGAAAAGGGAATTCATGTCTCTTACTCAAGGGAGCATGTCGGTGGCTGAATACGAGATTCAGTTTTTTCGACTCAGTCAGTACGCACCTAAGCTTATCCCTAATGAGCGGGAGAGGTGTGAACGTTTCCGTTATGGTTTGGTGACGGAAGTGAAGACTTATATGTTGGCTGCTGAGTACACTGACTTTGATGTGCTAGTTGGTAGAGCAAAGGACATTGAGTTGAATTTGGGTTTATCTTCTAGAGGAGTTGGTCCTAGTGCGGGCAAGCGAGCTGCTGAGTATAGTTCCGGTGGTGGACGGAACAAGAGAGGACGTGATCGGAAGTATCAGTCTTCAGTTAGACGTGGTGGTGGGCAAGGTGCGCCTGTTCAGGGGGACAAGGCGAGAGCTGATCAAAACACATGTTGGACATGTAGATCGCGTGGCCACCTGAGACGTGATTGTTCTCAAGCAGCGAGGGAGGTACAGGCTCCTGTTGTGGTGACCGATAATTCGTGCTGGAACTGTGGATAGGCGGATCACATGAGGAGGGAGTGTCCTCTGTTGGCCGGTGGTGGTCAGGGATGTGCTCCTGGAGTTGTTGCACCACAGAGAGGTCGTGGGCGCGGCCGTGGTAACTTCCAGCGCATGGAGGATGGTGGAAGAAATGTGGCTCATGTGGTAGCTGTTCAGCCTGAGGGTGATGGCCAGGCCAGAGTGTATGCTCAGAGGGAGGGGAGGAATGACACGGATGTTATTGTAGATACTTTCACTTTGCAATCCTTGTCATTACTTTCCTTGATTGATTCTGGATCTACACACTCATACATATTGCGTGAACATGCTAAATTGCTTGGTTTGCCTGTTGAGTCTTTGGATGTTGGTATGCGTGTAACTAGTTCTTTTGGTGAGACTATTGTGACTCGAAAGCTTTATAGAAGGTGTCCCTTGGTTGTGCAAGGTCATGTTTTTCCTGTTGATCTTATGGAATTTCCTTTCTATGGTTTTGATGTAATCCTTGGTATGGATTGGCTTGTTGAGCATCGAGCTGTAGTGGATTTTGAGAATAAGCGAGTTTTGTTAAAACTTGCGGACAATTATGAGGTTGTCGTGGTTGGTGAGAATGTGAAGTTTCTTGCCAATGTGGTGTCTACGTTGGAAGCGAGCCGGATGCTGAGGCAAGGCTGTGAAGCTTACCTAGCCTTTGTGATGAATCCTAGCTCTAAAGAGTTGCGTGTGCAAGATATCAGGACTGTGCGAGAGTTTCCTAGTGTGTTTCCGGAGGAGTTGCCTGGGTTGCCTCCTAATCGCGAAGTGGAGTTTGGGATTGAGCTGTATGAAAACACAACTCCAGTGTCCATTACTCCTTATCGAATGGCACCTAAAGAGTTGAAAGAGCTGAAGACGCAACTTCAGGAGTTGCTTGATCGTGGTTTCATTCGGCCGAGTGTGTCACCTTGGGGTGCACAGGTCTTGTTTGTGAAAAAAAAGGATGGCACTATGAGAATGTGCATTGATTACCGTCAGCTTAACAAGTTGACTATCAAGAATCGGTATCCATTGTCGAGAATTGATGATCTTTTTGATCAATTTTGGGGAGCGGCTGTGTACTCTAAAATTGACTTAAGGTCAGGGTATTACCAGTTGAAGGTGAAGGATGTGGATGTGCCAAAGACAGCTTTCAGAACAAGGTATGGGCATTATGAGTTCCTTGTGATGCCGTTTGGATTGACGAATGCTCCTGCAGCTTTCATGGACATGATGAATAGAGTGTTCCATGAATACTTGGATAAATTTGTGGTGGTGTTCATTGATGATATCCTTGTGTACTCTCGTACTGAGGAGGAGCATGAAGGGCATTTGAGGATTGTGTTACAAGCTTTGTTGGAGAATCAGCTTTATGCCAAGCTGAGCAAGTGTGAGTTCTGGCTCAGAGAAGTTGTGTTTCTTGGTCATGTAGTTTCTGCTGAGGGGATTCGTGTTGATCCTCAGAAGATTGAGGCAGTGATGAATTGGAAGCCTCCTAAGTCTATTCATGAAGTCCGTAGTTTCCTTGGTTTGGCAGGATACTATCGGAAGTTCGTGGATGGGTTTTCGAAGATTGCTGCACCGTTGACGAAGTTGTTGCAGAAGGATGTTAAGTATGAGTGGACGGAAGCGAGACAACAGGCTTTTGCGAAGCTTAAGGCAGCTTTAACGCAAGCTCCTATCTTGGTTCAACCTGAATCAGGGAAAGAGTTTGTGGTGTATAGTGATGCGTCCTACGTTGGCTTGGGATGTGTGTTGATGCAAGAGGGTATGGTGATGGCTTATGCATCGCGTCAGTTGAAGGTGCATGAACGCAATTATCCTACGCATGACATTGAGTTAGCTGCGGTGGTTTTTACTTTGAAGATTTGGAGACATTATCTGTATGGTGAGAAGTGTACTGTGTACACGGACCACAAGAGTTTGAAGTATCTGATGTCTCAGAAAGAGTTGAATCTCAGGCAATGACGTTGGGTAGAGTTGCTTAAGGATTACGATTTGACGATCGAGTACCATCCGGGTAAGGCTAATGTTGTAGCGGATGCCTTGAGTAGGAAGGTAGCTGTTGAGTTGAGGGCTATGTTTGCCAGTTTGAGTATTTCGCGTGATGGTGGTCTTGTGGCTGAGTTGCAAGTGAAACCATCCTTGGTTCAGTTGATCAAGGAAAAGCAGTTGTTGGATGATTCTTTAGTGCCACATGTTCAGGATATTGCGGAAGATAGGCCATCGGATTTATGCTTTAATGATGATGGAGTTTTATGTTTTGGGAGTCGGATAGTAGTGCCCAATGATGTTGATTTGAGGCGTGTTATTCTGACTGAAGCTCATAGTAGTCCTTTTGCTATGCATCCTGGTAGTACTAAGATGTACCGTGATCTTCGTGATGAGTACTATTGGGTGGGTTTAAAGAAGGATGTTGTTGAGTTTGTAAGCAAGTGTATGGTATGTCAGCGAGTTAAGGCTGAGCATCAGTTTCCTTCAGGGTTGTTGCAACCGTTGAGAATTCCTGAGTGGTAGTGGGAAAGGATTACCATGGACTTTGTGTCTGGTTTGCCTTTGTCGCCATCGAAGAAGAATTCGGTGTGGGTGATTGTGGATCGCTTGACGAAGTGTGCGCATTTCTTGACTGTGCATACTACGTACACTTTGGATAAGCTTGCAGAGCTGTACATTGCTGAGATTGTGCGGCTGCATGGAGTTCCAAAGTCGATTGTGTCGGATAGAGATCCGAGGTTTACATCGCGTTTCTGGTAGTGTTTGCATCAGGCTTTGGGTACACGGTTGAATTTCAGTACATCTTATCATCTGCAGTCGGATGGGTAGTCAGAGCGTGTTATCCAGGTGTTAGAGGATATGTTGAGGTGCTGCGTGATTGAGTCTCAGGGTTCTTGGGAGAAACATTTGCCTTTAGTGGAGTTTGCCTATAATAATAGTTATCAAGCAATTATTCAAATGGCACCTTATGAAGCTTTGTACGGGAGGAAGTGTAGGACTCCTCTTTGTTGGGCTGAAACGGGTCAGAAGTTGGTTTCGATGCCAGCTTTATTGAAAGGAACCACCGAGAAGGTGAAGCTCATTTGTGAGCGGTTGAAGGCAGCTTCTGATCGGAAAAAGTCTTACGTGGATTTGAAGAGTAAGGAGATTGAGTATGCGGTGGGTGACCGCGTGTTTTTGAAAGTTTCGCTTTGGAAAAAGGTGATGAGGTTTGGCCGAAAGGGTAAGTTGAGCCCTAGGTACATTGGACCATACGAGGTGATTGAACGTGTGGGTCCTGTTGCATACAAGTTGAGGTTACCACAAGAGTTAGAAAAGATTCATGATGTGTTTCATGTTTCTATGCTTCAGAAGTATAGATCGGATCCTTCACATGTGATGCCTGTGGAAGAAGTGGAGTTGAATCCGGATTTGACCTATGATGAGGAACCAGTGAAGATTCTGGATTCGGATAGTAAAGTTCTTCGAGGCAAGACCATTGAGTTGGTAAAGGTGTTGTGGAAGCATCGTGGTGTTGAGGAAGCCACGTGGGAACGGAAGGATGACATGTTGAAGCAGTTTCCGTACCTTTTTCCTTCAGGTAAATTTCGAGGACGAAATTTCTTAAGGGGGGGAGAGTTGTAACACCCCAATTTTGGGCTTGGAAGTTTAGGGTCTGAACCGGACCGGTTTAAATTGCGGTTCGAATATAAAAGGTGATTTTAGGGAAAGCCTAGTTCGGGATGCATTAAAAATATGGAAAAATATCTAAAAATCCTCTTTTATTATATATAAGAGAGTGGTGAAATCAATTTTACAAAATGGGGTTTGGAAATATGACATTTCGAGTTAGTGACTAAAATGTAATTTTTGAAAAGTTGGTGACTGTTTTAAAAGGATTGAAACTTTGAATCTTTAAGGAGCTAATTTACCCAAGAAGATGTTTCTCCAGATTTTTCTTAATATTAAAGATTTATTAAATGATATTTAATAAAAGGAAAAAGAGGGAAATATATATTTTTGATTTCATAACTAACTTTTCTCAAAATTTTCCCATTTCATTTTCTCTCCATTTTCTCTCAGCCAAACACATTTCTCCAGCTTCTTTTCCTCTGATTTTCACATCTAAAGTTGAGATTACAATCTCCAAATGATTTCTAATCATTTCTACACTAAAACCTCATCATTTGCTTATTGAATTTTCCAAGATTTTGGCTCTAAACAAGGAGAAACTCACATTTAGAGGTATGAACGTCCTTCTCCTCTAAATACTCAGTTCTTTACTGAAATTCCTAAGTTCTCAATCCTTAATTTGAGTTTTATAAAAGGTTTTAATGTTGTGTTCTTGATCTTGGCTTAAAATGCAAGATTTGGATTTAATTTTGAAGAAATTCGTATTAAATGATTGGGCTCTGTTTTGAGATGTCTTTTTGATGTATATTGGATGTATAAATGATGTGTAATTGAGGTTTAATCAATGCAATCCCGAATAGGTTGATTTTCCTAAGTTTTGCTTGAGTTTTTGTTGGTTTTTGGGATGATTTTGATGTTCTGCTATAGCTGGAGGTATAAGGTCGAGATTAGATCCTTTTTGGATGTTAATTGATGTATAAGAATGATTGGAGTTGATGGATCTTGGCTGGGTAATGTTGTAGAGGTGTTTGGGTGTGATTTCGGTTGTGTTTGGTAGCCGAAATGTGAGGGTTGATGAGAGCAGCGAGTTTAGGTGTCTTGGTTGAAGATATTAATACATGATGATGCATTAATCCTCTGCTTTGATGTGTTTAAAACAGGGGAGACATCTTCGGAAACTTGTGGTGTTGATCCGGAAGCTTGATCGGTGTTTCGGCAAGCTTGCGAAACGGAATCGGTGAGTGAAGTTTGGTTTTCAGCTTTGAAACCAATTTTGAAGGTTATGGGAGCTTAGTTTAAGTCTAAACAACTTAGCTAAGCTCAAGAGTAAGTTTTCGGAAAAACTCTCTTTTTGATGAACCATGAGATGGTTGGATGCAATGTGATTTATTTGCATGTTTTAAATTCTGTTTTGAAAGCATATTTAAGCATGTTTAATGCTGGTTTTGTAAGCCATGTGTTGAAGGATGCTCAAGGTAAGAGATCCTTGTTTTGACATTGATAAAATGTGGTTTTGATGCATAGTGATGCATGATGATTTATGGCTTTGTTAAATGCTTTAAAACAGTGGATTGATGATGTTAAATGATGTATATTGGCAAGTGATGTGTTGGTTTAAAAGTACTTGAATCGGATATAGTTAGCCGGCTATAGGATTGGGTGCACCGTGAATAAAGTCGCCTTGGATGTTGAGGGGTTGTGATTGTACCGTAAACTCCATCCAAGTCCACTAACGAGATGGTTAAGATTACAATGGTGGTTAAAAGTCCATGTGTGGATCTTGTGTATGGTTAAGATCACAATGGTGGTTAAAAGTCCATGTGTGGATCTTGTGTATGGTTAAGATAACAATGGTGGTTAAAAGTCCATGTGTGGATCTTGTGTATCGTTAAGATCACAATGGTGGTTAAAAGTCCATATGTGTATCTTGTGTTGTGTGTCCCCTGTTCTCGTTAGTGATGTTATACAACTACCAATGAGTGATGTGGAGGGGTTGTGATTGTACCGTAGACTCCATCACGGGTGTTGAGGGGTTGTGATTGTACCGGTAAACTCCACCTTGATATTGGTAGTGTGTATGAAGCGTATGGGACAACGCTTGTAATCCGCGTATCCGATTGTGTTTTTGAGTTGTAAAATGTTGTGGATTATCACTTGTAAGCCAATATGACATGTTGATGAATTGAAGCATGAGATGCTTGTTTTGTATGCATAAATCCATGATAAATGATGTTTTGAAACTAAAGACCTTGAAAAGGTGTTTTTACAAAAATGCATTATTGTGTTGTTTTAATTGAGCATTCCTCACTAAGCTATATGCTTACGCTCTCTCTTTCTTGAACCAATAATGCAGAGCATTGAAGTGCTTTAAGGGCAGCAAGGAGGTTAAGAATCCAAGTGGAAGTTTAAGCTCATGTATGGTGACTATTTTCACAACACTATTAGCTTTTTGGTATTTGGCAATGAGAACCTAGATTGTGTTTTTGGGAGATGTTTTGGACTTTCTAAGTTTGGTTTAATGCCTATGGTGTTTGAAACTTGTAAAAGGGCCTTTTGGTGTTTGGTTTTGGTGATTTGATGATTGCATGATT
This sequence comes from Hibiscus tridactylites, assembly GCA_958450335.1. Taxonomy (NCBI): domain Eukaryota; kingdom Viridiplantae; phylum Streptophyta; class Magnoliopsida; order Malvales; family Malvaceae; genus Hibiscus; species Hibiscus tridactylites. Next base: position 16,809,612 of record OY288279.1, on the reverse strand, counting down.
TCCATTATAGGATGCATGCCTATAGATTTGGGATTTTCCTCAAATGATGCCATGATTGAGTTTTGATGATGCTAGTATGTCCCTTTGATGTTTGATGACTTGTGGGTATGATATGGAGGTTTTATGATTGTGTTTGGTGGGTCAAAAGTGTATTAAACCAGAAAAATTCTGCATTTCTGGGCATCCCGTATCGGAACGGGTGCTATCGTTTCGGAACAGGTGGCCTGAAATGGCCATGGCGTTTCGAAACGGGTGGAGCCGTTCCGGAACGGATTTGCCACTGCCAAGCCCTGTTCCGCAACAGGTTTCGGAAGGGTCCCGCGTTTCGGAACGGTCTTTCCCCGTTTCGGAACACTCGACCGTTGGGCACTGAATTTGATGGTTATATGTTTTGAAATCCTCACGTTTTGGTCTTGATTCTTGTATATGCAATTGTTTGAATTTGTGATGTCCGTTTGAGATGAAATTTTACAGAGAGGCATGAAATATGATTAATTTCATATTGGTAATCTAAAAGTTGTCAAAGTCCTCTTAATTTCCAAGATTTACAATTTGGTCCCTAAATTCGTAAGTTGTGCAATTGAGTCCCTTATCGATCTCCGTTTGCTGTGATTTTTGAGTATGCTGACTTTAAGAGTTCACCTAGGATTAATTTGCATTTAGACAAGTTTTTAAAAGAAAAAAAAGGTCGTTAATCAAGGTTGACTTTCGGGTTGACTTTGGTTTTCCCCGTGTAATCTTCGTAGTTCGGTTCAACCGTCTAGGCCGGGCTAAGGGGGTTACACTTAAACTCTCTCCTCACACTAACAAAAGCAACTCTGCCCTAAAGCTACCAAATTATTTTCACATTCATAGCGATCAATTCATTCTTTTTAATCAACAAAGCTTTTCGTATGATCAAAATAAATGTGAAAATGGCACCCTTATTAATCTATCAGTCCGTGCTAAAGAAGAAGAAATTCATACTCAAAATACCATAAACACCAATTCTACATAAACTAGTTAATTCACAAGAATTAGGAGATAAGAAGAAATTTATCTAATTAAACAACTGCCAATTCACCAATTCTACATATCACCAATTCACAAAATACACAAATTCATACTCAAAATACCATCAACATCCGAATTCCATCAACATATCACCAATTCTACATTCGAAATACTCATTCTTCCTAAGAAATAGTTTCCCTAATCTTCCTTCATTTGATACCCATAAAAAACGCAGTCAAAACAATAGAACATATGACTGCACAAAACCAAACAAATCTTTCATTTCTTCTCTCCCTGTCCTTCGCTTTGATTTTGTTTAGCAGACCAATAAGAAGAACCTTTGCACGAAAATCCAATGGAGGATCGTACCATTCAAAAAAATGGCAATCCTTGTAAAATCGGTTACCGTAATTCGAACACCCATAAAATCACCGACCTGGGTTGTTGTCAGTCCATGCAGTCTTCAATATTGCTTCCTTGCCACACCAGCAACAAATAGGGATGTCGTTCCCCCCATCCCCTATAACCTCTCGTTTCAACCTTCTCATTCCTCTGTTAACCCAACTCAAAAATTCAATTCAGAACGCAAGCAAAGAAATTAGGGATTCATTTGAGTAAAGGGGATTTTTTATAACGGTTATATTTTGGGTTAAACAAGCAAATATTATGTCGTTTTGGTTTGGTATTTTAAAACGTGTGTTTGCTTACGTGGCGGCCAAATCAGTAAAAAATGCCACATCAGTAACGACATCCATAATATAACGGCTGAGTGATGATTGATACCCAATGTTAAAAGTTGAGTCATTAAATTGACTCAAATTAAAGATGGATGAGTAAAATAGGAGAGAGGCAAAAGTTGAGTCATGATTTTTGTATTTTACCCTTAGTAATAATTCATGTAAAATATGTATATATATACATTTGAATTGTTTTACATTTTACGTTCATGGTGTATGTTTTTTAAATAAAAAATCAAAAATCAATTGTTAAAATTAAGCAATAGGCTCTGTTTGGTAAAGAGCGGTTTTGGTAAAAATTAGAAGTTTGAGGCATAGTTAAAGGTTTAACCAGTCAAATCTATTAATATTATTGTTTGGTGAACAACGGAGTGAAAGAGCGGATTGGGGTGAAACCATTAATTTTGAAAAAGCTCATAATATGAGCTTTTTAAGATTAGATGTTTGATATTAGAGTTGTAAAAACTCTTTTACCCTTACCAATTACCAAAAATCTCTAAATAACCTAAATTAAATATTTTCTCACCCTATTTATAAGCTTATCCTATTTATTTTTTTCTTTTTATTATCACATATTTATATGTGTATTTAAATTTATTAATTAGTTAAATTATATTAAAATAATTATATAAATAATAAATTAATATATAAATCATTCGAATGCGTTTAGAAAATTTATATTAAAAGTAATTTTTATAAATCTAATTAATACTAATTAGATACAAAATATGAATAACCAATAAACTATTCAAACAAGTATTGGATATAATCATGTCCTTATATGACATTTTGTTTGTTTAAATAATCTAATAGCTATCAGCTATCAATTAATTTTACCACACTTTTATACAATCCGCTAATCAAATCAGCTAATGCAATCAGCTATCATCTAATGTAATCCGCTATCTGTTAATTGCCAAACAAAGCCATAATATTTCCAGATGCCTAAATTAGAATAGTTTTATCAGCAAAATATGTATGGATTTTGTTCATATTTCAAAAAAAAACAAAATAAATACATTAAAATACTTAAAAATTTGTTGTAATATTACCCGCTTTAAATATAATTGAGAATATTATGTACCCTTAAATTTTAACTATACATATATTAACCACGTCTTGTTCAAAAAAAATTAACTACACACTCTTTTATAAGATTTATATTCTGGCGGTGTAAACTAAAAGTTTCCACAAGCACCTTAATTTTAGAGTTTAGGAACTTAGTTTAGAGTGTATGATTTATGAGTTTAGGTATAGAGGTTTAGAATTTAGGGGTGATGGTTAGAATTTAAGGTTTGTGGTTTATGGATTAGGGTTTATGTTTTAGGGTACTATGTTGAGGATTTAGATTTTAATTTTACTCTAAATTCTAACACTAAACTCTAAATTATATTCACAATCACTAAATTCTAAACTACTAAAGCTAAACTCGTAAATCCTACACCCTAAACTGGGTCCATAAACCTTAAAATTAAAGTGATTGTGGAAACTAAAGCTTTCCACAGCCAGTGTATCGAATAATTATCCCTCTTTTATATTTTTAGTTATGGATTATTATATACACTAGCCATAAACGCCTTAGTTTTAGGGTTTAGGGTCTTAGCTTATGGTGCAAGGTTTAGCGGTTTAGGTGGAGATGTTTAGAATTTAGGGACAGTGGTTAGAATTTAGAGTTTAGGGTTATAATTCAAGGTTTATAAGTTAAAATTTAAATCCTAATCATATTACCCTAAAACCAAAACCCCAACCTCTAAACCTTAAATTATAACCATAAACCCTAAATTCTAACCAATATTCATAAAATATAAATCCTTACACATAAACCCCTAAACCCCACACCCTAAACTAAAGTCATAAACCCTAAAACTACGACGCTTGTGGAAACTTTCAATTTCCACCGCTAGTGTATATATATAAATTCTTTAGTTTATTATCAAACCACGTCATTTTGTATTTTTTTAATGTTATAAAATACATGATTTTGTTGAGAAGGCCCAAATGATAACGTAGGTCCAATTCCAAACATGCCCGCCATTATAATTAAAAATAAAACAATATATATAATTTTTAATTTAATTAAATTGTAAATATTTTTTAAAAATTAAATCAAAATTAAACATGCACACTAAGGATGGGCAAGATCGAGTACCCGGTCAGTTTTTCTAGAATTGGTCCCGGTCCTAGTAGCTACCAGTTCTTGGAAACTAGAATTAGTCCTGGTCAAACCGAGTCCCAGATTCTAGGAACTGATTTCGGTATTTGTGGGAACCAATACCAGTACAGGGTACCCGATCAATTAGTCTACTATTGAAAACATTTGAACAGTATGAGAAAAAACTCTAACCACCAATAATAATATTAAATAACAAAGTCAGAATATTGTAGGCTTGAAGGTTGAAGTCTTAAAACGAGTCATACTCGTAATATTCATACATAAAGAGAAAGAATAAACTAAAGAACTCCAAGTCTACATCACCAAAACATCAGCTAAAGTGGTCCTAATAGACTAGTATCGACTACCCACCAGGTATCAGGTCCAAGAAATTAGGATCCAATCTTGGTCCCTGTCGTAACCAGGACCTAAATTTTAGATCTAGTTCCGGTCCCACCGAAACCAGTTTCGGGTAAAGATCCACCAAGTTCGACCGGATGACCGAGTATCAGGGTTTTTTGCCCACCCCTAATGCCCACCATTAGAAAAGAAATATTTTTGTATGTAAATATGTTTATTTGAGAACTAAAAAGTGTTCACTAATTTTAACATTTATTTAATTTAACCGTAATTATTTTTTAAAAAATTTAAATTGAAATTTTAGTTAAATTATTTAACGAGACTATTAACGTTTTTTACTATGATTTTTTAACGGGATTAACAAATATATTTAAAATATATATAGAATGATAGTTTGAATACTTATTTTTTATTAAAAATAATTTAGAGACTCAAAGAAAAAAATTAAAATAATTTAGGGATTGGTTTTTCATTTAAATAAAAAATATTTAAAACTTCTTTAATGGTAGATTAAAGTACTTGCCATGTACAAGAGTGCATGTGCTCCCCGATTATGAGCTTGAATGCGTTAAAAGTACAATTATCTTTGAACCTATAAACATCGAGTGGTATCATTAAAAAAATGTTGTTATTTTTAGATAATTTGAGTTCAAATAATATGTTCACATAGTATTTATATTTTATTAAAAGACTAAAATTAATGAATATATATTATATTATAATCCCATCAAAAAGTTAAAAAAAATAAATTGAGCTTAACCAGAACATTATTATATTGATCATTCCCAAACAGGAACGGAGCTTATTTGTAGTTACATGGTGTAGGATTGAAATCAAAGACACACCAAACCAACACGTCCATACTCCCATTTCCCCTCTCTAAATCAAGTACACCTAAGCTATCTTTAGGTGAACTAGCATTTATTGACAGGGATAGACCGACGAGTCTTAGGGTGGTTGTAGAGAGTGACATATGTGACTGTATCTTATAGTGGGTCTTACTTCTTAGCTCACCTTAGATTTTCTAAATTTTACACATTTAATTTTAATTTTCTTAACTTTTTATGAGTTATTCTTTATTTTTTAAAAAATATTTATAAGTTAGGCCCGTCCTAAAATTTTAAAATTTCACGTTTTCTCACCCTCATTTGAATCCACCACTGTGTAGAGGTGAATAAGATTTGACACGACTAAAAAACTAAAATTTTCAATTTAATTTGTATTAAAAAAAACTTTAAATAAAATTTAAATTATAAAATAATACTTCAAATAAATCGAAAATTTTAAGGTAAACATCAACCGATTAAGGAAGCATGCACACGTAAACGATTAGGAGGAGGTTTAGTTTGGTTTTAAAGCATACAATAAGACAGCTGATGTAAGATTATAAGCTGTGGCTACTTGGTTAGTTGTCCCAGTGACAACACACTCATTCATTTGCATGCATGCATGCATTTGGTTGCCTATAAATAGAAATAATCTATTTTTTTATCTATATTTACGCCTCAACTCTAAATTAATAATAAGATTTATAGTTTAAGATTAAAGTTATTAAAGTTTTGTTAAAATCAACCACAAATTGTGATATTTAATCAAGATACAATCTAAAATTAGGAACAAAAATTATTTGTACTTTTTGGTGCCTTTTCTATGCCTCAGCGTTAAAATAAATAAATTTTAAGCTCTAATTCTAAAAAATTTATCATTGATATTTTATTTTGATCATTCTATTAATATGTTGTCATTTCCATTGGTCAAAAACTATTTTTTCCGAAGACTCTAGAAATTGAACTTTTGCCCTTCTAAAAAATTATCAAGGCATTTAAAAAATAATAAAATTTTAAATTACGAATTCAATTCTCAAGACCTTTGAAAATAGATTAAATTTTTTAGGTCACAAGTTCAGTTTTGAAGACCTTCAGCGACAAAGTATTTGTTTAGCTAGTAAAGTTAACTGCAAATTAACAGAAAGACCAAAATAAAATGATTATGATAGTTTGAGGTCTGATATAGAACGTTTTAAACATATAGAACTATTTTAAAACGAAGTTATAGTTTAAAGATTGATATGAAATATTTTGAATTTAGAATAAATTTAAAATGAGATCATAAGTTAGAGACAAATTATGCAATTAACTCTAATAACACACATTTTGTTTTGAGTGACTCATATAAACAATTAAAATGAATGAGTCCAACATTTATCTTGTTTAATAGAGAGCTAATTGCGTCATATGTCTTCAAATTATGACTATCATTCTAAATTAATTTTTAAATTTTTAAACATTTCAGTTTCATACTCAAACTATAATCTCATTGTAAATTAATTTTCAAACTTTTATACATTCTAATTTCATCCCAATTATAAATATATGCAACCTTAATTATCATTTATGTCACACCATTTTATTATATAGTAGTATTTATCAATGTTTACATGACAATAACAATTTTAATAATTTTATTAATAATAGATGTGATTAAAAAATACTGAAGTTTGCATATAGAATTTAGAATGTCATTCATTAATTTGAGAGCAAAATCGAGATATTTAAAAATTTAAAGGCCGATTTAAAATGATAGCTATAGTTTAAACATAAAATTAAAGCACTAAAATTTTAAAAATTAATTCAAAATAAAAGTTATAATTTAAAATTGTGTGGTGCAGTTAACTCTTTAAAGAAAATATAAAACCTCAAAACCACGCACAAAACACGAAAAATACATCGAAAGTTATGCTCATTCACACACTTATCCCAATATTTATGGAAATTTTATTTATTTATTTATTTTTCAAAACACCAATTTTTCACTTTAATTTTGGTTGTTATCAAGAATCAATCAATCGCATTTTGTTTTGATAAAAGAAATAGAAAGTAGTATATTTACATTCTAACCGAGTGTAATCTAATCTGTTTATATCAGCATTAAGCAGAGGATCCACCAACGTATTAATAAACTACCAGTGTAAGCAAACAAAATGAAGAGAGACGACCACCTCAGGGATCGGCAAATCCCCGCCGATGGAAGAGGGCTGTCCCTCATCGTTATCGCCGGCCTTATCGCCGGAGTAATACTTATCTCCGGTCTCGTAAAATCCGGCGATAATTCTAATTCCCTCCTGTGCTCTATCGCCAAGTCTAGATCGCAACCAATAAATGGATTCTCCAACATGGAGACTCAACTCCGGGCCCTCGTTCACTACGCCACCTCAAAAATAACACCGCAGCAAAACTACGGCGAGATCTCCGTCACATTCGACGTACTAAAAAAACGCAACCCGTGCAATTTCCTCGTCTTCGGACTCGGCTACGATTCGCTCATGTGGGATGCTTTGAATCCCCAAGGCAAAACGTTGTTCATCGAAGAAGATCAGAAATGGGTCGACATCGTGCTCAAAGGCGCGCCGAACCTCCACGCCTACGCCGTGAAGTACCGTACGCAGCTGAAGGAAGCGGGCGCTTTGCTCAACCATTACAGGAAGGAGCCGAGCTGTTTCCCGTCGAACGCTTACTTGCGTGGCAACGACCGGTGCAGGCTTGCGTTGACGGGTTTCCCCGATGAGTTTTACGATACGGACTGGGATTTGATAATGATCGACGCCCCGCGTGGGTATTTCCCGGAGGCTCCGGGTAGGATGGCAGCGATATTCTCGGCGGCGGTCATGGCGAGGAACAGGAATGGATCCAGCGTCACCCACGTGTTCTTGCACGATGTTGATCGGAAGGTGGAGAAGCTTTTCGCCACCGAGTTTTTGTGCAAAAAGTACTTGGTGAAGAGCGTTGGGAGGCTCTGGCATTTCGAGATTCCCCCCGCCGATAAAACCACCAGCCACGACGGTCCTCGTTTTTGCTAGAATGCACCCTGTCGCCCTTAAGACGGTGCACCGTTTTTGCTAAAGTGCACCCTGTCGCCATTAAGACGGTGCACCGTTTTTGCTAAAGTGCACCCTTAAATTTACAATAGACCAGCTGACTGGAGCTGTTATTTTTCACGTTATAGAAAGAAAAAGGTTTTCCCGGAAAGAAAAAATAAAAATCACGAGTAATTTTCAAAACTGGTGTTACGGTTTTCAGCCCATTTTAACATACCATACCATGTCAGCATTATTTATCGGTTGTGACCATAATAAAAACGATTGAAACTATAATGATTATAACAAAAAAAATCAATTTTAATGACCAAAGTAAAAACATCATAAAAATTTAGTGGCTACAAGTGTAATTTACCATAAATTTTATTTAAAATTACTTAATAAAAATAAACAAATTAAAATTAGCTCATTACATTTCCGCATTATTCTGAAAAATTAAATGAATTTAACTATCTATATTTAAATAAATATGTAATGTATTGGCAACGTAAATTTGTGGGACTAAAACACTGTCAAGTACTCTTAAATTAAATAAATTTTGTTTGCGTTATGTTAAAAGCCTCAATGGTGACTAATAAATAAACTATCATATACAACATAAAATACAATAAACCATCTAACAAAGAGACAATCCTTGCCTTTTGGTTACTCCAAAACATCAACCAACCCAGATGGTAAACCAAAAAGAAACCCAGGAAGTCTCTACATGATCACATCCAACTCAAAACAAGAATGAAGATCATATCACATCATAAAAAGTATTTCATCCGATCGTCTCGCTTCATGGCGTTATATACGGCTTGAACCTGTGCAACACAACCACCCTATGTTATTTCAAGCCATTTTTACCTCTTTTTTTTCTTCTTATTCGTCTTTAGGAAAATCGAACCTTAGCGAATGATTCTTATATTTAATAGTGTGTTTGTGTGAAAGAGAGACATGGACCTGTTCACTAGAAACAACTTGAACGGGACCAATGTTAACTGATACGTATTTCCCCCTAGATGATAACTTCTGCTTCACCCGACCCTGTCATAACAACTTGTTAGATGATGAAAAGAAGCAGAAGAGAAAACGAAAAGAGCAGATCATATTTCAACAGATCTTAATTCATTCCCAGAAGAAAATCTTCATACAAAAAGAAAAAGAAATCGAGCAATTCATCATGATTATGCAGGCAGAGTTCTCCAATCCCCAAAAACAATAGAATACCGCAACAGAGTTCTCCACAGTAACATCCTTATGCAGGCAGTTACTCTCTAGCACCCAAATGCCACATGACTATGAGGTACTCACTTTCAAAGGTTGCAATAATTCCGATTCCATCTGAACTTCGGGTTTCTTCTAAACTCCTACTAACTCCAAGTCTCAAATATTATATAAAAATTTCCAATTTCTTCCTTCAGCCAAATCTGACTGAAATGTAACACTAGCTAATATAATGCACATTCTGATGTTTCAAATTAATACGGTAGGCAACCATTTGTTCTATATGATCGAGAACATGGCAATATGAAAGGGTAATTCTTAAGAATCTACTTATTTTCCATCAGAAAACACCCAAGTGCATCAGCTTATACACTAAAATGCCATCTCAAATTCTGCTGTCTATTTTCAAATGCATAAAAAAGAACAGACATCTCGATCGGCAATTGATTCTCAGTAGTAAAAGTACACATAGCTGTGTATGTACCTCGGGAATTGGCTGTTGTATCACAGATTCCACAGCAACAACCATAGATTGCACAAAATCGTCGCCTCCAGTTCCAATTGCAGTAAATCCTCTAACGGTAGGGTATGAGTTGACCTGACAAGTTAAAACAATAAGTAAGCAGCCAAAACAATCTCAAATCATTCATCATCATATAGCTTACAACGAAATTCCCCAATCATATGAACTTAATCTCTTCAAATTTAGTTTAAAAGCAACAAAACAATCATCCGAAACCCTAGCTAGGATCGGGAGTTAGGAGCGGGCCGGATAATACATACCTTCTGATCCAAAGCAAGCCATTCATTAGTCGAATCATCAGCTACTGTACCACCAATAACCACATTTCTGGTTTCCCCAACTCTTCCTTCTGTCTTTGATACCTCTGAATTCAAAAACCAAGAGTTAAATCAATAATAAAAATACATGAGAAAAAAAAAACCCAAAAGACAAACTCCAAGGGTTTAAGCAAGCATCAAATTCCATTTATACTCTGATAAATAAACAAATAGATTTTATCCAATAGTTCAATTTTATTCTAATTTATTCTATATGATATTACTATCCAAACAAACAAATTCACCAAAAATAATAGCAAACAAACCAAAATAAAGTTTAATTCAAAAGATATAGGAACCTGAAATTGCTTTGAGAACGGCTTCCTGCGGCGGGCCTTGCTCGAGGTCATCCTCCTCGGACGAAGACGACGACGACGTTTCGTTGTTAGAGCAATTCAGCTTCGGAGTCCGTTTCCAGAAGTGAACGTCTCGAGCCCTAACTACACAGCTCCGTCTCTTCGCCGCCGAAATTCCGAAGCACCTCAACGTTTTGACGGAACGGAAGAAATACCCGTTTATTTGCAGTGGCCTCCACGGTGCCGTTACGGAAACGGAATGCAACGCCGTCATGCTCGCCATCTCTGATATATCTTTGTACTCGCGGCTAATTGTCTTATCCTTTATAACTGGAAATAAAGAGAGCGGAGTTAGAAAGGTCTAAATACAATATCAATCCCTATACTCTTTGAATAATTTAAATTTAATCCTTTACTTCCGTGTTTCTCCCACAAAAACCCGTGGCAAGAAAGAAAATAGTTAAACAAGTATGCACTGATGCACATTGAAAGTGACGGTCAAGGTCAACCACAGTAGATGAACAATTTATGTATGAGCTCATCCACTTATGTGTTTGATTGTTCTTAATACAAGCATCTTATAGAACCAATTAATCATTCCAACTAGATTTTTCGATTCTCGCCGCAAACTCATCTTCACGGACGGAATAAATGTTGAAATCGATCGTTTTAACACGATGTTGGTCTCTATTTCTTACAATATACAAGAACTTCATGGATTAATATCAGACAAGTCTTCTATTTGGTTTGAGCCTACAATGAAGGTCATTTAGTTGTGCACCATTTTCTTAATCAGTTTCTACGTTATTGTTTCGACTTACAACGTGTCTTGTTTCGAGCATTTTCGGTCCACACTTTTGCTATGCTAGTTTGTGCTCAACAATATTGTAGGCAGAAAGGGAATTATTTTGTAACATCTGTGGTTTAACTTCCATGGTTAATGGTTTTAAGTACTAATCTGCTACCAGAAACAGGGTAGTGTTAGAAGCATTTTAGGGACTGAATCAGAATTTTGTGGAAATAAAAAATAGCTAAGATCACAATTTTCCTGGAAGAAACAAAAACACAAAAACTTAAAAACAAGATTGTGAAGCGTGGGATTTGAACCCACGCCCTTTAGGACAAGAACCTTACCCTGGAGCCTTAGACCAACTCGACCAACTCCACATTTGGTCAAATTGAAGTAGTCAATAGATTCAAAGCTATACTATTATCATAAATATATTTTTTCATATTATATCACGCTCATCATTGTAAATTGTAATGTTATATGTTATATACTAAAAATTATATATGTTGGTTAACCTGAACAAAAATATTCATGGCATCTGATTTCATAAAAGGTATTTGTACATCACTGAACATAGGCATTACAATTATCTACTGGTACAAACATCCCCATTACACATCTTTCCATCTCCATGCAAATTAGACAAAAGGTGCATGACCATCCAAGCTTCTCCAACTCCAGCATTTTAATGGCGGTTAGGGTTCTTCCTTTTTAGCGTCTCACTTAGGGGTGAAAGCCTGCAACAAGAGAATAACAACACTTAATCTAAATCCACCAAAACAAGCTAAAGAGATTCAAGTGGTACAACACCGGGCCTGAAAAACTTACAGCAAAAATGGTGGCGTGGCCAGGATCGGCGAGGTGAGCGAATAAGTTGTCAATGGGACCGGTGCCGGTGTAGATATGTTGGAACCATGCACCCATCACGGCCAACATAGCCAGCCTACCGTTCTTGATCTCTTTGGTCCTCAACTCCTTGATCTTTTCGGGAGAACCACTTCCCCACCCGAGAGGGTCGAACCACAAGCCACCGGGGTAACCGACGTCGGTCCCGGTGAGCTTGTTGTTGGGGAAGATGGGGTCGGTGTTTACGCACCCTGGTTTGAGAATGTCAGCCCATCTTCTCCCTTCGGCCCAGCCGATGAAAATAAGCTCGACGATGAAGAGAGTGGTGGTGTCGGTGAAGTATTCCTCGGTGCCGGCAGAGTACCATGAAGGAGTGTTCAGGATCCCGATCTTCGTTAAGAACTCCGGGATGAAGATGCCGGCAGCTCCCAACATAGCCCACCTGCAATGCACAAGCTCCGCTTGGACGTTCCATCTCAATGTCTCGGGGTCAGATCCTGTTAGAAAAGAAGAAAAAAAACACCATCAGTGCTGTCATTTAAATGACTCAATCAGGACTAGAATGCATGATTTTATGTACTCGTATAAAATTACAAGAGTGTGAAATTAGATATTCAACATATATAAAAAACAATCTTTAAATTTTGTGAGAATTTGAAATTTTCAAAAATAAGACTGCCTAAGAACCCTTCGGTCCATCCCGGGCTGTCTGTCCGTACTTACCAAGGCCAAGAGGATCGAAGCCGAAGTCACCAGGGAGACTGCAACAAAAGGGTTCAAATGAAATGTTAATAGAATTGTCACTATAAGGATTCGTACATGTATTGGATCAAAAAAAGAAAAAGGATTAGTACATGTAGTGACGAAAATTGACGTAAATAGTGACGGGACGACCAAATCAAAAGACTAAATCTATACTTTTAGTGACCACTTTTCCTTGCAATGAAAATGCATATAGGACAAAAAACAGTGGTCGTAAGTGACTGAACCTGCCATCCAGCCATGGGGGAGGGACGCTGCCGGGGAACCAAAGGGGTCTGTCGGGGTCAGCAACGGCGCACACCGGAAATGTTGATGCGGCGGCGCGTTTCGTGTACTTTCTCACTGATCTAAGCTTTTTTCCAGTAAGGAAAGATGCCTTTGTTGTTCCCACTACTGATCCAGTCTTCTGGGAACTGAAAGATCAACAGAATTCACAACAAATAACATGAAAAACTACGAAAGCATCAACTGTAATAACATTTTGAAGTAGGGTTTGATTTGAACTTGCCTGGGAGATGAGATGGCAACGGCAGCAATAGCCGAGGAAGCACAAACGGATGCCATTGTTGGGGGGTCAAATTTTGTGCCAAGAATGAGTTTGGGAGTTTGTCTGTGTGTCAGATATGTTAATGTATGAAGGGGCTTATCTTAAAGGATAAGGGGAGTAGATATGGAATAAGCTTGTGGTTTGCCACGTGTCAAGTAGAATCCGATACCAATGCCTTAGTGGATACTACTTGTGCGTATTCGGATTAAATCTCAAGTTGGTGCTTCACTTTGAATGTTTGTGTGGCTCATGTACGAGAATCAAAAAAAAAATATCAATGGCTAGCAGGTTAAAGGGCCCCTATACGCTCCCCAGTCCTGTTTAAATTTAAAACATTCGGATTTAGTAAAGTAATCTAAATCCTAATTTGTTGATAAAAAAATAATCCTAAATCCTATTTTTTTATGCCCTTATGCTATTACAAAAAGAAGACTATCGTTAGGTGCTACAACAATCATAGTACAAAATACTTGAATATTAAGTGGACTATGAAAACCATGATAGTTAAGCGAGTATTGCCAAGTTAATTTAGTTATGTTATCAGCTAGTTTATAACTTTTCTGAAAGATACACACTATCTTAATATCTCAATTACGTCTTAAAATAGTCTAAATATATTACAAAATTGATATATATCTATCATTTGAAGATGAATCATTAAGCATTTAAGCTACTTTAACATTAACAATCTCAACTATAATTTGATCCAGTCTTAAGGGCCATGCACAACATAAATCTTCATACACATTTCAAAGCTCCATCTCAAATACCGAACATGCTTTTAAATTTTATCATAATACAATAATAATAGACTTCATTAATGATTTTAGCCTTTGTAAACCTAAACTTTAATACCAATGTCACGTTGTAAAATAATTATTAAACCAATGTCATGTAGTAAAATAATTATTAAACCAATATCATATCCCTCTAAATCCAATGCAATCTGCATAGGGTACATCTTAATCTAAATCATGCCAAAAACATATATGATCATTATGGATTGGCACAATCTCTTGAACCCAAAGCACACCAAACGGAAAACCTTAGTAGTGTTGGGCTAGGCCGTCTTACTAATTAGTCTTTCCAGGTCTTACAATATCCAAACCAAAATACCCTAAAGGCCCAAATATAAAGAATAAAAACCCAATTCATCCTCTAAATGTCACATATTCTTATGAGATTCGTAATTTCATATTGGTTTTGTGACTATATTTTCTAACAATATCAATTTTATGGTTATTAAAATCCAACTTTTTTAAAGAAATTATTCTAAAGCAAACTAAATTTTTACCTTTGATAGTAATTGAGGGTTTCAACACAAATCACCTTGTGCGAATCAAAAGAGAAGCAGTAGGGTTTGACTTCGATATCGAAGTGAGTGCCTTTGAGAGTCTTGATGAAAATCTTCATATTCTGCTAATTGGATCTCTCTCTCACACTCTACTTCTTCTTTTCTTTTCCTTAATTAAAAATATGCCGATCTTAGAGAACCAAAAACGAATTCCAGTTTTAACAGGAATTGAATAAAAAACCTTAGCTGCATTGGACGAAACCCTCGTCGCTTCAACTTTGGTGCTGCCGCTGGTCAACCCAGGGGCCGGCCACCGGATGGCCTACCTCAGACCCCTTTAACCTAGCCGCTGAAACGTCCAGGATTACCCATTGCAACAGAGGATTCGCGGGAGGCTAAGAAAGTGAAGAATCAAGAATTAGGGTTAGACAAGCCTAGTGGTAATCTTATCGATGGGAAGGTTGGTTCGGTATCTACGTTGTCGGATGAGATTATGAGCGACCAGAACATTGAAAATGGTACGTCTGAGATCGATGCAGAGGGTGATGGTCTTTCTGCTGGTAGCGTGTTAGGCAAGGAATCTTACGCAAACATGGTTGCACACAACGCTCTCAGTACGAGTAAAGCTCCTACACCGACGGGCTTTTCTAATGATGAGGTAGTTGTTCGAGAAAAGGATTATATCATCAATAGGTTTGGTTTGATCCCTTCGATCAAATTTTTCGATAAAGTGCATGATCAAATCAATAGGAACATGAGTAATACATTAATAGTTCGTCTGCTAGGAAGAACTATCGATTTTAAAACTCCGTATTCGCGAATTCTTGCTATGTGGAAGCCGTTGGGGAATATACAGCTGATTGATTTAGACCATGATTATTACTTGGTCCGATTTGAGAAGGAAAACGACTACACGAAAGTCTTGACAGAGGGTCCCTGAACAATTTACGGTAGTTATTTGACTGTGCAACCCTGGAACATGTCATTTTCTACCTCTGAGAAACATCCATCCCATGTGATAGTCTGGATTCATCTTCTTGAATTACCTTATCATTACTACTCTAAAGCTCTATTTTGCCTCATAGCTTATGTTGTTGGAAGGGTAGTGCGGATTGATTACAATACACATGAGGGTGAGCGGGGTAAGTTTGCGCGTCTGGAAGTAACGATTGATTTAAATAAGCCTATTTTATCGTGTATTAGTATTGATGTGAGGAATCAGAAATTAGAATACGAAGGTCTCCAGCAGATATGCTTTGGGTGTGGGGTTTATGGGCATTCAAAGGAAAGTTGTGGTAGTATTTTGAATACGGCGGATGGTCCGGTTGAACAAACTAATGGGCTGGAAGGAATGGTTCCGGAAGCAACAAGTGAACCGAGCGAGAAAGCGTTGTATGGTTCTTGGATGTTGGTCGACACGAGACGTCGTCGCTCTGCTGTTATGGGCACTGGCTCTAGGAATGCGACAGAGAAGAGGGTGACGGTGGGAGCACCTATTGGTTCCCGGTTCGCTTCGCTAGAAGAGGAAGATAGCACAAATCTGGATTAACATTCAGCAGGGCTGTCTGTTAATATAAAATGTAGAATATTAGTTCTACGTCCTAAGGTCGTGTTAGAGACATTGGGAATAAGGACAAGGCAGTGGTGGGCAATGCTCAAGCTGGTTCGAGACCGTCGTCTGTGACGAAAAACACTGCTTACATGGCCTCGAATCCGGACAAGAAATCAAATGGTGCTGCACGATCCACAGGAAATTGAATGTGGTTGCTATGTCTGATGATCATGAGGTTGAGTGCGTTGTACAAGACAAGGTAAAAGAATTTGAAAAACACGATGCAATTACTATTTCAGACAAACAAACAAGTACGACTCGATCATCAGGAGGCAAAATAGTGAAAACAAGGGGAGCAGCCAGAAGGAGTTTAAATGATGGAGGGCACCGGGGATGTCAAATGAAAAAACACACTGAAATTAAAACTGGTACACAATCATGTTTACTGGATTGGATGAGTAGCTTTGCTAAGAAAATTGATTCGGTGTAACCTCTTGGAAGTTGTGAGCCGAGAAGCTTGGAGGCCACTGTGTCAAGAAAAGTGGGTAGCTCTCCTTTGGCTCTAGATAAACCATTAGTCCTTACAGATACTCCGGTGGGCGCGTGTGTTGCTGATGGCTCGACTGACACAGTGTAGGTTATGGAGCAGTAAGTTCTCTCATTTTTTGTTCATTTTCTTAATGACGAGTCTTTTATTTTGGAACTGTCAAAGCGCGGAAAGCACCCTTTTTTCATATTTTTGTATCGCTTATCCAAGAACATCGGTCGAAGGTGGTGTCCCTTTTTGAATTGCGTGTCAGTGGTAGACGGGCAAACCAGGTTATTACATCGCTGGGTTTTGATAGCTCGTTCTGGATTGGGGCGCACGAATTTAGTGGTGGCTTGTGATTGTTATGGGATGAGTCAGTTGTGTTAGAGATTTTATCAATTTTTAATTAGTTTTTGCATGTCGTTTCCGCACCGAAGGGGTTCATGCTTGGATTTATTTTACCTCGGTGTATGCCAGCCTGGAGGCGTCTAAACGTAAACATGTATGGGCCAAGCTTGTTGCCTTAAATTCGGGGGTAGATATACCGTGGTTGGTTGGAGGTGACTTCAATGTTGTCCTCCCACATGTTGAGTGGAGAGGTGGGACTGGAAGTGTTGGGAGTGGTAGCCGTCTTTTTGCCGATTTTTTTGCATGATGCTGGTTTAATGGACTTGGGTTTTCGTGGTCAGCCTTTTACTTAGAGCTGTGGAGATCTCTATGAGAGATTGGATCGTTGCCTGGGTAATAATCAATGGAATTGGTCCTTTCCGAATTATTATGTTCAACATATTGACAAAATTGGTTAGACCATCGCCCGCTCTTATTGCATCTTGCTGATTCGCACCGTTTAGTGAAGAATCGTCCATTTCGTTTTATTGCAGCTTGGCAGGAACATCCTCAGTTTCAAGAATTTTTGTTATCTATATGGAAGGTGAAGCTACCCTTCGAGGATAATGTGGCCAACTTCCAGGATAAAGTTGGGTTTTGGAATAAGGAAGTGTTCAGCCATATCACTCAGAAGAAGAAACGGCTTTTAGCCAGGTTACGAGGAATTGACCGATCGTTGCAATTTTCATACTCTGAGTTCCTAGTAAATTTAGAGAAGCGGCTGAAAGATGAATTGGATATTGTGTTGGATCAAGAAGAGAGCCTTTGGAAATAGAAGGCGTGTATTGATTGGATAGTACATGGATACATGAATACAAATTTTTTTCATACATCCACTATTGCTCGTCGTCGGCGTAATTATATTTTACAACTTAAAAGGGATGATGATGATACGTGGTGCTCGGATCCTAATGAGTTAGCATCCATGACGTCGTAATTTTTTAAGAACCTGTTTGCGAGTGATTCTGGTTTTGCCGCTACTTATGAAGTTCGAGGGCAATTCTCGGCGGTACATCAAGTGCAGCTTGCAGATTTGGCTCGTCCAGTCACTGATATGTAGGTGCGTTTGGCGGTATTTGATATGAGGCCGTTGAAGGCGCCAGGGGTGGATGGCCTGCATGCACTATTTTACCAACGAAACTAGGTGGTTATAAGTGATTCTATTTACAAACTTGTCCGGCAGGTCTTTGAGGAAGGTGTACTACCGAATGATATCAATCGTACCTTGTTAGTTTTATTACCGAAAGTTGTTGGCTTGTTGCCCCAGAAAGGATGAGTCAGTTTTGGCCTATTAGTTTGTGCACAATTTTGTATAAAATGATTTCTAAAATTATTGTTAGTAGACTGCAACCATTGTTACCGACGTGGGTTTCAGAAAATCAAACGAGCTTTGTCCCAGGGCGTGTTATAACGGATAACATAATAATCACTCATGATGTCATTCATTCGATACGTCGAAAAGTGGGGCGTAAAGGATGGATGGCAATTAAGATAAATATGGAAAAGGCGTATGATCAATTAGAATGGAGTTTCATTGATGATACACTAGAAGATTTGGGTTTACCATCGAGTTTGAGACAATTGATTCTGCATTGTGTATCGTCCGTCACTACGCAAGTTCTTTGGAATGGTTTGCCGACGGAAGCTTTCTCGCCATCACGTGGAATTTGGTAGGAGGACCCCCTATCTCCTTATCTTTTTGTTCTTTGTGTTGAACGTCTAGTGCATGCAATCAAGCTAGAGGTGGGTATGGGTTATTGGAAACCTTTTGTACTTCAAAGCACAGTCCTGATATATCGCATTTATTATTCGCGGACGATATGCTCTTATTCTCTGAGGCGTCCATTGGACAGTGTCACATTGTTCGGTCAGTGCTTGATAAGTTCTGTTCAGCTTCCGGACTCAAGGTTAGCCTTGCCAAGACAACTATGTTTTTTCCGAAGAATGTTGGGCGTGGCGTAAGAAACCATATTAGTGAATTGTTGGGGTTTAAAGAGGTGACTGATCTAGGGAGGTACTTAGGGGTGTCGATTCTCCATAAACGGGTCAACACTGTATCTTATAAATACCTGGTTGAAATGGTTCAAAACAAACTCCGTGGGTGGAAGGCGTGTTTTTTATCGATGGCAGGGCGATTTACTTTGGCCAAGGCGGCGCTCTCGGCGATTCTACCCTATACTATGCAAACATATGTGATTCCTAAGAAAACTTTCTTAGAATTGGAATGTTTGTTTCGAAGGTTTATTTGAGGGATATCCGAGGATGGTAAGGGGGTGAATTTAGTGAGATGGGCCGATGTGTGTCGTCCTTTAGACCATGGTGGTCTTGGCATTCGACAAGTACAACCACAAAATAATACGTTCTTGATGAAGGTTGTGTTTCAGTTACTAACTAACAGAGTAGCGTTATGGGTATGTTTTTTTCCGTGCTAAATTAACGAAACTGTTCCGCTCGTTCTCCGGTGCCGCAACGTGTCTTCACTTTGGAAGGGACTTAGCGTCATATGGAAGGATATGAAATAGAATATAATTTGGAGCATTGAAAATGGTTGTGAGGTCGACTTTTGGATAGATCCGTGGGTGCCCAATATTGGTCCTTTGTGTGACCATGTGTTACCGAACCAGCCTAGTGTGTTTGGCGGGGTAAGGGTCGTTGATATGGCACTGCCTGATGGAAATTAACAATGGAATTTGTTTGCCCATAAGCTAACTCCTTATGTTCTCTTGCATATCGCATCTGTTAAAGGCCCGAGTAGTAGTGTGCGACGTGATGAAATTTGTTGGAATGGCGACAATATGCTCCGATTTACCTTGCGATCCGCTTATGGGTTACGCGCAACCTTGCCTTTCGGTCCTCATGAAGATATTTGGAGGATCATACAGAAGTTTAGAGGTATTCAATGTATTAAACACTTCTTTTGGCTTGCGTGTTGCGACAAATTAATGACGAATATTGAGCATGTTAAGCGTCACTTTGCGACGGATAGGAGCTATCCCGTATGTCACTCGGAGCAGGAGGACACGAATCGTTTACTGCATTTATGCCCGTCAACTCTCGTTGTTTGGACAGCCTTGATCAAACCTGAATGCCCCACTGTCATTTGTTCGTTGGATTTGAAGGAGTGGTTGAAATGTAACTTGAACGGCTCAACACAATTTGCGAAGGATGGCAAAGATTGGGACCTGCTGTTTGGGGTTGTTCTTTGGCAGATTTGGAAGCAAAGAAACTCCATTGTGTTTCATGATAGTGAGGATGATCGTGGACCTATTTTAGATACATGTCGACGGTTGCAAGAGTCGATGGTGTGCGCTACAGCTCAAACTATGGCGACCGGAAGTTTGCAGGATGGGTTTGTGAGACCGCTTGTGCGGCGGTCGCCGCCAATTCTGAGTTGGTACAAGGTCAATACGGATGGTGCAAGACGTGCTATTGACGAGATAACGACTTGTGGTGGTAGTATTCGCGATTCCTCAGGGTATTGGACGTTTGGCTTTGCAAAGTTTTTGGGTGCATGTTCAGTTGTGGATGTTGAGCTTTGAGGCGTGTTTACGGGCATGTCTTGTGCATGAGATTTTCGTCTTCGAAATATTGTGGTTGAAACGGATAGTCTCGAAGCCTTAAGACTAATTATGTCGGAGTCTCGTTCCCAAGGGCTACCTGGATTAGTTTTGCACATCTAGGAGTTATGTGGCAGACAATGGCAGGTTTTATTTCGACACGTTCGACGCGAGACTAGTAAAGTTGCTGATCATATGGCAAAGCTAGCTGACATAGCAATCTTGGAAGTTAGGGCGTTTCATACACCTCCTGAGTCAGTAGAATTTCTGCTTAGTGCAGACGTTGGAGATTGAGTTTGTGGTGTGAGTTTGCATGGTTGTATGTTTTCTTTGTGATTCCTTTTAGTCGAGCCTAACTCGTTGTTTTCTGTACAAATTACCACATGTACTCTTTTTCTCCAAATAAATTTAAGGAGGTTTTTAATAAGGCACATAGTAAATTCCCTTTTCATCATTTTTTTTACCTTTGATAATTATGATTCCATGTAATGCAAAAGATCACAATTCCTAAATTCTATATTTACAATATGCACCCACATTCTTTAAAAGCACCGAGCAGGAAGGAAATGGAAATTTTTGTAGACTTACCAACTCATACATTATCATCCACCATATACTTCTCCCCTCGTCACCTCTTATAATCAACTCCATATTTCTTTTCTTATTGTTTCGCATGGCATGACAGACACCAACATGGGTGGTTATTTCAGCATTTAAATCAAATCTAAATCTATTTCATTACGAATTATTTGAACGGTCCGCAACGAGTTATACATGCATGTCTTGTTTATATTGTCTTTAAAAATTTAAATCAAAATTTATTTTATTATTTTTTCTTTCCTTTCCCTTTTTCTGAAACCTTTGTGTCCGATAACTATATGGACTTTTATTATATTCAAAGTCAAATTGAGTAGAACTTTTAAATGAAAGTAGAAAATTTTCTCTGTGTGCGTTTTTTACCCTTTAGTTAAGTATATAAATCATATTGAAGTACTTTTCTTAACTTCGACCCTTCCAAAATTTTATAATTTTATATCAATCCCTTTTATGTTAAATTTTTGACTTCATCCCTGTTTAACTCGTTAAATGTCGGCTATTATGTTTGTAACACTCTTTATAATTATTTTTCAAAATCTAATAAATAATCAAATTATAAAAGCATAGGTAAAAAAGATTTTTAAGGATTGGAAGGCAATTGCCCCTCCCGCCTTCTTAGTAGTTTTGTCCCTAGTAACGAGATTTTATTGCAGTGGATGAGTGTTCTGCAAAAACAGCTAAAACTTTGGATTGTTGAAATATCAATCCTTTGATGTTTAGATGTAGACCCGCATGTTCCGAAGATTATTGCTTGACAAACTCGAAAATTATACATGTTTGTGTTATTTTCTCGAATTTATGTTATTGAACTTTCGATAATATAAATATAAATAATAAATATCAACTTTTAATAGATCAGAATGTATGTTATTTATTTATTTTGCCTAATTAACCATCATTTTCTTATTTTCATTCTTCCTTTCGTGTGTGTGTGTGTGTGGGGGGGGGGGGGTTCAAAGGTTTTGGGTTTAATTTTTTAAAGGGGATTCTATCACTTAACTACTTCCTTTGATTGAAGCCACTAATTTTGCTTTCATATCAACCAAGCATATTATAATTTGCCACTAGTTTCCCATGTTAATAATTCATAAAATAAGCACATTTGTGGGTTGGTCAAGCTGCTCATCTTTATTCGCTCACATTTCCTTAAATAATGAGTTCTAAACCTGGTAGGAACACCTCTTTCCTTCCCCCAGAGTTTTCCTTTCCCCGCCTCTCTAAGTAGCTAGGGTTAGGATTAGAAATTATCAAAAAAAAAATCATAAAATATTAAATATAAAAAGCACTTTTATAATTTAGGCAATTGTGTTTAGTGCCAAGTCTATTACAAAGTGGGTGACCTATGGGATTTTATTATGTATATGGATATCAAGTCAAACTTGGACATTGGGGGCACTTCGGCTTTAACACCATATTTGGATGATTAAGGAGTAGGGATTTTTTTAAAATTAATAATAACATTTAGTTTTAAAGAATAAATAAAGAGTAAATATAATAAAAGTTCATGATGTCAGGAAAAAATAGTCTATAAAATTTAAAGTTGACTAATCACATTAATCAGACATTTCTCTTATAATCATCAAGGAAAAAAAGTTAGTTATACATAATTAGCCATTTCTCCTATGATCATATAAGGAAAGAATTAAAAAATTTAACCAAACAACTCGGCACAATAAAAAATACAAACAAACATCATTGTCGACAATAAAGAATAAACATCATCAACAGTAACATAATGAGAAATATATCATTAATTTACATTAGCCTAGTGAAGAAAAGATATAGAAATATTTCATTTTATCCTTTATATATTTTACTATTACTCCTTTTTTTACATTAAATTTTCTCATTTTTCCTATATAAAATTTTGGACTAAAAGTTGAATTTCCAAATATAATTTTATGGCATATGATTCATTTATTTTATTTTTTTTGATAAAAGAAAATTATTATCACGTAGCTCATTAAAAACCTCTCTAAACTTAAATAGAGAAAAAAAGAGTGCACATGATAATAATAATAATAATAATAAAAATAAAACAAGGTCCAACTAAGACACGCCCGACAAAATACAACTAACGGTGTACTAAACTACTACCAAAATTAGAACTAGAACAAAACAAGACCACATGTGGCTGAACCGACAATACCAAATAGCTATTATCACCTTTAACTCGGCCGCTCTTACCGCCGATGGCGTGATGAAAACTACAGCTTCAAAGGTATCATGTGGAGCATGGCAAGAAAATTTGCGATACGTTTCCCCCTACGCATAACATGTTGGATGCAGCCCAACAAGAACACCCAAAGCTCAGCTTGGACAATAGTACAAATATCAACATTTGCAAAGCCACATCTTCAAGCACCATTAGAATCACGCAGAACCCCTCCACGAGACACAACATCATCATCGATCCGCTTTGCACTATCGGTATTGAGTTTGTACCAACCCCTATATGGGGAACCATTTATTTGGACTTTTGTTCATAGCCGAATTCGGAAGCGCCATACCATGTGTCTTTAAATTTATTGTGCAAATCAAAGAACCAAATGCTTGCTTCGCTCAATCACCGAACAAGAATTTTTCAACGGCGTCTGGAACACCAATGCATTACGTTGAAGCCACATGTTCTATAACACCGTGCCAAACATAAATGCCCAATCCGAAGAATCTCTCGCAAAGTATCCTGAGTTGGACAGGTTCATCCCCACCCAAGCTTTAAACTCCATATCTATAAATACTTGAAATTTGTCCGGTTTCACCAAACTCTTCCATATTGAGAAAGCAACCGGGCAAAGGCGGAAAACAGGACCCACCTGATCCTCCGAAGGGTGGTGGCAAAGCATACAACACCTATCCGTTGTGAAGTGTCGACGCGCATGTTCCGCATTAGTCATTAACTTATTACAACAAGCTAGCCAAATGAAGATTTTCACACGTTGCATTCCTCTATAACCTTGGATCAAAGTCCAAAGCTTGTCCTCATGCCCGACCATCGGTCCAATCCACACCTCATACACCGACTTGACCGTAAATCGATTATCTGAACTTCCACGCCATCCCACAACATCGGTCCCCACATTTGGTAGATGTCCTTTAGTTTTCGTCTATGTCGTGCCCTCCCGAGATTCCTGGTTCGACTTGTGCATTCCTTGTTCATCAGCACCAGCCGAATCTATTATTTTAGGGTGCACCGATCCGTCATTCATGCCATCAGCTAGGGGTGGG
This sequence comes from Hibiscus tridactylites, assembly GCA_958450335.1. Taxonomy (NCBI): domain Eukaryota; kingdom Viridiplantae; phylum Streptophyta; class Magnoliopsida; order Malvales; family Malvaceae; genus Hibiscus; species Hibiscus tridactylites. The sequence goes on along the minus strand of OY288279.1, from coordinate 16,785,062 downwards.
CATTGTCGGGTACCCAGTTCATCCGGGTACCTCATTAAGCGGCCCGTGTCTCGGCCCATTATATTTGGGTATCCGTAAAATTCGGGTATCCGGGTACCGGGTACCTATTCCTAATTTTTTTTTATTTTTTTAATTTTAAAATTTAAAAAAATCACATGTTAAACACAAAAATATTTAAAAAAATTAAACTTAAAAGAATATAATACAAATATAAAAAATGTAATGATTTAAACTTAATTTTAGTGTAAAAATATTAAGAAACATAAAATAAAAATATAATTTTAAATATAATATATATATATATATTAATTTTTATCGGGTTGGGTCGGGTACCCGGTAAAGGGAAACTTCCGGCCCGTGTCCCGGTAAATTTGTCGGGTCGAGTAATTTTTTTCCGGGAATTACCTGACATTTTAGGTTCGAATTTTCGGGTCGGGTCAATCGAGTCGGGTATTTTTGCCCACCCCTACCATCAGCATCCATGTCATCCGCATGGTCCTTAGGATCCAAGTCATCACTAAAAACCCTATTCTTAACCTTCTTTTGCAGTCTCAAGTCCTCCAGCAGGGATCCAGGACGCTCCAACGATAGCGACACTCCGACCGGGGCCAGACCTTTCGGTGGCCGACTGCCCAGACTCTCATACGGCTAAGACCGCCCATCATGATGATCATTAGGGTTATCACTGTTTTGCAGGAGCATTATGGTTATCTTTTACTTTAATACATTTATATTTTTATTATCACGTTTAATATAAATATATATGTAAAATAATTTTGTTTTTACCATTATTCTAAGTTAACAAATATATATATATATATTAATGTATTTAGCTATCTTTTTTTTACTTTATATATGTTGCGTTATTGTTTTATTGTAAATATTATAAATGATATTTTGTTTTAAAGATTTAAAAGTCATAAATATTTTTATTCAAACTTAGATTTAGATCGGACTCGGATCAGATTCGGTTCATGTTCATCCATTTTACCGGAAGAAAGTGAAAGTTGATGAGATCATGAACATTTTATCTGGTTATGGCAGGGATGCAAAAACATATAGTGGTACAGAAGAATGAATTATAGATACTGTCCAATGAAAAGTTGATAGGAAAATTTTCACTGAAAAAAAAACTTTCACCATCGAGTTGGAGAAAGAAAAACAAGAAGATTGTTTCAAGGGGTATGAACTTGAGATTGATTGTGGGTGATTGCAGCAGCCAATGAGCCCTAGTGTTTGGATGGCAGCATCAATAGGTATAAGAAATAAGTTACTTTCTTTTTGGTTGGGTTTTCAATTTTTTTTTTCATTCAAAAGAAGAAAGGGATTCCATAACTGATGGTTAACTTAAACTAGGGGAAAAGGTTAGTGTTGGGTGACATTAGTGTAAGCAGGAGGAATAATTAAATTTCTAGAAATATTTTCCTATTGTATTTTAAAGAAAAAAAATTAAGAGAAGGCTCTATCAACTTAATAGAATCAAGAAAATTAACAATTTTCTTATTCTAGTTAATTTTCTTGATTCTAGTATTCATTTTTAGCAATGTTAGTGAGAGTGACGAAGATTAGGAATAAAAATATCCCATCATTTTATTTATTTATTTATGTTTCGACTTAAAAATTAGATTTAAAGTACAGAGTTAGGTTAATGTTACTATCTAGGGAATTATGGTTAGGATGGAACAAATATGAGTATATGATATTAATACGAATACATAAAAAAACATAGTACAGATGGAATATATACATTATATACTAATATGTAATATATTAAAATGACATCTATAATGAGCAAGCACATTTGGCCGGCTGGCTTAGCTGTTTATTTTTTTGTTCAATATAGCAATTTCTACAGTGAAAGTAAGTCGGAGGGAACACACACCGTCTTTGAACAATGAATGTTTTTTTTAATTAAAAACAATAAAATCGAAGAAAAAATACCGTCTTTGAACAATATTTTACACTGAAGTCGGATTGTAGGTCTACCGTCTTTAATATATTTTAATTAAAAAAGATGCCTAATAAAGTTAGATTGTATTCCCACCGATTTTACTTTTACATGATGTCATATTTCTGAAAAAAAATTCTCCCTGCAATATTAGTGCAATTTCCCCCACCTTAGAAACTACTTATATGGAAAATAGGTAAAATTACGAATATAATAAATATATTTATATACAAACAAGATTAAATCAAATAAATTCAAATATCATATATCTTTTACGGTTATAGAATAATGCAAAAAAATAATTCCGTGCTTAATTACTTTTCAATCTTCAAAAGCTCTAGCATCTGAAACTTTTCATTCTTTTTGTAGGGGCTGGCGGCAGCGGCAACCGCCAATAATTTTCATTTTATTTGTTTTCATGTTCTTATTTTTAATTTCAATAATTCTGTCTTTTTAACACGTTTTTTCTTTATCTTATAATATGTATTTTTTTTTTGTCTTTTGACACTCTTTTATTTTTTTATTTGGTCGTTTGACCGCTTTTTTTATTTTAATTTTCTATTAAGGTTAGATTTGACGTCGACACGACTGATCAAGATGTCGCTCTTTAATTATGTTGTTGATCTTTCTGTTTTGGACCTTCGAACTAGATTCGGATACGAGCTCACAATCACAATTTTTGTTCACGATTGAGTTGTGATAGTAACCGTGTTGTCAATGTGCCTTATTATTATAATATGCATTTTTAATGTCGTTTGTTGTTGACTTTTTTATCTTTCACCGTTGAGCGTTGATGGTGTTTGTATCTATTTTGTTTTGAGTCTTTGAGTTAAGGTTTTACCCTTTCTTTGTATGGTCCTGTTTATGATCTAAAAACGTTAGTTTTTATGTTTTTAGGAATATGTCCGGAACAAGTTTATTTACCCGATTTATAAACTCTCATTCTATTTTAAATTTTTTATCTTTTAATAAAACTAGCGTACACACATTTTAAAAAAAATAAATTCAAAAAGGAAAAAAAGAAATAAATGGCCAATATATACTAAAAACGCATAAAAGATGGAATTAAAAAAATAAATTCAATAATGAAAAAAACGAAATAAATAGCAGGAGGAGGCAGCTTTATCCTTCTAATGTGATGCCAATGCAAGTTCGTTGGACGCCATCGAATATGGGCTGGATCAAATTAAATACGGATGCTTCATGCTCGGTTCATGATAAAAAAGCTAGGTGTGGTGACATATTTAGGGATCACCTCGGAGCATGGTTACATGGCTTTACTAAATTTATTGAATGTTGTTCAATAATGGTAGCTGAGTTGTGGGGTATTTACTCGGGACTTTCACTTGCTTGGGAGTTAGGGATGGCAAAAATACCCGGCCTCGACCTGACTTGGGGTGCCCCGGCCCAACCCGATCGGATATTTTTTTTAAAAAATTTCGGAGATCGGGGCGGGGCAAGTTCGGGTATTTGCTAGAAATTTCTCGTCCCGCCCCGCCCTGGTACATTTAATATTTATATATATATATATATTATATTTATAAAAATATCACTATATATAAACACTTTTATGAGTTTAACCTATTTTTTATTTTTGTTTTTAGTTCGTGCTTATCGTAAAATTTTGTTAGATGTTATTCAAGTTTTAATATATTCGATTCTAACGGTTAATGATTCAAGTTTATTCTTTTAAATATGTAATTTAACATGTGGGTAATTTAAAATTGGTTTTATTTTATTTTTTATATAGGTTTGAAGTCCCTTTAAACCATAATTTGTGATTGTGATGGAAGAGTGGTCGAATCTAACATTTATCGTCGACGAAAATTAAAATTTTTAAAAAATTTCGGGGTGGGTCGGGGCGGGGTCGAGTTTAAGGGTTATTGTATCGGGGCGGGTGGGTAAATTAATATTTTAATTCGGGACGAGGCAGAGTCGGGTTTAATATCTTATAGATCGGGGCGGGTTCGGGCGGCCAAAAACCCGCTTCGCCCCGTTGCCATCCTTATTGGGAGCTGGATTTTCGGAGTATCGAGGTTGAGACGGATAATGCTCAAGCTATCAAGCTTATTTTCCAACTTGATCGAGATGTATTGTCTTTTGCTCTCACTTGTTGTATTCAGGCTTTACTTCAGAAGAATTGGCGGGTCTCGATTCATTCTATCTCTAGAAAATGCAATCGAGTCACAGTTGCTTTGGCGAAACATGCAAACTTTTCGGATCTCAACTTGGTTCCTTTGGTTTCCTCTTCGGATTATGCTTTTGATTTGTTACAGGAAGACTTGTTATCTTTAGTTATGTAATTATCATGTTTATCCTATCGTTATCGTATGTACTCTTTTTCCTTCATTAAGTTTAGGAAGGTTTTTTAATGAAGCACATGATAGCGATACCCCTTTTACTATAAAAATAAATAAATAAATAATGGCATAAATTTAAAGGTAAATGTTGAGTGTGTAAAAGTTCTATTATTTACACCATTTTTAACCCATATTTCTGCTGCATTCAAGCATCATTGCATTTAGGTTAGTTTTCAGCAAAACATCACAAATATGTAAAAGGCACGGACTCTACTAAAAATGACTTATTTTGCAGGTTGCTGCCATCGTAGACGGAGAAGGCAGACACAGGGCAGAGAAGCAGAAGAGCTGAACTGGACAAGCAGACGACGAGGATGAAGCTGCCATGGAGCTGTCGTGACAGCATGGTGACAGCAACCTTATGAAGAGGAAAAGTAAAGTGGACCTCGATAGATAGAGAAAAATCTGCTCGTCTGTCGTGTGAAAGCCAAATATTTTTCCAAGCCCCGGATTAAAAGATATGACAAGCCAAAGCTCAAGGAGAGGAAATCCCTAGAAACAGGATGGCGGCTGCAAAGTAGGAACTTTAGAGATTAAGTCTTTATTAGAATCTTACTTGTAATTAAAGTTGTAATCCTTGTTAACTTAGAATACTTGAGCCCAAAGCTTATATAAGGGCATAGATTTTAACCTAGGAAATATATCATAGATCATACCCCATAACCGATAACCAAACCCCTCCGCCGTCTGTCCGTCGCCGACATGTTCTAAATTCCCCCTAGGGCCACGGGTTGTTTTGTAAAGTAGTTGCAAGGGTTGTTTTGTTTTAGGTATTTTCAGTTCAATAAAATAAACTTCAAGTTCTCTTATTTTGGTTATTAATATCTTGCAAGAGCATCGGGAGAGCATTGTGAGGTTATCTATTTACTTAGCATCGGGAGAGTTAAGTATACGAAAGAAATAAGATCAAGTTCTCTAGTTTATAGTTGAACTATCTTGTGCCTAGGGATAGGGCAAGGTTAAGTGGATAAGGAAGAATTCATACACATCGGTGTTCATCCTTCGATTCACGCAGGAGGTATCATCAAAGACGTGTTCATCGACAGACTTGGACCTAGGGATAGGCCAAGGCAGATCTGGGATTCTTGCCAAACTTGAAGTACGTAGTTGGTGTGTTTGCTGCCGCGACAGCTAACGGACAACTGCCGCGACAGGTGCTGCCGTGACGGGCACGACGACAGAACTGGAGTTCCTAAACAATCCAATACCTGCATTACTGAGCAATTCAATACCAGCCCATTCTCTCTATCTTAATATTCCAACTCTTTTATTTACCTTTTTCCTTATTATTTTCGTGAAAATTCTCTTAAATATTTTCTTTACTTCGTGCAGTGAAATAAGGTGAAGCTATTAGCCCAATCCCTATGGAGACGATATCTGATACTTCGTATCACTTTACTACTTGCGTCGTGTACACTTGCACTACAATTGCGATAGACTCTTTTACACGCAACAAGTTTTTGGCGCCGTTGCCGGGGATTGGCAACATAACTACACCTTTCTTTTATTGCACTTTTCGTTTTTGTTTTTATTTTTGTTTTTATTTTCTTTTTCTATTTTTCGTTAGTACTTTCAACTCTTGCTTTTCACGAGGTTTTCTTGTTTATGCGCAGATCTAAAAGAGGTGAAGATCCTGAGTATAAATTAGATCCAGAGATCGAACGTTCCTTCAATCTCAAGAAACAACTTCGCCACCTTTTAGCCAGAAACGAGTACCTTGAGGAACAGCTAGAGAAGATGGCCCACGTTGGAAACGACCCGCCTGTCGGCGAAGTTATACAGCCTGTCGATAACCCTGCCGCCGACAGACGACGGTCATGTCGAGACTACATGCTGAACGATCATGTAGAACTGGAGACCACGCTGCCGGATATTGATGTTGACAACTTCGAGCTTAAACCTGTCATGTTTAGTATGATCAACAATGTCGGGCAGTTTAGTGGTGCTGTGACAGAAGATGTTAGAGAGCATCTCAAAACGTTCCAGGAGATCTGTGGTTCGTTTAGACTACCAAGAGTTAATCCGGAGATACTGAGGCTTCGGTTATTTCCCTATTCATTGAGGGACAGAGCTAAAACTTGGTGGAATAAACTTACGCCGAGTTCAATTAGAACTTGGGCAGATTTATCTCGTGAATTCTTATCTCGTTTTAATCCTTCACATTTATCTGAGCGATTACGTAATGAAATTGCTACTTTTCAACAGGAAGATGACGAGCCGATGCACGAGGCCTGGGACAGATTTACTACTCTTCTTCGGAACTGCCCAATGCATGGATTCCCCGTCTGGAATCATGTAACTAAGTTTTATAATGCTGCCAACTTACAAACTCGCATTCGAATTGATTCTGCAGCAAATGGACTATTATTGGATAAAGATCCAGACGAGGCATTACAAGTTTTGAAAAATTTGGCCAAGAATGAGGAGCAGTTTCCGACAGCTAGAAGAGGGGGTAAACGGGTACTTGCTGTCAAGGACTATGAGGCCGACAGCACTATGAAATCACAGGTAGCATTCCTTACTAAAGCAATGAAAAGGTTATTGAATGAGGATGAATTACAAGGATTTGCTGTCGAGGAAGTTTGTACCATCTGTGAGGGAAATCATAGTCGGGATGAGTGCCCAATACAAATAGAAGAGGGAAAATACGTTGGAAATTACAAGCCGAACTATAATTCCAACAATTATAATCCGAATTGGAGGAAGGATCCCAAATTTTCCTGGAGTAATCCCAATAATGCCCTGAATCCGCAAGCACATAATCAGAATCAAGGAGGTCCAAGATTGCTGACGCGACAGCAACTGCCGCAGCACCTGCCGTCGCACCTGCCGTCACAGCAGCAACAGCAGCCACCACCCGCCTCGAGCAGTATATTGGAACAGACTCTGGCCACCTTTATGTCTCAGACCGGTACGTATATGGAGAATATAAATCAGTTTGTCAAGAAGACATAGAATTTCATAGATAAAACAGAGATGAGGATGACAAATCATGAAGCTACTTTGAAATCTCTGGAGGCACAAATGGGTCAGGTTTCGCAACATATTAAGCCGAGGCAGAATGGACGATTTCCTAGCAAAACTGAAAATGCTAGACCGCCCACACATGAGCAATGTAAGACGATTACTACTAGGAGTGGGAAGAAACTACCAGGGCCGGAAAAAGAATCTGAAACAGTAAAGGAACCTGCCTTGGATAAACCTGCCGAGGAAGCTGCCCCGATAGTAGAGATGGGCACGGGTCGGGTCGGGCCGGGTTTTTGGCCCACCCGAACCCGACCCGAAAATACTAACCCTAAACCCGAACCCGACCCGACCCGACCATTTCTTTTAAAAAACCCGACCCGACCCGACCCAAAAATAAATACTTTAAACCCGACTCCGACCCGACCCGACCCGACCTATATAAAAATAAATAAATTTTAGGGACTAAATTGTAAAAAAATAATTTTAAGAGACTTAATTGTAAAAAATAATAAATTTAAGGACTAAATTGTAAATAAAAAATCAATTTTAAGGACCTAATTATAAAAAAAATATATAAAAAGGGGTATTATTACAAATATCCCTAAAAAATTTAGAGGAAAATTACACTATTAGTCCCGGGTCGGGTCGAGTAGGATTTTTTCACCCTAAAACCCGAACCCGACCCGACCCGACCTCACCCTACACAAAAATCCGACCCGACCCGACCCGAACCCGATTTTTTCATAAAAATACCCGACCCGATCGGGCCGGGTCGGGTCGGAACCCGTCGGGTCCGGGTTCCGTGCCCATCCCTACCCGATAGGTGATAAACAGACCGCTGCCGACGAGCCTGTCACGACAGCAGAAGCGACAGAGGAGAAAAAAGATGATTACCGTCCTCAGATTCGCATGCAGTGGGAAGGACGTATTGCTGATTACCGTCCTCCGCCACCTTTTCCTCAACGGATACAGCAAGCTAAGCATGAATCTCAACTTAAAAAGATTTATGATATTTTTAAGCAAGTTCATATTAATATCCCGCTGTTAGATGCCGTTAAGGAATGCCCGGTTATGCTAAATTTCTCAAGGATGTCATGTCGAAAAAATCTAAACTTGGGGAATTTGAAACGGTAAAGATGACAGAAGGTTGCATGAGTATTCTTCATCGGCAGCCACCCCAGAAAAAGAAGGATCCGGGGAGCTTCATCATACCTTGCGTAATTGGAAATAAATTCGTGGAAATTAGGTATTGGGAAAGCGCGGCCCACGACAGTAACTCTGCAGCTGGCAGACCGCTCTTACGTTCACCCAGAGGGAAAGATTGAAGATATTCTGGTAAGAGTGGATAAGTTTATTTTTCCTGCTGACTTTCTTGTTTTAGATTGTGAGGCAGACGAAAACGCACCAGTCATCCTTGGGCGACCCTTCTTAGCCACGGGAAGATCACTGATTGATGTGGAGAAAGGAGAACTCACCATGCGAGTGAACGATCAAGAAATTAAGTTGAATGTTCTCCAAGCGACGAAACATGCTGATGTGGATGAGGAATGCAAGGCTATCACTGACGTTACCCTTGATCAACCCTGCATCAGGTCGGGCTGTCACGATATCAAATTTGGTCACTACCGCGACAGCCACCTACATGACTGTCACGACAGCATCGACGACAGCACCGACGACAGCAGCTGCTCTGAATCTGATACATCTGATACTGAAGGTCAGGAGGAGGTAAACTGGTTAGGCAATCGTCCAAGTAAGTTATTCGAACCTTTGAATTATACTTCGAATAACCATGTAATCCAAAAGCCATCTATTGTTGAGCCACCTGCCTTAGAACTTAAACCCCTGCCAGGGCAGCTTAAATATGCTTTTCTTGGTTTAAATGATACGTTGCCCGTAATCATCTCTTCTAAGCTGCCGCAGGAATAGGAACGACAGCTAATCGACATGCTAAGGCAGCACAAAAGGCAATTGGATGGACGATTGCTGATATACAAGGCATTAGTCCGGCATTATGCATGCACAAAATCCTCCTCGAGGAAGATCATAAGCCGACTATAGATGCCCAAAGGCGGCTAAACCATGCGATGAAGGAGGTAGTGCGTAAGGAGATAATTAAGTGGTTAGATGCTGGTATTATTTACGCCATCTCCGATAGCAAATGGGTGAGCCCGGTGCAATGCGTTCCAAAGAAAGGAGGAATGACCGTGATAACCAACGAGAACAATGAGTTAATCCCAACCAGGACTGTAACCGGTTGAAGGGTTTGTATGGACTATCGGAAGCTTAACAAAGCTACCCGAAAGGACCACTTTCCTTTACCCTTTATTGATCAAATGCTTGATAGATTAGCGGGTAAACCTTACTATTGTTTTCTTGATGGTTATTCAGGTTACAATCAAATCGCTATCGCACCAGAGGATCAAGAAAAGACGACTTTTACATGCCCCTACGGAACATACGCGTTTAGGAGGATGCCATTTGGACTCTGTAATGCACCTGCCACCTTCCAAAGGTGCATGATGGCCATATTCTCCGACATGGTAGAGGACTTCCTGGAGATTTTCATGGATGATTTTTCTGTCTTTGGAGACGATTTTGAGAACTGCCTCGGCAATCTACAAAAGGTACTTGAAAGATGCGAAAAAGCTAATCTTGTTTTGAATTAGGAAAATGCCACTTTATAGTGGATGAAGGAATAGTCCTTGGCCATAAAATTAGCTGCCGTGGGATAGAAGTCGACAGGGCTAAGATTGAAGTAATTGAGAAGCTGCCGCCGCCAACCACACTCAAGGGCATTAGAAGTTTTTTAGGGCATGCTGGTTTTTATCGAAGATTCATTGCAAATTTCTCAAAAATCACCAAGCCCCTATGCCATCTCTTAGAGCAGAACCGACCCTTTGACTTTAATGAGGAATGTACTGAAGCATACAAGGTTCTGAAGGAAAAACTAGTGACAGCCCCATAGTATAGCCACCAGACTAGACACAGCCATTTGAGATCATGTGTGATGCTAGTGACTATGCTGTCGGGGCAGCACTTGGGCAGCGCAGAGATAAGCTGTTTCATGTCATATACTATGCCAGCAAGACATTGAATGACGCCCAAATGAACTACACCACCACAGAAAAGGAGCTGTTAGCTGTGGTGTTCTCCATCGACAAGTTTCGTTCTTACATACTTGGGACGAAAGTAATAGTGCACACAGACCATTCTGCCCTTAAGTACTTGTTCACGAAAAAGGACGCAAAGCCTAGACTGATACGGTGGATCCTACTATTGCAAGAGTTCGACCTCGAGATCAAGGACAAAAAGGGGACAGAAAATCAGGTGGCAGACCACTTGTCAAGGTTGGAGAAGGGACAGAGTCTACCAATCGACGAGACAAACATACTGGAGACCTTCCTGATGAGCAGCTCTTTGCTGCCGCAATCGCTGCCGCGACAACCATGGCGGCAGGTAAGTCTTTTGAACTCCCATGGTATGCTGATTTCGTTAATTTTATAGTTAGCGGAATACTTCCTTCTGATCTTAATTATCAAGCCAGGAAGAGGTTTCAAAATGATGTTAAACATTATTATTGGGACGAACCTCTTCTTTTCAAAATGTGCGCAGATCAGGTTATAAGGAGGTGTGTACCACAAGAAGAGCAAGAAGACATTCTACATCACTGCCATGCTTCACAATATGGAGGTCACTTAGGAGGCAACAAAATTGCTGCCAAGGTGCTGCAGTCAGGGTTCTACTGGCCGACACTATATAAAGATGCACAGGACTTTTACAAGAACTGTGACAGGTGCCAGCGGACAGGTAACATCTCGAGGAGAAACGAGATGCCACTGCAAAACATTCTAGAAGTCGAGATCTTCGATGTTTAGGGGATTGATTTTATGGGACCTTTTCCATCTTCATGTGGAAATCTATACATCCTCCTAGCAGTGGATTATGTCTCCAAGTGGGTAGAAGCAATCGCAACTCAAAAGAATGATGCCAAAACGGTCCAAAAGTTTTTACACAAAAACATTTTTTCTAGATTTGGCATCCCTAAGGCAATCATCAGTGATGAAGGGAGACATTTTGATAATAGGGTAATTGCTGCCGCCTTGAAGAAATATGGTGTCAAGCACAGGATCGCGACAGCATACCACCCGCAGACCAATGGACAAGCTGAGATATCTAATAGGGAAGTTAAGAACATTCTTGAGAAGATGGTTAAACCAACTAGGAAAGATTGGTCTTTACTCCTTAATGATGCATTATGGGCATATAGGACAGCTTTTAAGACTCCATTGGGCATGTCTCCATACAGATTGATTTATGGAAAAACCTGTCACTTGCCTATCGAGATCGAGCACAAAGCATATTGGGCAATCAAGGCAGTGAATATGGACTTGGACAAGGCAGGACAAAAAAGGCTATTAGATCTAAACGAGATTGAAGAATTAAGAACGATGGCCTACGACAATGCAAGAATTTACAAGGAGAAAACTAAGAAGTGGCATGACAGGAAGTTGCTGCCACGACAGTTCTGCCCAGGGCAGCTTGTGTTATTGTTTAATTCTAGACTGAAACTCTTCCCAGAAAAGCTAAAGTCTAGATGGTCTGGCCCTTTCCAAGTAGTACAAGTTTTTCCTCATGGTGCCATTACAATCCAATCATTAAAAGACGGGCACCAATTCAAAGTCAATGGACAACGCCTCAAGCATTATCAGGGGACTGAAGCCCCAGGAACACATGAAATGGTTACTTTGGGAGATGCCCCACAAGGCATCCCTAATTTAACCTAAATTTCATTTTTGTTTGTTTATTTATTAGGAAATTAGGTTTATTTTATTCAAATAAAGTTTTTATGTTTTTCTGTTTTTAGGAAATAAAGGAGTCAAGAAGAAAAGAAGAAGTGGACCACCCATCCATCAGCCCAACAGAGCCCATTTATTGAAGCCTGTCGTTTCAGCTGCCGCGCAGACACGGATAAGACAGGCTGTCAACAGACTGTCACGGCAGACGAAGAAGCGTGCGGCCGACGCATAACAGACGCGTAAATGCGTGTCAGACGCGTCAGACACGCCAAATCGAAACAGTCGCCCCGTTATTCACGCCTACCGTTACAACATTAAATGGGCAGCAACTCGACCGCTATAAAACCCCGTTTTCATTTTCATTTTTCATCACTTCTGCTTATTCTTACTTGCTTCCTCCTCTTGTTTTTCTTTGCTTTCTTTATTTTCACAACCCTTGCAACTAATATGTCGTCTAGACAGACCCGCCGCAGTGCTGCCTCAGCCTCTTCTTCAGCAGCAGCGCCGCCCTTCGCAACCAAGGAATTATGGGAGGAAAGAGGATTCATCTATGTCCGCAAGGCAGCCAACATGGGGTTCCGACCATTCATCGCAAGGACAATCAAGGCTCAACTATGGGAGCAATTCGCCGAACAACCGACAGAACTAAATGATACATTAGTCCGGGAGTTCTATGCTGCCATCGACAACATAACGGCAACATCTGTCACTGTCCGAGGAGTAAAGGTGCCGTTTACAGCCGACAGCATCAACCACATGTATGGCCTATACTTTGGCCCCGATGATGATGCCCACCAGAAATTTTTAGACACCCTCGATTCTGCCGCCTATGGTGCTGTCATGGCGGAGGTGACGAAAGAAGGAACGGAGTGGACAACAAGCAAGAAAAACCCCAACTCCGTAAAAACGGGGCAGCTGCTCCCAGAAGCAAAGCAATGGAACGCTTTCATCAAGAAGCGTATCCTGCCGTCTTCCCATCACATGACGGTGAACCAGCAGCGGCTCGCCCTTATCCATTCAATCATGCACGACCGGCTTATCAACGTGGGCCGCTATATGAGGGAGAGCATTTTGGATTGCACCTATCGAACAACCTCCCGCCTCTGCTTACCGTTCATGATCACTTCACTCTGCCGCTGCGCTGCTGTCCCCGAGGCATCCACCGACAAACTAGTCCAAGGTAGAGGCTGGACCGACAACAACATCACCAGCCTCATGGAGCTGATAGTGGCAACACCTATTTCTTCCTTCAACCTAGCCGGCTCCCCAGCAGAATCATCCGAGGAGCCTGCCCCTGAACCTGCCGCCGCCACCACTCAGACAGACCAATCTGCCCACATCCTTGCTGCGATACAACAGGTGGAAGACAGACAGATGGGGCTGATGACATTCATCCGGGATTTCGCAACCTCGACGGTAAATTTTATTACCAACACTTTAAATTATCCCGATGTTATTTTCCCCACTTTTCCTGCCCACTATTTCCACATCCCCTCCCGTGTCCACACACCTACACCACCTACCTCCCCACATACCCATTCCACCGCTTCTACCCCATCACTTGCCCCGACGGCAGCTGCAAGTCCTTCGGCCGATAGCCCCGCACGTGGAACGAAGCGGCCAGCCACAACCGACAGCGAGGAGGAACCTCTGATTAGGAGGAATTTAGAGAGGGAGTTTACGCCTGTCAAGAGGCAGAAACACGTGGCAGACAGAAAGCTAATGCCCAAGGCTAGCACCACCACCAGCAGCACTTGGGATAGCGACAACAGCTCCAACATCCAGCTCGTGGAGCAACCTGTCCAGCCTCCACCACAGCCCAGACGCCGCCGCCAGATCCGTGTCAGCATCAGCAGCGAAGACAGCGACTAAAATTTAAGTCTTTTATTTTTCTTTTCTTGCTGCCTGCTTATATATATTTTGTGATGTACCTTCCTTCATGTTTTTGTTTTTTCTGTCATTTTGCATTGAAGGCAATGCAACCCTCGAGTTTGGGGGTGGCAACCCTCCATCATTAATGGAGTCTTAGTACATCTTTTTATTATTATTGTGTCTTTTATTTAATTAAGTTCGCTTAAAAAAAGATTTAACTGTTGGCTTAAAACTGTGAAGTTAACTTACCTGTCACGACAGCTCTGTCGTGGCAGCATCTTTAGGACAGTTTAAGGAGAAGTTTAGAGCCTTTCTATAGTTCTGAAAAACTTAAAACACCATTGTGACTGTTATATTGCTTAGATTTCTTTTAGCCAAACTAGAATAGGATGCTTAGTACTTGAATAGCCCCTAGAGGTGCCTAACACTGGCTCTAGGAAAGAAGTTTAGCAAAAGAAACTCAAAAACCTAGAGGTGCCCGAAACCGGCTTTAGGAAGCTAACTAGAGGTGCCCAAAACTGGCTCTAGAAAAATTTTAGCTTGAAAATAGAAGAAAAAGAAGCATGAAAATGTGTCTTCAAGAAAATAAACTTTGGCATAAAAATTCGAGTTAAAAAGTTGAATATTCTAGTGAAACTAAGAGAGTCTTAGCATATAACTGTTCACAAGCATGCACACACTGCACGAGAACTATAGGGAGATTCCGGACAGATCCTAACCTTTCCGACAGGTTGCTGCCGCCATAGAGAGTGAGCGACGGGTAAAGGACAGTTCACTGTTTGAAGGCCAACACAAAAATAATTTTTTTTTCTTTTAGGTTTTAATTGCTTGAGGGCAAGCAAAAACTTGAGTTTGGGGGTGTGTTGAGTGTGTAAAAGTTCTATTATTTACACCCTTTTTAACCCATATTTCTGCTGCATTCAAGCATCATTGCATTGCATTTAGGTTAGTTTTCAACAAAACATCACAAATATGTAAAAGGCACGAACTCTACTAAAAATGGCTTATTTTGCAGGTTGCTGCCATCGTAGATGGAGAAGGCAGGCGCAGGGCAGAGAAGCAGAAGAGCTGAACTGGACAAGCAGACGACGAGGATGAAGCTGTCATGGAGCTGTCGTGACAGCATGGTGACAGCAACCTTATGAAGAGGAAAAGTAAAGTGGACCTCGATAGATAGAGAAAAATCTGCTCGTCTGTCGTGTGAAAGCCAAATATTTTTCCAAGCCGCGGATCAAAAGATATGACAAGCCAAAGCTCAAGGAGAGGAAATCCCTAGAAACAAGGATGGCGGCTGCAAAGTAGGAACTTTAGAGATTAAGTCTTTATTAGAATCTTACTTGTAATTAAAGTTGTAATCCTTGTTAACTTAGAATACTTGAGCCCAAAGCTTATATAAGGGCATAGATTTTAACCTAGGAAATATATCATAGATCATACCCCATAACCGATAACCAAACCCCTCCGCCGTCTGTCCGTCACCGACATGTTCTAAATTCCCCCTAGGGCCACGGGTTGTTTTGTAAAGTAGTTGCAAGGGTTGTTTTGTTTTAGGTATTTTCAGTTCAATAAAATAAACTTCAAGTTCTCTTATTTTGGTTATTAATATCTTGCAAGAGCATCGGGAGAGCATTGTGAGGTTATCTATTTACTTAGCATCGGGAGAGTTAAGTATACGAAAGAAATAAGAGCAAGTTCTCTAGTTTATAGTTGAACTATCTTGTGCCTAGGGATAGGGCAAGGTTAAGTGGCTAAGGAAGAATTCATACACATCGGTGTTCATCATTCGATTCACGCCGGGAGGTATCATCAAAGACGTGTTCATCGACAGACTTGGTCCTAGGGATAGGCCAAGGCAGATCTGAGATTCTTGCCAAACTTAAAGTACGGAGTTGGTGTGTTTGCTGCTGCGACAGCTAACGGACAGCCGCCGCGACAGGTGCTGCCGTGACGGGCACGACGACAGAACTGGAGTTCCTAAACAATCCAATACCTGCATTACTGAACAATTCAATACCAGCCCATTCTCTCTATCTTAATATTCCAACTCTTTTATTTACGTTTTTCCTTATTATTTTCGTGACAATTCTCTTAAATATTTTCTTTACTTCGTGCAGTGAAATAAGGTGAAGCTATTAGCCCAATCCCTGTGGAGACGATATCCGATACTTCGTATCACTTTACTACTTGCGTCGTGTACACTTGCACTACAATTGCGATAGACTCTTTTACACGCAACAGTAAACTACATAAATGACCACCATACTATTGGTAAAGTCGCGATTTGGCCACCTTAACTTTTTTCTAAGCAATTAAACCACCAAGCTATTTAATTGGATGGAATGTGACCACCAACCACTAACGGGGGGAGTGACGTGGCAGTTAGTAAAAATTGGTATAATTACATATTTGATCCTGCTATTTGCACATTTTATCAATTTGGTCATAATTTTATTTAATAAAATAATTTGATTATTTAATTAGGCGACGACACATGTTGCCACCTTATTGGAGGAAAAAAATTAAAGAATGAATCATCTTGCTTCATCTTGCTTCTGGCAAGATTCAAACCTAGGTTGTTGGGTTAAAAGTAATGCGCACCTACCACTAGGCCAACACTATCCTTGTAATACAATGTACAAAATTTAATATATATTTTAGTTTGTTGCTCATGCCAGGAAAAAGAATTAAATATGGATTAAGGAGACTCGAATATGACATTTTTTAGATGCATAAAAAATATTTAAACCACTGAAATAGATTTAATAATTAAATTATTAATCATTTTACTTTTTATTAATTTTTAATTAAATTATTATATTAAAAATCAAAATTTTAAAATTACATTAAAAATTTATTTAAGGAATCTAAACTCAAGAATATAATTTAAAATTTTGATTTTAATACAATTTAGGGTTAGAATTTTTTTTGATTATTACTGTTGAACCATTAAAACCCCGGTTACAAAGAAAACAAAACGTAAAAGCAACCCAAGGATAAAGTAAAGAATACTCAACCGACACTACACAAAAAGAAACCAAAAAGAAAAAACATGAAGTAGAAACCAAATCGACTTCCACGCCGGGGAAAGGACACCAAAGTCCAGCAACCATCATCTAAGCTCTAACTCCGGTGAAGAGAGCAAAATCGGAACACTTCTTGCAGATGTATGGTGAAAGAAACGGTCGGAGAAAGAAATATGAAGATTCCGACGCATGCAAGGAGGAAAACCTAACCAGGAAGTCGCAAACAACACCGATCCTCATCCGCCGCTGCTGTAACCGCCATCGGGGCTTCCTCGACCCAGATCCGAGGCGTAGCACAGAAACGCCCCTCTTTAGCCAACAAGTGAGCCGGCAAATTAAACTCCCTCGGGGTGTGTTTGAAAGCTAAGTCTTCAAAATTCCTCTAAAGAAATTTAATTTCGTGGATTATGGAGCTTGATGGGGATCTGTCTAGTAGACCATTTACTAATTTTTTTATTATCTGCAGAGAATCCCCTTCCACCACCGCTCGCCGAAACCCTAACTCCTGAGTCAACCGGAGTTCTTGTCTACAAGCTAATGCCTCCGCCATCTCTGGGCTCGAAGCTCGCAGATTTGGGTAAGCCCTTGCCCCCATATAATTAACCCAATCTCGTTACGGATGATTATACCAATGTTTGTAATACCTGAATCCGCTTGATAGCTAGCATCAAAATTGGTTTTTACAAATTCTGTTGGGGGTGGATCCCACTGTGTTTTCCTTTTAGTTGGCATAGCATTAGTGATAGTAGATGTCTCATCCATCTCTTTAATGTATTGAATAACGTACTTAGCTACATCCTCCGGTCGTTGAGTAGCATTCTCATGAAGCTTCTTATTTCGATAGCCCCAAATAGCCCAGATAGCTACAATCAACCGCCTTGCATTATCCCCTGATAGAGACTCGAATAGGTTAGCCAGCCATTGCAACCAACTCTGTTCACCTGAAATATTAGTAAAGTTGCAATGTAGAGAGCTTAACACTTGTTTAAAAAAACTGCAATCAAACAAATGCTGCACAGATTCCTGTCCACTATCACACATGAAACAATTGGTAGGCACCCGAATTCTTCTAACAGATAGGTTGGCATTTGTAGGAATATAGTTCTTCACAAAATGCCAACAAGTAACTTTAACCTTCGCTGGAATAGAGCAGGTCCAAATCTTGCTAAATACACTTCTCTTCCACTGTTGTTCTTCTGATAATTTATCCTGAGGATAAAAATCTGAGCCCATAAGTAGCTTATAGCCACTCTTCACACTGTAGACACCAGAATTGTCAGGCCTCCAAGTATAAATATCAGGAGTAGGGACATTAGCCACCGGAATCTTTAAGATTTGAGCAGCTTGGGTGGAATTAAAAAGCATTCGGATCACACCTTCTTTCCATAACCCTTGCTCATCGATTAAGTCAGATACCGTAGTGAACTGTGTGAAGATAGAATCCACCATAATACGACCATCGGACAACCCTGGAACCCACGAATCATTCCATATGTTAACCGATTTGCCATCTCCTATGATCCATCCAATACCCTTCTCTAAAATCCCGTGCGAAGCTCAAATACTCTTCCACGCATACGACGGGCTCGAGCCCAGATTAGCATGTAGGAAGGACCCATTAGGATAATAACGCCCTCTAAACACCTTAGATAAGAGGCTATCCGGATTCGTCAGAAGAGACCAACCCTGTTTCGCTAAAATTGCAATATTGAATTTGGCCAAATTTCTAAAGCCCATTCCGCCCATTTCTTTAGACCCACAAAGGTCGATCCATCTTGACCAGTGGATCCCCTTCTTGGACCCACTATTGCACCACCAAAACTTATTCAAAATAGCCTCCAAATCAGAACACAACGTTAAAGGAAAGTGGAAACACTGCATAGCATAAACAGGAATAGCCTGAAGAACAGATTTGATAAATACCTCTTTTCCTCCCATAGACAAAAACCTGTTGCTCCAACAGTCTACCCGCGCATTGGTTTTATCCTTAAGATTCGCAAACGCTTCTCTTTTATTACGGCCTATCATCGTAGGCAGACCTAAATATCTTTCTGGGTTATCAGCAATACGAACACCTAACAGCCCACCCACTACATTCTTCACCTCCGGGGAAACATTACTACTAAAATAGATGAGCGATTTCTCAAAATTAACCTTTTGGCCTGACGCCCTCTCATAAGCCAACAGCAAATCCTGAGTTGCTTGTGCCCCCGTTGCCGTTGCCTCCCCAAACAATATACAGTCCTCCGCAAAAAATAGGTGGGTAAGAGTAACCCCCTGTCGGCCCACCTTTACTCTAGCAATCTGCTTATTCGACTTAGCCTCATTCAAAAGAGCTGATAATCCTTGGGTACAAAAGAGGAACAAATACGGACTTAACGGATCGCCTTGTCTCAATCCTCTCATCGGCCTGAAACTAGGGCTACAATTATCGTTCAAAATCACCTGATATGAGACTGTGGACACACATCGCATGATCAAAGAAACCCAATTTGAATCGAAACCCAATTTAACCATCATGTCTTCGACAAATCTCCACTCCACCCTATCATACGCTTTGCTCATATCCAATTTAAGAGCAAATGAACCCCTTCTACCACCCTTACGCATCTTCAGAGCATGCAAGACTTCGTAAGCAATTAAAATATTGTCGGTGATGTGTCTCCCTGCCACAAACGCACCCTGTGTTTCATCTATACACAAACCAAGCAACGGTGCGAGACGGTGCACAATAGCTTTCGCAATGATCTTATACAAGACATTGCATAAGCTGATCGGGCGGAACTGCACCATAGACGTAGGACAAGGTACCTTCGGCAATAAAACGATATTGGCTGAATTAATCTCCTCAAGGTCACCATTGTTGTTCAGGATTTGAAGACAAAAATCCGATACTTCGTCTCCCACAATGCTCCAATATCGCTGATAAAAAAGTGCCGGGTAACCATCAAACCCCGAAGCCTTTAAAGGGGCCATGCTTTTTAAGGCAGCATCGATTTCCTCTCTAATGAAGGGGGAAGTTAGTTTCGAATTCATCTCCTCCGTGATTACTGGACGAACACAGTCCAACAACCTCCCATCATCTACCACGTCTGAGCTAGCAAATAGCTTCTGAAAATATGAGCTAGCCAAATTCAACATTTCAGTGTCCTCCGATAACCATACCCCGTCATCATTCTGCAACTTGCTAATGGTGTTCTTCTTTTTGCGAACGGAGGCCCACTTATGAAAAAAAGAAGAATTACGATCGCCGTGCCTTAACCAGTTAATACGAGCCCGTTGTTCCCAGTACAATTCATCCTTGTCCGCTTCAAAATTTAAGGCAAGTTTAACATCCAATATCTCTGCTAACGTATCAACATCCGGCTCCCTATATGTTAGAGCCTTAAGTTTTTCATTCAATTCACGAGAACGCTTGCGACTATCACCCTTTCTCCCTCTTGACCAAACAGATAACTTACTTCCCAACTCCGCCAGTTTTTGGGAGAGAGGTAATTTAGTTTCCTCCCAAAACTTCTTGATCAACGATTCACAACCTTCCTCCATCGTCCATTCCGCACTAAACTTAAAAGCTCGGTCCGCTCCCAAGGTGTTACCATCATCATTCGTATTCACCGAGACCAATAAAGGACAGTGGTCAGATATCGAGTGAGAAAGATGTTCAACAGCACAGTCGGGAAAAACATCTCTCCATAAAGGATTAACCACTCCTCTATCTAGACGTTCCCTAATCACATTCGACGAAAGACTTCCTCTTTCCCACGTATACCAAATACCAGAATAACCCAAATCCTCCAAATCACAATCCTCAAGAGCACGCCGGAACGCTTCCATACTTTTGGCAGATCTAACCCGGCCACCTCTTTTCTCCGATGACAGTAAAATTTCGTTAAAGTCACCAATCACTAACCAAGGATGACTCTGATCAGTGCTTAAGTTCCGCAAAAGATTCCAACTCTCCTCCCTTAACTGCTCAACCGGATTGCCATAAAACCCCGTCAACCTCCATTCACAACTTGTCTCATTCTCCTTAACCATTGCATCAATATGGAAAAGAGACCAACTAATAATAGAAACCGAAATGTTACTCCTCCAAGCTAATGATAAACCACCACACGAACCAACCGCACTAACATCAAAACCGCATGGAAAGCCACATCTACGACGAGCTTCCACCATTCTAGGACTTGATAACTTAGTTTCCAACAAAAAAACAATATCGGGTCGAACATCCCTCAGTTTGTTCCTGAGGCGTTGAACAGCCCGCAGCTTCCCCAAGCCGCGGACATTCCAACTAAGGGTTTTCATTGCGACCGGCCGGCCTTTGTAGGTAGGCCTGCCGATGAAGTCGAGAAAGCACCATTCAAATCCGATGAACCGGAAAATCCTGGTGGAGTGGGCTGAACTCTTGGACGTTTGGCGCCTTCAACTGTTTCCAAGGCTGAGTCTTCACCATCAACCGCCATATGCGAGTCCAATAAAGGCCCAGTAGGATTAGAAGGCCCAGAATTAAACTGGCCTAAGGGATAATTACCGGGATTCAAAATATTCGACTGAAGAAGAGTCGAATTTAAATGACCATGAAACGCGCCAGCAGATAAGATAGAATTACCATGATTATTAGCACCAAAATTTTGAGGATTGGAAGCTAATCCCGAGAAATACGCCTGATTAACCGGCTCCTCTCTCAACCACGGACTGTCCGCCGGAACTGAGCGACGGGACGGTGCACGTAGCGAAATGTCCCAACCAAACTCGATCTCCGCCTCGCCTTTAACGACCCGCAATGGGCAGAAACTTTCACCGTGTCCAAGGAGTCCACAAATGAAGCAGAATAAAGTCAACTTTTCATACTCAAAACGAATATAATGCTCCTTCCCCCGTTCAAAATCAGTTTCTTCCTTCTTTTTAAGGGTAGACGACAATCAATCCTAACCCGGATTCGCATGATACACCTATGTCCCAAGGCCACAACAGCCGAATCATACTCTAAAAAATGCCCGATAAAGTTTCCAATTGAACTGGCCACCTTCTCAGAAATAAATCCACGTGGAACGTCATGGACAAGAATCCAGTAAGAAACAAAGAACAACAGAACCACAGAAGGATCATCCTCCGCCCCCAACCGATGTAGAATTAGTAGATGATTGTTGAAATACCAAGGCCCCCCTCTATCCACACGATTCGCATCCACAACATTAAAGAATCTAAACAAGAATCTGTTGTCCCCGATGTCCGAGATTGCTATACCACTGACCGGCCTCCAAACATTTGCCAAAGTTGATTTCATTGCCAATATATTAATGATGCTTGTTGTGAGAAATCTGCCCACAAAACAATGCTCAAACGACGGCCTGGAATCAGTATCCACCGTCTCAAACTGGAGACCGTCATCCTCACCAGCATCAATCGACAGATTCGCCAAATCCTCACTCACATTAGCCATCGTACACTCACAAAGAAAACTTGACAAGAGTCAAGAAAAAGAGATATGAAAAAAAGAGAAGCGTGCCACAAGAGCAGAGAGAAAAGCGTGCCACAAGAGCAGAGTAGTACTTAAATTTTTTGTTGTAAGTCATTTAGGGTTAGAATTTTAATTATATATATATGTGATTTAATAAATGGGTTTCATCAAGTTGTTGTGTTTGAGGCTTTGAGCAATTGAATCTTAAGCCTGCGTCCAGGAAAGGTGAATGGGAGCTTGCTGGTTCGACTCATGATTATATTATATTTTAAAGTATGAACCTCGCATAATATAGATTATATTATAGTTTTATTTTAAAGTGTATTTCCAGGCACTTCCATCGGTTTAGGTGTTAAAGGTGAAGAAGTGGATTTGGTGGCCTAAACATTTAACAAACCATAACAGGTTTGTTTCACGAGCTGGTGCCTGGTGTATTAAAGTGATCTCAGAATTCTGCATATCAGTACAATCAATAGATTTGAGCCTGCCCCTCTCCATGTACATTCAACACCCACGTATTTCGAGCTCCACCAATCCAACCTGTTGCCCACTCAGATGCCGGAGCCTTCATCTTCCACCGTGCACTCACTAAGGGACCGGAGAACACGTCCCGAGTAGTCGGAAAAGCCCAAGGCTTCATTTTCCCAATACAACATTTTCCCAATTCTGCATTCAACGTAATTTATTTCACTTTCAAAACACCTGAGTTTAAGGGGACCTGAGTGTCGAGGACAAGTGTTTTAGAAGTTTATGGGAACATGCAAGTTATTAAAACGATGCCTTTTAATTTATAATCCAAAATATATATATATATAAATTATAGTCATTTTTTTATTTTTTTCTTATAAATTTTTAAACCAAAATCTTTTGTTTTCTCCCTATAATCACTTGATTCAACTCATTTGAATAATTTTTTTATTCAAATCCCCTCTGGTCCAGGCCAAGCTTGTCGAAGACGAGGATAGGAAGAATTCAATTTTTTATTCAAATTTCCATCATTGACTTTCAATTTTCCAAGTGTCAAAATCTCCAAGTTTTTTTTCCATGAAAAGCTGTTCCCGCGCAATCGATGCGTCGTGGGATTGTTGCTCTAACTAAAATGTCCCAAAATGAAAGTTTGATATTTTATAGGCCTAACTAAAATGGGCTTTTGTTATATTAATTTATGGGCTTGAGTCCCATTAAATCCAAATGAATGGATTTGGATGGGAATTGGGCCTCTGAATTTCATTTGCCCATAATAGCAGCGATTTTATCGTTTTTGTTCATCCATATTTACAGGAAGAAAGTTAAAGTTTCGCGGCACGCTATCTCTACATTATTTTCTTCTTTTTTGAAATTTTTTCCAAGACTTGTTTCTTTTTCAAAACTTTATATTTCTCAGCGGGAAAAGGTCGGCAATTGGTAAGTGGGATTGTCTCTGATATCTGATTTAGGGTTTAATAATTGAGACGTTGAAACCGTCACTGTGGGTTTTTCTTTTCTTTCGCGATTTCAAAGGAATTTTCGGTTAATAGTTCGAATTTGCACTTCTTCCTTTACAAGTATTTCTGGTTTACTTCAATGGGTTTCAAATCGGTTTTCAAGGTAACTTCGTGAATTAAGCCAAATTTCCTTGTGGTTTGAGAGCAGCATTCTTTTGCAATCTTTTTTTAAAATACGGTTGATTCAATTCTGAATCAAATTTTGATTTTGAATTCAAGATTTTGTAGTGTTTCTTTTTGTTGGTTTTAAAAAAGCAGAAATTTATTTTCATGAAAAAGTAACGCAAAGGCAGGTGTTAAGTCATTTCCCTTTGATTATTTTATCAAAGATCAAATTATTTTCTTTGGCTGTTTGGTGAGTACTCTGTTTTACTCGCCATATTCAACATTGTTCTTTTTCAAGATTCTGTTTTATCCCAGTTCTTGAAAATTTTTCTAAGACTTGTTTCTTTCTCTAAACTTTATATTTCTAAGATGTATTGGTTCAGTTGGGTGTAAGAACACAAATTGAAGAACAAGAATTTTAATTAAGGAAGAAGATAGAACAGAGCAAAGATAAGAGAAGAAGCAGAAGAAAGGGAAAAACCAGATATTTTTCATTCCATTGATCGATTCCCAAAAGCCTAGCTCAATGAGGGTTTTATCCCTCACATACAAAACGACGTAGTTTTACTTAAACTACTGTTAAAACGGTGAGTTTTACTCAAATATAAAATAGGCCCGTTACAAATCCCCCTACTCAAATAATCCTTGTCCTCAAGGATTAAAACAAGACCCTCCCTTTTCCGATGATTAGACCAAACGTGTCCCCATGCTCTCTTAGCCTTGATCGAAAATGAAGTATGAACCAGCAGTAGTTCCTCATTGTCGACAATGGTTAAAAACCAAAGATCAACCAACAATACAGTTTTCATGTCGATGTAGGCAAGTTTAATACCCCGGGATCAAAAACGTCCAACTTGTAAGAATGCCTTAAATGCAAGTCAAAATGCACGCAGTGGTTCATGTCGACCAGAGCTAACAAGGCAATAACAACTTCCAAGTTGTAGTAAAGTGCAACAGAAAATGTAAAGTAGCTCGGTCCAACAACTAAGTCTCCAATTTTACCACCACCTCTGAAGAAGGAAGTAAGGGCAAAAATAACAGCTTGCAGCATTTCATCCTCCAACTGAGTTTCGGGAAGAAAACTTAAATTTTCTCCTTTTGCTGGATCCCTTTTAAATACACAAATCTGCCTTGCGACTGAGAACAAATATTGAGAGGTTCTTGAAACAACAGTGTCACTCAGCTCAATCCCTCTTAGTGTTACAAACTCGATAACAGATAGGATAACCCCTACAATTTTCCACTTGTAATAGTCGCAAAGCAAGTTCAGATGTTCAGAGCAGCACATCCTGATTTCATCACTGCAGTCATTAAACCACTCTTCACATTTTGCAAACCTTAAGTTTAACATTGGATTTGTTGAGTTCAGCAGTGGAAACTGCACTGAGTGAGGTATGCACCCGAAAATTGGTTTGAACCCAACAACGCCACAAAGTGATGCAAGCATCCGCACATATTCTCCACTATCCATACCAACGTGCTTTTAAAGTAGCATGTGTTTCCATCATAAGGTTTACCATAATGAGTCAAAAAGCTAACATCAACAACAGGAGCATGATCAAGTTCATCATCAAATGCAATCTTAACCTGGTCTATCATAGATTCTGTTGAGTCATCTTCAATTTTAACACCAACTTGCTCAAACGTAGGGGACATATATCTTTTCCTAAACCACTTATTCTCAATAATCTCAATAGTAGTTATCCTAATCAATGGATTAAGGTCTATAATTCTCTTGATCAATTTTTTTGCACTTGAGGGGAACCATAAAGCATAATTGAACTTGGCCGTAAATGTCTTCTTGTCTAAACCCATCAAATTGTGGTCCTCAAAAGGTAGGTAGTCGACCATTAAGACAAAGAATATCATACCACATGATCCAAGATCGGCCTTAACACCATAATATCCTTTAGTATTGATCACCTCTAGTGTTATGCCTTCAGGAAATCTGAGCTGCACATAATGAATGGGCTGTGAAGTTTCAAGCTTCTGCAGAGAGTCACTACTGATAAAAGTATTCTACGAGTAGTAAGAATCAACATACTCTTTTTGGGCAATAACAAAAACAATTGGAGTCCATTGAATTACCGCACAAAGTGTTTCAAGAATTTCTAAACATAATTGCTCCTCCCTAACATGCCCTGCAACTAACTGCGAAAACTGACCATGGACTACCATATTGTTGTTCCCCATCACTAAAAGCCTAAATCTATAAGGATCATTCACCTACACAACTTCATTCATAGGCCACAATGAATCTTTATATACCATTAATAATTTATTCTCCATTAGTAGTAACCTAAACCCGTAGGGGTTCTCACTCTCAACCAAGACACTAGTAATCAACGGGAAGTTATCATTGTGAATTATGACCATACCTGCACTTCCCTGACCATGTTGTAACGATGACTTTCTGTGATTTCTGATTTCAGTTGGAGTGATCCGAACAACCAGTTGGTTTTCTTCTCGTGATTCTGCATCAACTACGCATTGCTCGTCAACAAATTCCATGGTGGCTTCCAACAAATCACTCATCAAATCATCACACCCATCGAAAATTGGGGCATTGTCTTGCGACAGTTCCAACAGAGTCGTAGTCGAGTCATCCAGATCATCTGACTTCTCATCCATTGTCATAGGCAATCTGTCGAACACCTTGTCTTCGTTAGAGCCTAACAACAATGGTTTATGTTCTGCCTCAGCGAACTCTGTCGACACTACACCTTGACCCAGTGTTGGTTCCAACAGACTGTCACTGCACTCCACCTCCGTTGAAATTTCAGTTGTCGAGACTTATTTCAGCTCACAGTCCGTCAACACAACATCGTCATGAAGCTGAATATCCATCTGACAGCAACCGTCGTAAATGTTACGACCCTGAAGAGAACTCATGGCTGCGATAGCCCCATAACCTTGATATTTGATCAGAAATTGAACGTCAAACGAGTTCTGAAATGAAGTAATCTTTTCCACGAACCCATACAGTGAGAAAATCTGATGTAGAGCTTCTTGAGTAATGGGAAAAATCGTCTGGTGGATTGTAACAAGGAGCGTTCGATTGCTGAAAAAACCATCGAACAATGATTTTAAATCCTCACTACACTTAGACAAAAATGACTGAAAACCTTCATCCATGGCCGCGATCGATGGCTCTGATGCCTTTGTAAGAACACAAATTGAAGAACAAAAATTTTAATTAAGGAAGAAGATAGAACAGAGCAAAGATAAGAGAAGAAGCAGAAGGAAGGGGAAGACCAGATATTTTTCATTCCATTGATCGATTCCCAAAAGCCTAGCTCAATGAGAGTTTTATCCCTCAAATACAAAACGACGTAGTTTTACTTAAACTACTATTAAAACGGTGAGTTTTACTCAAATATAAAATAAGCCCGTTACATTGGGAAAAGGCCGGAAATTGGTAAGTGGGATTATCTCTGATCCGTGACTTGTGTTTAAAAGTTGAGATCTTGAAACCATCACCGTGGGTTTTTCTATTCTTTTGCGACTTTAAAGGAATTCTCGGTTAATAGTTTGAATTTGTATTTCTTGTTTTAGAATTAATTTTGGTTTACTTCAATTGATTTCAATCGGCTTTCAAGGTGACATTGTGGAAAGCCAAATTGACTTTGCTTCTGGTGGTTTTAGAGCATCATTCTTTTTTTAATACGTTTTGGTGTTTCAATTTTGAATCAAATTTTCAAGATTTTGCAGTGTTTCTTTTTGTTGGTTTTAAAAATATACAACTTTTTTTTTTCTTTCAATAAAGTTCACTCCTCATTGTCATTTATTTTAAATTTTGTACTCTTTTTCAAGTCTATGTTTTATGATTGAATGTTTCATAAAGAAAGTCATTGGCCCCAACAAGAAAATCTGAAAGTGTAAACAAACAATATTGGAGTAAATATGAAGTCTCTTATGTTAAAGACGCTGGAAATTCAAGAAAAAAATAAGGAAAGGCAGGCGTTAAGTCATTTCTCTTTGATTATTTCGTCAAAGATCAAATTATTTTCTATTTTTTGGTTGTTGGGTGAGTACTCTGTTTTACTCGGCATCATCATATGCCTGATTGTGGGTCGTTTTGATGCATGTACTGTTGTGTTCTATGTTGTTTTGACAAGTTTGGATCTCCATGGAGAAAGGCAGAGATCGAGTGGTTTTGTAAAGATTGTTTACTTTGAGAAGTATCATGGAAAAGCTTTATGATTTGGCCAGAATCTCTTGAGAAGTTGCTTTTATCTTCTTCTGAAGGATAAAGGCATAAACGTTTTTGAGTGTTAGGAGAATAAATGTTATCGATCAGCTTGCCAAGACATGTTATCGATCAAATCTTGTGGGATGCAGTAAGGACAGTGTTGTGTCGATGAAGTGGAGTACAAGTGGGCTACAATGCCGTATCGTGTGTTTGATAATCAGCGTCTTAATGTATACCAAACTTTGATTAAAAAAACAAGCTAGTAAACATCATTGATCATGTGCGATGGATTATTTGTATATCGAAGAGTTCATACTGGAAATATGGAAGGGCCAGCCCTACAAGCCTCCTTGTTTATTTGATTGCCAGAACTTAACTCATTTGGAGCTATTTAATTGCTTGACATTCAAAGGTTCAATAATTTGAGGAGTCTTGATATTCAGCATATTACCATTGTCCATAGTGTATTTGAAAATCTAATTTCTAGCTGCCCCTTGCTTGATGACCTTGACTGGTGTCCCGCATCTTAACATATATTCACCAATAACTTTTGGGAAGATGATCTCCGGAGCTTGCTGTTAGACCATTTGAGATTGGTAACAGTATCAGGCGTATCTGGTGTGAAATCAGAAATGGATTTCATCAACTTCTTGATTTCAAATTCTCATGTGTTGGAGCGGTTGAATCTTAAGCCTGCGTCTCAGGAAGGTGAATGGGAGTTGATGAAGGAATTGCTGCTGTTCTGGCGAGCCTCAATATATGCAGGAAGTCATTTATGATTACTTAGTCATGGCTACATTGTCGGAAGGATTTTCGCAATTTATTTTTACTTAATATGATACAAGGATCCATGGATATGATTGAAAGTATGAACCTCACAGTTTTTACTTGGAATTCTTTCTTTTAATGGACAAATGTAGTCAGATAATACGATTTTTGAAGTGATGAAAATAGTGTCTTATTTGTATGAACCTCACATAATATTATATTTCCTTACCTTGATTGTATTATAGTGTCTTATTTGTATACCCTTCAAATGATGAAAATAGTCAAAAGTGTATTTTATCTACTAAAGGTCCACAACCAATTCAATTCCATTGGTTTAGGTGTATTAAAGTGATCTTAGAATCTGCATATCAGTACAAGCAATAGATTTGAGTCTGATCCAATTCTGCATATTAGAAGTTGAGCAATGATATGCATTGATGGTTTTGGGGCATGTGGAACGGAAGTTTTGATAAATGTCGAGATTCGAACCCAAACGGATGGGCATCCATGTCCACTAAGCCAATTAGTGGATCTCAATAATATTTTAACTTTAAAATGGACACTTTATCTCTCGTTTTATTTCATCTCTCTCTCTCAGATTGAAAGAATATTGTCGTACATCCCTCGATAAAGTGAATCATAGCCTTTATAAGATATCAGACATTGCAAATTTGAGACCTACGTTACTCAGACTCGGGTGTTAGTGTGATTAGATTTTTCAAGTTTTTCCTTGTATTTGGAGGATCCTTGAGGTCATATCCCTGTATCTATGTGTTGGACACGAGTATCTGACATGGGTACTTCAATAAATGTGTAGAGTTTGAGCAACATAGTTTGAGATCAAAGCAGATAAAAATAGGTAATTGTTCCCCTTTATGGTCTGAGATGTTTTTCCCCTTTATGGTCTGAGATGTTTTTGCTTTTATGGCACATATCAATATATGCTATAAATGTTATTTCCAAAATAGTTATGCTTAACATTATTATGTAATGCTTGATTATTTTTTTCGTCATGTTCCACTTCAGTTGGTTTTTAAACAGTTTATATGCACAGCTTTGCAACTCTAGCCATCCGCATGGAACAGTAGATTCAGGGACAATCACGGGACTTAATTGATCAAGCATACACCAAATTTGTAAGTCTTATTTTCAGCTTGATATCCTAGTTATTTTGGACTAGTTGAATAGTGTGATTAAGTGAGCTCATGATGGATTATATTGTAGCCTTTAGTATCATAATAAGATGTTAAGAGCCTTGGCGTAGGATCTAATCACAGATCTAGACATGATAGATTTTTCTCTCCGACCTATAGTTAATCATAGAGGCAAATTCGTCTTTGACTAAACCCCTTGTGAATAATGTTTATAATAGAGTAAATTCTTATTTTCTTTATTGAATATTGGCAGCCTTTAATAGGCCTTTAGTGACAAAGGAAAGAGTCCTAATGGACATAAAATAAAGATCCCTAACATATAGGATCTTGACTAGCAAGACTAAAGTTATAAAGTAAATAAATACTAATGTAATAAAGGAAACAAATAAAATTCTAATTTGATGCCTTCTATTTATTTATTGCCTTCCTTCTATTATACTACTTTCCAATAAAAGCATCCACATCAATACTTCCCTTCTCAGAGTTGAGCTTGTCCTCAAAGCTCAAATTTATGATAAGCTTCTTGTAAAACTTCAAACGGTTCCCATATGGTGTCTTCTTGAGAACAACCTGCCCACTGCACTAGCAGTTTCTGTTGACAACAATTGTAGCTTGTAGGGTGGATAAGGCCATTCCATCACACACTAAGGGAAAATCTCCAACAACAACTGGTTGAGGTCTCTTGTATTCTTTGAGCAAGGAAACATGAAACACATCATGTATCCTGTTGCCCATAGGTAACTCAAGTTGATACGCCACTGTTCCTATCTTGTTCAAGATAAAAGGCCCAAAATACTTTAGGAGCAGTTTGTTATGCTTTTGTTTAGTTAGTGTCAACTGTCGATACTGTTGAAGCTGTAACCAAACCCAATCTCCAGCTTTAAAATTTAACTCTCTATGTAACCCCCTTAACCCGGCCTAGACGATCGACCCGAATTAAGAAGATCACACGGGGAAAACCAAAGTCAACCCGAAAGTCAACCTTGATTAGCGACCTTTTTTTACTCTTGTCTAGATGCACGTTATCCCTAGATATGTTCTCAAGATCATCATATTCAAACATCATAACAAACAGAGAACATTCAGGGACTCAATTGCACAAATTACAATTTTAGGGACCAAAATGTAAATTCTGGAAACTTTAAGGACTTAACAAAATTTTAAGTTACCAACTTAAAATTAATCATCTTTCATACATCTCTGCCAAATTTCGACTCAAACGGACTTCTCAAACTCACACAATTGCATAAACATGTTTCATGACCAAAATGCAAACATTTCAAAACATATAACCGCCCGTGTCAGCCTCCAACGGTCAGGTGTTCCGAAACGAGAAGAACCCGTTTCGAAACGCGGGACCGTTCCGCAACGTGTTCCGAAACGAGGCCTGGCAGAGGCATTTTCGTTTCGGAACTGTCCCTTCCGTTTCGAACGCCTGGGCTAATACAGGGCCCCCGTTCCGAAACGGTAGCTCCCGTTCCGATACGGCCTGCTCAGAATGCAAACAATTGGCTAATTAAACACACAATTGACCAACCAAACATGTTCCAAATGCAACCAAACTTTACCAGCTAGTCATACAACGTACAAGGGACATAATTGCATCAGCCAAACATCAACATGGCATCAAATATGAAAAGCCCCAAATCTATAGGCATGCTTCCTACTTAGCAACCATTCAAGCATCAATTTGATAAAACCAACTCATAAAGACCAATTACATGTTCCAACATTAACAACAACATAAACCAATCTTGTCCAACATACACAAACTCATTAACATCCACATAAGGGATCCTCCCCCCCATTGCCTTTATTATCTATAGCTATTAATCGAGACATACATCTCAAGTGGAGCTTTCCTTGAATCCCTTGCTTCCCGCTGTTCCAACTTCAAAGATCTGCATTGATGGACAAAAATGAGCGTAAGCACATAATGCTTAGTGAGGAATGCTCAAAGCCAAAACACCATCAATGCAGCGAATCATAAAACCACTTTTAAAAGCAACTCGATTTGATAAGTCGAAGCAATGTTTGAAAACCCTTTCAACAACATGCTTAACATCATGCATCTTTCAAACATGAAAACCAATCCTTAGCTTAGGAAGCCAAGTAAACCCTTTTCAAAACATAAACTTGCAATACCATCAATTTAACCATCCCATGCATGAACATCATATGCAAAGTTAAATTCAAAACCTTGGAAATCACTTCCACTTCACATCATACCTTTCTCATACTTGTAAACCATCTTTAGGCATGAAACCTTTTAAAACCATTTACTCATTCAATCTAACATGTGCATTAAACAATTACAACATATGAACCACATCATCAAAATTTGCATCACATGCCTTTAAAAACAAGTCTTAGCAAGACTTCAATGCACTAAAGAGATTTCATGCACACATGCACCATTCTCAATAGATAATCAACACTTGTTCAAGCTAACAAGTAAACATGCATTCATAGGTCATTACACACTTCTCATGCAACCATGCAACATTTCAAGCATCTCAGGCCTCATTATAATCAAGAACATTACATTGGCTTCCAAGTGATAAACCATATCCACTTTTCAACTCAACATCCAATTGGATACGCGGATCACAAGCGTTTTCCCCACGCTTCATACACACTGCCAATCCAAGGTCCCCAAATGGAATTTTAACCACCATTTGACCTTACAACACACAAGGTCCTCTTATGGAATTTTAACCACCATATGACCTTAACATTTACAAGGTTCCCATATATGGAATTTTAACCACCATATAACCTTAACATTCACAAGGTTCCCATATATGGAATTTTAACCACCATATAACCTTAGCATCACCGATTGGTAGTTGTATAACATCACTAACGAGATCCGGGACACCCTACACAAGATCCACACATGGACTTTACACCACCATTGTGATCTTAAAAAGCACAAGGTCCTCAAATGGAATTTTAACCACCATTATTACCTTTGCTTACCCAAGGTCCTCGAATGGAATTTCAACTACCATTATGACCTTAACCATCTCGTTAGGATACTTGGATGGAGTTACCGGTTCACTCTTAACCACTCCACATCCAAGGCGACTTTATTCACGGTGCACCCAATCCTATAGCCGGCTAACTATATCCGATTAAAGTAACCAAGAACCACTTACATCACTTGCCAATATAACCATCTTACCACATTAATCCACTGTTCTTGAAGCATTACGCAAAGCCATTAAACAACATGCAACACCATGCATCAATTCCACAATTCCAATGTACAAAACCATGAATCTCTTACCTTGAGCATCCATCACACATGGCTTTCAAAACCAACATTAATCCATGCTAAAATATGCTTTCAAAACAGAATTTAAAACATGCAAATCACATGCATTGCATCCATCAATCACAAGTGCTTTAAAAACCATTTCATAACACAACCAAGAGAGAAATTCCATTTACTTACTCTTGAGCTTAGCTAAGTTGTTTAGACTTATACCAAGCTCCCAAAACCTTCAAAACCTTGGTTTAAAAGCTGAAAACCCAACTTCACTCACCGATACACAAAACAAGGCTAGCCAACAAGCCTTCCAAGCATCCAAAGCCTTTCACACCACCTCAAATGCTCACGGATCAATCTCCCCTGTTTCAAGCACACAACAACAGAGGATTAATGCATCATAATGCATTAAAAGCACCAGCAACACAACTCAACTCGCTGCTCTACACAAATCTAACATTTCGGCTACCAAACACAACCGAAAACACCTCCAAACACTTCCAAAACCTAACCCAGCCAAGATCCACCACTTCTAACCATTTATAAACATCAATTAACATCCAAAATGATCCCAATCACGTCCTTATACCTCCAGCAACAACAGATCATCAAAAACACTCCAAAAACAACCAAAAACTCAAGCAAAACTTAGGAATTTCAACCTATTCAGGATTGCATTGATCAAACCTCAATTCCTCATCAATTTAACATTCATTTAACATCAAATTGACACCTCAAAACACTGCCCAAACAGATCATACGAAATTTCACCAAAATCAAGCAAATCTTGCATTTTAAAGCCAAATCAAGATTACAATTGTAAATCCTTAAATAAATCACAAATCATGGATTGAGAACTTGGGAATTTCAGTAAAGAACTGAGAGTTTAGAGGAGAAGGACGTTCTTACCTCCAAACTTGAGTTTCTCCCTTTTTGGAACCAAAATCTTAAAAATCCAATTAGCAAATGGTGAGGTTTTGATGAAAAGATGATTAGCAATCAAAAGAGAATTGAAAAGAGATACTTAGGTGACAAAATCAGAGGAAAAAGCTCTGGAGAAAGATGTTTGGTTTGAGAGAAAATGAAAGAAAATGAAAATGGAAGATTTGAGAGAAAAGTTAGTTATGACTAAAAATATCTTCCCTCCACTTTTGTTTAATTTAAAAGCCTTTAATTAAATCATTAATATTTAGGAAAAATCTGGAGAAACTCCCATTGGGTAAATAGCTCCTTAAAGATTCAAAGTTTCAATCCTTTTTAAAACAGTCACGCAGTTTTCAAAAATTACATTTTGGTCACTAGCCAAAATGTCACCCTTCCAAACCTCATTTTGTAAAATTGATTTCACAGTTCACTTATATATATTAAAAGAGGATTTTAGAACATTTTTCCATATTTTTAATGCAACCCGAACTAGGCTTTCCTAATTTCACCTTTGTATATTCGAACCGCACTCCGACCGAACCGGTCCAAGCCCAAAACTTCTAAGCCCAAAACCGGGGCGTTACAACTCTCCCCCTCTTAGGAAATTTCGTCCTCGAAATTTCAACTGGCGAAATGAGAACAACAACCTTCTCAAATCAACACACAAGGCAACACAAAAGCCTCAACCACCACTGAACACTCTCCAGACAAAACTCCACCGAACCCAACACCACCACATGCTGTTCAAGAATTCCCAAAGCACTCAGATACTATCCACACCTTATCCTTTCACACTTCTGAACTGCACATAGCTCCATCAACAACCTGAAGAACCTCCAACCTTTTTGCAGCATACACCGCCTTAACTCATAATTCCCAAAACTCGCACACACAGTGACGCCAACCCAACCAATTCAGCAACCATGCATCCCACAACCTTCACTTCCTCCAACACCCCTAGCACAACTGCTCAACCTCTTCCAAAGGTTACCACACCAAGCAAGAATCCTTAAGCATCAACTGCTTACTTAAACTTCTCAACACAATGCTGGCACTCCTTCACATCCACCGCTAGCATAACTTCAACAGCTCACCCGGAATACTCACCCATCACCCGATAACCACGTCACAAAACCCCAACCTTGGCTCCGCCAGCCGTTCCACACACCACTAGCTGACTTCAAAGGAATTTACTTACCTACAACTAACCAACATTTCTCACAAAACTCGGCCAACCAACAATGGCCTTAGATCTTACATTGCCTTTCCACTTCAAGATAGACTGCAACACTTACCTTACCAGGACACCACCCAACCTACACATACATAACTAGGTTACGAGACTCCTACTCTCCCAGACTAACCCTTCTCTACAACCCACAACACAACACCTATGCCAAGTTACCTCAGCACCTTGGATCCCACCCACAACATACAACATCACCTAGCTTCCAAGGAACTACCACCTCTACTAGCTATTCACAACCACTTGACCGACTCTAACTTCCATCGGCAATCTTCTTCCACCACACCACTAAACTCGTTAAGCACCAACACTTTCTTTCTACCAACATGCTACACTGCACTCCCAAATACTAACAGCTCGCTTAATACCCTCCACAACTTCTAATATTCTCCTAGCACCAAAACAACCTCTAAAAACCCATCATCCAACCTAACTCTATCACAGCACTAACAGACTCAATTAGTCATTAGCGAGTGTGAACGTTGTATGCATGGTCACCAATATGCCCTACCAATGCTTAATGTACATGTATGCAAAACCTCTAATGTCATGCCATATGTATGCATGGACCAGTACATATATAATATAGTATATAACAAATGATTTTAACTGTGCATGTATGTCCGTTCACACCCACCAATAACATTCTCAGAATCCGTCTAAGAACAACCTCCTATCTCACGCCTAACTTGACTAACTCCATCATCCCAGCAACCCATTATCCACAAAACATTCACTAATACCTCTTCACACTAAGGTTGTTTTTCAAAACAACAACAACTACTACCCCAAACATGCTAACAACGAGACCATACTCTCTTCACAAAGAAAAACCAAACCAAAACCAAACGAAGATAACTAGGGCAAAAACCACTTAACAAGGTTACCATGAAACGCATCACCACCCCGGAGCTTCAACAGACGAGCTCTCTTCCTCGCAGAACCAACATTCTCCAGCTGCACCGCTGCAGCATCAGCCAATACACCAAAGTCATCACCATCTCCTTGCGGTACAGAGCCCTGACTACCCCGAGCCAACCTCAAACAATTACGCCTCATATGTCCAACAGACCCACAACTCCAGCAAATTCCATTTTCCAAGCTCTTCACAACTTTCTGCTCTCCTTGCCACCTTCGAACTTTGTCTCGGCCGTGCCCACGACCCTTCAGAGACCCTTCTGCTACCACCGAAGCTGACTTTACCACTTGTGGACAATCTCGCTTCACATGCTCCTTAGAACCACAGTTCCAACAAGCACTTGCGCCCCAACAACCTTCAACATGGCGCCTTCCACAACAGTCACACACCGGTAACTGAGCACCCACTCCTTGATCAAGCAGCACCTGCCCCAGATTTGCATTACCACTCAGACTTTGATTCACACAAAATCTTCCATCACATTGCTTACCCCTCGGAAATTCCTCTCCAAGGTACCTTTCATAAAAGGCAGACACAAAGAAGTCCCAATCAATATCCTGGATGTGCGTGGCCACCGCTACAGATGTCCACCAAGCACAAGCGTCCTCCAACACCAACGAGACAACGCTTCCCAGCTTACATGCATAATCACACCTTTCCTGATCCAAAATCAGAACTACACTGGCTAACCAAGCCCCGAACGACTCAGGTGTCGAACCATGATACTCCACAATTCCCAAATCATGCAAACGCTGCTTTGACAAACCCGCACATCCCACCACCGGCACGTCTACAGGCCTTACTGTTGCCACAGCCTGAGATGTTCCCAACACCTCTTGAACAACAGATGCTGAACTTTTCATCAAGGAACCAACTCCCTCCTCCTGCCTCACTACCTCAACACCAGGCACCGAAGACCGAAACGGAACACCTCTAGAAAAAGGTGAATTCCACGCCTTAACAACCTGCTCTAAGGCAGCAACCATCTCACCTAACTGCCACTCTTTCATCGATTTCACCATGCTATTAACAGCAAACAATCACAACAAAACAAACAAATCAATTAGACCAACTTTAAGCAAGGATTCAAACTCCAACTCCAGAATAACACAATAGCTATAATAATAAGGCAATGGGTATCCCGAATCCTCCCCTTTTCATGATATAACAGTCAATAAAGACATGGATATCACAACATCAGGCATATTAAACAACATATTCGATCATGCTTTCATCAAACAACATCCACTCGCAACAGCATAGCATCATCAATAGCATACCCATTACACTCTCATCATTCATCACTATCAGCTCATAACACCATCGCAACATCAGCACAAATCCACATTAACTCAAAGAAGATCCACAATCAAAAAGCATGCTTAAAAACATCAACAACAATTCACTTAAATCACGCACTCTAACCAACTTCCAACCACACATCAGAATAAACTTCAAACACATATTACAACAACTTACCAATTCCCAAAGCATTCACAACTCAGCTCTGATACCACCAAATGTAACCCCCTTAACCCGGCCTAGACGGTCGACCCGAATTAAGAAGATCACACGGGGATAACCAAAGTCAACCCGAAAGTTAACCTTGATTAGCGACCCTTTTTTTTACTCTTGTCTAGATGCACGTTATCCCTAGATATGTTCTCAAGATCATCATATTCAAACATCATAACAAACAGAGAACATTCAGGGACTCAATTGCACAAATTACAATTTTAGGGACCAAAATGTAAATTCTGGAAACTTTAAAGACTTAACCAAATTTTAAGTTACCAACTTAAAATTAATAATCTTTCATACATCTCTGCCAAATTTCGACTCAAACGGACTTCTCAAACTCACACAATTGCATAAACATATTTCAGGACCAAAATGCAAACATTTCAAAACATATAACCACCCGTGTCAGCCTCCAACGGTCAGGTGTTCTGAAACGAGAAGAACCTGTTTCGAAACGCGGGACCGTTCCGCAACGTGTTCCGAAACGAGGCCTGGCAGAGGCATTTTCGTTTCGGAACGGTCCCTTCCGTTTCGAACGCCTGGGCTAATACATGGCCCCCGTTCCGAAACGGTAGCTCCCGTTCCGATACGGCCTGCTCAGAATGCAAACAATTGGCTGATTAAACACACAATTGACCAACCAAACATGTTCCAAATGCAACCAAACTTTACCATCTAGTCATACAACGTACAAGGGACAAAATTGCATCAACCAAACATCAACATGACATCAAATATGAAAAGCCCCAAATCTATAGGCATGCTTCCTACTTAGCAACCATTCAAGCATCAATTTGATAAAACCAACTCATAAAGACCAATTACATGTTCCAACATTAACAACAACATAAACCAATCTTGTCCAACATACACAAACTCATTAACATCCACATAAGGGATCATCCCCCCATTGCCTTTATTATCTATAGCTATTAACCGAGACATACATCTCAAGTGGAGCTTTCCTTGAATCCCTTGCTTCCCGCTGTTCCAACTTCAAAGATCTGCATTGATGGACAAAAAGGAGCGTAAGCACATAATGCTTAGAGAGGAATGCTCAAAACCAAAACACCATCAATGCAGCGAATCATAAAACCACTTTTAAAAGCAACTCGATTTGATAAATCAAAGCAATGTTTGAAAACCCTTTCAACAACATGCTTAACATCATGCATCTTTCAAACATGAAAACCAATCCTTAGCTTAGGAAGCCAAGTAAACCCTTTTCAAAACATAAACTTGCAATACCATCAATTTAACCATCCCATGCATGAACATCATATGCAAAGTTAAATTCAAAACCTTGGAAATCACTTCCACTTCACATCATACCTTTCTCATACTTGTAAACCATCTTTAGGCATGAAACCTTTTAAAACCATTTACTCATTCAATCTAACATGTGCATTAAACAATTACAACATATGAACCACATCATCAAAATTTGCATCACATGCCTTTAAAAACAAGTCTTAGCAAGACTTCAATGCACTAAAGAGATTTCATGCACACATGCACCATTCTCAATAGATAATCAACACTTGTTCAAGCTAACAAGTAAACATGCATTCATAGGTCATTACACACTTCTCATGCAACCATGCAACATTTCAAGCATCTCAGGCCTCATTATAATCAAGAACATTACATTGGCTTCCAAGTGATAAACCAAATCCACTTTTCAACTCAACATCCAATCGGATACGCGGATCACAAGCGTTGTCCCTACGCTTCATACACACTACCAATCCAAGGTCCCCAAATGGAATTTTAACCACCATTTGACCTTACAACACACAAGGTCCTCTTATGGAATTTTAACCACCATATGACCTTAACATTTACAAGGTTCCCATATATGGAATTTTAACCACCATATAACCTTAACATTCACAAGGTTCCCATATATGGAATTTTAACCACCATATAACCTTAGCATCACCGATTGGTAGTTGTATAACATCACTAACGAGATCCGGGACACCCTACACAAGATCCACACATGGACTTTACACCACCATTGTGATCTTAACAAGCATAAGGTCCTCAAATGGAATTTTAACCACCATTATTACCTTTGCTTACCCAAGGTCCTCGAATGGAATTTCAACTACCATTATGACCTTAACCATCTCGTTAGGATACTTGGATGGAGTTACCGGTTCACTCTTAACCACTCCACATCCAAGGCGACTTTATTCACGGTGCACCCAATCCTATAGCCCGCTAACTATATCCGATTAAAGTAACCAAGAACCACTTACATCACTTGCCAATATAACCATCTTACCACATTAATCCACTGTTCTTGAAGCATTACGCAAAGCCATTAAACAACATGCAACACCATGCATCAATTCCACAATTCCAATGTACAAAACCATGAATCTCTTACCTTGAGCATCCATCACACATGGCTTTCAAAACCAACATTAATCCATGCTAAAATATGCTTTCAAAACAAAATTTAAAACATGCAAATCACATGCATTGCATCCATCAATCACAAGTGCTTTAAAAACCATTTCATAACACAACCAAGAGAGAAATTCCATTTACTTACTCTTGAGCTTAGCTAAGTTGTTTATACTTATACCAAGCTCCCAAAACCTTCAAAACCTTGGTTTAAAAGCTGAAAACCCAACTTCACTCACCGATACACAAAACAAGGCTAGCCAACAAGCCTTCCAAGCATCCAAAGCCTTTCACACCACCTCAAATGCTCACGGATCAATCTCCCCTGTTTCAAGCACACAACAACAGAGGATTAATGCATCATAATGCATTAAAAGCACCAGCAATACAACTCAACTCGCTGCTCTACACAAATCTAACATTTTGGCTACCAAACACAACCGAAAACACCTCCAAACACTTCCAAAACCTAACCCAGCCAAGATCCACAACTTCTAACCATTTATAAACATCGATTAACATCCAAAATGATCCCAATCACGTCCTTATACCTCCAGCAACAACAGATCATCAAAAACACTCCAAAAACAACCAAAAACTCAAGCAAAACTTAGGAATTTCAACCTATTCGGGATTGCATTGATCAAACCTCAATTCCTCATCAATTTAACATTCATTTAACATCAAATTGACACCTCAAAACACTGCCCAAACAGATCATACGAAATTTCACCAAAATCAAGCAAATCTTGCATTTTAAAGCCAAATCAAGATTACAATTGTAAATCCTTAAATAAATCACAAATCATGGATTGAGAACTTGGGAATTTCAGTAAAGAACTGAGAGTTTAGAGGAGAAGGACGTTCTTACCTCCAAACTTGAGTTTCTCCCTTTTTGGAACTAAAATCTTGAAAATCCAATTAGCAAATGGTGAGGTTTTGATGAAAAGATGATTAGCAATCAAAAGAGAATTGAAAAGAGATACTTAGGTGACAAAATCAGAGGAAAAAGCTCTGGAGAAAGATGTTTGGTTTGAGAGAAAATGAGAGAAAATGAAAATGGAAGATTTGAGAGAAAAGTTAGTTATGACTAAAAATATCTTCCCTCCACTTTTGTTTAATTTAAAAGCCTTTAATTAAATCATTAATATTTAGGAAAAATCTGGAGAAACTCCCATTGGGTAAATAGCTCCTTAAAGATTCAAAGTTTCAATCCTTTTTAAAACAGTCACGCAGTTTTCAAAAATTACATTTTGGTCACTAGCCAAAAT
Organism: Hibiscus tridactylites; assembly: GCA_958450335.1. Lineage (NCBI taxonomy): Eukaryota > Viridiplantae > Streptophyta > Magnoliopsida > Malvales > Malvaceae > Hibiscus > Hibiscus tridactylites. The sequence goes on along the minus strand of OY288279.1, from coordinate 16,743,356 downwards.
GTCACCCTTCCAAACCTCATTTTGTAAAATTGATTTCACAGTTCACTTATATATATTAAAAGAGGATTTTAGAACATTTTTCCATATTTTTAATGCAACCCGAACTAGGCTTTCCTAATTTCACCTTTGTATATTCGAACCGCACTCCGACCGAACCGGTCCAAGCCCAAAACCGGGGCGTTACACTCTACGCCCCGCGTCATAAGTGTTCTTCATTCGTTGCTGAGCTTTCAAGAGTCTGTCCCTAGCATTTTGGAGAAGTATATCCTTATCTTGTAGAGCTTTATCCAATCTTTAATCCTTGTAGAACCAGCCAAATAGGAAAGAAGTCGAGGTGGGTTTCAGCCATATACAAATTGGAAAGGGGTGGCACCAAGGGCAGTGTGATAAGAGGTTTTGTAGCAATAAGAGGCAACACAAGTACATTTCTATTGTTCAATTAACAACCTATGTCTATCCATCAGATTGGGATGGTACACTGAAGAAAAGGCTAGCTTAGAACCATTTTGACGAAATAATTCCTTTCAAAATAAACTGAGGAAAACCTTATCATGGTCTAAAACTATAGATTATGGCAAGCCATGAAGTCAAAATACCTTCGCAAAGAAGAGAGTGGCAACATATATAGCAATAAACGAATGAGCCAAGGGTAAAAATGAGCGTACTTCGATAGTCTGTCCACAACCACCATTAGTACATATTTTCCTTTAACCTTGGGTAGACCCTCTACAAAATCCATAGAGATATTATCCCAAATTTGCTGTGGAATTGGAAGAGGCTGAAGCAATCTAGTAGGCTATAAATTCTGCCATTTATGACGTTGACAAACTAAACAATTCTCCACAAATTCTAAAGTTGCAAGTTTCATCCCTTTCCAATAAAAATCTTGACGAAGACGATACAACGTTTTCTGTCCCCCTTCATGTGCCATAGCAAGTACGACTGAAATAATAGTGGAAACAAGTGGAGAGGTAGGTAGAAGGTGTGGATAATAGTGTGTGACTTTAGTATTTAATCCAAATACTAATTCTTATTGAATGTATTACGTAAATAGATAGTTTAGTTTATCTTAACTACACTAATCTAATCTAGAGTAAATTACTAGAAATCCTAAGTTTAGTCTAACACTTAGACTTAGCTTTTATAAATACTCTTGTAATGTAATTCTACTGTGTGAGGAAAAATAAATTCAATTTTATAGAGTTTTCATATTGAGGCTCTTCCCTTAAAACTTCTTTACTTGTTAACATGGTATCAGTTTAGGCCTTCGATCTGACTAGTTATTTAGCATGGTTGAGATATCTTCCTCTACCATAGCCGATTCCGGAAAAGATCAAAACCCTACATCCGATGCTGCATCTGATGTCTCCACCACACAAATCACTTCTCATAAATTCAATGGCCACAATTATCTTCAGTGGTCTCAAACTGTCAAGCTTTACATCACCGGCATGGGTAAAGTAGAATACATCTTAGGCATACAGAAAATTCCAGACATTACTGACCCAACATATGACCTATGGCTTCGAGAAAACAACATGATTATGTCGTGGCTCATAAATTTCATGACCCCCGATGTGGGTGTGGATTTTCTTCTCTATGATACATCAAAAGAAATCTAAAAGGTTGCTAAAGAAAACTACTCCAGTTTTGATAATGTTGATGAGCTTTTCGAGATAGGGAACAAGATTAATAGCCTTTCCCTAGAAGATATGAGTGTCACACAGTACTAAAACACAATTATAAGGTACTGGCAACAGTTGGATCTGTTTAAAAATCATATTTGTTCATCCACTATTGATGCGACACTATACAAGCAGATCACAACTCAAAGAAAAATCTTTCAGTTTCTTTATGGTCTTAACAGTAACCTTGATGCAGTAAAGGGAAGAATTATTGCTACCAAGCCCCTCCCTTCCCTACGAGAGGCTTTTTCTGAAGTTAGAAGAGAAGAAAACAAAAGGGTTGTGATGCTGCCCCAAAATACCCAGCCTGAAGGTGCTGCCCTCGTCACTCACTCAACCAACAAACCAAGGCGAGAAAAATCCTGGTGTGACCATTGTCGAAAGGTTAGACATGTAAAGGAAAATTGCTGGAAACTTCATGGTAAATCAGCAAATTGTAAACCTCAAAGGCTGAAACAGAAACCTGATGAATCTGCTCATATGGCATATACAGATATTACTGGGCAGAACCTCAATAAAAAAATTGAGGACTTGCAAAGATTGCTCATCCAGATTACACCTCCTAGTGAATCAAACCTTGCATCCAAAACTAATGAAGGTAGTTCAGTTTTTGTTAGTTTATCTGATCAGACTAATGTTTCCAAATGGATTGTTGATTCAGGGGCTTCAGACCATATGGCAGGGGACTAATCCCTCTTTCATACATATCAGTCCCTACATGCTTCTTCTCAAATAAAAACTGTTGATGGATCTTTATCAGATGTCTTGGACAACTGGTTCTGTCAGAATATCTGAAACTATTACCGTGCCAAATGTTTTATATGTTCCTAAACTGGCTTGCAATCTAATTTTAGTTAACAAATTGTCAAATGAACTGAAATGCAATACTAAATTCTCCTCACGTGTTTGTGAGTTTCGGGCTATAGACTCGGGGAAGGTGATTGGTAGTGCTAGTTTGTGCGGTGACCTCTATATCCTCCGAGGGCAGATTCCTCCAAGTAGACAAGCAGTTTCAAGTTGTTTTCATGTTAGTTCAGACTTGAGACTCAATGAATTTACACTGTTTGACTTACAAATCGACAGTCAATCAGCTATAGGGATTGCAAAAATTCAATCCATCATAACAGAACAAAACATGTTGAGATCGACAAACAATTTATCACAAAAAAAGTCAACAGTGGAATGGTCAATCTGAATTATGTCCCCACTAAAGAACAGCTGGCAGATGTACTCACCAAGGCACTTCCAAGAGCTACCTTTGATGAGATTACATCCAAGCTGGGACTCTATAACATCTACTCCCAACTTGAGGGAGAGTGTGGATAATAGCGTGTGACTTTAGTATTTAATCCAAATACTAATTCTTATTTAATGTATTATGTAAATAGATAGTTTAGTTTATCTTAACTACACTAATCTAATCTAGAGTAAACTACTAGAAATCCTAAGTTTAGTCTAACACTTAGACTTAGCTTTTATAAATACTCTTGTAATACAATTCTACCGTGTGAGGAAAAACAAATTTAGTTTTATAGAGTTTTCATATTGAGACTCTTCCCTTAAAATTTCTTTACTTGTTAACAGAAGGTACAATTTACCCTTGAAGAAAATCAACCTCTCTTCCACAACCCATTCTGACCCCAATTCTTCTTGACTAATTCGTTGCTAGAGTTGTAATAATTCTAGTGAAGTTTCCATTTCTTGTCGAACAATTTGACTCGAGGGAAGGAAACCATCATAAGATGCGACAAATCCTCATCTCTTCTAAATAAAGCATCTACAGCTCTATTCATCTTACGATCTTTATACTTTACTCGAGAGTCAAACCTCATCAACTTACTAATCCAATGTTTTTGAAGGGATGTTGTAAGCTGATGGTTTAACAAATACTTGAGGATGAAATGATCAGTACATATGAGAAAGTGTCTACCCCTAAGATAGGGTCTCCAATGAGTCACGCCTTTGCCAAACTAATTAATTCCTGCCCGTATTTAGCCAACTTAAGATGTCGATCTGCAATTTTGCGACTAAAAAAAGCAATTGGGTGTCTCTTTTGTTGTAGGACAGTCCCAAACCCACTGCCCGAAGCATCACATTCAACCACAATTTCCTCCTCATAGTTGGGTAATTTTAAGACTAGAGCTGTTGAATGAGAAGTTTTTAATTGGTTGAAAGCTACATCAACTTCTACGGTCTAGTTGAAAGCATTTTTCTTTAGAAGAGATGTTAAAGGTACAACCACTTGTCCATAATCCTTGATGAGTTTTTTTGTAGTGTCTGCCAACCCAAGAAAGCCCCGTAGAACTTGGTAGAGCAAGGAGTTGGCTAGTCAATGACAACTTTGATTTTTGTGTGACCAACCCCTACTTCATTACCATGGATGACATGACCAAGATAAGTTACCTTGGATTCACCAAAGAAACATTTAGGTTTCTTTAAGAACAACATGTTATCCCACAAGAGTTCACAAACTAGTCATATATGATGCATATGTTCACCCCATGTTTTTCTATAAATTAGCATGTCATCAAAGAAGACTAAAATAAACTTGAGCAAATAAGGGCAGAAAATGTCATTCATCAAACTCTGAAATGCGGAAGGGGCATTGGTAAGCTCGAATGGCATGATAAGGAACTCAATGTGCTCATGGTAAGTTCAGAAAGATGTCTTTTCCACATCCGTAGAGGTCATTTGAATTTGGAAATAACCACATGACCGTAAATTTAGCTTTGTAAAATGTTTTTCTCCATGAAGTTCATCCAACAACTCATCCACCACAAGAATTGGATATTTATACTTCATAGTGCAAGCATTAAGCTCACGGTAATTAACACAAAATGCCATGACCCATCGTGCTTCTTTACTAATTGTAATGGAGAAGAGAATGGAGATCTACTGGGCTAAATGAGTCCTTGTTGTAACATTTGATCACATTGTGTCTTAATCTCATCTTTTTGAAAATGTGAGTATCGATAAGGTCTGACTAAAATTGGTCCCGATCTTGGTTTTAGATATATGCGATGGTCACATCCACAGTTAGGAGGCAACCCAAACGGCTATTGGAACAAATGTGCAAATTCAACCAATAGTTTATCCAAGACTATAGTAGTTGAATTCTGACCTTGCATTAGACTAATCGTGGAACTACCTCTGGAAGTTGCCTTTGCGATAGTATTTCCTTTCCGTTTACAATAGTCCCACTATATCAGACAAAGAATACACAACCATTTTACCCCAAAAATCACATCAAACCCCTCTAGTGGTATGATATAAAAATCAGTTTGAAATTTGTCATTTGCAACCGTGAATTGTACTGATTTGCAAATCCCATGCTAGGCACTTGTTCTCCATTTTCCAAAAAATTGCAGCCTTGGTTTTTCCCATACTTTCAATCCCAGCTTTGGCCTCGAACTTTCACGTATGAAGTTATGTGTACTGCCCGAATCAACGAATACTAGCATTGTTACTCCCGATACCTTTGTAGGTTAGTACGAGAATATCTTATGTATTTAATTATGTATCTGTTATTTATAGTAAGTTACCTTGTAGTAGGATATCTTTAGGAATATTCTTTAGGTCTATATCTATTGTATTTATTATAGAACATTTAGTTGTATACTTCTCAGTTTTACCTATGTGTATATATTCTGATGATTATTCATCAATAAAGTAAGAGAGTTTTCCCTACTATTTTACATGGTATCAGATTAGGTCGATCCCTCCCTGACTTACCTTCCCTCTTGATCGATTCAATCTCTCTTTATGACTAACTCGATTTTAGAAGTTACTTCTCTGCACAATTCTTGTTCTTCTGATTTCCTATGTCCGAAACATCCCTTTCCACAATCATATCCTATAAACTCAATGGAAATAATTATCTCCCTTGGTCCCAATTCATGCGGATGTATACCATAGGAAGAAGAAAGGCTTCCTATCTATCAGACTCTGAATCTGTTCTAGATGAGTATGATCTAGCCTATTCTAACTGGTTGAGTGAAAGTACCATGATCATGTCATGGTTGATCAATTCGATGGTTCTTGAGATTGGAAAGAATTTTATGCTTGGCAGAAATCTGGAATGCAACCAGGGATACTTACTTCAGTGTTAATAACATATCTGAACTCTTTGGAGTTGAGAATCAAATAAAAGATCTCAGACAAGGAGATCTGACTGTCACACAACAGTTTTGAGTCCTCACCAAATGTTAGCAGCAAATTGATTTGTACGAGGCTAATGAATGAAAATGTAATGATGATATTGGCTTCTACAATAAACTCAAAAATTATAGGCGAATCTTCCAATTTCTTTTTTGGTCTAAATGAGGACTTTGATGGCGCCAGAGGCAGAATTTTAGCAACAAAACCACTCCCTCTTGTTCGTGAGGCTTTTTCAAAAATTCGGAGGGAAGAGAGCAGATGTTCCTTAATGATTCAACCAGTGGTGGTAGCTGATGCGTCTGCTCTTTTCACTCATTTCAACTCTAAAAGTAAACATAAAAGGGGGAGACCTTAGTACACATTGCAAAAGGGTTGGGCATGTGCTGGAGTAGTGTTTGAGGCTGCATGAAAAACTTGCAGATTGGAAACCTCCTAAAACACGATTTTAGAAGGAAGCACATCTTGCTTCTCCTGATTGTTCCTCCAGCTGCTTTAGCAAGCAGCAGATTGAAGAACTTCAGTTGTTGTTTAATCGTCTCTCCTTTTCATCTACTCCTACTGCCTTGACAACTAATGAAGGTACCGTGTGTTCCTTGCCTACAACTAATTCCTTAAATTGGATAGTGGATTCTAGTGCCTCTGACCGTATGACAAGGGATTATAGTCTCTTCACCACTTTTTGCAAACAAAGGTCATCTTCTTCCATCAAGATTGATGATGGTCCTCTTTCCACAGTGATGGGCAGTGGTTCCATTCGTTTAAGTGACACTCTAGTTCTTTCTAATGCCCTCTATGTTCCCAACATTACTTGCAATTTATTATATGTCAGTAAATTGGTTAAGGATGCTCATTGTGATGTTTATTTTGGGATTACTGGTTGTGTTTTCCAGGAACAAGACTCGAAAATGGTGATTGACAGTGCTAGGCTGCATAATGGCTTATATATCCTTGACGGTTTATTCTCTTCCAGCTCTTCTACTTCTAGTTACCTTTTGACTTCTATTTTTTCTTCTAGTTTACTTTCAAATGATGTTATGCTATGGCACTTTCGATTAGACCATCTTAATTTCTCTTATCTTGCTAAGTTGTTCCCTAAGCTTTTTATTAATGAGAAACCATCTTCCTTTTTCATGTGAAGTGTGTCAAATGGAAAAACATACTCGGCAGCTTTATGTTTCTACTACATTGAAACCTACTTCACCCTTTTCTATTATACTCAGTGACATTTGGGGCCCTTCTAAAGTTAAGAGTATTTCAGGGTCTAGGTGGTTTGTGTCCTTTATTGATGATTACTCTCGGACTACATGAACCTTTTTATGAGGGAAAAATCTGAGGTTATTGCAATACCTTCGGGGGATGCATTACTTACTGCTACATACCTTATCAATAGAATGCCTAGCAAAATTCTAGGGTTCAAGGTTCCTATTGAAACACTTTTGAACCAATTTCCTCATTTTAAGCCCTCGTCTTCTGTTATTCCCTTTCGAATCTTTGGATGCACAAGTTTTGTTCATGTGCACAATAACAATCGAGGGAAACCTAATAATAGGTCTATTTGGTGTGTATTTATAGGGTACTCATCGAGTCAGAAGGGTTACAAATGTTACTGCCCCACTACAAGGAAAACCTATATATCTTTTGATGTCACTTTCTTTGAAAATCAACCTTGTTTCGTAGGGACTGATATTCAGAAAGAGACATACACATAATTTTAGTCCTTATACAACCTACAACCTATTGTTACCTTACCTATCCTTGATACTCAACCTATTGTTTCTTCACAACATTCTGTTCCTCCAAATAAAATTGTGATTGTTGCTCCTAATAGCCCAATGGACATACCCTCCCAGTCAAAACCATCTAGTCCATATACAACACCTCCTTCAACACTTAAAACCATACCACATATATTACCAAATATTGTGACTCCACAACTTGTAGATAAACAACTTAGTGTCTATACAAGGGAAAAAAGACCTTTAACTGAAGCTGTTAGTCAGCCTAACACCTGCCAAGCGCTAGTTTTAAGTCCTACTGCTGAAGAAACAGATGGTAATATTACTCAAGACCCTACAACTGTTAATTTGGATGATTTTTCTATTGTTATTCGAAAGGGGTAAGGAAATGTACTGCTCATCCTATTAACAAATTTTTGGCCTATGGAAAGTTATTATGTGGTTTTAAGGCCTTTGCAGCCAATATTGACAGTGTGCATATTCCTAATACAGTGGAAGAAGCCTTTGAAAAACTTGAGTGGAGGAAGGCTATTGAAGAGGAAGTCAAATCATTGCAAAAAAACAACACCTGGAGTTTGACTAATCTGCCAGAAGGGGAAAAGGTCGTTGGGTGTAAATGGGTCTTTACAGTAAAGTACCATTCAGATGGGAGTATTGAAAGATACAAGGCAAGGCTTGTGGAAAAAGGGTTTACTCAATCATATGGAGTAAACTATCAAGAAACCTTTGCACCAGTGGCAAAGTTAAATACCATTCGAGTGCTCCTTTCAGTGGTTGTTAACAAAGACTGGAAGTTGCATCAATTGGACATAAAAAATGCATTCCTAAATGGAAGTCTTAAGGATTAAGTTTATATGGAAATCCCACAAGGTTTGAGGAAAATACAGCAACATCGACAGTGTGCGAACTTAACAAATCCTTGTATGGATTGAAGCAATCCCTTAAGGCATGGTTTGATAGATTTGCTAAGGCTATGGTAAAAAAAGGATTCAAGCATAGTCAAGCAGATCATACCTTGTTCAGAAAGGTTAAACTCAATGGTAAGACGACTCTCCTAATCGTCTATGTTGATGATATGATCAGGGTTTTAAATCACAGTTGCGATGTTATGTCGCGGTTTTAGACAAAAGCGGCTGAATTGCGACGATTGCAGACCATTTTTACCCCAATCGCGGTTTCGGATGGCGGTGCAAACGCTATATCGCAAACAATATCGCAGTCATGGTCCGCTTTTTAAATCCTTGGATATGATTACTACTGAGGATGACTTAGAAGAAATAGAGAAATTGAAAATGGCTCTAGCAAAGGAGTTGGAAACCAAAGACTTAGGAAGCCTTAGATACTTCTTAGGAATGGAAGTAGCGAGATCCAAGGAGGGGATAGTTATCAACCAAAGGAAATACATCGTGGATCTTCTCACAGAAACTGGAATGCTTGGGTGTAAACCAACTGAAACCCCAATGGATTCAAATCTAAAATTTAGTAAAGAATGAGGGAAAATCTTGTAAATAAAGAATCCTACCAAAGATTAGTTGGAAAACTGATCTATCTTTCACTTACTAGGCCTGATCTTGCATACTCAGTGAGCGTAGTTAGCCAACAAATGAGTGATCCTCGAGAAAAACACATGGAAGCGGTTAAAAGGATTTTAAGATACTTAAAGTTTACACCAGGGACTGAACTTATTTTTAGGAAAAATCAAGACAGAACAGTAAAAGTTTACACAGACTCGAGTTGGGCAGGTGAACTAACAGATAGAAGATCTGTGAGTGGCTATTGTAAATTCGTATGGGGTAATTTGGTCACATGGAGAAGTAAAACAAATTGTGGTGTTTAGAAGCAGTGTAGAGGCAAAATTTAGAGCAATGACCCTTGGAATTTTTGAAGGAATATGGATTAGAAGACTGCTCATCGAACTGAAGTTGAATGAAAAATTAGAATTTGAGATTCACAGTGACAACCAATCAGCAATGAGCATTGCTAAGAATCCTGTACAGCACGACAGGACCAAACACATTGAAATATATAGACATTTTATCTATGATAAGGTTAATAATGGGGAGGTAAACTTCACTACATTCCTACCAGGAATCGGCTTGCTAATACCTTCACAAAGGCACTTCCAAGAGTAAATTTTGATGAGTTTTTATCTAAACTGGATGTATACAACATATACACACCAGTTTGGGGGGAGTGTAGGTTAGTACGTGAATATCTTATGTATTTAATTATGTATTTGTTATTTATAGGAAGTTACCTTGTAGTAGGATATCTTTAGGAATATTCTTTAGGTCTATATCTACGGTATTTATTATAGAACATTTTGTTGCCTACTTCTCAGTTTTGCATATGTGTATATATTCTGATGATTATTCATCAATAAAGTAAGAGAGTTTTTCCCTACTATTCTACAACCTTTTCTATCAATTGCATAGTAGATGAATTACGAGCCCCATTGACGGTGTGTAACAAAATTTCAAGATCATCCACCTCATTGATATCTTGCTCGCCTTCATAATCTCGTACTTCAATCCAAAATAACCTTTTATATTTGTGTTCCAAGGAATAAGACTCGTCGCAATTATAACACATCCTCTTAGCTCTTCTTTCTGACATTTCTATCCGTTTCAATCTCTTTATAAAGGGTGCAGAAGAACCTACTTTGTTGATGTTTCCCACCGGTTTCATTGGTTGTCCCCTCCCTTTGCATTAAAGCTCTTAGTCGTTGGAATGGTTGGATTGCTGCTAACAATTTGAGACCTGTTGTTTACGTTCTAAAGCTCGAGCCATGTTCATTGCAACTCCAAGGTTTCCCGGACGTTGCTTCTCAACATCTCTTTTAAGCTCCTCTGCCAACCCTATAGTGAAGAGATTTACTTGTTGTCGCAGTTTATGATCAAAAGTCCTAGCCAACAATGATTGAAATTGGCTTGATATTCGTCTACAGTCTATGTCTGTTTCAAGTTGGCAAGTTCCCCCAAAGGGCTCTTGCTCATATGTGGCCCAAACCTCACATGACAACATTCCTTGAAACGCCCTAAATCAAAGCATGCCTCCCCTTTTCCCCTTTGATCAAAGAGATGAAATGCTGCTAAGCCCACCTTATATCATCTTCATTAGTACATTGATTGCCAAAAAAATTCTTGCACTGTTTTAGCTACCCAAAAGAATCTAAAACACCATTATAGGTGGGAAATTCCATCTTGGAGTATCGTGGCACCATAGACCCACCTTGTTGCGAGGCTGAAGTTCTTTTTTTGTCTGTGCTATTGTGCTCTCATTTGATATTTCTCTTCGAATATCCTTTGCTCATCTTTATTGAATGAGATAACTTGACCATCTTGTCACGGACCGTTCGTCGTGACACGCGGGACCGCGCGAGATGCTTGCTGGTTGTGCTTAATGTAGGATGTGTGGGATAGCATTAAGGGTGTAGTACGTGCCGTACAGCCGTCTAGTCCTCGGACTGGCGCGTTGGTAGGCACCACACTGGTCGGGAGCTGTCCCCGCTTCCCTGATGAGTCCATGGGAGGACGAAACCAGTGAGCATCGGAGATGGAAAAGGCTTAGCCCTTGGCTGGTAATAGCCCTGGGTTGCCGCACGGGTAGATGTCCCTGCGCCAAGACTCTGACCCCGTGACAAAGTGGTATCAGAGCCAGGCTGTGTGCTAGCTGTGAGTTTGCCAAGCGCCCCAATGTTGCGTAAGCGAGTCAATCCGTGGACGAACGCGTGTAGCTCGCACTCCGACTGTAGGGGTGTTCGCAAGCGGGTCAACCGGACGAGCGTGTGTAGCTCGCACTCCAAACCGTGAAGGGGTGTCCGCGAGTGGGTCCTCTAAAAAGAGATGAGATGAGGACGGGTAGGCAGGAAGCCATAGCGAAAGTTCGCCAAGCACTCGTGGCCAAATGTGCCGTAGCCTCAAGTGAAGAGGGCGAGCAGGCAGGGAATTGCACACTAGATCCAGGCCAATCAAAAGAGGGAAAGAGCTTTCTCCCCATGCACGAGGGCGTGCATGAATCGGGTGGGGGAGAATGTCACGGACCGTTCGTCGTGACACGCGGGACCGCGCGAGATGCCTGCTGGTTGTGCTTAATGTAGGATGTGTGGGATAGCATTAAGGGTGTAGTACGTGCCGTACAGCCGTCTAGTCCTCGGACTGGCGCGTTGGTAGGCACCACACTGGTCGGGAGCTGTCCCCGCTTCCCTGATGAGTCCATGGGAGGACGAAACCAGTGAGCATCGGAGATGGAAAAGGCTTAGCCCTTGGCTGGTAATAGCCCTGGGTTGTCGCACGGGTAGATGTCCCTGCGCCAAGACTCTGACCCCGTGACAATCTGCTCCTCTAATGCTCGATGCCTTGTAGCCATTTGTTTCTTGAAATCACTCAGCTTGTTTGACAACTGCTCTGCGTCACCATGACAGAAAGCTCTTATATTAAGATGTTAAGAGCCTTGGTGTAAGTTCTAGTCACAAGTTTAGACGCGGTAAATTTTTTCTCTAACCTATGGTTAATGAGAATAACTTTTATAATAGAGTAAATGCTTTTTTTATTGAATATTGGCAGCCTTTAATAAGCCTTTAGTGACAAAGGAAAGAGTCTTAATAGACATAAATAAAGATCCCTAACATATATGATCTTGACTAGCAAGACTAAAGTTATAAAGGATATAAAATTTGATGCCCTTTAAGAGCTCAATAAGCCCCTTAAACTTTTATTAAAAAACAATTCAACCCTAAACTTTTTTGCACTCAATTAAGCCCTTAAACTCAAAATAAAAAAAATCAATTTAGTCTTTTGACCGAGGTTGATTGTTAACTTTAACAATTTTTAATTTTTTTACAGATGTCGCAACAAGATAATGCTACTTGACATTTCTTGGAATTTTTAATTTTTAAAATATATAAAAATTAAAATAACAAATTAATTTTTAAAAAAAATCTAGAAATTTTCTAAAAATTATTTTAAAAATATAAAATATTTTTTAGTTATAAATTTATTTAATAATAATAATTTCGAAATATTTAAAATTTGTAAAAGAATATAAAAATTTTAAAATATATTTTAATAGTATAAAAATATTAAATAATTTTTTTTTAAAAACTTTGAAATATATTTTAAAAATGAAAAGTTTTTTGATAATATTTTAACGGTTTTTAAATATTTTAAAGATTTAAAAACAATTTTTATTGTTTTATTTTTTTCAAATTATTTTTTTATAATTCTATAATAATATTTTAAATTTTTTTTAAAAATTTATCTTTTGAAAATTTGTTATTCATTATTTTTAAATAAATTTCAAAATTTCAAAAATGTTTTTATATTTTTAAAATAATTTTTACAATTTCTCGAATTTAAAAAAATATTTTTTGATATATATATATATATATATATATATATATATATATATATTAAAAATGAAAATTTAGAACTTTCAAGAAATACCAAGTGACATTATCATGTTGCGACACTTGTCAAATTTTTTTTTTAAAAATGTTAAAGTTAATTGTAACAATTGTCAAAGGGTCAAATTAATTTTTTTTTGAATTTAAAGACTTAATTAGGTGAAAAAAATTTAAGAAATGAATTAATTTTTTTTAAAAAATTTAGAGGCTTATTGAATTCTTAAGCCATTATTTATTTATTGCCTTTCTTCTCTTATATTACTTTCCAATAAATGCATCCACGTCATAAAACTTATGCATGTACTGAGTTCTAGTGTTGCTACTATTTAGCATATTGTTGTTGCATGAAATATAGCGATAACTTCTGCTGGGCGGTAAGTACATCCACCTTCCATGTAAATGTACATACATATATATATATATATATATATATATATATATGTATATGTGGATAGGATCCGTGTACACAGTGTAAAACTTTTTAAATTTTACACGTTTTTTGAATCGTTGGATGAGTTATGTTGAGTGGATCGGAAGATCGATATTTACCAAGAGGGGGGTGAATTGGAAATTTAAAGGTTTGTGGTGGAAATTGGCAAATTAAAAATTGATGGACAAGAGATTTAGAGTGGTTCAAGTTCCAAATGAACTCTACATCCATACCTTAGTCTCACTAAGGATTTGCAACAATTTCACTTAATTGATCTTCCCCTTTTCTAGGACAAGGAGGCAACCCTTTACAATTTCGGTTGATTTTTCTACCCAAAAATCAACTCAACCCTCACACAAGTGAACAAAGGAATTTGAAGGCTAATAAGATATCTCTCAATACAAATGATAGCCCCAATACAAGCACTCAACCCAATTTGATAAAATATGAATGAAGATTACAAATTGAGAATTCTACACAAAGTGGGATTTTTGCACAATTGCTTGATTTTGATGTTTGGATGTTTGCTTTTGGATCAATAGTTATTGCTGATGCTTTTGGATGTCACTTTTATACCTTCTCATTGATTTCTAGTCGTTTGGGTGGTTGGGAACATAAATGGAGCCGTTGGAACCCTCTCTTGCCACCATAAATGCAGTCTGCACCAACCCGTTTCGAAACGCGGGGTACCTGTTTTGGAACGGACCAAAATAGAAAGAGCCGTTGGGGTGCATTTAAGAGCCCGTTTCGAAACACCTTAGGGCCGTTTCGGAACGATTTTGCCACTGTCAAGGGTCGTTTCGGAACGGTCTTATCCCGTTTCGAAACGCCTTAACGACTTTCAGAAAATCAGTTAAAACACATAACGGTCATATTTTCAAAATAAAACCTAGCTTCTGTTTCGAAACGAGTTGGATCCGTTTCGAAACGGAATTGCTACTGTCAAGGGTCGTTTCGGAACGGGCATGATCCGTTTCGAAACACCCTTTTAATCTTCTAAAATTCAGAAAATATTTGAAACCGTTAGCCCTTTTTAAATCACATATGAAGAACAGTTTCGAAACGAATGATACCGTTTCGAAACGAGGTAAAGTGTTTCGATACACGTTTCGGAACGGTGGTCGACAGTGAGGAAAACTTTTCGAAACGCCTGAGGGTCGTTTCGAAACAGGAGCTTAAAATTCACTGTTTTGACTTGAAACACTTAGAAAAATATTTGAAAAGATTGTTTTTAACTTGGGCATAATCTTAAAATTATATAGGGATATTTTGAGGACTTAAAATTCGTTTTGACTTTTTCAGTTTAGTCCTTAGGTTTTTAGTTATATCAAAATTAAAATATTTGTTTCACAATCTCCCCCTTTTTGATATAACAAAACCAAAGTTAGAATTTTTGAGAATTTTGAAAGTTTTGAAAATATTCTAACTCCCCCTTAATTTAAGATAGGTTTTTAAAGTTAAAAGAAATTTTTGATTTGAAATTCAAGTTGTAAACCTTTAAAAACCTTTTAAAATTTAAAACGAATTTTAGTGTGGCTCTTAAATTTCTTCTCCTCCTTTTTGTTAGATCAAAAAGAACAATAAAAGCTCATAGAGAAGATAAAGGATTAGTACCAATAAGCAATGATAAGCAACCATAATATTAATTCATAATCAAAATATCCAAAACATAAAGCAAACATTAAGTTCAACATAAAATCCCAAATAAAAAAGCCATAAGCATAGGTCCTAAAACATGAGAAAACATAAAGATGCAATCTTAATCCTAAAATGCATAGATAATATGATATGATATGGTATGAAGATCCTAGGCCTCGCCATCATCATCCGAAGTATCATCATCGCTCTTGGCTTGAGAATGGTGAAACTTCGTCCATTGCCCATAGAGCGTAGAGAAGGATAGGTCCAAGTTGGAATGAGAAGTCTCAAGAGTAAGAAGGCGATCCTCGACATTCTTCAAACGATTGTCCATGGCCGAAAAACGATTGTCCATGGCCGAGAAACCTGAAGCAATGCTAGTGTCCAAAGCATTGAACCGCTCGGTAATGAGAGCCGTGAGGGCTTCATTGTTTGCAACTTGAACTTGCGGTGGAGGAGAAACGGGAGGAGGAACCGCTTCTCTATCAACTCTTTCCCAAACACCATTCACATATGTGAACTCGGACTTGCGAAGGGATGACTCACCAATCTTGGTCTTGCGAGGGACCGGAGAGTCGTAGGTACAATCAATACCAAGATCATGAAATAAGGCGCTCAAGACTATGCCATACGTAAAAGACTTCAACTCATTTGTGTCAATAAGCTTGATATTATTGACTATCTCGGTAAAGATTATCTTAGGCACATTGGGGCGCTCACCCTTACGGAAACACTCTAGCCAAAAATGATCAGTGTGACGGATATGAGAGTATTTACCTCCGGAAGGACGAATAAACCAAGAAACCATCAAGTGAAGAACTCGATCGTGCACATCCAAATGAAGTGCCTTACCGATGAAAGTGCCAAAGTGGCGTTCATCCTCAAGACCCTCATCCTTAAGTTTAAGAGCAGACTCCAAAATAGCAACATTAACAACAACCCTTCTGCCTAATAAGGATGATTCAATTCCTATAATCTCGGTTTTGGTCTCATCATAAATAAAACGAGCATTAAAGTAAAATATGAGTACCATGTTTTTGTAGCAAACATCCGGAATGCTCAAGAAATACATGAGATTCCACTCATCCAAACGAGCGAGATAACGGAAAAGGAATCGCTCGGAATTGAGGAACTCAAGATCAATGACACGTTCTTTACGAACCGCGAAATCCTTGACATAAGAGAATCGAGCACGCGCCTCCGGATTTTTAAGGGATTTCTGAAAAAGCATAGTGAGATTCGGACGAATGCTCGAATCACCGGATTGAACGGCTTTGCGCTTCTTGTTAGCTTGATCCGCCATCTAAAAACATTAAGCAAGTGTTTTAAAATTAAGTGTATGCATTGATATTTAAAATCAATCCAATAATAAATCCCACTTAGGTTTTTGAAAACAAAATTAAAATAAAATAAAATAAAAACAGTTTAAAAAAATACGACTGAAAATTTTTATATTCTAATCAAAAATATTGAGATTTGGAAAAAAAAAATTACAAGATATTGAAAACCCACAACTAAAAACATATAATTTATACAAAAATAAAATTTTGTAACCTAAGATTCGAACATAAATTGAAAGAAAAAGAAAAATAGAAAAATTACCTTAGTTTGGGATTTTGGATGATTTGATTAAAATCCTTGCACAAGATTGATGAAACTTGCTTAGACTTGAGTTGTAGAGTAAAACCCCTCACAATTTTGTGAAAATCAAAGAGTTTGAGAGGGTATTTATAGGGAGAGAGGCGGTTTAGGGTTTTAAGAGTTTGATAAAAAGTTTACTTTATCATTAAAAGCCCTAATTTAAAGCAGTCCGCGATGCCGTTTCGGAACGGTCAAGACCGGTTCGAAACGGGCGGCTAGGGTTTTGACCATTTTTAGACCATAAGCTGACCGTTTCGATACGGTGTTGACTGTATCGAAACTCCTTTGACCCGTATCGGAACTTGTTTCGATACACACCTTGGCAGTAGCAAAAACGTTTCGGAACGCTTGTGAGGCGTTTCGAAACGCCCTTCTCTCAGAACAGGATTTAAGGTATCCGTATCGAAACTGGGTCACCCGTTTCGATACACCTGGGCCTGGAAGTGCAGATGAGGCTCTAAAAGTGCAGAAAAATGAAGTTTTAAGAGGCCTAACATGCATAAATGTCATGAATGAGCAGGCAAAACATATTCAAGCATAAACATACTCCCCCTAACTATAAGCATGGATGAAATTAGGAGTTTAAACACATAATCATGGCATTTCACAAGATCAAGCATATTTAAGCACAAAAGAGGTCCTAAAAGGTCAAGATAGGCTAGCTAGACCTAACTCTCTCCTAAGGGACCAAAAACGCTCTTTGTCTAAGGGTTTTGTAAAAATGTCCGCTAATTGGTTCAAGGTGTCTACATACTCTATAACCACATCTTTCTTAAGGACGTGATCTCTAATGAAATGATGCCTTATTTCTATATGTTTGGTTCTAGAGTGTTGGATGGGATTTTTAGTTAAACATATTGCACTAGTGTTGTCACATTTTAGGGGTATGGTTTCAACTTTAATTCCATAATCTAAGAGTTGTTGCTTCATCCAAAGGACTTGAGCATAACAACTCCCTAAGGATATGTACTCGGCTTCGGTGGTAGATAAGGCTACACTATTTGTTTCTTAGAGAACCAAGATATGAGCATACTACCTAAGAATTGGCAAGTTCACGAAGTACTTTTCCTATCAATTTTGCAACCCCCATAATCCGCATCCGAGTAAGCATGAAGGTTGAAGGTAGAGTCTCTAGGATACCAAAGGCCTAAACAAGGAGTGTCTCTAAGGTATCTAAAGATTCTCTTAACGGCTATAAGGTGAGACTCTCTAGGACTAGCTTGAAACCTAGCACACAAGCAAACACTAAACAATATATCTGGTCTACTTGCGGTAAGGTAAAGCAAAGATCCAATCATGGAACGATAAAGCTTAGAGTCAACACACTTACCTCCTTCATCTTTGTCAAGCTTTGTAGATGAGCTCATAGGAGTGGCTTGAGGCTTTGCATTCTCCAAGCCAAACTTCTTGAGCATATCCTTTATGTATTTTGCTTGGTTGATGAAGGTGTCATCCTTCTTTTGCTTGATTTGGAGTCCCAAAAAGAATGAGAGCTCCCCCATCATGCTCATCTCAAATTCACCTTGAATTAACTTAGCAAACTCTTGACAATGACATTCATTAGTAGAACCAAAAATAATATCATCAACATAAATTTGAACTACTAAGATGTCATTTTTATACATTTTTATGAAAAGTGTATTGTCCACCTTACCTTTTTCAAATCCTTTTTCAATCAAAAAATTTGAAAGCCTTTCATACCAAGCTCTAGGAGCTTGTTTTAAACCATAAAGAGCTTTGGTAAGTTTGAAAACATGATTTGGAAATTTTGAATCTTCAAAACCCGGTGGTTGTACACTTCTTCATTTATAAAACCATTTAAAAATGTGCTTTTAACATCCATTTGAAAAAACTTGAAATTATGATAACATGCATATGCAAGCAACATCCTAATGGCTTCCATTCTAGCTACGGGTGCATAGGTTTCATCAAAATCTATTCCCTCTTCTTGAGTGTAACCTTGTGCTACAAGTCTAGCTTTATTTCTCACAATGTTACCACTCTCATCTAGTTTGTTCCTAAAGACCCATTTAGTTCCTATTGTAGATTGATTACTAGGCCTATCAACTAATGTTCATACATTACTTCTCTCAAATTGATTTAACTCTTCTTGCATAGCCATAATCCAAAAGTCATCTTTCAATGCTTCTTTTATGTTTTTAGGCTCTATGCATGAGATAAATGCAACATGGTTCATTAATCTAAGAGAAGAATGAGTGGTTACCCCCTTGGATGGATCACCCAAGATTTCACCATCTTTGACATAGTTCAACTCCCTTGGGTAGCTCACTTTCTTTTCCTCAATGGCCAAGTCCTTCAAGGCATCAAGAGGTGGATCTTGTGTGTCTTCCTCTTTTGGTTGAATCTCATCCTCCTTTGAAGTTTGACCTCCATCAAAGGCATTTATGATTCCTACATCATCATCATCACAAGAATCCTTCCTAGGAAGGAGGTTATCATCGAATACAACATGAATAGATTCTTCTACTACTAAAGTTCTTTTGTTAAATACTCGATAGGCTTTAGAGGTTAAAGAGTAACCTATAAAAATGGCTTCATCACTTTTTGCATCAAATTTACCTAAGTTATCTTTTCCATTATTTAAAACAAAACACTTACACCCAAAAGGGTGAAAATAGCTAATGTTAGGCTTTTTAGATTTTAAAATCCCATAAGGTGTTTTCTTTAAAATTGGCCTAATCATTACTCGATTTACAATATAACAAGCGGTGTTTGTGGCTTCCGCCCAAAAATATTTAGGTAAATTATTTTCACAAAGCATAGTTCTAGCCATTTCTTGTAAAGTTCTATTTTTCCTCTCAACTACCCCATTTTGTTGAGGAGTTCGAGGAGCCGAAAAATTATGGCTAATATCATTTTCATTTAAAAAATCTTCAAACCCTAAATTTTGAAACTCGGTTCCATGATCACTTCTAATGTGTGAAATTCTAAGTTCAAGATCATTTTGGGTTAATTTTGAAAATGTGATGAATTTTTCCAAAGCCTCATCTTTAGTACTTAAAAAGAGAAACCAAGTAAATCTAGAAAAATCATCGACTAGCACAAATGCATAAGATTTACCACCCAAGCTCATAGTCCTAATTGGCCCAAATAAATCCATGTGAATTAATTGTAAGCATTTACTAGTAGAAACATCATTAATGGATTTAAAGGAAGACTTATGTTGTTTACCCTTTGAGCATGCATCACAAATTTTATCATTTGAAAATTTTATTTTGGGTAAACCTCTAACTAGATTTAGAGAGACTAGTTTTTCTAAAACACTTATGCTAGCATGTCCTAGCTTCCTATGCCACAACCATGCATCATTTTCATTTTGAGCAACTAAGCATGTATGAGATGTATGTATGTCATCTAAATGCACCATGTATATGTTTCCTATGCGATGACCTATGAGCATAATATTATTAGATTTAATGTCAACAATTTTGCATCCATTTTTATCAAATAAAACATTAAATCCTTTATCACACAATTGACTTATGCTCAATAAATTGTGTTTAAGACCATCGACATATAAGACATTTTCAATGAGGATAGTAGAGTGATTACCTATGGAGCCAATACCTTTAATGTGGTCTTTGGAGTTGTCACCAAAAGTTACTACTCATCCACCTTTTGGCTTTAGATCCATGAATCGACTCTTGTCTCCGGTCATGTGTCTCGAGCATCCACTATCAAGGTACCATGAGTTTTGACTTTGTGCCTTGGCCTTGTAGCAATGCTCCCCCTACAAACAAAGATATTAAACTTTGGTTTTTGGTACCCAAATCATTTTGGGTCCATGAGTGTTAGCTCCCAAAACCTTGGTTCCCTTAGGAATCCAAGATGACATAGCAATAATATTATTAGATTTTACAAGTTCCTTAGGAACCCATACACTTCTAATTCTTTTAGCTCTACTATATCTAGGGTAGCTACCTTGTTTGTAGTAATTAGTCTTTTTCTTAGGTTGGTGTGTTCTAGAGGATTCTCCTACTTCATGCTTGACACTACCAACATTTTTTAAAGACTTTTTGAGCTCATTTAGCTCACCCAACACCTTTTGGTGTTCACTATTACATTGAGACAAAAGATTATTAAGATCAACATTTTCATCTTGAAAAAATTTAAGTTCATCTTTTAATCCTAAAATCTTTTTCTCAAATTTAGAATTAGCTTGAGTGAGTGAGTCATTTTTCTCATTTAGTTCTAAAATGATTTTCTTGTTTTTAATGACGGACTCTTTAAACTTCTCAACTAATTCATCATATACCTCTTGTAACTCATCATATGCATCATTTAACTCTTCATATGAAAAATCTAAAGTAGATGAGTTAGAGGTTACCAAGGAGGAATCTTCCTCAAGTGCCATGAAACAAAGATTAGCCACTTCTTGTTCGTCATCCTCCGATGACTCCTCATCACTCCAAGTAGCAAGCTTGGCTTTGAGTCTTTTCTTCTTCTCAAAGCCCTTCTTCTTGAGTTGAGGGCACTCCGAACGGATGTGGCCGGGTTGTTTGCACTCATAGCAAATGATGGGATCCTTTCCTTCTTCTTTGTTCTTCCCTTTGAAGTCCATCTTTCTTTGGATTTTTCTACCCCGGTTGGACCTCATGAAGCGTGAGAACCATTTGGCTATCATAGCCAATTCTCCAAGTTCATCCTCATCACTAGATGAGCTCTCATCAAGTTGTGAAGCTTTAGCCTTGAGAGCTATACCCATCTTCTTCTTCTTCTCAACCTCAAGCTTCTCTACTCTTTTCTCTTCTTTCTTTTTCTCATCTTCCCTTCCTTGCTTCATGATCTCATGAGTAAGTAGAGAACCCACAAGCTCATCAAGCTTCAAAGTCTTCAAATTCTTTGCTTCGATGATAGTGGTTCTCTTCCCATCCCAAGATTCGGGAAGTGAATAGAGTAGCTTCCGGACAAGCTTGTCTTCCGGTATGATCTCTCCATAGCCCTTTAGACCATTGACAATCGTGGAGAATCGATCAAACATCTTTGACACCGTCTCATCGGGCTCCATCTTGAAGTTTTCATAACTAAGATTGAGAAGTCCAATCTTAGTTTCTTTGACATCATTGGTGCCTTCATAAGTGGTCTCAAGAGTGTCCCACACTTCCTTGGCACTTTCAATTGATGAGACCTTCGAGTAGATGTCCGAACCGAAAGCACAAAATAGCATGTGGAGAGCTTTATCATTGACTTGAATCTTTTTCCTCTCCTCTTCACTCATTTCGGCTTTCTTCTTCAACACCATCTTGCCTTCACCATCTTGCTTCAATGGAATGTATGGCCCATCCTCAGTGACATCCCACACAAGATAGTCACTAGACTTGATGAATAGACGCATTTTATTCTTCCAAAAAGAATAGTTTTCACCATTGAAGAAAGGAGGCTTTGTGGTCGATTGTGACTCGTACATGCCGGAACCAGAGGTTGAAGCCATCTCTTGATATGTTGATGATCACACTCTTCCAAGGATCTTCTCTTGTGGTTGTTAATCCTCAAAGAGTTAAGCTCTGATACCAATTGTTGAGTGGATCGAAAGATCGATATTTACCAAGAGGGGGTGAATTGGAAATTTAAAGGTTTGTGGTGGAAATTGGCAAATTAAAAATTGATGGACAAGAGATTTAGAGTGGTTCAAGTTCCAAATGAACTCTACATCCACTACCTTAGCCTCACTAAGGATTTGCAACAATTTCACTAAATTGATCTTCCCCTTTTCTAGGACAAGGAGGCAACCCTTTACAATTTCGGTTGATTTTTCTACCCAAAAATCAACTCAACCCTCACACAAGTGAACAAAGGAATTTGAAGGCTAATAAGGTATCTCTCAATACAAATGATAGCCCCAATACAAGCACTCAACCCAATTTGATAAAATATAAATGAAGATTACAAATTGGGAATTCTACACAAAGTGGGATTTTTGCACAATTGCTTGATTTTGATGTTTGGATGTTTGCTTTTGGATCAATAGTTATTGTTGATGCTTTTGGATGTCTCTTTTATACATTCTCATTGATTTCTAGCCGTTTGGGTGGTTGGGAACATAAATGGAGCCGTTGGAACCCTCTCTTGCCACCATAAATGCAGTCTGCACCAACCCGTTTCGAAACGCGGGGTACCTGTTTCGGAACGGACCAAAATAGAAAGAGCCGTTGGGGTGCATTTAAGAGCCCATTTCGAAACGCCTTAGGGCCGTTTCGGAACGATTTTGCCACTGTCAAGGGTCGTTTCGGAACGGTCTTTTCCCGTTTCGAAACGCCTTAACGACTTTCAGAAAATCAGTTAAAACACATAACGGTCATATTTTCAAAATAAAACCTAGCTTCTGTTTCGAAACGAGTTGGATCCGTTTCGAAACGGAATTGCTACTGTCAAGGGGCGTTTCGGAACGGGCATGATCCGTTTCGAAACACCCTTTTAATCTTTTAAAATTCAGAAAATATTTGAAACCGTTAGCCCTTTTTAAATCACATATGAAGAACAGTTTCGAAACGAATGATACCGTTTCGAAACGAGGTAAAGTGTTTCGATACACGTTTCGGAACGGTGGTCGACAGTGAGGAAAACGTTTCGAAACGCCTGAGGGCCGTTTCGAAACAGGAGCTTAAAATTCACTGTTTTGACTTGAAACACTTAGAAAAATATTTGAAAAGATTGTTTTTAACTTGGGCATAATCTTAAAATTATATAGGGATATTTTGAGGACTTAAAATTCGTTTTGACTTTTTCAATTTAGTCCTTAGGTTTTTAGTTATATCAAAATTAAAATATTTGTTTCACAAGTTAAAACGAATGAATGAAATTAACAGTAAATGTGTGAAGATTATCACTTGAAAAAAGAGAGTAAGGAGTTAATCTGAGTCATCCATTCTCCCTATCTAACGATCCAGAAAACGTGTAAAACTTAAAGAATTTTACATTGTGTAAGTTGATCCTAACTTATATATGTGTGTGTGGGATAAGATCAAGTTACACTATGTAAAACTAATGAGTTTTACACTAATTAATATATGTTGGATCTAAATAAATGAATGGCTTAGATTACATTAAAATTTACAACCCATAAACCTAAAATTTTCCTCACTCACAGTAAAAAAAAATTTCATCTCCTTCTTCTGGTCAGATAGTTCTTTTTGTGTGAACTTTGTGAAGTACCCATTTTCTCTCCCAATCAAAAGCTATATAATTGTTTTGGGTTTCTATTTTTTTTCCTTAAATTTAGATTTTTAATATTTTATTGTGGTATAATCTTGTTAAGATTTTTTATTCTCATAAATTAGATTCAATACTACTTGAAAGAATTGGTCACAAGCATGTTATTGTAATTCTAGATTCCAGTAATATAAATTTTTAACTAAAAGAGAACACCTGTAAATTAATATTAGTGAAAAAAATTGGGACTTCTACACAAAACTTGTCATTACAAAATTTTATTCTTTCAAAAAAAATTGAGAAAACAATTGTAAAAATTGTCTACATATGTATTAGTTGTCGTTGTTCATATTCCCAATAAGCTATACTATATACATATACTTTAGTTTTAACAAATCCAAAATATTGTTTATCTTTAGTCACAATTATTCATCAAAATTTTTATAGGAATTGATTTGCTAAATTTAATTCTAAAAAATTAAGTTGTAAAAAAAGTTATCGCACTTTTAGATGTTTCAGAACCATTTTAGATGGTGAATTCTAATTTATTATTAATGAAAATTTAATATCAATGGATTGAATAAAACAAAATCCATATTTTACTTTATATACCATAAATATTTTAAATGTTAATTTTTTTCTTATGCTCATTTCAATCTTGGTATATGGGTTATATTTTATTGTTAGTTTAAGCATATGTATCATCAATAGCTTGTATTGTTTGTACTTTACGGCTATCTAACCGATGGAACAAATCTTTTTACAGACCTTATTTTCTAATGAATTCGAATAGAATATGTCACAAATAATTTCTCAGATTTCAAAGCAATAACTTATGGCGTTAATAGTTTGCAGATTTTGGAATGACTAAATTTCTACCTTTGATCGGTCTAATTTAATTTCTCCATTCCCATCGTTTTACGAAAGGAATTAATGGACGATACCTTTAAATATACTGCTGAGGCTAGATCATTTGTATCAATTTCACAATTTGGTCTAATTTAATAAAAATACTTACTAACAATCAATACAAGTTTGATTTGTTTTTATCTTCATTTAATTTAATATTTTTATTTCTATTAGGTTATGTATTCACTTACTTTTTTTGTTTCTATTTATTTTAACAGATTACAGAAATTTCATTCGTAGTTGATATTCAACTTATTAGTGATCAAAATTTGAAATTGGGTGAGAAATTTATGTAGTTGATGAAATGCACACTACAAGAATATAGGTTTTTAGTGACAAATTGATAGTGACTGAGAATAATTTTGTCACAAATATTAACTTTTTGTGACAATTTTTTTGTGCGGCACAATTAATATAAGTAATTGTGACATAATTTTATTTGGTCACTGTAACAGTAGTAATTGTGACGATTGCATTTTTCACAAATGAATTCTTACTATAAGTATATAATTGTGACACAAAGTTTATTATCACTAAAACTTTGACACATGATAGCGACGATATGTGAAGTGGTCACTATTATTTCATATTTTTTGTTACAATGAAATTACTTGTCACTTAAAGTTTCACTTTTTGTTGTGATAAATTTTGTCACAAATAAAAAAATAAAAGTAATGACAAATTAGACATTGTCACAATGATAAATTTGTTTTTATAATTATAAAAAGTAAAGTTATCATAAACTAGTTTGTCAAAAGGTAAAATATTTCTATAGTCTATACTATGTGTAAATTGTTGTTTTAGTCAATTTATTTTTGATCAACTTTAGTCCTTATATTTTTCAAATTTTAAAATTTTAATCATAATCCTAACGAGACACCAGCAATATGACTAAATTACTAGGACTGAAAATGATGAAATTAAAGAAAAAAAATTAAATAAGCAACTTATGTATAACAAATTAGCTAAAAAAATTAACTTAACATATTTAAATACGACCATTCATGTGAGGATAAAAAAAAATTCAAAATTTAAAAAGTATAGAAATTTAAAGTGACCAAATTAGAGTACAAAGACTACTATGTGATTTTAGCATAATATATGATAGATTTTTTTTTTTTGAAAATTTTAACAGATATATTCCATTTTGATTAGTTTTTTCTACAGAAAAAAAAAATCTAAATGGTTTCTTCAACATACGTACTTCGTACAAGAAACCATAAAAAATTAGGTAAATTATTATTATAATAATGTGTTATAATTAATAAATATTTTTAAAATAAATAAAATTAATTTCAATTACAATTAAACCTAAATATTATTTTTCTTTCAAAATAGTATAAAATTTCTTGCCTAGCCTAGTGGATAAGTATTGCACTCTCGCCCTAAAGGTTTCAGGTTCGATCATTCTTGAAATCATGCATTGCATTTATTTACTAAAAGTTGATATTTGAATATGCTACATCATCTATAATTAAATTTCAGTGAACTAATGAAAACTTAAAAGTTTGTGGACTAAAATGCAAAAGCTCGATTAAATTTCAGGGATAATTAGTGATTAGTTTAAACCCTAAATAAAATGGTTACAACTAAAAATATAATTAATTTTTAATTATTGATAGTGACGACATATTTTAGACACTATTTAAATATGTAGTGATAGAATGTTTGTCACTAGTAAGAATAACATTAGTATCTAAATTTTAGTCACTATTAATAACCATTTGTGTCAAATAGTGTGGTCATAAAAAAACATAACTATTGTGACGAAATACATGAAAGTTGTCACTAATATAATAGTGACGGAGTTATTAGTGACGACAGGTGACGACTCAGAAAAATAGTCACTGTAAATTTCAGTGACTAAATTTAACACTTTTTGTGACTATTTTCAATGTCACTACAAATGCATTTTCTTGTAGTGGCAGTTTGGCTCTTTAGATGAAGCTGAATACTTCTATAAAAGTTTTGCTAAGGAGCAAGTTTTGGATTTCGCATTCGATCAAGCAAAACAGCCTCTCAAAGTGATGCGATAGTAAGTCGAATTTATGTTTGTTACAATGAAGGCTCATACAAGAAAAATTTACTGAGGAAAATGACAGCCACAATAATGTCAAGATAGCTAAAAAATAGATGTTCGACTTTAAGAACCGGATGTGGAGCATTTTTTAAGATAACAATGGTAAAAGAAAGTCAAAAGTTAATTGTAAAATCATTTTCAAATGAACACAATCATTCTATGATTAGTCCTAAGAGTGTGTCTGATCTTAGATGTCATAAAAAATGACTCCAACATTTAAGAGCCTTGTTGAAAAATTTAATCAATAAGGAATTTCTTCAAGAAAAGTGATAGCATTGTTTAATAGTGCAGATCAACAATTTACAGATAGAGATTGTTGGAATCATCTTAGACATTTTTGGAGTAAAAATTTAGATGTTGGAGATATCCAAGATGTTTTATGTTATTTTCGGAGAAAACAAACTGAGAACCCTAGTTTCTTTTATGTAATTTAATGTGACGGTGAGGCTCGTATGATAAATTTATTTTGGATTGATGCTTGATCTCGGTTAGCATATGAACATTTTGGTGATGTTATTACATTTGACACCACTTATATGACTAATAAGTATAGCATGCTGTTTGCTCCTTTTGTTGGATTGAATCACCATTGTCAATCAATTTTGGTTGGTTGTGCTTTACTGCAAGATGAATCCGAGCAAACTTTTATTTGGTTATTTGAAACTTGGCTTGAGGCGATGTATAGAAAAGCACTGGTATCAATACTTACTGGTCAAGATCTAACTATAGGAGCTGCAGTGAAAAAAGTGTTTCCAAAATCTCGCCATCGTCTATGCCTTTGGCATATAAAGAAGAAAATCCTAGAAAAACTTCCTCATATATATTATAAAAATCATCTTTCAAATGTGAACTGAAGAGATGCATTTATGAATCATTTACAGTGGAAGAGTTTGAGAAGCAGTGGAATGAATTGATAATTAATAATGGGTTAGAGCAAAATGAATGGCTTCAAGGGTTGTATGAGATTCGTAATTCTTGGATTCCAGTTTATAATCGGAATACTTTTTTTGCAGGAATGAATACTGCCCAAAGGAGTGAGAGCATGAATGTTTTTTTACTCTTTTGTCGATTCAAATACAACATTGCAAAAGTTTGTAATGAGATATGGGAAGGCAGTTGATAGTCATTACTCTAAAGAGAATAAAGAAGATTTTGAATCAAGGCACAAGTTTCGAATTCTTAAACTTGGTTCTAAAATGAAACATCATGGAGCATCAGTCTATACAAAGAACAATTTTAATATTTGTCAACATGAATTAGTCAAAAGCAATTAATTTACAAGACAAAAGGTAAAAAAGACGATCTTGCTATGAATATAAAGTGTCAAGTTGTTTTGATACTCGTGATAGCTTTCTTGTTCATCTGGATTTGGACTCTAAGGTTGATAATTGTTTATGTTGCCTTTTTTAGTTTCAAGGTATCTTGTGTAGACATCTGCTAGCAATTTTTCATTTCAAAGATATTTTAGAGATTCCAAGCCAATACAACTTGAGACACTGGACAAAAGAACAAAATAAAGGTTGTGGAATTTATAAAAATGGACTCGGTCTTGAAGTTGATGATGAGAAATTAGTCGCTATAAGAAGCTTACATGTTTGTCGTCTTGTAAACCGATTATTTCATTTTGCTGAAAAATCTGAGGGAATATATAAAGTCATTGTTGGAGACTTGGACCAAATATATCAAAAGGTTTCTATGATGGAAACTCAAGTGATTGGTATTATGGAGAAAGATAGTGGCTCAAGCCAACAATTAATGAGTGAAGTGCTTTCTGAGGCAGTAGAGAATCAACCTCATTATATTCCTTTGACAACTAATATTGGTGATCCAAATGTTTCTCAAACTAAATGGAGAAGAAAAGGTGGTTAAGAGTCTCAGAGTGAAAGATTCAAAAGTGGTCTTGAGATAACATTGACTCATATAATTGTGAAAAGACAGTCGTGTCAAATTTGTAGAGGATATGGTCATAATAAATGCAGTTGTAAAGGAATGCAAAACTCAACAAATATGTTATCTCATAATGTAGAGTGAAAGGTATAAATCTTTAATCATTTTAGTTTTTATATATTCATATGAAAATATTTTAATTTGATTATTATTATTAATTTTTTTGGGTTAACAGTCGCTTGTTGATAGAGCGAGTTGACATTGATTATTATCATTATAGACGGGGTGTTGGAAGCATAGGAGCTTTTCTCATTTTTTATATTTTTATTCTAGGAATAATTTATTGCATACATTATTTTTTGAGAATCGTTGTTGAGTATATTACATATTTGCATAATCTTTTAATGATATATACGTTAATCTACACACATGACACTTTGATTATGCCTTCTCATAGCCTATATCGACATGTTGGGCATATTATTTTAAATATGAATAAAGGATTTGACTTGAAATGATAATAAGAATGATAATAAGAATGGTAAATACATTTTTCTTATAAATAAATCAGAGAATTAATTAATATCATGTGTAAAAGAGATTGAAAAACACATTTAAATCTCATTTGTGTGTTAAATCCAAGCTTTGATGTTTGATCTAACCTCTCGAGAGAAAAAAATAAATTAGTAATCCATGATTCAAATAAACCTCAAATCTTTAATAAAGGTTGATGTTTACTATTTAATATTGCTGGTTTCAAGCAACATATAGAAAGAATTTAATCAAAACTATTATTGATAGTGATAAAGAACGATTTATTAAAATTAAAGAAATTATAATCTTATGTAAGGAAGAATATATCGACACTGCAGCTAAAATAGGCATACAACGAGACTACACTGCATATTGCAAAAATTCAAAGGTTAAAACAAAACGTGACAAAGAGAACACTTCAACTTAAATGCACAAAATAAATTCTGCTGAAGATCGCACCAGCCCAACACGAGTTTGCTCTTCTAAAAAAAGTCATTAAACTCTGCAAAATAACAATGTCACCAAAATGCCTTAAACAAGTTTAGCTATGAATACCAGCTTTACCAATGCATCTAACATTCTGTTATAAGTTGTTTTGGTGTACTGTGTGAATCGGTATTTTTTTCTCTGAATTAACCATAATGCATGACTATGTTTTTGGGATCCGATCGTTCGAACGTATAGTGAATGAAGTATATCTGCAGATAAATCTGTTAGAGATTCTAGTTTCTATAAGCACATAATGCTCTAACATAAGACAATTAACTTAGTTGACACATTAAAACAATGATACCTAAAGGAATCATTACAATTATTGGTGAAGTTTTCTTTTATGGTATATTGACAAAAAAAGAACAAGAGATTGCATAGCTCATTGATTCAAGCAAATCATCTCTTCAAATAACTAAAGAAACTATTAAGGCTTGTTAATTATAATGTAAATAAATCTATACAATTAGCTAGAACTTGGGGCTTGTTCCACGAGGTTAGGATATTGTAAAGTATAGATAGTGTTAACTAGTGAGAGTGTATATGCTTTAACTAGTAAGAAGAAATAGGTTCATAGGGGCAATCATTGATTGCATAAAGGCGTTTTCTTTATGATTGACTATGTTTCGAAGCTTATACTATGCTCATCCCCATTCTTTGAAACATGATTAATAAATGTAAATGGAGCAATCTTACCATGTATCAAGATTAGATTGAGTGTAAGAAACAATTTAATATCAATGAATTGAATAGAACTGAATGCTTATTTCAGATTTTGAAGACTTTCAAAATCTGTAAACCAAAACTAATTATATAACTGTTTTATAAACAAAGAATTTA
This sequence comes from Hibiscus tridactylites, assembly GCA_958450335.1. Classification (NCBI taxonomy): domain Eukaryota; kingdom Viridiplantae; phylum Streptophyta; class Magnoliopsida; order Malvales; family Malvaceae; genus Hibiscus; species Hibiscus tridactylites. Next base: position 16,712,755 of record OY288279.1, on the reverse strand, counting down.
CTTGTGAAAATCTCAGATTTTTAAGATTATTTCATGACACCTAATAAACAAATAATATGTAGATATTTTTTTTCTTTTAGCTAAAAATTGCTATTACTAAAATCTATATAACATGTTTGTGGCCAATTCTTTCAAGTAGTGTTGAATCTAATTTATAAGAATAAAAAAAATAAAAACTCTAACAAGTTCATACCATAATAAAAAAATCAAAATTCTTGTGGATAATTGTAACTAAAGATCGACAATATCTAGGATTTGTTAAAACTAAAGTATATGTATATAGTAGCTTATTGGAATATGAACAACGACAGCATATACACATGTAAACAATTTTTACAATTGTTTTCTCAAATTTCTTTGAAGGACTAAAATTTTGTAATGACAAGTTTTGCGTAAAAGTCCCATTTTTTTCACTAATATTAATTTACAGGTGTTCTCTTTTAGCCAAAAATTTATATTACTGAAATCTATAATTACTAACATGTTTGTAATCAATTCTTTCAAGTAGTGTTGAAACTAATTATGAGAATAAAAAAAGATAAATATCATATACACAGGCGGTGAAAACTGAAAGTTTCCACAAGCGCCTTAGTTTTATGGTATAGAGACTTAGTTTAGGGTATAGGGTTTAGGGGTTTAGGTGTAGGGGTTTAGAATTTAGGGATAGTTATTTAAATTTAAGGTTTAGGGTTATAATTAAGGGTTTATATGTTAGGGTTTAGTTTTTAGGGTAATATGGTGTGGATTTAGGTTTTAACCTATAAACCTTAAATTATAACCTTAAACTTTAAATTTAAACAACTATCCCTAAATTCTAAACTCCTACACCTAAACCCCTAAACTCTATACCCTAAACTAAATCACTATATTCTAAAACTAAGGCGCTTGTGGAAACTTTCAATTTCTACCGCCTATATATAGAATATTTATCCATAAAAAAATCCCTAACAAGTCCATACCACACTAAAAGATCAAAAATCTAAATTTAGAGGGAACAATAGAAACCCAAAATAATTACATACCTTTTGATTGAGAGAGGAAATGGATACTCCACAAAATTCAGATAAAAAGAACGATCCGACCAGAGGAAGGAGATGACGAGTTTTATGGTAAAAAAGAAATAAAGAAAAAAATAGTTTTACCGTGAGTGAGGAAAATTTTATGTTTATGTGTTATAAATTTTATTACATAAGTCATATTCATTTATTTAGATCCAACAGATATTAATTAGTGTAAAATTCATTAGTTTTACATAGTGTAACTTGATCCTATATATATATATATATATATATATATATATATATATATATATATATATATATATATATATATATATATATATATATATATATATATATATATATATATATATATATATATATATATATCCTTGTTTTCTTAATAAGATTTAATTCATTCATATTGTAGTACGTACCAAATCAACTCCTTGCTATTATCTTCTGAATATGTATGTCTATATTACTGAAAGAATATTCACATTGCAAATATTGTTTGGCAGGTTAGCCTTATGTTTGCTACTCTTGAAAAACTTCCAAAATATGCTGATATTTTTCTTTTAGAAAATTATGCGGCATTTCAGAATAGGTCTGCATCTTCTTTTTTTCCTATGGCTATGGATATTTACTCTTGTTTCTCGAGGCCAATTTTTTGTTCTTTCCTTGCACTCTTTACAGCTTGTATGACCTGGCCAATGTTGTGCCCACATTAGCAAGCAAGTGAAGCATGTACACGTCATATCAGTATGATAATATACTATGTAAGTTATCCACCTTGGTGGCTATTTTAGTTGCTTCATTATTGTTAGGCAGTGACTTGGTCTTAACAATTGTTTTCTCTTTATTGATCAAAAAAAGAGAAAAACAATTGTTTTCTCTTTGCAGCAATTTTAACCATCGAGGATTTAATGTTCACAAATTCAGCAGAAGAGGTTGTGAATAGTTTGGTTTAAGATTTATTTTTATAGTATTGTTGTTAAAAAGTGCTTTTTTAAATAAATAAATGAAGTTTTTAAAATTTATACATTTGGCTTTAATTTTTTTATTTTTTATGAATTAATGCTTAAATTTTATAACTTGTGTCACTCTAAAATTTTAATGTTTTTATGACTTGTACTCACCATAAAAATATTTTGATTGATATTAGGTCCGAGATATATATTTATTTAGTTCATATATTTCGATCAAACTATACGAACCCTAGCCGCTTCATTTTCTTTTTTTTTTCTAGTCGCTTATTTTTTTAGTTTTGTCTTGGTCGGTGGCGGCACCAATTTTGGTGTTGGTTGTCGACTGTCGATGTTTCGTATCCTCCATATTTTTTATATTTCACTTTAGTTTGTTATTTTCTTTCAGTTTCATTTTTAATAAAAAAAATTGTTTGGTTTCTTCTTTTCGCATATTTGTACAAGTCTGTCTGCCTTTGTGGCACGCTTTTACTCTGCTCTTGTGGCACGATTTCTCTGCCTAATGGCACGTTGTTCGCCTACCTCTGCGGTAAATTTACGGTTGTGTGGAGATTCTCACGTCACTCGTGCCTGATTTGTGATTGTCGGTGTTCTTTCAAGGTTAGATTTCCTTTTTGTAGTTGTTTGCTGATGTATTTATATTTGTTTTTTCGAATCAGCATGTAAGTTTGCTTTGGTTTGCTCGTCATTCCATTATCTCAAAAGCGTCTAGTTGGATAAGAACAAACGAGTATTATTGACGGTTACTGAATTACTATAAATATGGACATCAAATTTTAAAGAAGGCTTCGATTATCGTTGCGACTTCGATTTTATTTTTATTTTTATTTGAGTTTTTGGTGGACATAGTCCCCAAATTTCCCCCTTTAAATGGTTACATTGTCAAAGTTATACATCTTTTGTTTCAATAAAACTCAATATCGTTTTAAGGTCAAAAAAATATTCGACAAATCAACTAAAAAATATTAGATAAATCATGATTAGATGCCGACCAAGCATCACGTATTTCGTTCTTTTAACACACAGAATGATGCAACAATTGCAGGCTGATTTACCTAATCATGGATTTATATTTCCGTCAACCCTTTTTATAATAATTTTTATCATAGATTTATATTTCATACACGAGCGATAAAAACAAAAAAAAAATTTACAAACATTTGAGTTTTAAAATTTAAAAATTTAGGCTAGGTTTATGTTAGAATTTAAGAGTTACAGTTAGAATTTAATAATTATATGTTAGGGTTTAGGTTTATGGTAATATGGTTAGGAATTTAAGTTTTAACTCAAGCCCTAAATTCTAACCCTAAGTTTTAAATTTAACCACACCCCTTAAATTCTAAATTTCTAAACATAAATTCTTAAACATTAAACCCTAAACTAAATAATTAAATCATAAAACTAAAACGTTTTGTTTCGTGACCATGTATGAAATAATTACTTATTATTTGTCTTTCTAATTATGATTATCAAATTATTCGTTCATATTAATGAAATCCTCACCGGCCGCCACGTCAACACACACAAACAAGCAGGTCGAGTTTGATCAAATGGAGCTTTCCATGACGTTCAAGTCGCTGTACGTCAAGCTGCATGCATATTATAATTGCAATGTCGCATATATATATATATATTCTTGAGATAGGCTATTATATTCTTGCAATGGCAAAAATCCAAAACCAAACCATTGCACTTTTTCTCATTTCGTGACTTCAACTTATTTCTTTTAAGATTTTATATGTATCCGTTTGCGGTATATAATATTATATATTTTCAGTAAAACAAATGATGGTGAATAAAAAAATCAAATAAATTATTTATTATCAGACGAAATTATAATATTTGGACGGTTAATAGTTGACAAGAGCTTTTAACTTTACCCCTGACCGTATCTATATTTGCATGGATACGCCATATGTTTTTAGGTAATGCTGAGCACTTCTGTTTAATTATTTATTTGGTTCGTCCAAGTTTAGGTTTGGAAAAGAACCCATTTCTTTTTCCAAATGACGTTTGGTTTTAGCGTGATTATCCTATTAACTTAATTTCTAGAAACCTGTCGACATCAAAGAAGAAAAGTCGGAAATATTTAGATAAAAATGAAAACTAACAACTTTTGGCTAAGGTTTTATGATGATATATTTTTGGAGTGCTTAATCACGTTATTTTTTTTTTGAATATGCTGGTGCGATGCAAGGGTAGCATCTGTTCAACTTTCTAAGTCTTTTCAAAGACGGCACACACAGCATGGCATAACTGGTGTTCGAACCCGGGTCCCAAGGGATGATAAACATCTACCTTTGTCACCGGACACAAAGGGATGAGCTTAATCACGTTATTTTTATTTAGTATTATCATAGTCATATGTATTATATTCATTAATCCAGTGATTCAAATAAAATATTGCATAAATCCATTATGAAGACAGTTCTATTAACTTAACATATCTCATTCATAATGTTAGAATTAAAACCTTTAACTTTATTTAAAAGATGTAATACTTCATCTTAATAAACCAATCGATTTAACCTATAATTGATTGCTTAATCACATTATTTTCCATGTCAGTACACCCCTTCATGACTTTAACAATTTGAGGTCAATTATTTTAATAAAAAAAAAAAACTGAATCCCTTTTTGCCTTTTGGCATGCATGCTGGCACTTTTTTTGTCCCTTCGAACATATATTCTCAATTTAAAATTAAAAACTATATGAATCCATCTATTGATTTTTAATGAAAAAAAATTGTTATATCTGAAAATTTTAAGTTTAAATAGTTTATTTACACAATGTATTATTAAAAAACTAAAATTAATAAACATATATTATCTCATAATCACACCAAAATGTTAAAAAAAATAAAAATTAGCCCCAAATTTATAAGGTTTTAATAAATAAACGGTAAAAATCCTCTTGGCCACCTTATTTTGGAAAAGTTTTCTTGTAGTCTCCAAAAAGTAAAAAAAAAATTAGTTAATAAAAAGATGCATGAAACTACACTATGATCCTTTTAAAAAATTACAATTTAATCTCCCCCTCCCCCTTACTCTCTCGAACAAATTTCCGACTTTGCCCATGATTGTTAGACATTTACATGTTGTATATATAAATAATTATATTTATCCAACAAGAAAAATAGGCGAATGTCTTTATTTTTTAAAAACTATTAATAATCGAACCGAAATCAAAATTTCATATGCATAGTTTAATTAAAATTGAAGTTCGATGCATATAATTGCACTAAATCAAAATTGATGTATTGCATTGTAAATTAGAACAAAGTTATCATGTGTATGGTTATAATTATCATGTAACTCAATCAAGAAAAGGAAAATCCAGTAATAAAGGAGGAAGAAGCACTTTCCACTCATTTACAAGCTCTTCATTGTTTGCCAGCCCTACGAGCACTCTAAAAAGTAAACTAAACTAAAATTGAAATGAAATGATCGTCTTCGTATTGAGCTTTTGTAGCATCTAATTCGAATTAGTCAAGTAATAAATTTGATACCGATAGCATATAAAAAGTAAAAAGACTAACGTAAAATACAGTGAAAATGTTTCGAAAGAAATATTATTAATTGTAAAAATTAGCAAAAAAAGAAGATAAACACGTTTAGGTTAACTTCACTTACCATGCACGTAAAGGTTGTCCCATTACTGGCAGGCATTAACCCATCTTACTAATGCTCAATTTACTGCTTTCCCACCTTCTTATTTTCGTCCATCAAAAATCTCTTTTATACTCATGGACGAAATCATGATCAGGAATTGGAGGTAAAATATAATCTTAAAAAATGAAAGAGACAAATTCATAATTAATCCATATTTGTTAAAAAATTATATTAAAACAAAGGTAAAAAATTAAACATGTTAGTATAAAGAGAAGAATGAAAAAAAATATCAAGATCAACTCATCTTATTCATGAATCAAAGCAAGGTTTATATACAAGTATAAAAACTCTAATGATAGCTCATCTAGACAAGTTACAATTCAGCTAAACCTACAACTGTCAAGATCTACTTTGACTATACAACCGTTAATATACTTTCAACCTTTTCCTTTTATGAAAAAGAAAGATTATACAACGGTTAATATACTTCTAGCCTTTTTCTTTTTTGAAAAAGAAAGATTAATATACTTGCAGCCTTTTTTATTCTTTGAACACACAACCTTGAACGCTTTAATATACTTCCAGGTTTTAGTCTTTTTCTGAAGAAGAGACATACAGCTTTGAACACCTTGATACACTTCTTGCTTTTGCCTTTTTCGCAGCTTTAATATTTTTTTTTCTTTTTAAAAAAGAAACAACAAAAATAAATTCAAAGAGGATTTTCACATAACTTCTTTCTAATCAAGGTCTAAGTCAGTGACACTTTGAAGCCGAAGCTCATCTGCAAAGAACACTTTCAATTTTTCCTTAAGGCGAACAAAATAAGAGGCTGACAAACGCTTAGTTAGAACATCTACTATCTGATTCAAGATTGGAACATAGTTGGTTTGAAACGATCCATCCATAACTTTTTCCCTTACAAAACTTAAATCTAGTTCAACATGTTTGAGTTTTGCATGATGAACCGGATTTGCTGAATGTGCTATAGTACTCGTGTTATCACATCATAAAACTGGTGTAGAACTGAGCTAGATCCCAAGCTCACTTAATAAAGACTTTATCCACATAGCTTCACGCATGGCATTTGCAAGACGTCTAAGCTCAATTTCAGTTGAAGATCTAGACACTACTCCCTATTTTTTTAAAACTCTATGCTACAAGATTTTCTCTAAGAAACATACAATACCCGGCAATTGACCTCTTATCATCAGAATTAGATTCCCAATCTGAATTAGAAAATCCACTTAATGTAGTTAAAGTATGTTGCATGCTGAAGAACAAACCATGGTCTATTGTCCCTTTTAAATACTTGAATATCCTTCACACAACTTTTCAGTGTTTATCTAAAGGGGTTTGCATGAATTGACTAACCTTGTTAACAGCAAATTGTATGTCTGGTCTTGTAGTACATACATGTTGCAGAGTGCCCACAACTTGTCGATAAAGCTTTACATCTAAACATGAATCTCCATCACTTGCAGAAAGAGGAGGAGAAAAAACCATAGGTGTAGGAGTTGGTACTGCTTCAAACATTTTTGTTTTCTCCAAAAGATCAACAATGTGCTTGTGTTGACTCAAAATGATTCCTTGCTTGACATTTTAAACTGTCATCCCAAGAAAAAAAATTAATATGCCGAGATCTTTTAAGAAAAAAGTTGAATTAATCTTTTTAACAATGGAATCAACTTATATATGGTTATCCCCTGTGATCACTACATCATCCACATATACCATGATATAAACTTTGCAGCCATTTAAATCTTTAAAGTAGAGAAACGTATATGCCAAGGATGTAGTAAATTTAAGCTTTTCCGCAAGAAAATTTTTGAATTTCTCAAACCAAGCACGTGGTGCTTGTTTGAGACCATATAAAGACTTCTTTAACTTGTAGACTAATTGACCTCCATCCTTGCTAAGCTGTTCAAACACAGGAGGTTGCTCTATATATACTTCTTCAGTCAAATCACCATTTTAAAAAAAGCATTATTCACATCAATTTGTCTAAGATTTCACCCTTTGCTGAGAGCAAAACTAAGCATGATTCGAATTGTTACTGCTTTACAACTAGATTATATGTTTCAGTGTAATCAAAACCAGCATGTTGAGCATAACCTTTTGCCACAAGACGAGCTTTACACCGAGCAATACTCTCATATGGATTACGTTTAACCTTGAAAAGACACTTACATCCAAGGGGAATCCTATCAGTTGGCAAATCAACTAAATCCCAGGTGCCTTTATGTATCAAAGGTGTAACTTCATTTTCAACAGCCATTTTCTAATGAGATGACTTCATAGCCTCATGAATATCCTTAGGCTCTTCAGACTTATAACTAAAATATTTATTATGAAAAAAATTTAGTTTAAAAACACCTACTTTTGATCTTGTTTCCATATCTTTCATTTGCTTAGAGGCTTGACTAGATAAAGAACTAGAGGAGCAACATTTTTTCTGAATTCTAAGAATCAGTAGAAATAGAAGATGATTGACAAGAAGAAAGAATAGTATCACATAATACAGTGTTGTTAGGCTGACCAGAAACACCAAGATTAGGAAGACTACTGGGCAGACTGGCAAGACCACTTGAAGAAACAGCTGGAACGAGAGATGGATCTCTTGAGGAGGTTGCTGGAACTGAACTTGATATAACAGGAGCTGCTGGAACTGAACTTGATATAACATGAGCTGCTTGAATTGAACCTGATATAACAGGATCATCTAATCTTGAAGAAGCAACCAACCTTGAAAAAATAGTTAGAACTGAACTTGATGTAACAGGAGCTTCTGACCTTGAAGAAGTACTTGTAGAGGGACTATTACTCCAAACATTTGGACAAAAAAACTTTGCTGAAGTAGAAGTAATTTGCCCACCAATTTTTCCTTCTGTAGAAGAATCTTCTTTTTCCTGATCTTGAAATGGAAATATATGCCCATTAAACTGAACATGTCTCGACTCATAGACTCTGCCATCACTACTAAGACATTTGTAGCCTTTTGTGTTTCACTATAACAAAGAAAGACACACGACTTCGACCGAAATTGTAATTTGTGTTGGTTATATGGCCTAACCAATGGAAAGCATTGCGAACCAAATACACGCAAGGAATTATAATCATGCTTGCTTCGAAACAGCTTCTCATGAGGGGACAACCCATTTAAGACACTAGATGGTAACCTGTTTATGAGAAAAACATAAGTGTAGAATGCATCGGTCCAGTATTTGAAAGGTACTGAAGCTTAAGCCATAAGAGTAAGGCCAAGCGCAACAATATGGCTATGCTTTCACTCAACCATACCGTTTTGCTTAGACGTATGAGGACAATAATTTCTAAACACAACACCTTACTGATTAAAATAAAAAAACTAAATATGTAAACTCAGTTCCATAGTCAGTTTGAACCATTTTAAGCTTACAATTAAGCTGACGCTCAGCAAGTTTGTGAAAAGAGACTACAGCCTTATAAACATCAGACTTTTTTGAAATAAAATATATCCAGGTGTACCTAGAAAAAGCATCAACAATACTGAGATAATAACTAGAATTGTTGGATAACAAAGGTGCAGGTCCCCATAAATCCATTTAGACTAATTGCAAAGATTGATCATAAACAGTAGAAGAATTATGAAATTGTAGTTTATGGCTTTTACCCAACTTACAAGCAACACAAAAAAATATTTTATCAATATCAAAGAAAATATTACATGATTTCAAAAGCTTGACTAGAGTATCTTTAGAGGGGTGTCCTAATCTCCTATGCCATATCTCAAAGGTATTTACACTAGATGAAACATTACAAGCCATATGATCACTATCAACAGAGCTATCCCTAGAACTAATCTCTAGAGTTTTCATAGTACAAGATCTTTCAGAAGCAACAGAACATCCAATAGGCAAAGTAGGAGAGAAGCCATCTGAAGTAGAGTAAAAAATAATTGAATCAATTTTAGCGGGAAACACGCAATTAAACGCCAAATCAGCCGAAGGCTCAGAAGAAATCTTGTAAAGCCCTTCAGTTTGCACCCCTTGAAGAATTACCTGTTAAGTTTCCAAATCCTTCACAGCACAAAAATTAGGATAAAATTTTATATATGTGTTATTGTCTTTTGTAAATTTAGAGACTGGTAATAAATTTTTTTAATGGATGGAACATGTAAAAGATTATTTAACAAAAGAGGTTTAAAAGAAGTATTCAACGAAGAAACCTCAATTTGTGAGATAGGAGTAGTAACACCATTGGCTACTAAAACTTTACTAGACCCATAATAGATTTTAGGGTTAGAGACAACACCTGCATCATGAGTGATATGAGTGGTAGCTCTTGAATTCGGGTACCACGTTGCATCACTAAAGCCAGAAAAATTGCACTCATCAGAAACTGTTGCTAAATTCGCCACAACACCTTCATCGACAAGAGCCGGAGCAAATGTGAACTCATCATATTGAATAGGTTCTTCAACAATTTTATCAGCACAATGACATTTGTTAGCAGAATTCAAAGCCCCATCAAAAAATTGATCAAATCAAAAGAAACGCCAATTGGTAAGATGCCCAAGACGTCCACAGATCTGACATTGAGGTCATGACTGACCACCAAAGGTTTGTCCTCGACCACGATAGACAAATCGACCACCACTATAAGCTGGAATGTTTCCTTGAGATTGAAATCTCTGATCTTGACCAAACCTTGACGAATCTTGAAAGGATCGTTGAGAACAATTAACGACGCCGTTGTGTGTAGTATACTCATTCTAATTAAGGTAACCATTAGAGAAATTGGGACGGGCTACCCTAGTAGTAAACATGCCACTATTCCTTGAGAAAAATTCTTGTTGCCTCGTTTTAGTATCCAAAAGAACATTACAGACACCATCTATTATGTATGGTTGTGACTTGAGGTGATGACAGCCACCACCGGCTCATACTCCAGCGGAAGGCCAGAAAGAATGGTAGATATATGCATCGTCTCTGAAAGAGGATGACCGCAGGCAGCAAGACTGTCGTAAATAGATTGAATCTGAGCCAAGTACCTCTTTATCGACTGATCTCGTTTGCGAAGGCTCTTCAAAGAGCAATGAAGATGCATCAAGTTCGTAGTGGACAAGACCGAGAAGATTTGTTGGACCTTTCCCCAGATATATAAAGTTGTCTTGCAACTAACCAGAGAAGGTAGAATTGAAGACCCAATAGAAAATAATAGCCACGAACAGAGAGCACTATCTTGTTGCTGAAAAGAAACGTACTCATGATTGAGCACCTTAGAACCGCCTGGATCAATAACATATTGAGAAGGTACTTTCAATGTACCATCAACATGATCAAGCAAAGCAGGACTCTCAATAGTGAAGAAAACTTGTTGATGCCAAAGTAAAAAATTAGAATCATTAAGCCTAATGAAAATCATCTTGTTCTTGAAAAGTTTCGCATCGGATCCTTCTGCCATTTGGAAACTCTCTAATACCATGTTAGTATAAAGAGAAGAATAAAAGAAATCTCAAGATCAACTCATCTTATTCATGAATCAAAGCAAGATTTATATACAAGTATGAAAACTCTAATGGCAGCTCAGCAAGACTAGTTATAGCTCAATTAAACCTATAACTGTCAAGATAACAGATTCAACTACTTTGACTATACAACGGTTAATACTACTATTATTGAGAACTTAAATCCCTTTAGTGAGAGAGCTTGTGGCTCTAAGAGACACACCCAAAGTCGATGGATGATACAAAAGATAAAATTAAATATAAAGACATTGGGTTTAGGAGCACAATATCGACATGTTGATGAGTTCATTACCAATTGTCTAATAGATGACACTTCGAAAACTTTTTCGGGAGAGTTGGAAACCCCTCGACACACACACATATATGCACGTTTTGGCTTAATGACAAGAAAAGATGTGTGAACTTTTGGGTCTAAAGTTTAAGCATTGTTTAGTATTTGACCATTTGTAATAGACTTGCACGTTGGAACCTACGATTTTCATATTTATAAAATAACATTGATGGCAATGGATTTAATGCCATGGGCGGATGTAGGTGGGAGCCGGAGGGAATCTTGACTCCCCAAATTTTGGCCATTCATATTTGACCCTTTAATTTTTAAGTTCTTTTAATTTGGCCATTTTAAAAATTTTATAACTCTTATTAAATTCAATTATTTTTAATTAAGTTTCTTTTAATTATTTTAAAATTCTCATTAAGTCTGAAAAAATTTAAAAATCTAGTTAGACCATCAAAATTTTAAATTAAATCTTTCTAGATTTTTGATAATTTTAGTTTAGGTTTCTACAATTTTTAAAATTTTTAAGTAAGGCTCCCGAACATGTTTTGTCAAGATACGCCCAAGTTTAACTCTCAATTAGCTCCATATAGGGATGGAGCCATATAGGTTAGAATGGGATCCCCTCCCAAATATTTTTTTTGTTATAATACTATTTAAGTTTTTTTAGTTTAAATAGTAATTAAATAAAAAAAATTCTCTTAATTTTTAAATTTAAAGACATAATAGACTCTTACCCTTCTGGATGTTTAATCATAGCTTTATCCCTATCCATATATATTATTGTTAAATTTGTAGTAAAATTTTACTTAAAATGAAGGGTAACTAATTAATAAATGAATAAACTTACATCCCTCTGTCTCATTCAATATGTTCAATATTGACTTTTTATGGCCAAATATTTTTAATTTTGACCATAATTATTTTAAAATTTTTAATATTTTTTACATTTTTATCAATAACAAATTTAAAATAATAACGAGTCAAAGTTCAAAAAAAATTGACCAAGAAAAATCAATACTAGACATATTAAATGGGATAGGGGAAGTATTATATATAGGATAAGTATTTGATACATTGGCGGTGAAAACTTTTAGTTTCCACAAGCGTCTTAGTTTTAGGGTTTTGTAGTTTAGTTTAGGGTGTAGGGTTTAGGGGTTTAGGTTTAGTAGTTTAGAATTTAGGGATTGTTAGTAGAATTTAGAGTTCAGGGTTAAAATTTAGGTTTATAGGTTAACACCTAAATGCTCAACATATCACCCTAAAACCTAAACCCTAACATCAAAACCCTTATCTCTAAATTCTAACTATTACCCATAAATTCTAAACTCATACACTTAAATCTTTAAACCTTGCACCTTAAACTAAGTCTCTAAACCCGAAAATTAAGGCGCTTGCATGTGGAAACTAAAAGTTTCCACCCCAGTATATTGGATATATATATATATATATATATATATATCATTGTTTCGAAGCAAACACATTTGATTGGTTGGCCAAGTTGCTTATTTTTATTCTCTTATTTCTCTTAGGTTATGGTTCTAGACCCACTAAGAGCACCCTCTTTCTTTTTCTAGAGTCTCTTTTTTCCTTCTCTTCTAGATAAGATTAGATAAGGTAGGATTTGTCTAAACCATGAAAGGCTTGCAAAGTGGCGACTCCCAATTGGCTCTGCAAAGTTTTTCTTGTTGGTGGTGAAAATAATGAAAGGCGACCCCATGATTGAATACTGGTTGTTGAAAAATTATCAACGCCGCTGAAATACGACTATACGAGAAAAACTGAAAAGATCCCTCCCGATACCTTCGGGAAACCGAATAAACTTCGTATGTCTTTTTGTGTATCCATTTATATGGTTTTACTTATGATTTTATATCACATGTATTAATAATTAATTTTTATTATTTTATTAATAATACACTTGATATAAAATTATTACTAGATCATGTAAAAAGACAGAAAAGAAACTGACAAATTTTGTTCGAGAAACCACACATTAATTGAATAAGTTAGCTCGGCCTGCCCCAGTATTTTGTTTGAACTTTGAAGCTTCAACTTCACTTACCATGCACGTAAAGGCAAACAACAACAAAAAATGTCCAACAACCAGGAGGCAAAAACCAACCCCACTGTATACGGTCAAACAGGGTCAGAAAAACAACGTGAAGAAGATGCAGCATGGTGAAAAGTAAGTTGCATGGCTTGTCAATCAATATTCTCAGTCTCTCAGATTCATCATGTAATAATTCAGACCGGTCAAACATCTGTTGCTTTACATCACTCACGTGTATATCAAGTTGTTTGGTTACATCAAACGGCTTAGATCTTATTCTTCAGATAAGATTTAATGTTGGTCTAATTATGGTTCTACTCCCTGAATTCCTTCAAATGTTTCAAACTCAGTCCTTCAATTTTTTATTTAATAGAAGAAATTGGGATATGTGACCTTTTTAAAAAAGAAAAGTTGCTCACGTGGCCGATATTAGACATGTAGAAGTCAAATGAGGAGTTATAAGATTTTTAATTCTGAATTTGGGGTTGTAAGATTCTTCAAAACTATCTCAGAGAAACAAAGCAAAGGTTGGCTTTTTTTTTTTGCTTACATGGCTTCCATTTAACTTTAAATTTGGTCACGTGAGATTTTTTAAAGAGAAAAACCATATAAATTAATGGAAATCCTTCGACGACATTATCAATTAAACCAAAAGAGTAGAATGATTAAATTTATGAAATCAAAAGTGGACTAGATTTAAAATGTACAAAGAGTACAGGGACGCTAGAAGCATAATAAGACCATTCAAGATCAAGTCATGGTTCACGCGCAGGGACAAAGTTCCAATTTTTTTGATATAGCAGTATTTTCGGGGTAGTTTAAATACCAATCAAATAAGATTTTTTTCCAATCAATTTTAAAATTTAAAAGTTTAGTAAATTTTTATCTCTCGTAATATTTGATCCTAACTTCGTCTCTGTTTATATAGTTCCAAGGACAATTCTAGTCAAGCCTGTAGTTGAGTCTCGGCAGGTGCCCATAATTAAGAGTCCCAAAGATAGTTAAAAAAAAGGTAAAATGACAAAAGATGCCCCCAACGTTTGCATGTTTTGTCATTAATTTGTCCCCCTATTCTTTTTTTTTTTGTCCATATATGCCCCCAATGTTTGCTTGTTTTGTCATTTGGCCCATATTCTTTCTTTTGGTCCAAATATGCCCCCAACGTTTCATTCGTAGTCCAAATATGCCCCCCCCAATGTTTCAATTTGGTCCAAATATGCCCCCGTTAAAAAGAGGCTGTCAATTAACTGACGTTCAACAGTTGATGCTGACTGAACTTACCACGTATTAAGATTTGTTGATGCCACGTCAAATTTTTTTTATAAGCTGTTGATCGTCAGTTGATTGACAGTTTACATCCAACATGGGCATATTTGGACTATGAATGAAACGTTGGGGGAATATTTGGACCAAAAGAAAGAATAGGGGGCGAAATAACAAAACAAACAAACGTTGGGGGTATGTTTGGACCAAAAAAAAAAGAATAGGGGGCCAAATGACAAAACATGTAAACGTTGGGGGCATCTTTTGTCATTTTACCTTAAAAAAACTACTCTCATAAGTTTACAATTGCACAGGCGGCAAGAATTAGGGGCTAATTTTTAAATTCGTTCAATTTTTCCAATCAATATTATTAAGAGAAGCTACCAAAATCTCAAAATGGGAATTGATTTTAGTTCGCAAGATATATATATATATATATATATATATATATATCCATGAGGGTATTTTAAAACAAATCACCGACAATGAAATCATATGTACTAGCGACTAGGTGGGTTCGTCTGTGCATGTGGCTCCCAACCAACCCACCATCAAAATACATCAACGCTTATGACCATAAAAACCAGAGTCTCGTACGACCAATGGGTCACCCCCCATTTGTTGCTGTTTTCAGACAATATTTACGTCCAGTAAATTGGCTTCAACCATACTCAACCTCAAAGCTAGGAAGCCCCATCACGTGGGTGCGCATGCAACTTCACCATTTTCGTTGGGTTTTTTTTTTTCCTTTCTAAATTATAACAGCAAGTTACGAGGAAGAGGGGCCCTAATCACTGGGAGATGCGTTAAGCAACATCCTCTGCTATTGTCTCCTTCAAATTCTCTGTTCGGTCACTTTCCTGATTATTTTCAATATTTAAGGTTTTGATTGTTTTTAAGGTTCTCTTCTTCATTAATGTGTTATAGAATTTAGGTGGTTTTTGATATAATTCTACGCCGACTTGTTGCCAACCTAATAATCTACCGTTTTGAATTCATTGAATGGTTTCGGTGGAGGGGATCATTGTTATCCTTAAGAGACGCGGATTCGAGCAATTTATTTGTGTGATGCGTGTTTTTTGGAGACAAAAAGTAAAAAGAACATATATTACTATGTTCTTACTTCTTACACCAACATATTCAAAAAATTAAAAATAAAACTATAGTTTTATAATAATAAAAAGGCATAAAATAAAAAATGACCCTCAATATTTCATTTTGAATCAAAATAGTTCCTCTGCGTATTAAAATTGTTAGTCAACTAATTGTAAATGGATTGAAATAATGTGATAGACTCACATGACAATATTTTAAAATGTTGACTTGAAAGAATATCACATCAATCACAAAATGATTTTAAAAATTTATATAAAATTTAAAATTATTTTTTTCTACTGACGTGTCATTTTGTCAAATCATTTTATGTTGTTTATCGTTAACTGGTTAACAGCTTCATCCGCATATTGGCCATTTCATTATAAGCATTATTTTGCACTAGGAGTAGATCTTTAAACCAAGTTGGGAATTATTTGGGCACATGCAGCACCAACAACTTTCCCCAAATATTTAACTACTGCCATAGAGTTTTCCAACCAACAACATTACCGACCGATGGGGGTTGAGGCCTGAAAATGTTGGTCACAAATGGCAAAACTTGTTTGGTATATTTGAATAGGAAAAGCCCCACATCTATGTACGATACGTATAGGCCATGGTTTCAAGTAAATACTACATTCATTGTGGAACACCAAATTTTTTTCGCCATATATGGTTTAACAAACGTAGCCACTTTTTGGTTCAACTCAACTTCATTATTTCTCTATTTAATTCTTTTATTTCAATTCACAGTAGACTCGTTAATATCTAAATAAATCGTGATATTATTGATCGAGTTTAATTTAAATGATATTATTATTAGTATAATATACATACGGACGAGAGATTAAATATATTTAAATACTCAATATTTTTTAATTCAACTATGAAGAATGATCGAGGTGGTCTAGATATTATATCAATAAAATACACTATGATATTTATTAATGTGTACTGGTAGTATATGATTTTATATACTATTAAATAATGATGTTTGTTCACTTATGTGTGTGGTACGTTGACTTTGAATAAAAATGAGTATAAAATGACTCGAAATCTATGAAATACAATAACATTTTGTTTTTCCCGTATACTTTATCACAACGCCATAACTGATTTTTTAATTTTTCCTTGTAAGTATTTAATTGGGTAAACTACAATTAAGGTCACTCAATTATGGGTAAAGTTATATTTGGGTCACTCAATTATGGGTAAGGTTACATTTGGGTCACCCAATTATTAAAGGTTACATTTGGATCACTCAATTATAGGCAATGTTACATTTGGGTCACCCTTCATATTTTAAAAAAAAAGTATATTAATTTGTGTATTAGAATAATTGATGATTTTAAATGAAGTATTCTAATGTTAACAAGGGTATACAAGTGATTTGGAAGAAAAAATGACTAAATTAATGTACTTTTTTAAATATGAACGGTGACCCAAACGTAACTATACATAATTGAGTGACCCAAATGTAACCTTTAATAATTGAGTGACCCAAATGTAACCTTTAATAATTGGGTGACCCAAATGTAACCTTACCCATAATTAAGTGACATCTTTTGTAGTTTACCCTATTTAATTCAATTCATTTTAAGTTTTTTTTTTTAGACACTTTACCATCGTTTTTATTACACTTGTTTAGAATTATTTAATTACTAAAATACCATTGAATCTCGTATGAATTATGCAAAAGAAAAGGGCCGGCAAACTTCATTTTCATTGTTAAGGACGTCAAGTTGGTTGACTTCAGTTTTACTCGACTCTCCGGCTCATCCTCTTGTCTGACGTGGCAAGTGACAAGATTTATCAACACACAAGAGGGGAGAGTCGATGAGTGCGCCACCTGTTGCATTAAAAAAGACTAAAGAGTCGTGCATACGGAGGAAGGTCTCGTATCGGCTCGGCTAAGCTCAGCTGTTCCAAAACGACCCAACAAAAAATGGGACCCGCCGTAACAGATTCTGTCCAAATTTAGCAGCAGAAAACTGAAAAAGAGTCGGAGCTAGTTCTCTCGTGGAGCTTAGTTGGAGTTGGACCCCACCCATACTAACCGCCGTCTCTCGCTGTCGTTACCGTCGGCGGTGGAAAATATCAACTTGATGTATACGGAGAAGATCAATTATACTTTTATATACAAATTGGAAGGGGATCTCCTTTACACGCGCAAACCATGCTTAGCTAGAAAATAGAAACTAATCCAAAAAAGAAAATAAATATTGATTTAATTGAATCAAACAAAATACAATAAATAATTCAAAATCAAAATAAAAATTAATAATAAAAACTGAAACCGTTTACTTGTATCCGAATAATAATTTGGATGAACAGATTTATCAAAGTCTGTCAAATTACAATTTTCTTAAGGCATATTCTTTTATTCAATGGTGCTTAAGAAACGTTATACGTCCATCTCCTAAGATACAATAACAGAATGATCACAGCAGTAGCACGTTTGCAATCAGCGAACCGTAATGTCGTCATCCTCTATCACCGAAAAACAGTTTCAAAGATCACATAGACATAATATGGTACTGGTGAATAGTGTAGCGAAACATGTCCACTGAATTGCAACGACAGAGATGATATGAAACACTGGAGAAAGAAAGTAGGAAACAAAAACTTTTTATCTTTATTCACATATACGCTTAAAGATCGAAATAAGAATAATGAGGAAAACTAACAATTTTGTAGAATGCTTCGTAAAATAGATCTGACCACATCGACAAACGAACTATAAAAAGAAATCAAAGTAATAGTGACCACCGACAACCACAAGTTATAGTTGATGCCGTGAGTAAACTATGGATGGACACAAATTTACTATAGAAATAGACGAAAACGTGTCATAAGGGTTAAACGTACAAATATTGAACATGTCTTGTCTATCACGTAATTGACGTCGGTTAACATTTAAAACAGCGATATCATCACTAAATCAACAGGTAATTAAGGTTAAACTATATCATTAAGGGTCAAAATCAAGTTTTTATTTGGCTGTGCTGTCCCTAACATAATATTAATAGTCTGATATCGATATTTCTCTGTTTTTATTCATCATAATAATAAAACATCATATTATTATATTATTATATTGTATTTTTAATTGATTAATCTTAATTGAGTTGTCATTGTTATTCTTACAATATTTTTATAGATCCTTAATTCAATTGTAATTAAGGGTCTGTTTGTTTCACTGTAATTGGTTTTCTTGAAAACGTTTTTATAACTTTCTGCTGTTTGGTTCATGGAAAATAAAAAAGTCAAAGGAAAACCAACTACAGTCAATGGAAAACAGACCTTGTTTCAGTGTAAAATGACTTGCTCATCGATTTTCGGTAAGTCGCTTTCCTTCCTCTCATTCTCTCTACAAATACTAACCTAAACCATGAACCTTAAAACCTAAACCATAAACCCTAAATACTAACATAAACCTTAAACCATAAACTATAAATCTTAAACCCTAAACCCTAAAAACAAACCCATAAACCCTAAATCTTAACATAAACACTAAACACTAACACTAACCCTAAACCCTAAATATTAACATAATCAATAAACACTAACAAAAAACCCTAAACATTAAACCATAACGTAAACCTTAAACCCTAAATGAGCACTTAAACCGTAAACTATAAACATTAAATCCTAAACTTCAAACCCCAAACACTAAGCAATAAATGTTAAACCCTAAACACAAACCCATAAACCTTAAATGTTAACATAAACACTAAACACTAATACAAACCATAAACCCTAAATATTAACATAAACATTAAATACTAGCAACAAACCCTAAACATTAAACACTAACATAAATCATAAACCCTAAATGAGAGCTTAAACCTAAACCATAACTTAACTTTAAACACTAAATGCTAACACTAACCCTAAACCATATATGATAAACCTTAAACACTAATATAACCCTAAACTATAAACACAAAACTCTAAATGATATATCATAAACATAAACCTTAAAACAAAACCATAAACCATAAATGTTAAACCATAAACACTAACATAACCCTAAACTATAAACATTGATCCATAAACACAAAACCCTAAATACTATATCGTAAACATAAACCTTAAACCCTAAATGTTAAATCATAAACACTAACATAAACCTTAAACCTTAAATGTTAAATCATATATATTAAACCCCAAACACTAACATAAACCCTTACCCTAAACACTAACCCATAAAACCTAAATGCTAACATAAATACTAAACCATAAACAATAAACACTAACATAAACCCTAATCCCTAAATATTGGTATAAACACTAAACCCTAAAACCTAAACACTAACCTAAACATTAACATAAACTCTAAACCCTAAATGTTAACCCTTAAACACTAACATAAACCCTAAACAATAAACACTACCCCTAAACCCTAAATGTTAACATAAACACTAAACCTTAAACAATAAGCACTAACATAAACCTTAAACCCTAAATGATAACCTAAACCATAAACACTAAAAGCTAAACATTAAACCATAAACACTAACTTAAACCTTAAATGATAAACCATAAACACTAACCATAAACCATAGACCCTAAATGCTACCATAAACCATAATCACTAAACCTTAAACCCTAAATGTTACCATAAAACCCTAAACCATAAACCATAAACCCTAACTACCAACCTAAACCCTAAATCTTAAACCTTAAATATTAATCCCCAAATGCTATTATAAACATTAAATACTAATCTAAACCATAAACCATAAATGTTATCCTAAACCCTAAACCTTAAATCATGTTTTGGTTGGAACTTGTTTTTACCATTATCGATGCTTGTTTGTGGATTGTTCATGAAATTTTCAGGAAACTCTACCAAACAGTGTAAAATGAATTATACAACATCATCCAAACACCGGAAAATGATTTCTGCAATTAGTTTTCTAACAACTGTAGTTCATTTTCCAGAATTTATTTTCTAGAAACAGTTTTCAGTGAAACAAACAGACCCTAAATGTACAATAACTTTCATTGTGGGATTTTGAATATTAATAACAAACATTTCCTATATTAATTTTTTAATTTACATATATTTTATATAAATCACGGAATAAATGTGTTAAAATCTAATGAATTATAAAGTGATTAATTGAGTTGATTATGTGGGTTAAATGTTATTAGTTCAATTAGAAATGAGTTAGGATTAGACCTGGCAAACTTGACCCGAGACTCGAGCCGAATTATCCGAACCGAGACCCAATTTTGACCCGAACGTGATGATCCGAAGTTGATTTGAAATCCGAAATAAACCGAACCGAAATATACCTAATTTTTTTTGTTGAACCGAAATGGACCCGAACCGAAAGCTGAACCGGATTTCGACCCGATTTTAACCCAAAAATTAAGGTAAAATAAATGAATAATTTATTTTTAATATTACCTATTTTTAACAATATAATAAATAATAAAATGAAGTATGTTTTATTATCTTTTTGTACTATACCATGGAAGAGATCGTTGCTCTTGTCAAAGTTGTGGTATAATAACATTTTATGTCATTTTGGCTAAAAATCAAGAAATTAAAATGAACAAAAATATCATTATATTAAATTAATGACTAAATTACAAAGATTAGTTAATTTTGACTAAAAGTAAATTTTTAGAGACTAAATATCACTATGGGAAGGGAATTTCTATATCTGGAGTCTAAACTGTGGGGATATTTGTGACTAAATTAAATTAAACTAAAACTTAAAGTTGAATATTAGTACTAAAATGTAACATTTTAAATGCAACATGACCTAAAAAGTAATTAATCTCTAGCTTAAAAAATTGGTGGCTTATTTCCCTCCAAAATTTTGTCTTTTCCCTCTCTATTTTTGATATGGATACATGAAGCTTTGATTTAAATATTTAATCAAATTCAAATGCATAGATTAACAAGTTAAATCAGAATTAATCTCATACACCAATAACTCTAAACTAAACCATAAATACTAAACCTCAAACCCTAAACCCAACTCAAACCGAATTGACCCAAAAATTCAAATGTTGACCCAACCCGAAATCGACCCGAACCGAAAGTGACCAGAACAACCTGATTTTAACTCGAACCAAAAGCGACCGATTCAATATTGACCCGACCCAAAAAAAACCTATCCGATTTTAACCCGATCTAATACCTGAACCAAATCTGACTTATCACAGACCCGGATTAGACCCAAACCTGAACCTGAACCATGTAACACCCGTGTTTTGGGGTTAGGAGTTATCCGGGTTTATAGTTCGAGTCAATAAAATTAAATTAAAATAAATTCAACCTAAAATGTGGCCTAATTGAACTTTAGTAAAAAGGGAAGGACTTATGTTGTAATTTGCCTAAAAACTTTTAAAAGGATGACAACTTTCAAATTGTCATCTTCTTCCCCTTTTCCCATTATTCGCCCCCCCCCCCCCACGTGAAATACCTCCCCCATTCCCCAAACTCTCTCAAATTTCAAGCATATATTTCATTCGATTTCAACTTCGATTCAAGGGGTTTTTGAAAGGTAATCACATATTTGAACTCTCCTTTCCATTTCCTATCTATCCATGGTCATTGATTTTAAAACCATGAACTTTTGAAAATTAGGGTTTATATCAAGTTTGGATTTTTAAGGAGGTTTTCCAATTGGTTTTGATAAATTGAGTTGGGGCTTTAGTTAATCACATTAAAATGTGTAACATATATCAATTTGGTTGAATTTTGGTAAAAATCCGAAGTGGGTTCTTAGACCCATTTTTAAGGTGTCAAAAAGTTGATTTTTGGTGGGTTTTAGGGTGTAATTAGAGGGCTGATGGTATATGTATGCTAAGGGGATGATTTGGGACCATTTAGATGTCATTTGGGTGTTTAAAAACATGATTTTCTGCTGGGTAAAATATGAGTACGAAAATGGAGTTTTGGAAGGTTTTGGGTGAGTTTTGGGGTTTGTTTAAGGTGGGAATTGACAGCCCAATGGTAGTACTATGGTTAGGGATTGATTTGGGATCATTTGTGGGTGCAATGGATGTTGGAAACATGGATTTTGGGAGAGGTATTGGGGCTGTCCGAAATTGCTAAGTATGGGGTTTGGTCATGACTTGAAATGTTGGGTTTGATATTTGAATTTGTATTCCGGGTTGATAATTTGATGTTGGGCTGATTTGAGGATTATTTGAATTGTATTGAGGTTGTTTAGAAGCGAGAGCTTGCGTTGGAGAAGCTTCGGGAAGAAATCCGGAAACTTGAAGGTGATGCTTGCTTGATAGTTGAGCTTGGAGGTAGAGGTGAGTGGTTAATGTTTTTAAATTGGTTTTTAAGTGGTTGGTTCGAGCATGTGAACTAGGTTGGGCTTGGTAGACCCACCTAGTGTTGGGATTAGGGTGGTAGCCTAATCCTAAGCTTTAGTTAGAGACCTTGGATGTACTTTTTAATTGTTGTTATGCCTCATGATGATTATGTATAATGAGATATACATGTATGTGGAAGTATGGCCTAATGCATTGATTACATGTATGTTGATGACAAAAATAATGTGGATATATGATGTGATAATTGCTTGGATGATATACATGTGGTGTTGAATTGTGAAATGAGGTTATGTTGTGGATTGCATGATTTTGGAGAATCATGGTGAGTACGTGCTAGGCATGGAATTTATATTGAAATTGATGTTGTAAAAAGTTGTGTAGTTTGATTTATATTGGCACTAGTATGCTTGGGTACAATGATCGATCATTAGGATGGGTGTGCACACAAATTGAGTCAAAACGTACGTGGCCTTGGTGGCGTTAAGGCACCAAGGAGGAGTACGGTGATGTAATATTCCACCGGAAGCTTTTATATATTTCTACGTGATGATGAGTGGAATCCCATCCGTAGGGCATGTGGCGATGAGTGGAATCCCGCCCATGCAAGGACCGGTGATGAGTGGAATCCCACCGAGGTAATGTTGTTATTGGAAATGCGTTCCAACGGGTTATCCGCGTATTCGGGTCATAGCTAGGTGCCAATATGAGGTTGTATGTATATACCAATGTGGGATTATGCTTATGTGCTTATATGACATGAAATGTGATTTCCTTATGAATTGTTATATGATGTGGTTAATGCTTTGGATTATGTATCATGGTAAGTTGAACTTATGGTTGTTGAGCATGGCATAATGTTGACTATATGTTCATGCATCATGTTCATTTTGGCCTTTGCGGATTGGAGGTGAGATCATGCATTTCATTTTGGAAATTGCTCGTGCTTGGACCCTGCATTGTCGAAGGTTTGTTTTATGAGCTTACCCTCACTAAGCTTTCATGCTTACGCTCTCTTTTGTTCGACAATGCAGATAAATAGCTTGTGGGTGGCAAGGGCAAGGAAATGTCTCCAAGTGTTGCTTTGGTGTGCTCAATGTATGAATTTTAAGCGATAGAATGTAATAGTTAAGCAATGGGATAGGTGTTGTGGATTTGTACTTTTGCTGGTTGTTTAGGAGCATGTTTAGACTCTTTAATTATGTTGTTTTGATTGGCTTGTTGATGCCATGTTTGAATTGTAATCCATGCCTAAATTGCTTACCATGAATGTTGACTATGTGCCCTTTTGAGGTTGCCCTTGTGTTTGAATGTTGAAGTATGAGACTTGAGTGCTTAAATGTCATCTTTGATTCAATTGCATGATTTCCTTGAAGTATATACATGTTGGGTGCTTGTATGGCTGTAATGTGGTATGTAAATGTTGTAAGAACGTTTGGTTGGGCTAGGGAAGTCTTAAATTGCATTTGGACTCGAGTCTTGTTCGTCTTAGCTGAGTTTGGAAGTTTTTGCTGTGCAGGGGTATCGATACGGTTGGTACGGTATCGATACCACCTTCTTGTTTCAGGCCTCGTGTATCGATACACTTGAGAGTTGTATCGATATTATTTTGGTCATTGGAGCTACTGTCCAGTTCGGTATCGATACCGGCCTCTGGTGTATCGATACCGTCAGCTTAGCGTTGACCGTGGGAAGTCAACCGCTGGGGAGGGTATCGATACACTCCATGAGTGTATCGATACGGTCTCTACGGCTTGACTTTGACCCGTTGACCTAGTCAAAGGGGTATCGATACACCCCTTAAGCGTATCGATACCGCCTGCAATATAAGTATAAAATTAGGCTGTAACATGTTAGTTTGTGTTCGTTTGTTCGTTTCGTGAATGTTGTTCCGCTGTATGATCACATAGGATTAAATACTCATCTAGACAAGATTTAAAAAGAAAAAAAATAGGGTTGCTAACCGAGGGGGAATTCCTTAGGGGGTTTTCACTCGGTTTTCCCCGTGTGGCCCACTCGGACCGGTCATTCGGCCAGACCGGGACGAGGGGGTTACAAACCAAATCTAAATCGATTCTAGATAGACCCGAAACGACCCGAACCGAACGACCCGATTGCCACCTCTAGTTAGGATCCATTTACACAATGTGAAGTTTAATTATTTTTAGACTGTTGGATGATAGTAATAAATAGCTAAGATTATTTCCTTATCTTTTTTTCAAGTGATAATCTTCACATTTTCTACTGTTATTCTCATTAATCCATTTACATTCACCCAATGGTCCAAAAAATGTGTAAAACTATCAAATTTTACATAGTGTTAGAGGATATTATCACATTAAAAATATTTTAATAAATAAATAAATAAGTAAGACATTAAATAAATATTTAAAAATGTATCAACAATGCATGTAGCTTAATTTATGCGTGGAAATCGGTTGGTGCGAGGACGGTTTTGTATTTCTCACTTTGTCCCCAACACTTGCAGTACAAGTTCGGGTAATCTGTATTAAATGCTTTTAGTGATTTTTTGTCCCCATCCCCATATCCATCGGTTCTCAATGGGTTTCGGAGAATCCTCATCCCCAAAAGTTAAACAAAATTTACTACTTTACTAACCAAAATATATAGTCTATTTCAATTTACAAGTCATATACTCAATACACTTAAAACATACGGTAGAAGGGGAACAAGGTTTTGTGTAACATAAACCACAGAAAATGTGGAGATAAATAGATTATTTACTCTTAATTAACAAAAAATAGTAAATTACTATAGAGGTCACCTAAACTTTATAAGGTTTAAACAAAAGACACAAATATCTTAATGGACTAAAATATTGATAATAAGATATGTACGTATACATAGGGTGTTCAAAACTACCTGACCCGGGATTTCTTCTGGGTAGTTGGGTCAGGTCTGGGCTTAATTTTTTGGTAACCGGGTACCCGACCCAACCCGATACTTTTAATATATTTATTTTTTAGTTTTAAATTATATTTTATTTTAGGTTCTTAATATTTTTACCTAAAACCAAATTTAAATCTCTAAATTATTTATATGTTTATATTATGTACTTTTAAGTTTTAAAATTTTCAAATATATTTTTATTAATTTGTTAATACAATATTCGAAATAAAAAAACGAGGTTAATATTTTCAATGTCTTTTGGTGATAAACTTTAATATATATATATATAGAGAGAGAGAGATCCAAATATTCATCTTAGATCACTAATTTTTGTGTTTGTATTATGTGTTATGAACTTTTAAATTTTATGTGTTTACTATGTGATTTTTTTTAAAAAAAGTAAATTTTTAAAAAATAAAAAATGTGAACCGAGTACCAATTACCCGGTTTTCCGGGTACCTAGTTAAAGCGGGTTGTGATACGGGCCGACATATGTAATACCTGGAAAAATTGGGTAACTGGGAATGAACACCCCTAGGTATACATGTAAATGAGAGTTAATTATATATATATATATATATATATTAAAATTTTGTAAAATATTGGAATCATTGCATATGTTTTTAAGGGATCGCCGCAGTTATGGTTCGGTTATCCCCACACTTTAGATATAGCAATCCTCGTTCCCATCATTATCCCTATTTGAGTTTGGGTGATAAAACTTCCCTATCTTCTTGGGTGGAAGTTTCGATTATTCTCGATCCTATCGATTTAGATCTTCCACGATTTTCAGATATTCACCACCCAAATCCCACCCATAGCTTAATAGAAATGAAGTTTAGAAAGTTCATTTTGGGTTTTTTAAAATGATTTTATCATATTTAATTCTTTTAAAATAATGTTTAAATTATTTAAATTTTAATTTATTTATAAAATATAAATATATTTAAACACATTTTAATCGATAAAAAATTATTAAATCTTTTTTCAAATTTGAAGGAACACAAACGGCGTTAACTCGCTGCATCTACAAAGTACACACTCAAGTTTTACATCCAAAATATTTAGAACTAAAATCGGTCTCGGAAATTGTATTATTTGATATTTTGATAGCGAAATTTGTCGTTTCAAAAAATTAAAATAAAATTATCATATATTTTGTTGTTACTTTATCTGTTTGTTTAGTGAGGTAAGTGGTTAAAATTTTAAAGTAACGATAGATATTTAAATATTGACATTGAAACGTATAGATGATTATATAAGAAATTTTCATTATATGTTTTAGAATGTTGATTTTCTTTTAAAAAATTAATCGAGAGACATGGTAAACTTTTTTCAAAACTCTATTAGTGACGTTTATTAAAATAATTTAATTAATTAACTATTCTTTCAATTTATAAATAAGAAGAATTATGGGTGATATACATAGTCATCTTGAACATTTTCAGGATATTGAGCGAAAATTAAAAATTTGGTCTCTATAGTATAAGTTGTTATTTTAAATAATAAATTTAAAATTTTGTTTATAAAACATATAAGCATGATCAAATTGTATCAAATATATTATTTTCATTCTTTTGTTAAGAAAATATTTTAAATACAATCAAAAATAATAAAATACAATTTACTAATTGTCATTCGAAAAATTACTAAAATTACGAAGATAAAAAAACGAAAGCCTTAAACGAAAGTTAATATTGCTCTAAGCCTTAAACGAAAAATTACTTAGTAAGTGGGGTGGTTGTTTTTTGCCAACCTCCGGACTTTGTACTAGATGTTTTCTACTCGGACATTAGTGATGACGTTAGTGATGTTTGATTTTATTTAGGTTACCGGGTGCACTCTTTTTCCTCCAATTTGAGTTAGGGAAGTTTTTTAACGAGATGCCCGAATAACAAATTTTTTTTTCAATAAAAAAAGTTAATATTGCTCTAATTCTGAGACGAGACTGATATTGTATCAAAATTAGATGCTATAATTAATAAATTAATAAAACGCAGAAGGGTGGCGCTCCAAAAATGTGCGTTTGGTTTCTCTTCCTCCTTCACTTCGAGAAGGGGAAAGTGAAAGGAGACAGGTGGGTCCTACGTGGAGTGAAATGAGGTGGTCGACATCACTTTTTGAGTTCCACGTCATTCCTCTTAACTTTTACGATCTTTTTTTTCTTTTCATTCTTGTCACTAAAACTTTAGTAATTTGCTTTTCTATATGGTTAAACTACATAAATGGTCACCAAACTTTTAGGGTAGATTCGTTTTGGTTACCATATTTTTAAAATATTTGATAAAATCACTCAACTTTTATTTCGGTGTCGATACGGTCTCTCTCGTTACCTTCTGTTAGAAGTTGACGTTAGTTTTCGTTTTTCCTTAATAACAAAATGGGTAAATACATCAACCATCACTCAACTTTCTTCTCACACCTATTTTGGTCATTAGAGTTGAACAATTTTCAATTTAATAACTTAACTTTTGAATTGTTCATATTTTGGCCACTCTCAATTGACATGGTTATACAAATAAAAAAATTTGATTAATCCTTAAAAAATTCGAGTAATGATTTTTTTACTTTGCTTATGAAATTTATCATAGTACCATATTTGATATTTTAATAAGCAAAGTAAAAAATTATTACTCGAATCAAATATTCCAATTAACCGGTCAAACGATTATCCGATTTAATTGGTACAATATAAGATCGAGAATTGAATCATCTGAATTTAGCAATTAACCAAAATAATTTTTAAGGATTAATCAAACCCGATTTCGATACAAGTTTTTTAAATAAATTATTTCGATTCGGTTACGGTTCACAATTTTAAGCAAAATTGATTAACCGATCTGATCTATTATATACAATATTTCTAAATTTTATGCATTACAATATTTTATAGTCTAGTGATTTTGATACCCTTCTGATTTTTTTTAAAAAGTTTTGGCTTTGGGTAGGATTAATAGATGTGAACTTTCAATTTTTGAATTTCTAGTTGTTTTTATATTTTTACCACAACTAAACAATTATTAAATTTACCATATTATCATATTTGATATTTTGATAAACAAAGTGAAAAAATCATTTCCAGAATTAGATATTTTGGTTAACTGGTTAATCGATTATCTGATTTAATTGATACAATATAAGATTGAAAATTGAATAATTTGAATTTACCAATTAACCAAAATATTTTTTAAGGATTCATCAAAATTTTCTACTTTTATAAACATGTCATTTGAGAGTGACCAAAATATGAACAATTTGAAAGTTAAGTTATTAAATTGAAAATTTGTAACCCTAATAACCAAAATATGAGTGAGAAGAAAGTTGAGTGATGATTGGTGTAGTTTATCCATTTTTATTAAGGAAAAACGAAAACTAACGTTAGCTTCTAACGGAAGGGACCATATTGAAAGCAAACTAAAAATTCAGTGACTATATTGAAACCGAACTAAACGTTGAGTGACCTTATCGAATATTTTATAAGTACGGTGATCAAAATGAATCCACCTTAAAAATTTAGTGACCATTTATGTAATTTACCTATATACAAAATATTTCAATAATCAAAGTTAATCTAATGGATGGGTTTATAATAATTTTTTTTTTATTTTTAACCACCTATTTTAAAGGTTGTTAACACTTAACGTATTGTATAATTACATCAAAGTAAATATATTCATTCCTCAAAATTTGGTCACTCATCATCAGCAAATCAAAGGTCCAAAATAGTGGTACAATTTCAGTTTTAGTCCTTTCAAAATCTTAACAAATCAGTTTAATTCACATTTAACTCCCTAAGTTGGAAAATGAAAAGATAAGTGGCCTAGTAAAACAACGGAAGAGCAACTGAAGCGTTTGTTCGTGCTGATTCATACATTTGAACCCTGAGTTCGTAAACGAGATTGAAATTACCCCCACCCCCAAACAAAGAGCGTGGCCATCACTTCCGAACCAAGATCCCAAAACGGTCGGCGGTGTTCACGCGCCGGAATTACGTTGATTGATTTTTCTTTTTTAACCGTGAGCAAAACTGAATTACATGAAAAAATAACCGAAGTTAGTTGCTCTACTCGCAACAAATTTAACCGCTTTCAAAACAAACCCACAAGCATTTTCACCTGCACCAAGTAAAAAAACATAGCATAAATAAATAACAGATCAGATAAGGTAAATCCCTTGTTTCTTTTTTAATTTTTACCCCTCTCTCTCAACTACCTCTTTCATTATGTCTTCAAGTTCAGGTAAAAAAACAAAAACAAAATGGTAAAAGGATAAAAAAAAAACACACAGTGCTCGGATTTTTTTTTCCTTCAGGGAGCAGGGTCAACGGGGTTTGACCGTAGAAACAAGTACTAAACAGGGTTAAAAATGTAATTAGGCGTACCAAACAGGTGTTTATTGTTTATATTAATATATTTTAATCAGATTTTGTTCTGTCGTTGTTTTCTATCTCTCTTCCTTTTATATAAGGTTTGCAGTTTGCTTTTTTATATATGTCGGGGAAAGACGAGAAAGTAAAAGGCAGACGATGAATGCACGGATTTTTAGATCATTTTCGATACTAAATTGATTTTTCTAGACAGAAAAATATGAGAACAAGGAGAGGGCTCTGTTACTCCAGAGACGATGTTTGTTTAGAGAAGATGGTTGTTAAAATTAGGGGTTCCGCCGGGATTAATATGGGTTGCCGGAAACGGCGAAGACTCTCGCCGGAGATTTCCGGAAAGAGAGACTTTTTTGATGCTTTGCCCGATGATCTTGTCATTTCTGTTCTCTCTAAACTAAGCTCCACCGCTCGTTGCCCTTCCGATTTCGCCAACGTTTTGGTTATGTACGTTTACTGGACTCTTTTGGGTTGCTTTTTCCTCGGGAATTTGTTTTTTTTTTCTTTCATTCTAATGAATTGTTTTGTTTTGTTTAATAGATGCAAGAGATTAAATAGTTTAGCACTTCATCCTCTGGTTTTATCCAAAGCCTCTCCGAAAATGTTTGCGATTAAAGCCGGAAGCTGGTCGGAGTCAGCTCAGAGGTTCTTGAAGAACTGCGCCGATGCCGGAAATGTTGAGGCTTGTTATACTCTCGGCATGGTGAGTTTCGTTTTTAAAAAACACTGATCAAATTAAACGTTCTCTAACGAGTTGAACTGTCATATGATTTGAAACAGATTCTTTTCTACTGCTTAGAGAATCGAGGGAGTGGTGCCTCTCTGATGGCTAAGGCGGCGATTAGCTCCCATGCGCCGGCGCTTTACTCCTTAGCTGTGATTCAGTTCAACGGAAGCGGGGGCTCCAAGAACGATAAGGATCTTAGAGCCGGTGTGGCTTTGTGTGCTCGTGCTGCTTTTCTTGGCCACATCGACGCACTCCGTGAGCTCGGTCACTGCCTGCAGGACGGTTACGGCGTCCAGCAAAACGTTCTCGAGGGCCGTCGGTTTCTCGTCCAAGCCAACGCCCGAGAGCTAGCGGCGGTTTTATCATCAGCAGCGGCTGCTTCTAACAAATTTACGCGCTCTTGGCTCACGTGGAGCCCACACCCTGTCCCGCACCCTAACGCTAACCTCACCCAACGTCCTCCAGCGGTGCCTGGTTGCCCGTTGCTGAGCGATTTCGGATGCAACGTGCCGGCTCCGGAGGCGCATCCGGCTAGCAAGTTCTTAGCCGAGTGGTTCAGCGCTCAGGGCGGGGTGCCCGGCCCGGGATTGAGATTGTGCTCTCACGTCGGTTGCGGGAGACCGGAGACGAGAAAGCACGAGTTCCGGAGGTGTTCCGTTTGCGGGGCTGTGAATTACTGCTCACGCGCTTGTCAAGCGCTTGACTGGAAGCTGCGCCACAAAGCCGAGTGCGCGCCGGTGGAGCGCTGGCTCGACGTAGAAGGCGATGGCGGCGACGGAAACGAAGCGGTAAATGGGAACGATGACGTCATCGGCGAAAGCTAAACAATAACGGCTCATGGTAATTTTCTATTTAGTTTTAACTTTTCAAAGGCCACGAGAAAAAGAAAAGGTGAAAATGGAAAAAAGACGAGGCCAGTTTTGGTGGTAAATTCGAGGTTAAATATCAACTTTCACGACGATGATAGTTGCTGAAACGGCACAGTTTTAGTTAAAAGTGAAATGTTAGAGCCGCTTTGTTTAATCCCTTTTGTACTATATAGTTCAGTGTTCACCTTCGGTAAATTAAATTTCAATATCCGGTAATTTTCTAGGCCTATATTCACATTTTAAAAAAATTGCTTGCAAATGTAGGTTCGAAATTACTATTAGATTGCTTAAAGATCAAATTGTCAATTTTCTTTTTATAATGTTTTTCAATGCTCAATAATCGTAAAGATTTTGATTATATTATGATTATACTCAGGGTCGGGTTTTAAAACAGGAATTTGGTTTTTAAGAGATGACAATCAAATTAAAATTTAATTGTTTAATCTCCTTTTTTATAATAATTCAAACTGTATTTAAAAGAACATTAAATTTAGTATCATTTGATTTAGTAGATGTTAATGTATCAAATCATCACTTAATTTGAGGTCACATTATCGTACTTTTAATATGAAAAATGCTAATTTGCAACAAAGGACTAACAAAACAAAATTAGAAACCATAATTTTAAGGTATCCAATATTTAAAATATTTTTTTGGTCAAAAAGTATCCAAAATATTTGAGGAAATTTAGAGTTGAAAAATATGAAGTGACGAAAGAATTAGTACATTATTTTTTCCGAGCGAGACAACTTAAGTACTTGACTTTTATTCACATTGCAAATGAATTACATTTCACCAATTATACTATTATTTTTAAATAGAGATCAAATTTTAAAACCGTGAATGAAATAGTAAGAAAAATAAAATAATGAATATATTACATGTCATGAGTCACAACTGATGTTGCATTAGCTGATAGAGAAACCCCATTATTAGTATGGAAAAATCAAAATCAAAACAACAAGGATGGTTGCTTTCGTTGAATTTTCCAGAAACAAGAAATTTGGAAAATTGGGTATCAAAAATGGACAAGAAAGGTTATGAAATTCTGACCATATCTTTTGCTTGTGCTGTTGCGCCACCCAACGAAGGCAGTGCATCTGAAAATGAAACAAAACAAGAACCATGTCGTCTCCTTCACTTGATTAAATCATAAAAAACAACAAATTATTATTAACGATCTAAGTGACTGCTCATCTACTTATTCTTCTTCTTATTGTTATTTAATTTTCAATGGTATGATATGCGTCGATGTCAAAAACTCTTGTGATTTTTTTTGAATCTGGATTATATTCAACAAAGCTCTTGTGATTTAAAATGGTTTGTTGGTCGTTAGATTACGGTTCATTTATTCTAATTTAGACAGAGAGTAAACAATAATAACTGTAAACGATTTGTATATGATCGAGATTTTTTTTAAAAGCAAAGATGATATTTTAGTTATTGAATGAGGAAGAGAGATCTAAAGAATTTTTTTGAGAAAGAGGAAAAAAAAACCTTTATGTTAGATGATATGGTGTAATCTCATGATAGTATTTGTTGATTTTTTTAATCCTTTGGTAAGTCATACACACTCTATATACAAAAATTAAATCTTCTAAAGACAACATTTTTCACTAAAACCACTAAAAATTTGATACAAAAACATCTTACAAACATAATGTTTATATTGGTTCATAACTCTAACTTCTTATCGCAAGAAATCGAACGAGTCTATTCAAAGATAGATTAATGAGTGTTAAGACAGTTATAGTCTCTGAAAGCTTTAATTTTTTTATGATCTTACTAAATATAAAATTCAAACAATTTAACATAAATTTTTACATCCGTCCTAATTGTACCGCTTCTTATTTCATTTATTGTTGAGTCTATCCCCTAGTTTTTGTTAGCCGTAAATCCAAACAACGGCATAAACCTAAATGGGCAGTTCATGTTTGAATTTCACATTGCAAAGATTTAAAAACAACTATCCGATGGCAGAACTATCAAAGATGAATTATTTGATTTATGAGCAAAAGCAAAACGTCATGAAGCATACCATTATCTTGATTTTCATGAGACAACCAAAGAAAGAAAAATAAGCTCCCTAACCTGAATCCGAATCAGAGCCAGAACCCGAATCCGAATCAGAATCCGATTTACGAGCATTGTTATCCTCGTTTACATGTTTTTTCTCCTTCTCTTTGTTCTTCACTTCAGCTTGCTCGACGGCTTTACTCAACTCGACAACCGGAATCATCGGCAGATACCCGAACACAGGGTAACCTTTTCCGCTCATGTCCTTAACCAAACAGTTGTACTTCTCGGACAAATTCTTAGCCGTGGGAACGATCATCACCACAACCGAGTGGAAAGCCGAACTCTGATTCAATTTCACCCACAACTTGGTTGAGATCACAAGAACGAACTGCTTGTACTCGCTCGCGGCATAGTTCAAAGCGCCGCGAGCGCCGTTGGTTCGAGCCTCGCCGACTAATTTCTGAGCCTTTTCTGCCGCCGTGTGAACCAAAACTCGCGCTTGGTTCACCATTTGCTTACCTGCTGGTGGCACATGCTCGTCAAATTTATGCGTAGCTTCATCTACCTGCGCAGTTATTTTAACAACAAATTGGTTCGCATTTAAGCTTCCTATTTCAATCTTAGGCTCTAGGTAAGATTTTATAAGAAATTTTCCTTTGGATTTCAAAATAACAGAATTTTTTATCCAAACAGGGAATTATATATATCATAGTCTAATTCACAATTCACTGTTCGTAGGATTATACATTAAATATAAATCTACATTACCTTGGTATCAAGAAAAACAAGCAGATGATCAGGAACGTCCTTGTATTTCTGGTAGACCGGGCCGAGGATGGTGGTGACGGTGCCCTCGACTGTCCCGACGGTGGATCGTAACGGACCGGAATTCCGTTTAGCATACTCGTAAAGATTCGACACGCAGACCAGCGCTCGGATCGCAGCCACCCTCACCAAACCTACGTGCTTCAGGCCTCGGCTGTTGCTCTCAAACTCTACCTCCTAAAACAATAATAAAATTAATAACACATTTTCAAAAAGAAAGAGAAAAAATCCCTTAGCTTTAACTTAAAAATTAAAGGCATTAAAGAGAGAAGAAGATGAGGAATGCCTTTTCCATTGTAGCAAGCTTGTTTGATCGAAGATCGTTAGGACTTTAGGTTCCGTTTTTGTTTTTCAGTGAGTTTGTTGCGTTATTGTTTTTATAGATCCACGAACAAAGATCGAATAAGTATTTAATCTGGATCGTTTAATAAGAATCCAACGGTGGATATTTGATCTAAGGGATCAGGAAAAATAAAAAAGGGGCAAGCGTTTTCTTCGTGGAGAATATGTAACATTCATGTTTAAGTGTGATTTAATTAAGAAGTCCAAGTTATTTAGATATGAGTTACATTCAATATATAAATTTTGTATAGTTAAGACTAAATGTTCAAATAAGAGTTGCGCAAATAACAATTTAATTTTTCAAAACGATCAAATAAAAACCTACCCTTTCGAACGGTTCGAATAAGAGCCTAATATGAGGTTATTGAATTAAGCAAATAGCATTAGAATTATGAGCTTAACAAATTGTATAAGAATACAACTTCATTTTTCAATCCACACAACTCTATAACATATGTGTTTCTAGGCTAACAGCATCCAATCTTGAACAAGAGTTACACTGTCAACTGTGCTAAATCTTTTTCAGACTGTTTGAACACACGGCTACATTCGACTTATTTCTCTCCTTTTTTCTATTTGGAATCCCACACTCCCTGTTTCAAGTCTTTGATCGGTTCATTCAAATGCCCTCCATGTCGGAGTTAGGCTCGGGCCCTTAACAAAGAGAATGGTTATAACTGTCTATGATAGAGGATCCGAACCTATCCCTATTCAACTATATAGCTTGCATTTGTGGTTCGGTTTTATAATAAAGCTCACCTTTCAAAGGGGTCTCCCCTGTTCGAATTTAGAGTGGGATAAACAGCAGCAGCTATTTTCTCCCGAAGATTGAATTTCTTTGCTATCAATGGCCTCACATCTTCGACTCCAACCAGGCTCTCCAAAAACGGAAGTAGTAAAAGCAGTTCTTGATCCAAACGGTCGTCGAACCAGCTCTCGATTGGTATTCCGTTGTCCACTTGGAATCCAAATGCCTAAGAAGAAAGCCAACATACACGGTTAAATTTCAGAAACAATGCTTATCATGCCTTTATACATGGCACAACATCATAAGAAATTGACGCCATGATATTAAAACTAAACATAGGCATATCCAATAGACATGCATGAGAAAGATTGAACTACACTCAGCTTCAAACTCTCCTCGCGAAAAAAACATTAATCACTTCTAGAAATACAGACTATGGCGTGTTTCGTCAAATTTTGTGAGAGAAGTGTGGTAGACCACACATGTAATAACCAATAAGCATACTGCATACATACTTAGGTACCTATTCGTCTTCTAAACTAAACCTATCAGAACCATAGCAAAGATTATTTTTTAAAAAACTAATGCCATGTGGGTGTGCATTAGTGAACTAAAAATAACTATTTTTCCTTTTTCGGCATTTTTTTCAGTGACCAGCAGAAGCTCTAAAACAAAGTCCATGCAAGAGAGGAGAGCCGAAAGTACCTGCGGAGAGTTGTCAATAATGATTACATGTGCCAGATCACGGCCAAGGACTGACAAATCCTTGAGGTAATTGCCATCTACAAAAACACATGATTCTCGGAAAACACGATGGCGAAATACTCTCCTCTTTGGATCAAGCACATTTAGAAGTTGCTCAGCATATATACTTTGACTTGCTGTAAATATAATTATCTCAAAAAGACCAGAAACCCGTTCCATAAAATCTCTTAGGTGAGGACGGCATCTAACATAAACGGTATGTTCCTGGAGATTAAAATTTACAGGGAATGTGAAGTCTGCATCGTCACAAGGTTCTAGTGAGGAATGAACCAAAGTTTCTGCCAAAGCAATATGAATGAGTCAGTACCCCCAAGGTAATCATTACTAATTATAAGCAGAAAATTCATTGCTAAAAAAATGTTAAATATAGATAAGCCTAAAAATTATTAGGGAATTCTAATGATACTTAAAACATAAGGTCAGATTTTTCTAAGCAAAGAATCAGTTGTAAATTCTGATATGCTTAAATATTAAGAGAAAAATGAATATCTAAAACGTGTTGCTTGAAGACTTAAGAGTCAGAATTCAGGTTTAAAATACTGCCAAATCCGAAACTGTAAGCATAAAAAATGATCCAAAAGTATTCTCACCATCCAAGTCAAGGACTAGAGTGGTAGGTGGGCAACTTCGGGTCTGCTTGGGTAGCAGTACGGGTCGAAAAGCAGGAATAACAGATGACAACTCTGGTAAGTTCTTCATAAACAAATAAGGATCAAAGTCGTCAAACTCCTCGTAGTGTTCATCCTCCACACAGACATCAGTGGACATAGAATCTTGACCATGCTCATCAATACATTCCAATTTTGAGTTTTTCATGGCCATGTATATGGCAGAAACTTCAGATGAAAGGACAGCTCCAGAATCTGCAGTAGAAATCACAGGATTCATGTCTACAACAAGCATCTCCTCTCCAGAAGTAGACTTAAGAGTCTCTCCAGTATGAGAATCCATATCAACCTCTGACAGTCATGAAAACGTCATGAATGCATTAAGATAACAAAATCACATAACAGAAAGAAAAGCATGGACAGGTAGTATAATTGACACACAGACACACACACACACACACACACACACACACACACACACACATATATATAACCTACCTGCACATGCAATCTTGGCTCCGTAAATCTCAGGTATGTGGAAGCCTGGAGAAAATATAGTATCGGTCATATGGTGATCGGTGTCCTGCAACAGAATTAAAGAAGTAAGCAAAATCTCAACAGCATAGAGCTAACTGAAATAAAATAGAGCTAAACAAATTACCTTACGGTCTACATGAACACCATTAGTCACATCAAATCCCAGACACGCATCAGAAGCATCATCATGCGACAAGCCATATCTAGCATTTAAATTTGTAGCCTCAACAGGCACTTCATTTTTTTTCGGGAGTGTCCTGGCTGAAATTTGATAAATTTCACATTTCAACTAACATAGCAAATCTGACAGTTAAAACAGACTTTGACTTGGAAACCACCAAAGATTAAACCTACTGAGTTTTTAATGGTGCCAAAATCAAGAACATGTAAAAGCATTATCACTGCAACGCTTTCCTTTTAATCAAACAACTTCTGAGATAAAATTAGCAACATACCGGGTTTCTGCTTCCTAACAGAAGATGTAATTAGCTCTGTTACTTTCTTCACTGGACCTTGTACCTTCTCAGATACCTTCTTCTGAGGTCTTGAAGCCTTGGGACTGGCATGATCTCGGGAAGCAATTCTTCCAGAAATTCGTTTCTTTGTTTGCATTGGACCAGGAGTTCTGTCCAAATCTTCAGGATAATATCAATACCAAGTGTTCTTGAATTAAATAATTTAAACTCCCAGGGTTATTATTCAAATTTAAAGCATTAAAAATACAATAAAACTTTTAGAAATAAAATGGAACTACTCTCAAACATGCTCCGACTGTTTAATGTGAACTGAAACAATTAAAACAACAGCCATGTCAAACCTCTAGCTTAAACTGATTTAGATTACCCAAAACAGTAACCTTTTACTCATTTTAGAATTGTTTCCATCCAAATTTAAGTGTAAAAAAATGCAGGCTGTCATTCTGGGATCTTAACTTCCCACACTACAACCCTAAAGAGTTCAAATTTCCTACAACATTCAAACAAACTTCAACATGCTTACAAATTGCAATGCACCCAAAAGAACAGCAAATTACTAATGTGAAAACAATCTA
This sequence comes from Hibiscus tridactylites, assembly GCA_958450335.1. Taxonomy (NCBI): domain Eukaryota; kingdom Viridiplantae; phylum Streptophyta; class Magnoliopsida; order Malvales; family Malvaceae; genus Hibiscus; species Hibiscus tridactylites. The sequence continues at coordinate 16,673,875 of OY288279.1, read as the reverse complement.
CAGTAAAAAAAATTCAGATTTAAATGAAGAAAATTAGAGCAAACCATTCTACTTAATCTATCGAATGAGGACAAAATTTCAAAACCCTAAGTAACACCGGCTCCCAAAATAGAACACTAGACCTAGTAATAATAGCAAACAGCATAACCCAGTTAAGAAATCAATGAAAATCAACATAAACCCTACTGATTCTCGAATAAAAATCGTCGAACTGGCACAATAAACAGAGCATTTCACTTAAGTTAATTAGAGTCCGCGTGAATTAAAAAAAAAACCCTGGAGAGAAATAGAGTTCATCAAAGCTAAGCTGTATGCAACAACTAAAGCTACGAACTTTACCCATAAGCAACTAAAACTAAAGCTAAAAAAATAAAACAAATAAACAAATTGCTTACCAGAAAAGGTAAAGTAACAAAAAATGGAGGAAAAACAGAGATGCAGAAATGAGTAAATTGAAACCCTAAAATTTGTTAGAATTAGGAGGAAAGAGCGTAGTTTTGGGGTTTTGCTTTCCCTCCAAAGACGGAGAAAGAGAGGGAAAATGAAAGCGAAACGAAGAAGAGGATCCAATATTATTTTTTGCTTGAATAAAGAGGTTGGATCATAAAATAAAAATGATTTTTTTTGAAAATCCCTGTTCTTATCGGCAAATGGTCTACTCGCGACTGATGTTGAAATAAGGACACTCGCTACACGTGGCGTAAACAGATAACGTTGCCGTTAAGATACGGCGAGTGATTATGATTGCGAGAGTAGGAATTGAGCGTCCCTGTGCCGTGTTTGAGCCTGATTAAGCTTGAAACGACGCCGTTAGAGACGGATTTCCCTTTCTAATTGGGAGTGGAGGGAAACTTTATTTGTAATTTGTTTTTTCCTTTTATTTTACATCTCGAGGCACTGACATTTCTGTCTTAAATTCTTTATGGGTTCCTAAACTCCTTAAATTAGTTTCATGAGCCCTTTTATTTCCAAAATTCAAAATTAACCCCCAATACCTTTTTGCTTTTGTTCTTATCTAATTTTTAATTGCCAAATTTAACTTTGGAAGATATATAGTTTATGAGAAAAATCATTTCGATGATGCAAATTAATATATATATATATATTCCTTTTAAGATATTTTTAAAATTTTATTACTAATATAAAAAATACTATTGTACTAAGTAGGCCTATGAGTTAAGTTACCATTTTATTACTTCACAATTTTTCATATTTAAACAACCTTTGATGGAATTTTGAAAATTATTTTTAGGGCGACCAAAAGAATTAAGGGTTTTATATAATTCATTAAAACGAAATTTTTAATTTTATAGAATAAAATACACAGATAATACCTTTTATTTTTGGTATGTTCTTTTTTTAGTCACAAATTTTAAAGAAAAAACATTTTGATCATTTGTGTTTTCAAATTATAATATTTTGGTCATTTGGATGTTAACCTTCATTAGACTGCTGGTGTAACACATTAATAAAAAATATTAATTTTTAGTTCAAACCCCTAAACTTTTGGAACTGTATTTTTTCACCGTTTTTCAAACAAAACACTAAAATCAACTCATCTTCCCAAAATTTATATAGTTTAGACCCCTAAACTTTTGGGATCCATCTTGCTTGCTTCTTTTCGAGTTCGATTCGTCATTCTCCAATGCAACCCGAAATGGATCTCTTTTGTTTCTCCTGAAAAATAGATTTTTTTTGGCACCGGTATCGATTTGAGCTAAGTTGAGAACTGAATATTCGATGTTTCCAACAAATTTAATTTTAAACTCGTATAATTTTTTCATTCTCTTGTGAATTCTTAATGCTATGGGAACCATTAATTTTAAACTTGTATAAAAAAAATTTCTAACATAAAATCATACATTCGTCCTTCATGTGAGTGTTCCAAGTCAGTTGTCGTGTTGTTGTTCAGTTTAGCACCCCAACCATAATAAAAAGCCTTGTCTGGTAAAAACACGGCCAAATAGCCAACTTTCGACTTGCAAAATTACTTATTTGAACCAAATGAAAAACTTAAAATTTTCAACAATTGCAATAAAAGAGCTCATATGATAAAATGACATATTATCCTTAGACATTCGGTCTTTCATTGGATAAAACAAATTAAAAATTACGCTTTTTTCAAACAACATTGGCCATGTTTGGTAAAGAGAGGTTTAAGCAAAAATTAGAGGTTTGAGGCATAATTAGAGGTTTGACTAGTCAAATCTGCTAATATTGTTGTTTGGTGAATAGCGGATTGTGGTGAAACCGCTAATTTTAAAAAACTCATAATTGGAGCTTTTTGAGATTAGAGGTTTGATATTAGAGTTTTAAAGACTCTTTTACCCTTACTAGTTACCAAAAATCTCAAAATAACCTAAATTAAATATTTTCTCACCCTATTTATAAGCAATCTTATTTACTTTTTTATTATCACATATTTATATGTGTATTTAAATTTATTAATTAATTAAATTATATTAAAATAATTATATAAATAATAAATTAATGTATAAATCATTTGAATATGTTTAGAAAAGTTATACTAAAAATAATTTTATAGATCTAATTAATATTAATTAGATACAAAATATTGATAACCAATAAACTATTCAAACAAGTATTGAATATAATCATGTTCTTATATGTCATTTTGCTTGTTTAAATAATCTAACAACTATCAGTTAATTTTACCAAACACTTTTATACAATCAGCTAATACAATCAGCTAGTCAAATCAGCTAATGCAATCAGCTATCAGCTATCAACTAATGTAATCCGCTATCCGCTATCAGCTATCCGCTAATTGCCAAACAGGACCATAGTCTCCTTATTTGATATATTATAGTTTTCTTTCTTATGTTGAATAGTTGAGATAAGAGAATCGAAGATAGGGGTTGTTTATTTTTATTTATTTATTTATTTGATATATAATTTAATCCGAGTCTATTAAGAATTACTTAAACGTACTAATTTAATGCCAACATTTATTTTACAACGTTTTATTTGTTATAAATGTTATGATGTTATACCCCTTTACTTTAGGGGTAAACTATATAAATAGTCACTGAACTTTTAAGGTAAATTTATTTTGGTCACCGTACTTTAAAAATATTCGATGAGTGTAACCCCCTCGTCCCGGTCTGGTCGGGTGACCGGTCCAAGTGGGCCACACGGGGAAAACCGAAGCGAAACCCGTTAAGGTTTCCCCTCGGTTAACGACCCAGAAAATTTCTTTTAACTTTAGTCTTATCTAGATGCATATTTAATTCCTATGTGGAACACAACAGCGGAAGATACAAGCAACGAAACATTCACCGACCAACAAAAAGGGGTAAACAGTCCATTTTACTTCATTACAGCAGGCCGTTTCGGAACACCTATAGGGTGTTCCGAAACGCCTTGACCTAGTCAACGGGCCTGGGTCAACCACAAGGTGACCGTTCCGAAACAGGGGAGACCCGTATCGGAACACCCTTGACGGTCAATATCTCGTGGTCAACGAGATTTGACCGTTTCGGAACTTCAAAGGCCCGTTTCGGAACGGCTTCATCTCGCCAATTTCTCAAAATTCCAGTAGCGAAAACGTTCCGGAACGGCCCTCATCCGTTTCGAAACGGCAGGCCATTTACACAGGGGCCGTTTCGGAACACGGGGACCCGTTCCGAAACACCCCCTGTCTGTAGACTTTTCTGGGCTGTTTTGAGGCACAAGGATGCCCCAAAACTCCAACAAACCACCAAGCAACTTCAAGACAAGACATCTTAAGGTATAACAACTATTTTAGCATGCTTCAACATTAATTAGACATGTCTATCACTATGGCAACAACCCACAAACATACATTCATACAATCATCATTCAAACACATATATAACTCTTAGGGCATAAGACTAACATTCAAAAGAGCAACTTAAGCATGAGTTAACATTCATCACACAAGCATTTGGCAAGATACAACATGCTTACAAAACAAGTGAACCATAGACATACATCAAACTCAAATCAACGACACCTATCCCATTGCTTTACTATTACAATCTTTAAATTTAAACATCATACTTGAGCTAACCGTAAGCAACACTTGGAGGCCTTTCCTTGCCCTTGCCACCCTCAAGCTATTGATCTGCATTGTCGAACAAAAGAGAGCGTAAGCATAAAAGCTTAGTGAGGGTAAGCTCTTTAAAAACAAACCTCGACAATGCAGGGTCCAAGCACGAGCTACCACCAAGATAAAATGCATGATCTTACCTCCGATCCACGCGAGCTATAAATATAGATGATGCATGAACATATATTCAATATCATGTCATGCTCAACATGTTTAAATCCACAACATATGAAATCACATATATTAAACCATGTTAGCAACACCTCCCAAAACACATTGGCTCACAAATTAACCACAAATTGGCAATATAAACTACAATCTGTATTGGCACCTAGCTATGACTCGAATACGCGGATAACCGTTGGAACTTACATCCAACAACTCAACCATTACCTGACGGTGGGATTCCACTCATCACCGTTCACGCGGAGGGGATTCCACTCATCCTCACGCCCCGTCGATGGGATTCCACTCATCACCGACTAATATAAATACAATTTCCGGGCGAACCCGTACTCCTCCTTGGTGACTCAACGCCACCAAGGCCACGCGCGACTTTTGACTCATGTGTACACACTAACATCCTAATGATCGATCATTTGTACCCAAGCATACTAGTGCCAATACTACACATTTCATTTATCATTCATAATATCAAACCATAACAACTTCCATGCTTAGCACGTACTCACCATGACTCACTGTCATGCACAAACCACATTTTCCATGCCTAACATATACTCACCATGATCCTCGGATCACACATTCACTTCATAGAATCATTACACATGTCAACACTACATGCATCTCAACAACACAATTATCACATCATAATTCACACATATGTATATCTCTATTACATTTATCATCAACATGCATGTAACAATGCATTTAGCTATACCTCCATATACATGTATAACAACATAAGCATAACCACCATAGGCATGATTCAACATGAGGCATAATTCATCACTTTAAAGGTCAACCAAGGTCTCTAACTAAAGTTTGGGATTAGGCTACCACCCTAATCCCAACTCTAGGTGGGTCTACCAATCCCAACCTAGTCCACATGCTTGAACCAACACTTGAAAACCATTTAAAAGTATTTAACCACTCACCTAAACATCCAAGCTCCAAGCCAAGCTAGCAACCTCCCTCAAATTTCCGGATTTCTTCCCGAAGCTCTTCCAACACGAATTCCCGCTTCCAAACAACCTCAAACACATTTCAAACAATTCCAAATCAGCCCAACATCAAAAGACCAACCCGGAACACAATTCAAATACAATTCACAATGTTGCAAGCCATGACCAAACCCCACTTTTAGCAATTTCGGACAGCCCCTAAACCATGTCCAAAAACTATCTTTCCAACATCCATAGCACCCACAAACATTCCCAAATCAACCCCTAACCATAGTACTACCAATGGGCTATCAATTTCCACCTAAACAACCCCCAAAACTCACCCAAAACCCTCCAAAAAACCCATTTTTACCCAATTTCGGGAATCATGTTAAAACACTTTAAAATTCACTTATGTTGGACCTTAAGAGTTGCAAACAACTTATCTAACAATAATAAATCGATAGCTTAAGTTAAAGACCATAAAGCTCTCATTTTTAAACAAAACCCTAAAACTTCCAATTTCAAAATCATGAACAATAATGAGAAATATTGGTACCAACATGGAGAGGAAGACAAGACTAAGTCAAAAACACAATTACCTTTTAAAAAGCTCCAAAGATGAAGTTGAAAGAGTTGAAATGGTGAAAAGGGGAGGGAGAGGGCTTCCATGTCTTCAAGATGAAAAAGGGAATAAGGAAGATGAAGACAAGGCTTATTTTAACATAAAGGGGGTTTTAAATTTGAAGACTCTCATAATTACCATCTTGCCATTAATGAGATGGCAAATCCTCCTTTATCATAAAATCCATGGGATTCAATTCCCAAAACAATTTTGATCCAACATAGAATTTTTTTGATTCGAATATCTAAAGACCAAAATAATATTTTATTATTTTAAATTTTAAAACCGAAACCCGAAACAATATTTTAATATTATTTCCATCCGACCCCTAAACCCGGGTGTTACAACTCTCCCCCACTTAAGGAAATTTCGTCCCCGAAATTTACCGGACAGGAACCCACTTCCCTTCTCACCACAACATACTAACCAACCGAAAGACTTACCACACAACACTTGCTATCTTGCACTAAGATCTCAACTGATTCTTCAAGGCATGCCAATTTCAAACTCAACTCAATCTCTTCAACAAACATAGCACGGAACAGATCTAACTCACATTTCTGAATCATGGATACACGGAACACATCTCAAACCCCTTTCTAACCCTGGTGGTAACCGCAACAGTTAACAACAGAACTAGCCCGATTTACAAACTCATACAATACTGCTTGAACACTCGACTCACAACTTCCTCTGATTAATCCTCTGTCTTCATCAATTAACCAAACGCTATGCAGACGTCTTCAAAATTATTCTAGTTGAAATCTCGAATCTTTATTACTCACTTTTACTGTGAACCTTCCACGGATGTAACAAACTAGAAGAAAACTGAAGCTCGGTCTTGACACGCTGGCAATTTACATACTTACTCTCATACTGAACCACATTATTCATCAACTCAATCCAGAAGTGCTCGTCTTCGACCCACAATACGTCTTCATACAACTCAGATACAAATAAATCAAACTGCTGTGTGCTTCGACCAACACAATACGTCTCAAAACACTAGGTCAATCGGTACAATTGTTCTGTCTCTGAAATGCAAAACTCTATCATCTCTGAAACTGTATTCTGAAGGTCTTCCTTCTACTATGCCTCGCACGTGAGGTGCCAAGAATCTATCTTGCAACTGTTTCTCTTCAACATTCTGACTCAAGGTAGTCTCAACTCGAAACTCGGCCACAGAACTACTATCATTTGATATACGGAATTCGGCAATTGCAACTCGTAACTCAACTACTAATCTAACAACAAATACAACTTAGAACTCGGTTTCTACGTAGGCTCTCTTCAGATAGTACTCAATCTTGAGATCACAATCTTCAAGCAATTCTAACTACTCATGTTGTTTAAGTTCCAATCATTCCCAAGTCTTCAAATATTTCAAGCTCTAATGATACGTACATATACACTGCGCATTTCTTACTACACAAGCTTGTCTCCAAGTCTTCGAAGCAATTACAACTGTAGTTTAACTCTATGTCTCATACCGAATAACTCTTCTCACGGTCTTCCAACTATCATGATGAACAAGCCACAAACTTCTGTCTTGCATAAGCACACAACCTAACTCTACATGTAATGCCTCACTGTGGTTCACAACTCTTTCTCTGACATAAGTTGATTCAAGGTCGAAGCTCTCTTCAAAGTCTCTTTCAGTTTCTCAAGGGCTCGTTGTCTCGCATCTAACCACACAACTGAACATTCTTCTGTAGCAATCTATCAATTGAGCAACTATCTTCAAACACTATTTACAATTCTCTAAAAGTAACAATGCTAGACCTAGAACTATAGATATCCGTCACAGTCTTCAATTTCTTCCAACTCACATCTTCATTAACCTACTAAGGATTTACTCTAGTACACTCAGCTGATCTACATGTCCTAGGAGAACATCTTCATTAACTCGGAGTTCACGTTGCACAACTTGGTACACAATTAACTCTCTAATAGGATCTACCACACTAACTTCAAAGCTTGTCATGGTCTTCTTCGGTACTTGAATCTATCCATGTATCATCTATGAGAACTACTACAAACTGAGCAAGAAACTTAGGAAGATATTCTGCTCACCATCTCTATAAAAGTAACTATCACACTAGTCAAACAAACAACATAACTCAGAACTCAAAACGGTCACATCCTGCCTCAAAAGTTATCTTCAATACTTCAACTTCTCTCACTTCCGACGAGTAGTAATCGGATCTCGAATTAATCTTCAAATAGACTGAAGCACACACTAACTGACCAACAAATCACTGACACATGTTTCAACTGCCTGAAATCTAAACACATTCTCGTACTGTCACTCTTTCTTCGACACAAATTACACTGCAGAACTCTGAGATGATGCACTAGGCCTAATGAATCTAAGATCTAACAAGTCTCGAAGTTAATTCTTCAACATTCTCAATTCTTCCGGAAATCATAAGATATGGAGCAATCAAAACATGGGTAAACTCGAAGATGGTCTCAATATCAAACTCTTCCTCTCTAGCAAGAGGTAAACCGACAATTCTTCCAAACACTTCTAGGAAAAGAAAACACAACTATTTTAACATTCTGTGGTTTAATCTTCATTCAAAATCAGATCCATCACAATTGCTAAGCAAGCATGTCAACTAGACTCAATCAATCTTTGACCTCTAAATCTGGATCAACATTCAACAAGAAGTTCACCTTCTCACCTACCACTTCAGTCACACATAAATCTTGCAACTTCGAGTCAACTCTTTCTTTGTCTCAACGTATACACTAACTCTTTGCTCTTCAAGCCGAGCCTTGTCAAAAGGGCACACCGAAACTGTAGGAAGACAATCGCTTCACATCTACTAGAAACTAGTAACTTTGAACCACCAACAAACATCTTCTGTACATCTTTCTGATCACTACTATCTCCCAAAAGGCTAGTCACATGTGTCCCTACTTCTAAAGTCTCAACAAAGATATCTAATTTCTTTACATGCTCACACAAACGGACAAATCTGCAGAGATGGCAACTTCACAAGTACACAACTGATAGTGTTCGGTCCTCTTGTTTTCAGACTGATTCTTCAACAAAATCTGACTCTTCTAGACTGTTCGTAGAGCATTTCAAAACTTCAAAAACGCAGTTCTGAGCACACACAGACAACCATGCTAGAAAACCACCCCAACGGCACACTGGCCCCAAACACATAAATCGGTTCCCATTCACGGATACTGATCGGCTGTCTTGCATCGAAACCATAGGCTGAACCCCAACGGTCACCACTAACACTTCTGAAATTCAGATTACTCACACGAGACCCCTACCTTGATCTTGTTAAAAGAACCAAGGTACTCACGCCTACCTTTAACACTTCGCCATGTATATTCAAACTTGCATGCTTGTTAACAACATACGGAAGTACGGACTCAGAACCAATCGGAAGAGACAAACTCAGAATTGTACTAAGGGCTTATCTACTATGACATAAATACCACCCTGACTCCCACTCATAGGTCTTCGCTTCTTTTCACCAACTAATATCAGAATCGGTCAAATCGTCCCTTCACCAACAAGAATCAACTCACATACACACGGACTCGAGCAAACAAATTGTACCTCAACTCCGGTACAACCATACTCCCCTAACTATAGCAAAGAACTTCCTCCACATCATCCACATTTTCAAAACCACAACTTCCACTTACCGATTCACGACCCACACACTGGCCCTAAGTTTACTAAAAGCAATATATCAATCAACAATTTAACATACAAGTTGGGTTAGCAAAGGAAAGGTCCAAGTGGCTCAAGTATGATTTCCCTCACTTAAAATCATTTTTCCGATGTAATAGAAGCAATGGGACTCTACTAAACATGTTTCAACCAAATTAGCACACATACATGCTCAACCAAGCATATAACAAGGCATACTTGCTAAACAAGCAAACAAATGCGTACGATCAAACAACATGCATTCTCAATCAAACAACCACACATCACAGCATACACGGGTAACGAGCCACATGCTTTTAAACCAACAATCAACATACTTGTCATACAAGCAATTATACTTACAAAGCAAGCAAACACCGTGCATATCAATTCAAAACTTAAACTTACCTCACTTACCTGCCCAAGGTCTCGGTAACCTTAGGCTCTGATACCAACAAGTGTAACCCCCTCGTCCCGGTCTGGTCGGGTGACCGGTCCAAGTGGGCCACACGGGGAAAACCGAAGCGAAACCCGTTAAGGTTTCCCCTCGGTTAACGACCTAGAAAATTTCTTTTAACTTTAGTCTTATCTAGATGCATATTTAATTCCTATGTGGAACACAACAGCGGAAGATACAAGCAACGAAACATTCACCGACCAACAAAAAGGGGTAAACAGTCCATTTTACTTCATTACAGCAGGCCGTTTCGAAACACCTATAGGGTGTTCCGAAACGCCTTGACCTAGTCAATGGGCCTGGGTCAACCACAAGGTGACCGTTCCGAAACAGGGGAGACCCGTATCGGAACGCCCTTGACGGTCAATATCTCGTGGTCAACGAGATTTGACCGTTTCATAACTTCAAAGGCCCGTTTCGGAACGGCTTCATCTCGCCAATTTCTCAAAATTCCAGTAGCGAAAACGTTCCGGAACGGCCCTCATCCGTTACGAAACGGCAGGCCATTTACACAGGGGCCGTTTCGGAACACGGGGACCCGTTCCGAAACACCCCCTGTCCGCAGACTTTTCTGGGCTGTTTTGAGGCACAAGGATGCCCCAAAACTCCAACAAACCACCAAGCAACTTCAAGACAAGACATCTTAAGGTATAACAACTATTTTAGCATGCTTCAACATTAATTAGACATGTCTATCACTATGGCAACAACCCACAAACATACATTCATACAATCATCATTCAAACACATATATAACTCTTAGGGCATAAGACTAACATTCAAAAGAGCAACTTAAGCATGAGTTAACATTCATCACACAAGCATTTGGCAAGATACAACATGCTTACAAAACAAGTCAACCATAGACATACATCAAACTCAAATCAACGACACCTATCCCATTGCTTTACTATTACAATCTTTAAATTTAAACATCATACTTGAGCTAACCGTAAGCAACACTTGGAGGCCTTTCCTTGCCCTTGCCACCCTCAAGCTATTGATCTGCATTGTCGAACAAAAGAGAGCGTAAGCATAAAAGCTTAGTGAGGGTAAGCTCTTTAAAAACAAACCTCGACAATGCAGGGTCCAAGCACGAGCTACCACCAAGATAAAATGCATGATCTTACCTCCGATCCACGCGAGCCATAAATATAGATGATGCATGAACATATATTCAATATCATGTCATGCTCAACATGTTTAAATCCACAACATATGAAATCACATATATTAAACCATGTTAGCAACACCTCCCAAAACACATTGGCTCACAAATTAACCACAAATTGGCAATATAAACTACAATCTGTATTGGCACCTAGCTATGACTCGAATACGCGGATAACCGTTGGAACTTACATCCAACAACTCAACCATTACCTGACGGTGGGATTCCACTCATCACCGTTCACGCGGAGGGGATTCCACTCATCCTCACGCCCCGTCGATGGGATTCCACTCATCACCGACTAATATAAATACAATTTCTGGGCGAACCCGTACTCCTCCTTGGTGACTCAACGCCACCAAGGCCACGCGCGACTTTTGACTCATGTGTACACACTAACATCCTAATGATCGATCATTTGTACCCAAGCATACTAGTGCCAATACTACACATTTCATTTATCATTCATAATATCAAACCATAACAACTTCCGTGCTTAGCACGTACTCACCATGACTCACTGTCATGCACAAACCACATTTTCCATGCCTAACATGTACTCACCATGATCCTCGGATCACACATTCACTTTATAGAATCATTACACATGTCAACACTACATGCATCTCAACAACACAATTATCACATCATAATTCACACATATGTATATCTCTATTACATTTATCATCAACATGCATGTAACAATGCATTTAGCTATACCTCCACATACATGTATAACAACATAAGCATAACCACCATAGGCATGATTCAACATGAGGCATAATTCATCACTTTAAAGGTCAACCAAGGTCTCTAACTAAAGTTTGGGATTAAGCTACCACCCTAATCCCAACTCTAGGTGGGTCTACCAATCCCAACCTAGTCCACATGCTTGAACCAACACTTGAAAACCATTTAAAAGTATTTAACCACTCACCTAAACATCCAAGCTCCAAGCCAAGCTAGCAACCTCCCTCAAATTTCCGGATTTCTTCCCGAAGCTCTTCCAACACGAATTCCCGCTTCCAAACAACCTCAAACACATTTAAAACAATTCCAAATCAGCCCAACATCAAAAGACCAACCCGGAACACAATTCAAATACAATTCACAATGTTGCAAGCCATGACCAAACCCCACTTTTAGCAATTTCGGACAGCCCCTAAACCATGTCCAAAAACCATCTTTCCAACATCCATAGCACCCACAAACATTCCCAAATCAACCCCTAACCATAGTACTACCAATGGGCTATCAATTTCCACCTAAAACAACCCCCAAAACTCACCCAAAACCCTCCAAAAAACCCATTTTTACCCAATTTCGGGAATCATGTTAAAACACTTTAAAATTCACTTATGTTGGACCTTAAGAGTTGCAAACAACTTATCTAACAATAATAAATCGATAGCTTAAGTTAAAGACCATAAAGCTCTCATTTTTAAACAAAACCCTAAAACTTCCAATTTCAAAATCATGAACAATAATGAGAAATATTGGTACCAACATGGAGAGGAAGACAAGACTAAGTCAAAAACACAATTACCTTTTAAAAAGCTCCAAAGATGAAGTTGAAAGAGTTGAAATGGTGAAAAGGGGAGGGAGAGGGCTTCCATGTCTTCAAGATGAAAAAGGGAATAAGGAAGATGAAGACAAAGCTTATTTTAACATAAAGGGGGTTTTAAATTTGAAGACTCTCATAATTACCATCTTGCCATTAATGAGATGGCAAATCCTCCTTTATCATAAAATCCATGGGATTCAATTCCCAAAACAATTTTGATCCAACATAGAATTTTTTTGATTCGAATATCTAAAGCCCAAAATAATATTTTATTATTTTAAATTTTAAAACTGAAATCCGAAACAATATTTTAATATTATTTCCATCCGACCCCTAAACCCAGGTGTTACAATGAGGTCACCCAACTTTTAGTTCGAATTTGATATGGTCCCTCCCGTTAGAAGTTGACGTTTGTTTTCGTTTTTCTTAATAAAAAATAGGTAAACTACACCAAACATCATTCAACTTTCTTCTCACGCCTATTTTGGTCACTAAAGTTTAACGATTTTCAATTTAATAATTTAACCTTCAAATTGTTCATATATTGGCCACTCTTAAATGACATGGTTATACAAATAGAAAAATTCGATAATCTTTAAAAAAATTATGGTAATGATTTTTTACTTTGCTTATTAAATTTATCATATTACCGCATTTTATATTTTAATAAGCAAAGTAAAAATAATTATTACTCGAATCAAATATTATAATTAACCGGTCAATCGAATATCTAATTTAATTGGTACAATATAAGATCGAGAATTGAATAACCTGAATTTAGTAATCAACCAAAATAATGTTTAAGGATTAACCGAACCCGGTTTCGGTACAAAATTTTAAAATAAATTATTTCTGATTCGGTTACAGTTCACATTTCTAAGCAAAATTGATTAATCGGTCTGATATATTATATACAATATTTCTAAATTTTATGCATTACAATATCTTAAAGTCTAGTGATTTTGACACCCTTCTGATTTTTTGTAAAAAAACTTTTGGCTATGGGCAAGATTAATAGGTGTGAACTTTTAATTTTTGACGTTTTAGTTGTTTTTACACTTTTATCACAACATAACAATTATTAACTTTACCGTGTTATCATATTTGATATTTTAATAAAAAAAGTTAAAAAAATCATTTCCGAAATCAAATATTTTGGTTAATTGGTTAATCGGTTATCTGATTTAATTGGTACAATATAAGATCGAGAATTGAATAATCTAAATTTACCAATTTTTCTATTTGTAAAAAAACCATTTTTGTAGTTTACCCTTAAATTAGACGATAATGTTTTAAATGTTATGTAACTATTTATCAAGAAAATTCATTAAAAGTCCTTCAAAATTTATAAATATTGTAATATTAGTCATATTAAAAACATGTTAAAAAGAATACATTAAAAAATATTTCCAGAAAAGGGACTATATGTGTCGTTTTTAAATAGTACAAGGGCCAGAACTAATATTTATATATTTTGATAATGTTATAAAAATAATTGATCACTAGTATTATATATATATATATAAGTTTTATAGCAACCTAATATTTATGTTTGCATGTAATTGAATTTTTAAAATATAATTTATATATTCAAATTAAAATTGACAAGTAAATTATATCTATTTCTTACAAGAAAAATAAGATTTATATTTTTAAAATATTTCACGTGTATATATATATATATATATATATATATATATATATATATATATATATATATACTATATTTTAAGTTGATATAAGAATATCATAATATTAATGAATTAAAATATAATATTTTAAAATTTACAATATGATGTATAAAACGAACCATTTAACTTTTCAAAATTATTTTTTATTGAAACAGTTAAATTATAAATCAAATGTAACCCCCTCGTCCCGGTCTGGTCGGATGACCGGTCCGAGTGGGCCACACGGGGAAAACCGAGGCGAAACCCGTTAAGATTTCCCCTCGGTTAACGACCCAAAAATTTCTTTTTATCTTATCTTGTCTACATGCATAACTAAGACCTATGTGTAGCACAACAGCGGAAGATACAATCATAGCATCAAACATCGACCAACCCAACAATTAATCAGCTCATTTTAATGTTGTACAACAGGTCGTTTCGAAACGCCCTTAGTGTGTTCCGAAACGCCTTGACCTAGTCAACGGGCTTGGGTCAACCATAAGGTGACCGTTCCGAAACAGGGGAGACCCGTATCGGAACGACCTTGACGGTCAATATCTCGTGGTCAACGAGATTTGACCGTTTCGAAACATCAAAGGCCCGTTTCGGAACGACTTCATCTCGCCAATTTCTCAAAATTCCAGTAGCAAAAATGTTCCGAAACGACCCTCATCCGTTTCGAAACGGCAGGCCATTTGCAAAGGGCCCGTTCCGGAACAGGGGGACCCGTTCCGAAACACCGCCTGTCTGCAGACTCGATTTTGCTGTTTTGAGGCACAAAAATGCCCCAAAACATCACCACAACACATCATAACACCAAACCAATTAAACCCAAGACATGCCAACAATACTATCATGCTTTAACAAGATTTAAACATGTCTAACACTAGGCAACACCTCACAAACATGCATTCATTCAACATCATTCAAGCACATATATATAAACTCTTAAGGCATAAGGCTAACATTCAAGTAAGCAATTAGGCATGAGTTAACATTCAACATAGCAACATAACCATGCAAAAGCGAGATACTAGGGAGTCTAAACATGCTCCTAGCAACCAACAACAACCAACAAAACATTACACGTCCCATTGCTCAAACTATTACATGTCTAGCATTAAAATCCATACTTGATGAACTCAAGCCAAAAACCACACTTGGAGGCCCTCCACTTGCCTAAGCAACCCACGAACTAAGGATCTGCAATGTTGAACAAAGAGAGCGTAAGCAATGATGCTTAGTGAGGGTAAGCTCTAAAAACAAACCTCAACATTGCAGGGTCTGAGCACGATCTAGCCAAGGTAAAACACAATCATACCAAAGGTCCACAAGATAGAATGCATGAGCAAAAGACAATAATAATGCCATGATTATAAGCTCAATTTCCATGCTACATGTAATCACAAACAAGTATCCCAATAAGAACCATGAACCTCAACACATTGATATACACATCAAACAACATTGGCACCTAGTTAAGACCCGAATATGCGGATAGACATGTTGGAAGCTCATATCCAACAACCACATTACCTCACGGTGGGATTTCACTCATCACCGGTCTCGCGGAGGGGATTCCACTCATCCTCACGCCCCGTCGATGGGATTCCACTCATCACCGACTATATTTAATACAATTCCGGGCGAACCCGTACTCCTCCTTGGTGACTCAACGCCACCAAGGCCACGCGCGACTTTAGACTCATGTGTACACACTAACATCCTAATGATCGATCATTTGTATCCAAGTTTACTAGTGCCAATATTTATTCACATCACATTACTCATTTCATTAACCTTGTGCTTAGCACATACTCACCAACAACCATCATTATGCATGTCTCAAGCATCATAAATCCAATCTCATTTCACATGTATAAAGCAATATACATAGACATTCATACCACAATTTATACGAAACATACACAACCATATAACGAGTTCAACCAAAGGCTCTAGATCAAGTTTAGGATTAGGTTACCACCCTAATCCTAACTCTAGGTGGGTCTACCAAGCCCAACCTAGTCCATATACTCGAACCAACCAATTTAAACCGTTTAAAACAATTAACCAATCACCTAAGCTCCCGAGCCCACGACCAAGCAAGCAACAACCTTCAACTTTCCGGATTCACTTCCGATGCTTCACCGATGCCCAAACTTGATTCTAATCATTCCCAAACACAAACAAAACACCCACAATCAATATCTTATCATCGAAGCTAACCCGGAATGCAATTCAACCACAAAATACCATGTTACAAGCATGAACAATATCCATTTTTCACCAATCCGGATGGCCCCAAAACCTTGACCAAAAACCATGTTTTCAACTTCCATTACACCCTCCAATGATCCCAATCCAACCCCTACCTATAGCACTATCAAAAGCCTATCAAAACCCACCTAAGACAACCCCCAAAACACCCCCAAGACCTCCCAAAAACCCCATTTCCATTCAAATCCGAAAATTGTTCCAAATCATTTGAAATTCACATATATTGTATCATTTGGCTCCTATATATCATATCTAACCTTAACAAATCGAAATATTAAGATTAGCTATACAAAGGCACCATTTTTAATCAAATTCTTAGAAAACCCCATTTTCAAATATTCAATGAAAATGAAAATAAATGGTACTTTTAAAGAGGGGAAGATGAGGGGAAGTCAAAAACATCCTTACCTTTCGATTTGGAGTTGAAATGGATGAGGAATAAGATGGAATATTGGATTTGGGTAGAAGACTCTATTTCACGTTGGAAAAATCTGAAGAAGAAAGTGAATAGTGGAAGGGAGATAGGGAAAAGGGGATTTAAATTTGAAGTTGGGTAAATTACTTAAAAGGCCATTAATGAATAGTTTTCCTTGTTTTTAAATTAGCTCTTCAACTTTGAGTCTAAAACATTTTGGTCCCATTTTAAAAGGTAAATTTTGTAACCCAATATTTTAAAAGGATCATTTCAAAAACTGACCCGAGCCCAAATAATATTAAAATATTATTTTCACCTAACCCCTAAACCCGGGTGTTACAACTCTCCCCCACTTAAGGAAATTTCGTCCCCGAAATTACCTGGTGGAAACAAATACGGAAACTGCTCAACCATATCAGCTTTCCTCTCCCACGTGGCCTCTTCCACACCTCTATGTCTCTACAACACCTTGACCAACTCTATGGTCTTGCCACGCAACACCTTGCTATCAGAAGCAAGTATCTCCACGGGCTCTTCATTATAGGACAAATCCGGATTCAACTCTATCTCTTCAACGGGCATCACATGAGAAGGGTCTGATCTATATCTCCTAAGCATAGATACATGAAAGACATCATGGATCTTCTCTAACTCAGAAGGTAACCTCAACCGATAAGCTACAGGCCCAATCCGCTCAACTATCTCATACGGACCAATGAACCTCGGACTCAACTTGCCCTTTCGGCCAAATCTCATTACCTTCTTCCACGGAGATACCTTCAGAAACACTTTCTCACCCACTGAGTACTCAATCTCTTTCCTTTTCAAATCTGCATAAGACTTCTGACGATCGGAAGCTGCTTTCAGACGGTCACAAATCAACTTCACTTTTTCTGTAGTTTCTTTAAGCAAGTTTGGCATAGGTAACAATCTCTGACTTGTCTCAGCCCAGCAAATCGGAGTCCTACATCGTCTACCATACAAAGCCTCATAGGGTGCCATCTGAATACTAGACTGATAACTGTTGTTGTAAGTAAACTCAACCAACGGTAAGTGCTTCTCCCAAGAACCCTGAAAGTCAATCACACAACAAAGAAGCATATCCTCTAGAATCTGCATCACTCGCTCTGACTGCCCATCGGACTGCGGATGATAAGATGTGCTGAAGTGCAAACGGCTACCCAAAGCACTATACAAGCAACTCCAGAACCTCGAAGTAAATCTAGGACCTCTATCTGAAACAATGGACTTCGGAACTCCATGAAGTCTCACAATATCACGAATGTACAAGTTTTCCAACTTGTCTAAGGAATCCGTAGTGTTCACTGCTAAAAAGTGAGCACACTTAGTGAACCTATCAACAACCACCCAAACTGAGTTCTTCTTCGAAGGAGACAAAGGCAACCCCGATACAAAATCCATGGTGATCCTCTCCCATTTCCATTTCGGAATCTTCAAAGGTTGTAGCAAACCCGAAGGAACCTGATGTTCTGCCTTCACTCTCTGACAAACCATGCAACAGCTCACATACTCGGCTACATCTCTCTTCAAACCAACCAAGTAGTAATCATTCTTCAGATCTCGATACATCTTAGTACTACCCGGATGCATAGAAAAGGGACTAGAATGTGCTTCACTCAAAATCTGACGTCTCAGCTCAGCATCTTCCGGTACAACAATTCTATCTCTAAAGCTCAACAAGCTCTCACCACTGAAACTATACTCAGTTGATCTTCCTTCGGCTATGTCTTGAACATGAGGAACTAGGCTCGCATCTTGCAACTGTTTCTCTCTAATCAACTGAATCAAGGAAGGCTTCACTTGCAACTCGGTGATCAAACCACCATCATCGGACACACTCAATCTAGCAAACATAGCTCTCAGCTCAACGGCCACTTTTCTACTCAAAGCATCGGCTACTACATTTGCTTTACCCGGATGATACTCAATGGTCAAATCATAATCTTTTAACAACTCTAGCCATCTCCTCTGTCTCAAGTTCAACTCTTTCTGTGTCATCAAGTACTTCAAGCTCTTGTGATCGGTGTAGACAGTACACTTCTCACCATACAAGTAATGACGCCAAATCTTCAACGCAAAAACAACTGCGGCTAGCTCTATGTCATGAGTAGGATAGTTCTTCTCATGAATCTTCAACTGTCTGGAAGCATAAGCAACAACTCTCCTATCTTGCATCAAAACACATCCTAAGCCTACGTAGGAAGCATCACTGTAAATCACAAACTCCTTACCTGAAACAGGCTGCACTAACACTGGAGCATTCGTCAAAGCTTCTTTCAATTTCTCAAAGGCCTTTTGTCTTGCATCTGACCATTCAAACTTGACTCCCTTTTGCAACAATTTAGTCAAGGGAGCAGCTACTCTAGAGAAGCCATCAACAAATCTCCTATAGTAACCGGCTAATCCTAGGAAACTCCTAATCTCGGTCACGGACTTAGGTTGTTTCCACTCAACAATAGCCTCAATCTTCGATGGATCAACTCGGATGCCTTCGGCCGAAACAACATGGCCAAGAAATACAACCTCTCGAATCCAGAACTCACACTTACTAAGCTTCGCATACAACTGATTGCTCAACAATCTCTGTAAAACAAATCTCAAGTGCTCATCGTGCTCTTCTTCTGTCTTCGAGTACACAAGTATATCATCAATGAAGACAACCACAAATCGGTCTAAATAGTCTCTGAAAATTCTGTTCATCATATCCATGAACGCTGCTGGTGCATTCGTGAGCCCAAATGGCATCACAAGAAACTCATAGTGACCATATCTAGTCCTAAAAGCTGTCTTCGGAACATCACACTCTTTCACTTTCAACTGATAGTACCCGGATCTCAAATCTATCTTCGAGAACACTGAAGCACCTCTCAACTGATCAAACAAATCATCTATACGAGGCAACGGATACTTGTTCTTCACAGTCAACTGATTCAGCTGCCTATAGTCAATACACATGCGCATGCTACCATCTTTCTTTTTCACAAACAACACTGGAGCACCCCACGGAGAACTACTAGGCCTAATGAAACCACGGTCTAATAATTCTTGCAACTGACTCTTCAATTCTTTCAACTCTTTCGGAGCCATACGATACGGAGCTATCGAAACTGGGTTAGACCCCGAAACTGTCTCAATCACAAACTCAACATCTCTGTCAGGAGGCAAACCCGACAACTCTTCAGGAAACACATCTGGAAAGTCACACACTGTCCTGATGTCTTTCGGTCTAGCTTCACTCATATCCGGATTCATAACATAAGCTAAATAGGCCCCACATCCAGAGTCCATCAACTTATGAGCCTCTAAAGCTGACACCACATTAGACAAGAACTTTACGTTCTCGCCCACTACCACTACCTCGTAGTCATCAGAAAGTTTCAAGGAAATTCTCTTTGTCTCAAAATCCATGCTAGCCCGATGCTCAACCAACCAGTCCATACCCAAAATAATATCGAAACCATAGAAGGGAAGTTCCATCATATCAACTGAGAACACATGACCCTGAATCTTCAGTGGGCACCTCCTATACATACGTCTAACCACAACTGTCTCACCGAAAGAACTAGTAACATGCATACCTACATCTAAGATCTCAACAGGAATATCTAACTTCTGTGCATGCTTACTCAAAATGTAGGAATGCGTAGAACCCGAATCAACCAAAGAAAGCAAAGACATAGACTGTAACTCGAAATTACCTGCTATCACATCGGTGTCATTCCCGGCCTCTCTCTGAGCATAGACTCTCGCTGGTCCTCCCGCCTCTGGCTGCACAGCCACAACATGAGCAAGGTTCCTCTGAGCATCTACCCTAGGTGCGTTAGCCCTAGGCTGGAAGTAGCCACGACCGCGCCCACGGCCTCTCTGAAAATCATTAGCTCTTGCAGGAGCCTGAGCAATGTTCGGTGCCTGAGCCGCCTGATGCAGACAATCCCTCCTAAAGTGGTCCCTCGAACCACAGTTCCAACAAGCATGGAAGTTACCCCAACACTCACCAGCATGCTGTCTCCCACAACGGGTACACTCGGGCAAACGCCCTCCTCCTCTATGGCCCTGATGGCCCCTACCATGGTGGCCACCGCCACGCCTATGGTCAAACTGATGCCCGCCACCTCTGTGCCTCTTGGCATCCCTACCATCAAAGTTGTTGTGCCTCTTACCAGAACTAGATCCTCCAGAACGCTTGGCCAGCCCCAAGCTATGCTCAATGTCCTTGGCTCTAGCAACCAAGACATCAAAGTCAGAATAATCAGAAGCTAAGGTATACCTCTTAACTTCCTCATGAAGTCCGTATCTGAAACGATCACATCGAGCCCTCTCAATAGGTACTAACTCTGGAGCATACTGACTCAGACGAACGAAGCAAATCTCATAATCAGTCACAGATGCATCTCCCTGAGTGAGAGCCATGAACTCTCTCTTCTTCTCATCTAGGTACCTCGGTCCTAAGTACCTCTTCCGGAAAGCAGACTCAAAGAACTCCCAGTCAATCTCTGTCTCTGGAACCCCGGTAGTGATGGTGACCCACCATGTGTAGGCATCACCCTGAAGCAATGAGATCACACAACCCAATCTACGTGTGCCCGCACAACCCATCTGAGCCAAAATACGAACTGTCTTCTCCAACCATAACTCCGACCTCTCCGGAGTAGATCCTCTAAACTCTTCGGCCCCCAAGCTACGGAGCCTCTCCAACGGTAGACTAGCATCATCACACCTAGGCTGAGCTGCAGCCTGAGCTCCTGCAACTGCGGCCTGGAATGCTCCCGCTATTGCTTGCACAAGCGGAGCCATGTCAATTCCAGCTGGACCTTGGCCACCTTGGCCAACTTGTGGTCCATTTCCTCCGACTCCATCCTCGCCCCCAACTCCAGGTGGAGGAGGTGGTGGTGGTGGAGGTGGTGGAGGAGCGCCAACTCCCGCGGCCACCGCCCCTTCAAGGTGAGCCTCCACACCAACTGCTGGCTCAACAGGAGCCGCAACTCGTGGTTCCTGACGAACCAACCTCGGTCTACCTCTCGGTCTAGACATCGCTCTCACAGATATTAACTACAACCACAACAACAAAACATACAAGTTGGGTTAGCAAAGCAAGGCTTCCAAGTGTTCAAGTACGTTCCCTCACTTAAAAAAAATCATTTTTCCAATGTAATAGCAGCAATGGGACCCACACACACATGCTTTAAAATAAAACAATCAGCATACTTGTCACACAAGCCATCATTCTTGCAAAACAAGCAAACACCGTGCAATTTAATTTAAAAACTTAAACTTACCTCACTTACCTGCCCAAGGTCTCGGTAACCTTAGGCTCTGATACCAACAAGTGTAACCCCCTCGTCCCGGTCTGGTCGGATGACCGGTCTGAGTGGGCCACACGGGGAAAACCGAGGCGAAACCCGTTAAGATTTCCCCTCGGTTAACGACCCAAAAATTTCTTTTTATCTTATCTTGTCTACATGCATAACTAAGACCTATGTGTAGCACAGCAGCGGAAGATACAATCATAGCATCAAACATCGACCAACCCAACAATTAATCAGCTCATTTTAATGTTGTACAACAGGTCGTTTCGAAACGCCCTTAGTGTGTTCCGAAACGCCTTGACCTAGTCAACGGGCCTGGGTCAACCATAAGGTGACCGTTCCGAAACAAGGGAGACCCGTATCGGAACGACCTTGACGGTCAATATCTCGTGGTCAACGAGATTTGACCGTTTCGAAACATCAAAGGCCCGTTTCGGAACGGCTTCATCTCACCAATTTCTCAAAATTCCAGTAGCAAAAATGTTCCGAAACGACCCTCATCCGTTTCGAAACGGCAGGCCATTTGCAAAGGGCCCGTTCCGGAACAGGGGGACCCGTTCCGAAACACCGCCTGTCTGCAGACTCGATTTTGCTGTTTTGAGGCACAAAAATGCCCCAAAACATCACCACAACACATCATAACACCAAACCAATTAAACCCAAGACATGCCAACAATACTATCATGCTTTAACAAGATTTAAACATGTCTAACACTAGGCAACACCTCACAAACATGCATTCATTCAACATCATTCAAGCACATATATATAAACTCTTAAGGCATAAGGCTAACATTCAAGTAAGCAATTAGGCATGAGTTAACATTCAACATAGCAACATAACCATGCAAAAGCGAGATACTAGGGAGTCTAAACATGCTCCTAGCAACCAACAACAACCAACAAAACATTACATGTCCCATTGCTCAAACTATTACATGTCTAGCATTAAAATCCATACTTGATGAACTCAAGCCAAAAACCACACTTGGAGGCCCTCCACTTGCCCAAGCAACCCACGAACTAAGGATCTGCAATGTTGAACAAAGAGAGCGTAAGCAATGATGCTTAGTGAGGGTAAGCTCTAAAAACAAACCTCAACATTGCAGGGTCCGAGCAAGATCTAGCCAAGGTAAAACACAATCATACCAAAGGTCCACAAGATAGAATGCATGAGCAAAAGACAATAATAATGCCATGATTATAAGCTCAATTTCCATGCTACATGTAATCACAAACAAGTATCCCAATAAGAACCATGAACCTCAACACATTGATATACACATGAAACAACATTGGCACCTAGTTAAGACCCGAATACGCGGATAGACATGTTGGAAACTCATATCCAACAACCACATTACCTCACGGTGGGATTTCACTCATCACCGGTCTCGCGGAGGGGATTCCACTCATCCTCACGCCCCGTCGATGGGATTCCACTCATCACCGACTATATTTAATACAATTCCGGGCGAACCCGTACTCCTCCTTGGTGACTCAACGCCACCAAGGCCACGCGCGACTTTAGACTCATGTGTACACACTAACATCCTAATGATCGATCATTTGTATCCAAGTTTACTAGTGCCAATATTTATTCACATCACATTACTCATTTCATTAACCTTGTGCTTAGCACATACTCACCAACAACCATCATTATGCATGTCTCAAGCATCATAAATCCAATCTCATTTCACATGTATAAAGCAATATACATAGACATTCATACCACAATTTATACGAAACATACACAACCATATAACGAGTTCAACCAAAGGCTCTAGATCAAGTTTAGGATTAGGTTACCACCCTAATCCTAACTCTAGGTGGGTCTACCAAGCCCAACCTAGTCCATATACTCGAACCAACCAATTTAAACCGTTTAAAACAATTAACCAATCACCTAAGCTCCCGAGCCCACGACCAAGCAAGCAACAACCTTCAACTTTCCGGATTCACTTCCGATGCTTCACCGATGCCCAAACTTGATTCTAATCATTCCCAAACACAAACAAAACACCCACAATCAATATCTTATCATCGAAGCTAACCCGGAATGCAATTCAACCACAAAATACCATGTTACAAGCATGAACAATATCCATTTTTCACCAATCCGGATGGCCCCAAAACCTTGACCAAAAACCATGTTTTCAACTTCCATTACACCCTCCAATGATCCCAATCCAACCCCTACCTATAGCACTATCAAAAGCCTATCAAAACCCACCTAAGACAACCCCCAAAACACCCCCAAGACCTCCCAAAAACCCCATTTCCATTCAAATCCGAAAATTGTTCCAAATCATTTGAAATTCACATATATTGCATCATTTGGCTCCTATATACCATATCTAACCTTAACAAATCGAAATATTAAGATTAGCTATACAAAGGCACCATTTTTAATCAAATTCTTAGAAAACCCCATTTTCAAATATTCAATGAAAATGAAAATAAATGGTACTTTTAAAGAGGGGAAGATGAGGGGAAGTCAAAAACATCCTTACCTTTCGATTTGGAGTTGAAATGGATGAGGAATAAGATGGAATATTGGATTTGGGTAGAAGACTCTATTTCACGTTGGAAAAATCTGAAGAAGAAAGTGAATAGTGGAAGGGAGATAGGGAAAAGGGGATTTAAATTTGAAGTTGGGTAAATTACCCAAAAGGCCATTAATGAATAGTTTTCCTTGTTTTTAAATTAGCTCTTCAACTTTGAGTCTAAAACATTTTGGTCCCATTTTAAAAGGTAAATTTAGTAACCCAATATTTTAAAAGGATCATTTCAAAAACTGACTCGAGCCCAAATAATATTAAAATATTATTTTCACCTAACCCCTAAACCCTGGTGTTACATCAATCTTTTCAAAATAGTTTTTCACAGCACTTTTCAAAAATATTTTAAAAAGCTGTCAAACTCACCTTAAATTAATTAATCTAAAAGTATTTTTCAAAAGTAATTTTAAACTGACCCTATATTTATCTGTCTACAACTTTCACATTTTCTTTGTTTCTTTATTCATTAAAATTCACATCTAATATTTTTTTATCATTTTAATAAATTCTATTACCCTTAAATCTTGACTCATTTACCATTCATTATAAATGCAAACATTTCATTTAAGGAAACGTTTTAAAACTAAACCCTATAAATAGCATATACGAAATGAGTTTTCAATCAAACAAAAAAAATAGAGCATTTCAATTTTAGAAGAGAAAAGAAAGATGGCCAAAACACAAGTTGTATCGTTCCTTCTTTTTACCGTACTCATCTTATCTATAGGTATGTATAAGTGACATTATTTTTTATTGTTTTATTTTATTATATATTTATAATTAGAGGAGGAAAACAAAGTAACCTATGTGGGTTATGATCTTTTTTAAGTTGTAAAATTTTATTTTAAACTTCTAAAATTTTAAAAATAATTTGAAGTTGTCCCCTACAAACTCTTTGTTTATGTTCTGTCGCTGTTTAAAATAATGTATGTATTATTTTGTAAAGGTAAAATATGTAATATTGACTGCATTTGAATAATAATACAGATATTATGGGAGTAGTCGGTGATGGAAAATGTTGCAAAAACATCTCCTTGGGGGGTTGTAAGCTGGGAGTAGACGACGAAGGACCTGATGGTAAATGCTTCAAGTATTGTACACCAGAATGCAAATTTGCCCATTGCCAATCTAATCAGTGCCATTGTGCTTGTTGATTTACTTTTAGTGACCCTGCACAATTTTAAATAACTGAGATGATGTTCTATTCTCAATTAGAAATAAAAACAATATGATTCTTTCTTTCTTTTTTATTGATTTTTTAGTTCGTGGTTATTATTTCAGCTTTTCTATATATAGATCATGAATACTCAAACTTAATTTTTATTTTAATAATTTATTATTTCAAAATATTCCAAGAAGGTTACAATTAAAATCTGACTAGTTTGCCCGATATCTAGATATTTTTTATTTGGAATTCATAATAATACAATATAACGAGTGCAAATAATATTACAATTACGGTAAATATTTTTCTTGATGAGCTTTCTTTAAGTGCAATTAAAAGTGGGGTTTAATTTTTAAATTAATTAGACTCTAATATTAAACATAAAAAATCGAGGGTTGATGTTTAATTTTACTAATTTTAAAATTGATGTACAATAAATCCCAAATCTAAATCTCTTCGAAACTAAATATGTCTTACCATCGCAACTACCGTTTATTAATATATTTGTAATTAAAAAAACAAATATCTATAAATCTGGAATGATACACTGATACATGCTAATTCTAATACAGAAACAAAGCATCTACGAGTACAATCAGGGGCGAAACTATAAATTTACAAAAGGTGACCAAAGTTAAATTAAAAAAGCTAAAAAAGATAAAGGGGACAAAATGAAATTAAAAATTTTGAGGGGGTCATATTAAGATTTTTCAAACTATGAAAGGATTGAAGAGGTAATTTTACCCTTTTCTAAAAATATCTATCTTATTCCTAATGAAAAAAAAGTTGGCGAGGATCAAACCCCTATGTTCCGCCCCTAAGTACAATACCATCTACATTACTTATTACTCACATGTTTTGCATACCAGTCATATCTTAAATTTATCGAAGAGAAGGGTTGTTTATTTTGATTTATTTATTTATTTATTTGATATATAATTTAATCCGAGTCTATTAAGAATTACTTAAACGTACTGATTTAATGCCAACATTTATTTCACAACGTTTTATTTGTTTTAAATGTTATGATGTTATATTGCTTTACTTTAGGGGTAAACTACATATATAGTCACCAAACTTTTAAGCTAAATTTATTTTGGTCACCGTACTTTAAAAATATGCGATGAGGTCACCCAACTTTTAGTTTGAATTCGATATGGTCCCTCCCGTTAGAAGTTGACGTTTGTTTACGTGTTTCTTAATAAAAAAATAGGTAAACTACACCAACCATCACTCAACTTTCTTCTCACACCTATTTTGGTCACTAAAGTTTAACAATTTTCAATTTAATAACTTAACCTTCAAATTGTTCATATTTTGGCCACTCTTAAATGACATGGTTATACAAATAGAAAAATTCGATTAATCCTTAAAAAATTCGGGTAATGATTTTTTACATTGCTTATTAAATTTATCATATTACCGTATTTTATATTTTAATAAGCAAAGTAAAAATAATTATTACTTGATCAAATATTATAATTAATCGGTCAATCGATTATCTAATTTAATTGATACAATATAAGATCAAGAATCGAATAACCTGAATTTAGTAATCAACCAAAATAATTTTTAAGGATTAACCGAACCCGATTTTGGTACAAAATTTTAAAATAAATTATTTCGATTCGGTTACAGTTCACGTTTCTAAGAAAAATTGATTAACCGATCTAATCTATTATATACAATATTTCTAAATTTTATGCATTACAATATCTTAACGTCTAGTGATTTTGATACCCTTTTGATTTTTTGTAAATTTTTTTTGGCTCTAGGCAAGATTAATAGGTGTGAACTTTTAATTTTAGACTTTTTAGTTGTTTTTACACTTTTATCGCAACAGAACAATTATTAACTTTACCATGTTATCATATTTGATATTTAAATAAACAAAGTAAAAAAATCATTTCCGAAATCAAATATTTTAGTTAATTGGTTAATCGATTATCTGATTTAATTGGTACAATATAAGATCGAGAATTGAATAATCTAAATTTATCAAATTTTCTATTTGTAAAAAAACCATTTTTGTAGTTTACCCTTAAATTAGACGATAATGTTTTAAATGTTATGTAACTATTTATCGAGAAAATTCATTAACAGTCCTTCAAAATTTATAAATATTGTAATATTAGTCATATTAAAAACATGTTAAAAAGAATACATTAAAAAATATTTCCAGAAAAGGGACTATATGTGCCGTTTTTAAATAGTACAAGGGCCTGAACTAATATTTATATATTTTGATAATGTTATAAAAATAATTGACACTGGTATTATACATATATATATATATATATAAGTTTTATAGCAACCTAATATTTATGTTTGCATGTAATTGAATTTTTAAAATATAATTTATATATTTAAATTAAAATTGACAAGTAAATTATATCTATTTCTTACAAGAAAAATAAGATATATATTTTTAAAATATTTCATATATGTATATATATATATATACATATTATATTTTAAGTTGATATAAGAATATCATAATATTAATGAATTAAAATATAATATTTTAAAATTTACAATATGATGTATAAAACGAACCATTTATGTAACACCCGGGTTTAGGGGCCGGAAGAAAATAATATTTAAATAATATTATTGGGTCTCGGTTTTTGATTTAAATAATATCAAATATTATTTGGACCCTGTGTCCTTCTTTATTTTCAAATAAACATTTTGTGTTGGGCTAATTTGAAATGAAACTAAAGTTTATGGATTTTAAAGTAAAGAAGAGTTGCCATCTCATTAATGACACTATTGTAATTTCAAGCCCTTGGAAATTAAAAACCCCTTTTTAATTTAAAACACCAAAAATTTCTCTTCTTCCTTCTTCCTTCTCCATTTTCACGACAAAGAGGGGAAGTTTCTCCAAGTTCCATCCAACCTTCTTTTCTCCTTCATTTTGGCTCGAAATTGAAAGGTAAATACATCCCCATCTTGTCCTCATCCTCCTCTCTTCAAAAGTACAAGTAGATTTCATTTTCATCAATGTTTTAGAAATTGTGTTTTTGGAAGATTTGAATAAAAATGGTAGCTTTATTGTGTTTAACTTAAAGTTTTGATTTATTAATGTTAGATATGTTGTTTGTGAATCAAATAGTCCAACATATGTGATTTTTAGAGTATTTTAAATGAATTCCCGAAATTGGGTAAAAATGGGTTTTTTGAAGGGTTTTGGGTGGTTTTTGGGGGTTGTTTTAGGTGGAAATTGATAGCCCAATGGTAGTACTATGGTTAGAGGTTGATTTGGGATTGTTTGTGGGTGCTATGGATGTTGGAAACATGGTTTTTGGACATGGTTTAGGGGCTGCCCGAATTTGATAAAAATGGGATTTGTTCATGGTTTGCAACATGGTGAATTGCATTTAGATTGTATTCCGGGTTGGTATTTTGATGTTGGGCTGATTTGGAATTGTTTGAAATGTGTTTGAGGTTGTTAAGAAGCGGAAATTTGTGTTGGGGAAGCTTCGGGAAGAAATCCGGAAATTTGAGGGAGGTTGCTTGCTTGACTTGGAGCTTGGAAGCTTAGGTGAGTGGTTAAATATTTTCAAAATGGTTTTGAGTATTTGGTTCAAGCATGTGAACCTAGGATGGGCTTGGTAAACCAACCTAGAGTTGGGATTAGAGTGGTAGCCTAATCCCAAGCTTTGATTAGAGACTTTGGTTGCACTTTTTAATGGTTGTATATGCCTCGTATTAAATTGTGATAGTGTTGATTATGTATATGTTGTATACATGTATGATGAGGCATGTTTGATGCATTGTTATATGCTTGATGATGATAGATGTGATATGGTTATACACATGTGCAAAATATGATGTGATATGTTTGATAATGATGTACATGTGGTGTTGTCATGTGAAATGAGATTAGGAAGTGATTGTATGATCCGAGGATCATGGTGAGTACATGCTAGACATGGAAATGTGGTTTGTGCATGACGGTAAGCCATGGTGAGTACGTGCTAAGCACGGAAGTGTTATGAATTGGTATTATGAATGATTAATGAAATGTGTAGTATTGGCACTAGTATGCTTGGGTACAAATGATCGATCATTAGGATGTTAGTGTGTACACATGAGTCAAAAGTCGCGCGTGGCCTTGGTGGCGTTGAGTCACCAAGGAGGAGTACGGGTTCACCCGGAAATTGTATTTATATTAGCCGGTGATGAGTGGAATCCCATCGACGGGGCGTGAGGATGAGTGGAATCCCCTCCGCGTGAAATGAGGCGTGAGGATGAGTGGAATCCCCTCCGCGTGAACGGTGATGAGTGTAATCCCACCGTCAGGTAATGGTTGAGTTGTTGGATGTGAGTTCCAACGGTTATCCGCGTATTCGAGTCATAGCTAGGTGCCAATACAGATTGTAGCTTATGTTGCCAATATGTGGTTAATTGTGAGCTAATGTGATTTGGGATGTGTTGCTAACATGGTTTAATATATGTGATTTCATGTGTTATGGATTTAAACATGTTGAGCATGACATGATATTGAATATATGTTCATGCATCATCTATATTTATGGCTCGTGTGGATCGGAGGTAAGATCATGCATTTTATCTGGGTTGTGGTTCGTGCTTGGACCCTGCATTGTCGAAGGTTTGATTTATGAGCTTACCCTCACTAAGCTTTTATGCTTACGCTCTCTATTGTTCGACAATGCAGATCAATGGCTTGTGGGTGGCAAGGGCAAGGAAAGGCCTCCAAGTGTTGCTTACGGTTAGCTCAAGTATGATGTTTAAATTTAAAGATTGTAATAGTAAAGCAATGGGATAGGTGTTGTTGATTTAAGTTTGATGTATGTCTATGGCTGACTTGATTTGTAAGCATGATGTATCTTGCCAAATGCTTGTGTGATGAATGTTAACTCATGCCTAGGTTGCTCTTTTGAATGTTAGTCTTATGCCTTAAGAGTTTATATATGTGTTTGAATGATGTTTGTATGAAAGCATATTTGTGGGGTGTCGCCTTAGTGTTAGACATGTTTAAATCATGTTGAAGCATGCTAGTTTAGTTGGTAAACCTTAAGTCGAATTGTTTTGCTGTTGTATGGTGTTTTGGTGGTGTTTTGGGACACCTTTGTGCCTCAAAACAGCCCAGACGGGTCTACAGACAGGGGGTGTTTCGGAACGAGTCCCCCTGTTCCGGAACGGTCCCTTTGTAATTGGCCTGCCATTTCGAAACGGGCTACTGGAATTTTGAGAAATTGGCGAGATGAAGCTGTTCCGAAACGAGCCTTTGATGTTTCGAAACGGTCAAATCTCGTTGACCACGAGATATTGACCGTCAAGGTCGTTCCGATACGGGTCTGCCCTGTTTCGGGACGGTCACCTTATGGTTGACCCTGGCCTGTTGACTAAGTCAAGGCGTTTCGGAACACCCTATGGGCGTTTCGAAACGGCCTGCTGTAATGGAGTAAAATGTGCTGTTTTATGTCTTGTTTGGTCGGAGAATGTTACATTGTTGTATCTTCCGCTGTTATGCTTCACATAGGAATTAAATATGCATCTAGATAAGACTAAAGTTAAAAGAAATTTTCTGGGTCGTTAACCGAGGGGAAGCCTTAACGGGTTTCGCTTCGGTTTTCCCCGTGTGGCCCACTCGGATCGGTCATCCGACCAGACCGGGACGAGGGGGTTACATTTGTTGGTATCAGAGCCTAAGGTTACCGAGACCTTGGGCAGGTAAGTGAGGTAAGTTTAAGTTTTGAATTGATGTGCACGGTGTTTGCTTGCTTTGTAAGTATGATTGCTTGTATGACAAGTATGTTGACTGTTTGTTTAAAAGCATGTTGCTCGTTACCTGTGTATGCGGTGATGTGTGATTGTTTGATTGAGAATGCATGTTGTTTGGTCGTACGCATTTGTTTGCTTGTTCAGCAAGTATGCCTTGTTATATGCTTGGTTGAGCATGTATGTGTGCTGATTTGGTTGAACCATGTTTAGTAGAGTCCCATTGCTTCTATTACATCGGAAAAAGGATTTTAAATGAGGGAAATCATACTTGAGCCACTTGGACCTTTCCTTTGCTCACCCAACTTGTATGTTAAATTGTTGATTGATTTATTGCTTTTAGTAAGCTTAGGTGTTGAGTGTGTAAAAGTTCTATTATTTACACCCTTTTTAACCCATATTTCTGCTGCATTCAAGCATCATTGCATTGCATTTAGGTTAGTTTTCAATAAAACATCACAATTATATAAAAGGCACGGATTCTACTAAAAGATGGTGTATTTTGCAGGTAACTGCCATGGTTGACAATGAAGGCAGGAGCAGGACAGATAAGCAGGAAAGCTGAACTGGACAAGCAGCTGAAGAAGACGAACCTGTCATGGACCTGTCACGACAGCAAGGTGACAGCAGATTTATGAAGAGGAAAAGTCAAGTGGACCTCGATAGATAGAGAAAAATCTGCTCGTCTATCGTGTGAAAGCCAAATATTTTTCCAAGCCCCGGATCAAAAGATATGTCAAGCCAAAGCTCAAAGAGAGGAAATTCCTAAAAGCTAGGATGCGGCTGGAAAGTAGGAAACTTTAGAGATTTAGTCTTTATTAGAATCTTACTTTTAATTAAAGTTGTAATCCTTGTTACCTTAGATAACTTGAGCCCAAAGCTTATATAAGGGCATAGATTTAACCTAGAGGCATAACCGATATCCCATAACCGAAATAAAACCCCTGCCGTCCACCCGTCACCGACATGTTCTAAATTCCCCCTAGGGCTACGGGTTGTTTTGTAAAGTAGTTGCAAGGGTTGCTTTGTTTTAGGATTTTTCAAGTTCAATAAAATAAACTTCAAGTTCTTTTATCTTGGTTTTAATATCTTGCAAGAGCATCGGGAGAGCATTGTGAGGTTATCTATTTACTTAGCATCGGGAGAGTTAAGTATACGAAAGAGATAAAAGCGCGTTCTCTAGTTTATAGTTGAACCATCTCGTGCTTAGGGATAAGGCGAGGTTAAGTGGCTAAGGAAGAATTCATACACATCGGTGTTCATCCTTCGATTCACGCCGGGAGGTATCATCAAAGACGTGTTCATCGACAGACTTGTGCCTAGGGATAGGGCAAGGCAGATCTGGGATTCTTGCCAAACTTGAAGTACAGAGTTGGTGTGTCTGCTGCCCGCGACAGCCATCGGACAGACGTCGCGACAGGTGCTGTCGGCGACGGGAGCAACGACAGAACTGGAGATCCTAAGCAATTCAACACTTGCACTACCGAGCAATTCAATACCGGCCTATTCTCTCTATCTTGATTTCTCAATCCTTTTATTTACGTTTTTACCTTATTATTCGTGACAACTTTCTAAAATATTTCCTCTACTTCGTGCAGTGAAATTAGGTGAAGTCTTTAGCCCAATCCCTGTGGAGACGATATCCGATACTTCGTATCACTTTACTACTTGCGTCGTGTACACTTGCACTACAATTGCGATAGTCTATTTTACACGCAACAAGTTTTTGGCGCCGTTGCCGGGGATTGGCAACATAACTACATCTTTCTTTTATTGCACTTTTTTCTTTTATTTTTATTTTTGTTTTCGTTTTTAGTTTTTCTTTAATTTTTTATTTTGTGTTTTCAACTCTTGCTTTTCACAAGATTCTCTTGTTTATGCGCAGATCGAAAAGAGGCAAAGATCCTGAGTATAAGTTAGATTCGGAAATCGAACGATCATTCAATCTCAAGAAACAGATTCACCACCTTTTAGACAGGAACGAATACCTTGAAGAACAACTAGAGCAGATGGCCCGTAACCAGCCTGCTGGAGGAGACATACCGCCTGTCGGCGACCCGCCTGGGGCAGATAGACGACGGTCATGTCGTGACTACATGCTGAACGATCATGTAGAGCTGGAGACCACGCTGCCGGATATTGATGTTGACAACTTCGAGCTTAAGCCTGTCATGTTTAGTATGATCAACAACGCCGGGCAGTTTAGTGGCTCTGCGACAGAAGATGCTAGGGAGCATCTCAAAACGTTCCAAGAAATCTGTGGTTCGTTTAGACTGCCAAGAGTTAGTCCGGAGATACTGAGGCTTCGGTTATTTCCCCATTCATTGAGGGACAGAGCTAAAACTTGGTGGAATAAACTTACACCGGGTTCTATTATGACTTGGGCAGATCTAACTCGTGAATTTTTATCTCGTTTTAATCCTTCGCATTTATCTGAGCGATTACGTAACGAAATTGCTACTTTTCAACAGGAAGATGACGAGCCGATGCACGAGGCCTGGGACAGATTTACTACTCTTCTTCGGAACTGCCCAATGCATGGATTCCCCGTCTGGAATCAGGTAACTAAATTTTATAATGTTGCTAACTTACAAACTCGCATTCGCATTGATTCTGCAGCAAATGGACTATTATTGGATAAAGATCCAGACGAGGCATTGCAAGTTCTGAAAAATCTAGCCAAGAATGAGGAACAGTTTCCGACAGCTAGAAGAGGGGGTAAACGGGTACTCGCTGTCAAGGACTATGAGGCCGACAGCACTATGAAATCTCAGGTAGCATTCCTCACTAAGGCCATGAAACACTTATTGAATGAAGAGGACTTACGAGGATTTGCTGTCGAGGAAGTTTGTGCTAATTGTGAGGGAAATCATAGTAGGGATGAGTGCCCTATAAATATAGAAGAGGGAAAATATGTTGGAAATTACAAGCCAAACTACAATTCCAACAACTACAACCCTAATTGGAGGAAAGATCCCAAATTTTCCTGGAGTAACCCTAACAATGCCTTGAATCCGCAAGCATATAATCAGAATCAGGGGGGTCCTAGATTGTTGACGCGACAGCAACTGCAGCCGCAGAACCTGCCGCAGAACCTGCCGCCTCAGCAACAACAGCAGCCACCACCTGCCACGAGTAGTGTATTGGAGCAGACTCTGGCCACCTTTATGTCTCAGACTGGCACATATATGGAGAATATTAATCAGTTTGTCAAGAAGACAGAAACCTTTATGGATGAAACTAAGATGAGAATGACAAACCATGAGGCTACCTTGAAATCTCTAGAGACACAAATGGGTCAGGTGTCGCAGCATATTAAACCGAGGCAGAATGAAGGTTTCCCTAGCAATACTGAAAATGCTAGACCGCCCCCACATGAGCAATGTAAGGCGATTACTACTAGGAGTGGGAAAAAGCTACCAGGGCCGGAAAAAGAAGCTGAAACAGAGAAGGAACCTGCCTTGGTTACACCTGCCGAGGAAGCTGCCCCGACAGGTGACAAACAGACTGCTGCCGATGAGCCTGTCACGACAGCAGAAGCGACAGAGGAGAAAAAAGAAGATTATCGTCCTCAGATTCGCATGTAGTGGGAAGGACGCATTGCTGATTATCGTCCTCCACCACCCTTCCCTCAACGGATACAGCAAGCTAAGCATGAATCTCAACTCAAAAAAATTTATGATATTTTTAAACAGGTTCATATTAATATTCCGTTGTTAGATGATGTTAGGGAGATGCCCGGTTATGCTAAATTTCTCAAGGATGTTATGTCAAAAAAATCTAAACTTGGGGAATTTGAAACGGTAAGGATGCAAGAAGGTTGCATGAGTATTCTACATCGGCAGCCACCCCAGAAAAAGAAGGATCCGAGGAGCTTCCTCATACCTTGCGTAATCGGCGATAAATTTGTAGGTAAGGCACTTTGTGATCTTGGTGCTAGTGTTAATCTAATGCCCAAATCTGTTTTTCAGAAACTAGGTATTGGCAAGGCGCGGCCCACGACAGTTACCCTACAGCTAGCCGACCGCTCTTACGTTCACCCCGAGGGAAAAATTGAAGATATTTTGGTAAGAGTGGATAAACTTATTTTTCCTGCTGACTTTCTTATTTTAGATTGTGAGGCAGATGAGAACGCACCAGTCATCCTAGGGCGACCCTTCTTAGCCACGGGAAGATCATTGATTGATGTGGAGAAAGGAGAACTCACCATGCGCGTGAACGATCAAGAAATTAAGTTGAATGTTCTCCAAGCAATGAAACATGCTGATGTGGATGGGGAATGCAAGGCCATCATTGAGGTGACCTTTGATCAACCCTGCATCAGGTCGGGCTGCCGTGATATAAAATTTGGTCACTGCTGTGGCAGCCATCTGCAGGCCTGTCACGACAGCAACAACGACAGCACCGACGACAGTGACCCCTCTGAATCCGATACATCAGATACTGAAGGTCATGAGGAGGTAAATTGGTTAGACCATCGTCCAGGTAAGTTATTCGAACCTTTGAATTATACTTCGGATAACCATTTAATCCAAAAGCCCTCTACTGTTGAACCACCTGTCTTAGAACTTAAGCCCCTGCCAGGGCAGCTTAAATATGCTTATCTTGGTTGTGATGATACACTGCCCGTAATCATCTCTGCTAAGCTGCCGCAGGAACAGGAACGACAGCTGATCGGCATGTTGAGGCAGCATAAAAGGGCGATAGGATGGACGATAGCAGACATTCAGGGCATTAGTCCGGCAATCTGTATGCACAAAATCCTACTAGAAGAAGATCATAAGCCGACTATTGATGCCCAAAGGCGGTTAAACCTTGCGATGAAGGAGGTAGTGCGTAAAGAAATAATTAAATGGTTAGATGCTGGTATTATTTATGCCATCTCCGACAGCAAATGGGTAAGCCCGGTGCAATGTGTTCCCAAGAAAGGAGGCATGACCGTGATAACCAACGAAAACAACGAGTTAATCCCAACCAGGACTGTGACCGGTTGGAGGGTTTGTATGGACTATCGGAAGCTTAACAAAGCTACCCGAAAGGACCACTTCCCTTTACCCTTTATTGATCAAATGCTTGATAGATTAGCGGGTAAACCTTACTATTGTTTTCTTGATGGTTATTCAGGATATAATCAAATTGCTATTGCACCGGAGGACCAAGAGAAAACGACTTTCACATGCCCCTACGGAACATACGCATTTAGGAGGATGCCATTCGGCCTATGTAACGCACCTGCCACCTTCCAAAGATGTATGATGGCTATATTCTTCGACATGGTAGAAGACTTCCTTGAAATCTTCATGGATGATTTTTCCGTCTTTGGAGACGATTTTGAGAGCTGCCTCGACAACCTTCAAAAGGTACTTGAAAGATGTGAAAAAGCTAATCTTGTTCTTAATTGGGAAAAATGCCATTTTATGGTAGATGAAGGGATAGTTTTAGGCCATAAGATTAGCTGCCGTGGGATAGAAGTCGATAGGGCAAAAATAGAGGTCATTGAGAAGCTGCCGCCGCCAACCACTGTCAAGGGCATTATGAGTTTTTTAGGGCATGCTGTTTTTTTATAGGAGATTCATTGCAAATTTCTAAAAAATCACCAAGCCTCTATGCCATCTCCTAGAGCAGAACCGACCCTTTGACTTTAATGAGGAATGTACTGAAGCATTCAAGGTTCTGAAGGAAAAGCTAGTGACAGCCCCCATAGTACAGCCACCAGACTGGACACAGCCGTTTGAGATTATGTGTGATGCTAGTGACTATGCTGTCGGGGCAGCACTTGGGCAGCGCAGAGACAGGCTGTTTCATGTTGTATATTATGCCAGCAAAACATTGAATGATGCCCAAGTGAACTATACCACCACAGAAAAGGAGCTGTTACCTGTGGTGTTTTCCATCGACAAATTTCGTTCCTATATACTTGGGACGAAAGTAATAGTGCACACCGACCATTCTGCCCTCAAGTACTTGTTTGCAAAGAAGGATGCCAAGCCGAGATTGATACGGTGGATCTTGCTATTACAAGAGTTCGACCTTGAGATCAAAGACAAAAAGGGGACAGAAAATCAGGTGGCAGACCACTTGTCAAGATTGGAGACGGGACAGAGTCTACCCATTGATGATACACACATACTGGAGACCTTCCCAGACGAACAGCTCTTTGCTGCCGCAATCGCTGTCGCGACAGCAATGGCGGCATGTAAGTCTTCTAACCTTCCCTGGTATGCTGATTTCGTTAATTTTATTGTTAGCGGAATATTACCTTCTGATCTTACTTATCAAGCCAGGAAGAGGTTTCAAAATGATGTTAAACATTATTATTGGGACGAACCTCTTCTTTTCAAAATGTGCGCAGATCAGGTTATAAGGAGGTGTATACCACAAGAAGAACAAGAAGACATTCTCCATCACTGTCATGCTTCACAATATGGAGGACACTTAGGAGGCAATAAAACTGCTGCCAAGGTGCTGCAGTCAGGGTTCTACTGGCCAACATTGTATAAGGACGCACAGGAATTTTACAAGAACTGTGACAGGTGCCAGCGGACAGGTAACATCTCGAGGAGAAACGAGATGCCACTGCAAAATATTTTGGAAGTCGAGATCTTCGACGTTTGGGGGATTGATTTTATGGGACCTTTTCCATCTTCGTGTGGAAATCTTTACATCCTCCTAGCAGTGGATTATGTCTCCAAGTGGGTAGAAGCAATCGCAACTCAAAAGAATGATGCCAAAACAGTCCAAAAGTTTTTGCACAAAAACATCTTTTCTAGATTTGGCATCCCTAGGGCAATTACCAGTGATGAAGGGAGACACTTTGACAACAGGGTAATTGCTGCTGCCTTGCGGAAATATGGTGTCAAGCACATGATCGCAACAGCATACCACCCACAGACCAATGGACAGGCTGAGATATCCAATAGGGAAGTGAAGAACATTCTTGAAAAAATGGTTAAACCAACTAGGAAAGATTGGTCTTTGCTTCTGAATGATGCATTATGGGCATACATGACAGCTTTTAAGACTCCATTGGGCATGTCTCCCTTTCGACTAATCTATGGGAAAACCTGTCACTTGCCTGTCGAGATCGAGCACAAAGCATATTGGGCAATCAAGGCAGTAAACATGGACTTGGACAAGGCAGGCCAGAAAAGGCTGTTAGATTTGAATGAGATCGAAGAAATACGGACAATGGCCTACGACAATGCAAGGATTTACAAGGAAAAGACTAAGAAGTGGCATGACAAGAAGTTGCTGCCACGACAGTTCTGCCCAGGGCAGCTTGTGTTGTTGTTTAATTCTAGATTGAAACTCTTTCCAGGGAAGCTCAAATCTAGATGGTCTGGCCCGTTCCAAGTAGTTCAAGTTTTTCCCCATGGTGCCATTACAATTCAATCACTAAAGGACGGGCACCAATTCAAAGTCAATGGACAACGCCTCAAGCACTATCAGGGGACTGAAGCCCCAGGAATACAGGAAGTGGTTACTTTAGGTGATGCCCCACAAGGCATCCCTAATTTAACCTAATTTTTATTTTTATTTTTATTTTATTATTAATATTATTTATTAGGAATTAGATTTATTTTATTCGAATAATGTTTTATTTTTATAATTTCAGTTTTTAGGAAATAAAGGAGTCAAGAAGAAAAGGAGAAGTGACCCAAGCCCACCGCCCATCCATCAGCCCACTAAAGCCCATTTATGGAAACCTGTCGTTTCGGCTGCCGGCGTAGACGGACTTGACAGGCTGTCAACAGACGGCCACTGCAGACGTAGAAGCGTGCGGCAGACGCCCAGCAGACGCATTAATGCGTGTCAGACGCGTCAGACACGCTATATCCAATCTGCCGCCCCGTTATTCCCGCCTGCCGTTGCGGCATTAAATGGGCAGCTCCCCAACAGCTATATAAACCCCTTCCCATTTTCATTTTTCATCACTTCTGATTTTTCTCTCTTGTTATTCTCCTCTAGTTTTATCTATTTTCTCTCTTTTTCAGCCCTTGCAACCAAAATGTCGTCGAGACAAACCCGTCAGACCGCTGCTGCCGCTTCTTCTTCAGCAGCAGCCTCACCGTTCGCTAAAAAGGAACTATGGGAGGAGCGCGGCTTCATTTACAACAGAGATGCCCCCCATATGGGACTCCGGCCGTTCATTGTGAAGGCCATAACAGCACAACTTTGGGAGGATTTTGCCGAGCAGCCGGCAGAGCTTAATGATACTTTGGTCCGAGAATTTTATGAGGCCATCGACAGCAAAACGGCGACATCTGTCACCGTCCGAGGAGTGGCAGTTCCCTTCACCGCCAACAGCATCAACCACACGTTCGGCCTCTTCTTTGGCCCCAATGATGATGCTCACCAACAATTTTGGGACACCCTCGACGCTGCTGGACATGATGCTGTCATGAGGGAGCTGACAGAGGCTGGAACGACATGGAGCACCAGTAAGAAGAACCCCCACTCTGTCAATAGGGGGCAGCTACTCCCTGAAGCAAAACTATGGAACGCTTTCATCAAAAAGCGTATCCTGCCCTCGTCCCACCATACGACAGTCAACAGACAGCGGTTGGCTCTCATCCACTCCATTATACACGACAGGCCCATAAATGTGGGCATATACATGAGGGACAACATCCTCGATTGTGTTTTCCGCTCCGACTCACGACTCTGTCTGCCGTTCACCATCACCGCCCTCTGCCGCTGTGCTGCCGTACCAGAGGAGCCCTCCGACAAAATCAAGACGGGCAGTGGCTGGACTGACAACAACATCTCCAGCCTCATGGAAGTCATAGTCGTATCGCCCATCAACGCCTTTGACCCAAACGCCCCTTCTGCTGATTCCGAGGATGAACCTGCCGCCGAACCTGCCCCAGAAGCTGCCGCCAACACCGCTTCGACAGATCCGTCTGCCCACATCCTTGCTGCCATCCTGAGGGTAGAGGAGCGCCAGATGGGTTTGATGACTTTTATCCGTGACTTCTCAAATGCAACGGTAAATTTCATTACTAATACTTTGAATTATTCGGATGTCATTTTCCCCACCTTCCCCGCCCATTATTTCAACATCCCCTCCCCCACTCCCACACCACCTGTCTCTCCCCATACACAATCTGCCACTTCCACACCATCCCCTGCCCCGACGGCAGCCGGCAGCCCACCGGCAGACACCTCCCCTCGAGGAACCAAGCGAGCTGCCACTGATGACAGCCCTCTTGTCCGGAGGAATTTGGAAAGCGACTTCACGCGGGTTAAACGTATTAAACACGTGGCAAACAAGAGAAGGCTGTCCAAAGCCATCACCACCAGCAGCTCATGGGACAGCGGTAGCAGTTCCGATGTCCGGCTATTGGAGCCTCCTGCCCTTCAACCTGCCGATGCACCTACCTCCCAACCGGATGACGAACCTGCTGATCAACCTACTCCGGAACCTGCCCAGCCACCTCCACAACGCAGACGCCGCCATCAGATCCGCGTCAGCAGCAGCAGCGAGGACAGCACATAAAATTTAAGTTTTTATTTCTTTTTCTCCTCTTATTGCTGCCTGCCCTTATATTTTTGTGATGTACTTTTATTTATCTTGTCTTTCTTTATTTGTTGTCATTTTGCATTGAGGGCAATGCAACCCTCGAGTTTGGGGGTGGCAACCCTCCATCTTTAATGGAGTCTTTAGCACATCTTTTTATTAATTGTTTTGTCTTATTATTTATTTTTCTCTTAAAAAAAATCAGAAAATTAAACCCGTTGGCTTAAAAACTATGAAGTTAACTTACCTGTCATGACGGCTCTGTCGTGGCAGCATCTTTAGGACAGGTTAAGGAAAAGTTTAGAGCCTTTCTATAGTTCTGAAAACTTAAACACTTTTGTGACTGTTATATTGCTTAGATTTCTTTTAGCCAAACTAGAATAGGAAGCTTAGAACTTGAATAGCCCCTAGAGGTGCCTAACACTGGCTCTAGGAAAGAAGTTTAGCAAAAGAAAATTAAAAACCTAGAGGTGCCCGAAACCGGCTCTAGGAAGCTAACTAGAGGTGCCCAAAACTGGCTCTAGAAAAATTTAGCTTGAAAAATAGAAGAAAAAGAAGCATGAAAATGTGCCTTCTAAAAAATTAAACTTTGGCATAAAGATTCGAGTTAAGGAGTTGAATATTCTAGTGAAACTAAGAGAGTCTTAGCATATAACTGTTCACAAGCATGCACACACTGCACGAGAGCTATAGGGAGATTCCGGACAGATCCTAATCTTTCCGACAGGATGCTGCTGCCATAGAGAATGAGCGACAGGTAAAGGGACAGTTCACTGTTTGAAGGCCAACGCAAAAATTTTCATTTTTCTTTTAAGCCTTGATTGCTTGAGGACAAGCAAAAACTTGAGTTTGGGGGTGTGTTGAGTGTGTAAAAGTTCTATTA
This sequence comes from Hibiscus tridactylites, assembly GCA_958450335.1. Lineage (NCBI taxonomy): Eukaryota > Viridiplantae > Streptophyta > Magnoliopsida > Malvales > Malvaceae > Hibiscus > Hibiscus tridactylites. Next base: position 16,631,587 of record OY288279.1, on the reverse strand, counting down.
TTTACACCCTTTTTAACCCATATTTCTGCTACATTCAAGCATCATTGCATTGCATTTAGGTTAGTTTTCAATAAAACATCACAATTATATAAAAGGCACGGATTCTACTAAAAGATGGTGTATTTTGCAGGTAACTGCCATGGTTGACAATGAAGGCAGGAGCAGGACAGATAAGCAGGAAAGCTGAACTGGACAAGCAGCTGAAGAAGACGAACCTGTCATGGACCTGTCACGACAGCAAGGTGACAGCAGATTTATGAAGAGGAAAAGTCAAGTGGACCTCGATAGATAGAGAAAAATCTGCTCGTCTGTCGTGTGAAAGCCAAATATTTTTCCAAGCCCCGGATCAAAAGATATGTCAAGCCAAAGCTCAAAGAGAGGAAATTCCTAAAAGCTAGGATGCGGCTGGAAAGTAGGAAACTTTAGAGATTTAGTCTTTATTAGAATCTTACTTTTAATTAAAGTTGTAATCCTTGTTACCTTAGATAACTTGAGCCCAAAGCTTATATAAGGGCATAGATTTAACCTAGAGGCATAACCGATATCCCATAACCGAAATAAAACCCCTGCCGTCCACCCGTCACCAACATGTTCTAAATTCCCCCTAGGGCTACGGGTTGTTTTGTAAAGTAGTTGCAAGGGTTGCTTTGTTTTAGGATTTTTCAAGTTCAATAAAATAAACTTCAAGTTCTTTTATCTTGGTTTTAATATCTTGCAAGAGCATCGGGAGAGCATTGTGAGGTTATCTATTTACTTAGCATCGGGAGAGTTAAGTATACGAAAGAGATAAAAGCGCGTTCTCTAGTTTATAGTTGAACCATCTCGTGCTTAGGGATAAGGCGAGGTTAAGTGGCTAAGGAAGAATTCATACACATCGGTGTTCATCCTTCGATTCACGCCGGGAGGTATCATCAAAGACGTGTTCATCGACAGACTTGTGCCTAGGGATAGGGCAAGGCAGATCTGGGATTCTTGCCAAACTTGAAGTACGGAGTTGGTGTGTCTGCTGCCCGCGACAGCCATCGGACAGACGTCGCGACAGGTGCTGTCGGCGACGGGAGCGACGACAGAACTGGAGATCCTAAGCAATTCAACACCTGCACTACCGAGCAATTCAATACCGGCCTATTCTCTCTATCTTGATTTCTCAATCCTTTTATTTACGTTTTTACCTTATTATTCGTGACAACTTTCTAAAATATTTCCTCTACTTCGTGCAGTGAAATTAGGTGAAGTCTTTAGCCCAATCCCTGTGGAGATGATATCCGATACTTCGTATCACTTTACTACTTGCATCGTGTACACTTGCACTACAATTGCGATAGTCTATTTTACACGCAACATTAGGGCCAGTGTGTGGGCCGTGAATCGGTAAGTGGAAGTTGTGGTTTTGAAAATGTGGATGATGTGGAGGAAGTTCTTTGCTATAGTTAGGGGAGTATGGTTGTACCGGAGTTGAGGTGCAATTTGTTTGCTCGAGTCCGCGTGCATGTGAGTTGATTCTTGCTGGTGAAGGGACGATTTGACCGATTCTGGTATTAGTTGGTGAAAAGAAGCGAAGACCTATGAGTGGGAGTCAGAGTGGTATCTATGTGATAGTATATAAGCCCTTGGTACAGTTTTGAGTTTGTCTCTTCTGATTGGTTCTGAGTTCGTACTTCCGTATGTTGTTAACAAGCATGCAAGTTTGAATGTGCTCGATGAGGTGTCAGAGGTAGGTAAGAGTACCTTAGTTCTTTTGGCGAGATCTAGGTATGGGTCTCGTGTGAGTAATCTGAATTTCAGAAATGTTAGTTGGTGATCATTGGAGTTCAGCCTATGGTTTTGATACAAGACAGCCGATCAGTATCCGTGAGTGGAAATCGATTTGTGTGATGGGGCCAGTGTACGTCTGAGTTGTCTTCTAGCAAGAGGGAGAGATGAAGTCGCTTCCGATGTAGTTGAGCCGAGAGAGAAGTCTTGAGCTTTAACTTCAGATTGTTTGGTAACGAGATGTTTGAGTAGTCGGGACTGATGTTATAGAACTGGTTCCAGCATGACAGTTTGTGTGTAATTAGAATTGAGTTTCGAGGTTTCGCAATGCTCTAAGAACGATTTAGAAGAGTCGGATTTTGTTGAAGAATCAGTCTGAAAACAAGAGGACCGAAGACTATCAGTTGTGTACTTGTGAAGTTACAATTTTTGCAGAATCGTCCGTTTGTGTGAGCGTGCAAAGATTTTGACGTATCTCTGTTGAGATTTTAGACGTAGGGACGCATGTGACTAGACCTTTTGGGAGATAGTAGTGATCAGAAAGATGTACAGAAGATGTTTATTAGTGGTTCAGAGTTACTAGTTCCTAGTAGATGTGAAGTGATTGTCTTCCTACAGTTTCGGTGTGCCTTTTTCCAAGGCTCGGCTTGAAGAGCAAATAGTTAGTGTATACGTTGAGACAAAGAAAGAGTTGACTTGAAGTTACAAGATTTATGTGTGACTGTAGTGGTAGGTGAGAAGGTGAATTTCTTGTTGAATGTTGATCCAGATTTAGAGGTCAAAGATTGATTGAGTTTAGTTGACAGGCTTGCTTAGTAATTGTGATGAATTTGATTTTGAATGAAGACTAGACCACATAATGTTAGGATAGTTTGTGTTTTCTTTTCCTAGAAGTGTTTGGAAAAATTGTCGGCTTATCTCTTGTCTAGAGAGGAAGAGTTTGATATTGAGACCGTCTTCGAGTTTACCCCTGTTTTGATTGCTCCATATCTTATGATTTCCGAAAGAATTGAGAATGTTGAAGAATCAACTTCGAGATTTGTTAGACCTTAGACTCATTAGGCCTAGTGCATCATCTCAGAGTCCTATAGTGTAATTTGTAAAGAAGAAAAAGTGACAGTACGAGGATGTGTTTAGATTTCAGATAGTTGAAACAAGTGACAGTGAATGATTAACATCCGTTTCTGAGTGTCAGGGATTAGTTGGTCAGTAGTGTGTGCTTCAGTCTTTCGAAGATTAATTTGAGATCCGTTTACTACCAGTTGAAAGTGAGAAAATTTGAAGTACCGAAGACAACTTTTGAGGCAAGATGTGACCGTTTTGAGTTCCGAGTTATGTTGTTTTGTTGGACTAGTGTGTTGGTTACTTTTATAGAGATGTTGAACAGAATATTTTCCTAAGCTTCCTGATCAGTTTGTAGTAGTCCTCATAGATGATACATGAGTATATTCAAGTACCGAAGAAGACCATGACAAGCTTTAGAGTTAGTATTGTAGATTCTATTAGAGGATCAGTTGTATGCCAAGTTGAGCCAATGTGAACTCCGAGTTAATGAAGATATCCTCCTAGGACATGTAGATCAGCCGAGTGTGTTAGAGTAATCCCAAGTAGACAAAAGAAGATATGAGTTGGAAGAAATTGAAGACTGTGACAGATATCTATAGTTCCTAGGTCTAGCATTGTTACTTTCGGAGAATTGTAAATAGTCTTTGAAGATAGTTGCTCCATTGATAGATTGCTACAGAAGAATGTTCAGTTGTGTGGTTAGATGCGAGACAATGAGCCCTTGAGAAACTGAAGGAGACTTTGAAGAGAGCTTCGACCTTGAATCAACTTATGTTAGAGAAAGAGTTGTGAACCACAGTGATGCATTACATGTAGAGTTAGGTTGTGTACTTATGCAAGACAGAAGATTGTGGCTTGTTCAGCAAGATAGTTGGAAGACCGTGAGAAGAGTTATTCGATATGAGACATAGAGTTACTTACAGTTGTATTTGCTTGAAGACTGTGATCCCAAGATTGAGTACCATCCGAAGATAGCCTCCGTAGTGACCGATGATCCGAGTTGTAATTGTTGTTAGATTAGTAGTTTTGCGGCCGAGTTTCATGTTAAACCTACTCTGAGTCAGAATGCTTGAAGAGAAACAGTTGCAAGACAGATTCTTGGCACCTCACGTGCGAGGCATAGTAGAAAGAAGACCTTCAGAATACAATTTCAGAGATGATAGAGTTTTGCATTTCAGAGACAGAATAGTTGTACCGATTGACATAGTGTTTTGAGACGTATTGTTTTGGCCGAAGCACACGGTAGTTCGTTTGTATTGCATCTTAGTGGTATAAAGACGTATTGTGGGTTGGAGATGAGTACTTCTGGATTGAGTTGATGAATAACGTGGTTCAGTATAAGAGTGAGTGTGTAAATTGCCAGCGTGTCAAGACCGAGTATCAGTTTTCTTCTAGTTGTTACATCCGTGGAAGGTTCTTAATGGAAGTGGGTAATAGAGATCCGAAATTTCTGCTAGATTATTTTGAAGACGTTTGCATAGTGTCTGGTTATCTGTTGAAGGCAGATGGTTAGTTAGAGAAGGTTATGAGTCAAGTGTTCAAGCAGTATTGTACGAGTTTGTAAATCGGGCTAGTTCTATTGTTATCTGTTGCGGTTACCACCAGAGTTAGAAAGGGGTTGGTGATATGATTTGTGTATCTATGATTCGGGACTGTGAGTCAGATCTGTTCTGTGCTATGTCTATAGAAGAGATTGAGTTGAGTTTAGAATTGACATGCCTTGAAAGAACCGTTGAGATCTTAACATCAGATATCTATTGTTGCGTGATAAGTCTATCGGTTGGTTAGTATGTTGTGGTGAGAAGGGAAGTGGGTAAGAGCGGATTTTGTGGAAACTTCTGTCCGATAAATTTCGGGGACGAAATTTCCTTAAGTGGGGGAGAGTTGTAACACCCGGGTTTAGGGGCCGGAAGAAAATAATATTTAAATAATATTATTGGGTCTCGGTTTTTGATTTAAATAATATCAAATATTATTTGGACCCTGTGTCCTTTATTTTCAAATAAACATTTTGTGTTGGGCTAATTTGAAATGAAACTAAAGTTTATGGATTTTAAAGTAAAGAAGAGTTGCCATCTCATTAATGGCACTATTGTAATTTCAAGCCCTTGGAAATTAAAAACCCCTTTTTAATTTAAAACACCAAAAATTTCTCTTCTTCCTTCTTCCTTCTCCATTTTCACGACAAAGAGGGGAAGTTTCTCCAAGTTCCATCCAATCTTCTTTTCTCCTTCATTTTGGCTCGAAATTGAAAGGTAAATACATCCCCATCTTGTCCTCATCCTCCTCTCTTCAAAAGTACAAGTAGATTTCATTTTCATCCATGTTTTAGAAATTGTGTTTTTGGAAGATTTGAATAAAATTGGTAGCTTTATTGTGTTTAACTTAAAGTTTTGATTTATTAATGTTAGATATGTTGTTTGTGAATCAAATAGTCCAACATATGTGATTTTTAGAGTATTTTAAATGAATTCCCGAAATTGGGTAAAAATGGGTTTTTGAAGGGTTTTGGGTGGTTTTTGGGGGTTGTTTTAGGTGGAAATTGATAGCCCAATTGTAGTACTATGGTTAGAGGTTGATTTGGGATTGTTTGTGGGTGCTATGGATGTTGGAAACATGGTTTTTGGACATGGTTTAGGGGCTGCCCGAATTTGATAAAAATGGGATTTGTTCATGGTTTGCAACATGGTGAATTGCATTTAGATTGTATTCCGGGTTGGTATTTTGATGTTGGGCTGATTTGGAATTGTTTGAAATGTGTTTGAGGTTGTTAAGAAGCGGAAATTTGTGTTGGGGAAGCTTCGGGAAGAAATCCGGAAATTTGAGGGAGGTTGCTTGCTTGACTTGGAGCTTGGAAGCTTAGGTGAGTGGTTAAATATTTTCAAAATGGTTTTGAGTATTTGGTTCAAGCATGTGAACCTAGGATGGGCTTGGTAAACCCACCTAGAGTTGGGATTAGAGTGGTAGCCTAATCCCAAGCTTTGATTAGAGACTTTGGTTGCACTTTTTAATGGTTGTATATGCCTCGTATTAAATTGTGATAGTGTTGATTATGTATATGTTGTATACATGTATGATGAGGCATGTTTGATGCATTGTTATATGCTTGATGATGATAGATTTGATATGGTTATACACATGTGCAAAATATGATGTGATATGTTTGATAATGATGTACATGTGGTGTTGTCATGTGAAATGAGATTAGGAAGTGATTGTATGATCCGAGGATCATGGTGAGTACATGCTAGACATGGAAATGTGGTTTGTGCATGACGGTAAGCTATGGTGAGTACGTGCTAAGCACGGAAGTGTTATGAATTGGTATTATGAATGATTAATGAAATGTGTAGTATTGGCACTAGTATGCTTGGGTACAAATGATCGATCATTAGGATGTTAGTGTGTACACATGAGTCAAAAGTCGCGTGTGGCCTTGGTGGCGTTGAGTCACCAAGGAGGAGTACGGGTTCGCCCGGAAATTGTATTTATATTAGTCGGTGATGAGTGGAATCCCATCGACGGGGCGTGAGGATGAGTGGAATCCCCTCCGCGTGAAATGAGGCGTGAGGATGAGTGGAATCCCCTCCGCGTGAACGGTGATGAGTGTAATCCCACCATCAGGTAATGGTTGAGTTGTTGGATGTGAGTTCCAACGGTTATCCGCGTATTCGAGTCATAGCTAGGTGCCAATACAGATTGTAGCTTATGTTGCCAATATGTGGTTAATTGTGAGCTAATGTGATTTGGGATGTGTTGCTAACATGGTTTAATATATGTGATTTCATGTGTTGTGGATTTAAACATGTTGAGCATGACATGATATTGAATATATGTTCATGCATCATCTATATTTATGGCTCGTGTGGATCAGAGGTAAGATCATGCATTTTATCTGGGTTGTGGTTCGTGCTTGGACCCTGCATTGTCGAAGGTTTGATTTATGAGCTTACCCTCACTAAGCTTTTATGCTTACGCTCTCTATTGTTCGACAATGCAGATCAATGGCTTGTGGGTGGCAAGGGCAAGGAAAGGCCTCCAAGTGTTGCTTACGGTTAGCTCAAGTATGATGTTTAAATTTAAAGATTTTAATAGTAAAGCAATGGGATAGGTGTTGTTGATTTAAGTTTGATGTATGTCTATGGCTGACTTGATTTCTAAGCATGATGTATCTTGCCAAATGCTTGTGTGATGAATGTTAACTCATGCCTAGGTTGCTCTTTTGAATGTTAGTCTTATGCCTTAAGAGTTTATATATGTGTTTGAATGATGTTTGTATGAAAGCATATTTGTGGGGTGTCGCCTTAGTGTTAGGCATGTTTAAATCATGTTGAAGCATGCTAGTTTAGTTGGTAAACCTTAAGTCGAATTGTTTTGCTGTTGTATGGTGTTTTGGTGGTGTTTTGGGACACCTTTGTGCCTCAAAACAGCCCAGACGGGTCTGCAGACAGGGGGTGTTTCGGAACGGGTCCCCCTGTTCCGGAACGGTCCCTTTGTAATTGGCCTGCCGTTTCGAAACGGATGAGGGTCGTTTCGGAACATTTTGGCTACTGGAATTTTGAGAAATTGGCGAGATGAAGCCGTTCCGAAACGGGCCTTTGATGTTTCGAAACGGTCAAATCTCGTTGACCACGAGATATTGACCGTCAAGGTCGTTCCGATACGGGTCTGCCCTGTTTCGGGACGGTCACCTTATGGTTGACCCTGGCCTGTTGACTAAGTCAAGGCGTTTCGGAACACCCTATGGGCGTTTCGAAACGACCTGCTGTAATGGAGTAAAATAGGCTGTTTTATGTCTTGTTTGGTCGGAGAATGTTACATTGTTGTATCTTCCGCTGTTATGCTTCACATAGGAATTAAATATGCATCTAGATAAGACTAAAGTTAAAAGAAATTTTCTGGGTCGTTAACCGAGGGGAAGCCTTAACGGGTTTCGCTTCGGTTTTCCCCGTGTGGCCCACTCGGATCGGTCATCCGACCAGACCGGGACGAGGGGGTTACAATTTAACTTTTCAAAATTACTTTTTATTGAAACAGTTAAATTATAAATCAAACTTTTCAAAATAGTTTTTCACAGCACTTTTCAAAAATATTTTTAAAAGCTGTCAAACTCACCTTAAATTAATTAATCTAAAAGTATTTTTCAAAAGTAATTTTAAACTGACCATATATTTATCTGTCTACAACTTTCACATTTTCTTTGTTTCTTTATTCATTAAAATTCACATCTAATATTTTTTTATTATTTTAATAAATTCTATTACCCTTAAATCTTGACTCATTTACCATTCATTATAAATGCAAACATTTCATTTAAGGAAACATTTTAAAATTAAACCCTATAAATAGCATATACGAAATGAGTTTTCAATCAAACAAAAAAATAGAGCATTTCAATTTTAGAAGAGAAAAGAAAGATGGCCAAAACACAAGTTGTATTGTTCCTTCTTTTTACCGTACTCATCTTATCTATAGGTATGTATAAGTGACATTATTTTTTATTGTTTTATTTTATTATATATTTATAATTAGAGGAGGAAAACAAAGTAACCTATGTGGGTTATGATCTTTTTTAAGTTGTAAAATTTTATTTTAAACTTCTAAAATTTTAAAAATAATTTGAAGTTGTCCCCTACAAACTCTTTGTTTATGTTCTGTCGCTGTTTAAAATAATGTATGTATTATTTTGTAAAGGTAAAATATGTAATATTGACTGCATTTGAATAATAATACAGATATTATGGGAGTAGTCGGTGATGGAAAATGTTGCAAAAACATCTCCTTGGGGGGTTGTAAGCTGGGAGTAGACGACGAAGGACCTGATGGAAAATGCTTCAAGTATTGTACACCAGAATGCAAATTTGCCCATTGCCAATCTAATCAGTGCCATTGTGCTTGTTGATTTACTTTTAGTGACCCTGCACAATTTTAAATAACTGAGATGATGTTCTATTTTCAATTAGAAATAAAAACAATATGATTATTTCTTTCTTTTTTATTGATTTTTTTAGTTCATGGTTATTATTTCAGCTTTTCTATATATAGATCATGAATACTCAAACTTAATTTTTATTTTAATAATTTATTATTTCAAAATATTCCAAGAAGGTTACAATTAAAACCTGACTAGTTTGTCCGATATCTAGATATTTTTTATTTGGAATTCATAATAATACAATATAACGAGTGCAAATAATATTACAATTACGGTAAATATTTTTCTTGATGAGCTTTCTTTAAGTGCAATTAAAAGTGGGGTTAAATTTTAAATTAATTAGACTCTAATATTAAACATAAAAAATCGAGGGTTGATGTTTAATTTTACTAATTTTAAAATTGATGTACAATAAATCCCAAATCTAAATCTCTTCGAAACTAAATATGTCTTACCATCGCATCTACCGTTTATTAATATATTTGTAATTAAAAAAACAAATATCTATAAATCTAGAATGATACACTGATACAGGCTAATTTTAATACAGAAACAAAGCATCTACGAGTACAATCAGGGGAGAAACTATAAATTTACAAAAGGTGACCAAAGTTAAATTAAAAAAGCTAAAAATTTATAAAGGGGACAAAATGAAATTAAAAATTTGAGGGGGTCATATTAAGATTTTACAAACTATGAAAGGATTGAAGAGGTAATTTTACCCTTTTTCTAAAAATATCTATCTTATTCCTAATGAAAGAAAAGTTAGCGAGGATCAAACCCCTATGTTCCGCCCATGAGTACAATACCATATACATTACTTATTACTCACATGTTTTGTAACCCCCTCGTCCCGGTCTGGCCGGATGACCGGTCTGAGTGGGCCACACGGGGAAAACCGAAGCAAAACCCAAAGGGTTCCCCCTCGGTTAGCAACCCTAATTTTTTTCCTTTTAATCTTGTCACATTCGAACCCCAAACCACTTTCAAACAACCAAATTTTAATCTTGACTAAAGGTATCTTAAATCCTATGTGTTTTTCTCTTTAAAAGGGCCAACAAGTCAAAACAGTGCAGTATTTAGCAAAGGTTTCGAAACCTCCCCAAAAGGTTTCGAAACTTAGACTGGCAGTAAGGTCTGGAACCCAAATTTCTGCAAAGGTTTCGAAACCTTCCCCATGGTTTCGAAACCCTCTTCCATGGTTTCGAAACCTCCCACAAAGGTTTCGAAACTTAGGCCGGTAGTGAGGTCTGGAATCCCAGATTTTGCAAAGGTTTCGAAACCTTCCCTAAAGGTTTCGAAACTTAGGCTGGCAGTAAGGTCTGGGAGCCCAGATTTCTGCAAAGGTTTCGAAACCTTCCCCACGGTTTCGAAACCATAGTGCAGGGGATCACTTACTGCCCAACCTAAAGACTTTCTAGGGAGAAAGAGCAACAAGATCATGCATAGACATGTATAGAAGCTTAAAAAGGACCAAAGGCATGAATTAACACTTACAAGACTCACACATACTATCATTTAAGCAATCATACATGAGTCATAGGTAGCAATCAACATGGGTCAAGGCATTCGAACATGACATTCCAACAAAAGAGCAAATTCAGCATTTAAGGTCAAACATGGGAGCTCAAGAGCCCAAAAGGCACAAATCAACACAAGAGGTTGCACTCATACACAAGGCAACCTAAACACCTAAAGCATGCCATCACACACTATCATCCATCATAGTATTACATGCTTTACAATCCAAAACATCAATCCAAAACAACATCAATAGAAAGAGTGATACAAGGCTCATACAACACACCCTATTGCCACATTGCTTAACTACTACAAAATTAACCATACTTGAGCAACAACTTGGAAAGCCCTTCTTGCCTTGCCTCGAGCTAACACCACGCTAATGATCTGCATTGTTGAACATAGAGAGCGTAAGCTATAAGGTTAGTGAGGGTGCTCTAAAACGAAAAACATCAACAATGCAGGGTTCAAGCATGTTAATCCTAGGCTTACATACATCAAGCATAGGCATAAAATCAAGTAGACCTAGCTAGTCTTTCAAGTGGCATATATGGTTTCTCGATCCTACCAAACTCAATTATCAAAATCAACATCATATAGCAACACCTTATATCACCAACATATATCATCATCACATATCACCATGTATGAACAAGTTAATTGGCCACTTTAATTACCCCGATTGTGCGGATTTAAACCTCAACAACACTTTACCTCGGTGGGATTACACTCATCACCGGACCTTGCATGTGCGGGATTCCACTCATTGCCACATGCCCTACAGATGGGATTCCATTCATCATCCCGTAGAAATGTAATAAAAGCTTCCGGTGGAATGTTACATCACCGTACTCCTCCTTGATGACTTAACACTATCAAGGCCACGTACGTTTTGACTCAATTTGTGTGCACACTATCCTAATGATCGATCATTTACAACCGGTAATTATTTTAGTGCCAATTATCATAACCACATCATATATATATCCTCAACCACATTCATGCTCAATCTCATAGATGCATTTCAAGGTAAACTCACATTCATCAACCACAATCATAATAGCATAGTCAAACAAGAATAAATGCATTCATGGATATCAATGGTTAAATCAACAACTTGAATCAACTATGAGTGGCCTACCAAGCACACTTCACACAGACTCCCACTACACATACTCGAACCAAACTTAAAACAAGTTGAAACCACTCACCGCTCTTCCTTAGCAAATCGAAACAATCCTCCTATGCACCCGGATTCGGTCCCAAAGCCTCTTCCACGCTTCCACTTGCTTCTAGCCAAACAAAACATATACATTACTTCCCAATTCAATGCTAAACTCAACCATCAACTTACTTTGCAAACAACCCCCAAATTCCACAATTTCCCAAATCACATAATCTCCTAAAATCCCAATTTTCGTGCTCCCCTAAAGCCTTGCTGAAAACTCAAATTCCAAACACCCAAATGATTTCCAAAACATCCCAAATCACCCTCCTAACATAGGTAGACCATCAGCCCTTCAATTTCAACATAAAACCCACCAAAAACCCAACTTTTACTACCTTAAAATCTACCTCAAGAACATGCTACGAATTTTCACCCAAATTCAACCAATTTGATATGTGTTACTCATTATAACATGATTAACTAAAACCCCAACTCAATTTATCAAAAACAATTAGAAAACCCTTTAAAAATTCAAACTTTAATATAAAACCTAATTTTCAAAACCCCATATTTTTGAAATCTAAAACCATAGATAAGTAGAGGATAGAGAGGAGGTTAAGAAAACATATTTACCTCTTAATTTGGTGTTGAAATCGAATGGTAAAATAGATGGAATAGTAGCTAGCCTTTGAGAGGTTTTTGAAAATGGTGGTTTCTCTTTTTAACGTTGGAATGAACTTGGGCGGAAGATGGCAACTTTTGGTTTAAAGTTGTCTAGCTTTTTAAAGACTTTAGGGTCAAATTACCACATAAGTCCTCCCCTTTTTACTAAAGCTCAATTAGGTCATTATTTGAAGTTGAATTGTTTTAATTAACTTTTATTTGACTCGAACTATAACCCGGCTAACTCCTAGGCCCAAAACATGGGTGTTACAACTCTCTCCCGCTTAAGGAATTTCGTCCCCGAAATTACCTGACTGAAAGAGATACGGAAACTGCTTTTCCATATCCTCCTTCCTCTCCCAAGTGGCCTCGTCCACACCTCTACGTCGCCACCGCACCTTTACTAACTCAATCGATCTACCCCTCAACATTTTACTGTCAGAAGCTAAGATCTCCACTGGCTCTTCTTCATAAGTCAAATCCGGATTCAATTCAATTTCTTCTACGGGCATAACATGTGATGGATCGGACCTATACTTGCGAAGCATCGACACATTGAACACATCATGTATCTTCTCAAGCTCGGATGGCAAACACAACTGATAAGCAACTGGACCAACCCTCTTCACAATCTCATACGGTCCTATGTACCTTGGACTCAACTTCCCTTTTCGGCCAAATCTCATCACTTTCTTCCACGGAGATACTTTCAAGAACACCTTCTCACCCACTGAGAACTCAACTTCCTTCCTCTTCAAATCGGCATAGGACTTCTGCCTATCCGAAGCAGCCTTCAAACGGTCACAAATCAATTTTACCTTGTCGGTTGTCCCCTTGAGCAAATCCGGCATAGGTAACAATTTCTGTCCTACATCGGCCCAACACACTGGAGTTCTACACTTCCGGCCATACAAGTCCTCATACGGAGCCATCTGAATGCTCGACTGAAAACTGTTATTGTACACAAACTCTACTAGAGGCAAATGCTTCTCCCAAGTACCCTGAAAGTCTATGATACAACAACGCATCATATCCTCTAAGATCTGAATAACCCTCTCTGACTGACCATCTGACTGAGGATGATAAGAAGTGCTGAAGTTCAAACGGGTAACCAAAGCTGTATGCAGACACTCCCAAAATCTAGATGTAAACCGCGGATCTCTATCTGACACAATGGACTTCGGCACCCCATGCAGTCTAACAATCTCACCAATGTACAAATCGGCCAATCTATCTAAAGTGTAAGTAGTGTTGACGGCCAAGAAGTGAGCACACTTCGTAAAACGATCTACTATCACCCAAACTGAGTTCTTCTTCGTAGGAGTCAAAGGCAAACCCGAAAAAAATCCATAGTGATGTTCTCCCACTTCTATTCCGGAATTCTCAACGGCTGTAACAAACCTGAGGGAACCTGATGTTCCGCCTTCACTCTCTGACACACTAAGAACTTACTCACAAAGTCGGCTACATCTCTCTTCAAGCTAACCCAAAAGTACTCATTCTTCAAATCACGGTACATCTTCGTACTTCCAGGATGCATAGAAAACGGACTACTGTGGGCTTCAGTCAAGATCGTACGTCTCAAGTCACTGTCTCCTGGCACAACGATTCTATCCTTGAAACACAAAACTCCATCAGTGCTGAAACTGTAATCTGAAGATCTACCCTCGGCTATATCTTGCACGTGAGGTGCCAAAGATCTATCTAAGAGCTGTTTCTCTCGAATCAACTGACCTAGAGTAGGCCGAACCTGAAGCTCGGCTATCAAGCCACCATCTTCGGACAAACTCAATCTAGCAAACATAGCTCTCAAGTCCACGACCATCTTCCTACTCAATGCATCGGCCACTACATTGGCCTTACCCGGATGGTACTCAATGGTAAGATCATAGTCTTTTAGCAACTCTAACCATCTGCGCTGTCTGAGATTCAAATCTCGCTGAGTCATAATGTATTTCAAACTCTTGTGATCGGTGTACACTGTGCACCTCTCACCGTACAAATAGTGCCTCCAAATCTTCAGAGCAAACACAACTGCAGCTAACTCTATGTCATGGGTCGAATAGTTGCGCTCATGAGTCTTCAATTGTCTTGAGGCATAAGCCACCACTCTTCGGTCTTGCATAAGAACACATCCTAGCCCTACATAAGAAGCATCACTGTAGACTACATAGTCCTTCCCGGACTCAGGCTGAATCAAGATCGGTGCTTGGGTCAAAGCTTCTTTCAATTTCTCAAAGGCTCTCTGTCTTACATCTGTCCACTCAAACTGAACACTCTTCTGAAGTAACTGTGTCAATGGAGCGGCTAGCTTAGAGAAACCCTCTACAAACCTCCTATAGTATCCGGCTAAGCCTAGGAAGCTACTTACCTCTGTCACAGACTTCGGTTGCTTCCACTCAACAATGGCTTCAATCTTCTTCGGATCAACTCTAATCCCATCGGCTCACACTACATGTCCTAAGAAGACTACTTCTCGGATCCAGAATTCACACTTGCTGAGCTTCGCATACAACTGATGATCTAGCAAAGTCTTCAAAACAAGTCTCAAGTGTCGGTCATGCTCTTCTTCAGTTCGCGAGTACACCAAGATGTCATCAATAAACACAACTACGAACTGATCTAGATACTGATGAAAAATCCTATTCATCATGTCCATGAAAGCTGCCGGTGCATTAGTCAACCCAAATGGCATGACTAAAAACTCATAGTATCCATACCTAGTCCTAAAGGCCGTCTTCGGTACATCAACCTCTCTTACCTTTAGCTGGTAATAACCCGATCTCAAATCAATCTTCGAAAAGACCGATGCTCCTCTCAACTGATCAAACAAGTCATCAATTCTAGGCAATGGATATTTATTCTTCACTGTCAACTGATTCAACTGTCTGTAATCTATACACATTCTCATGCTTCCATCTTTCTTCTTCACAAACAAAACCGGTGCACCCCAAGGTGAAGAACTAGGTCGAATAAAACCTCTATCTGTCAATTCTTGCAACTGAGTCTTCAACTCTTTCAGTTCTTTCGGTGCCATACGATACGGAGCAATCGAAACAGGTGCTGAATCAGAATAAGTCTCAATGCTGAACTCTACCTCTCTGTCCGGTGGTAACCTTGGAAATTCTTCCGGAAACACACTAGGAAAATCACATACTGTTCGGATGTCCTGAGGTCTAACCTCACTCATGTTAGGGTTCATCACATACGCTAAGTATGCTTCACACCCCAACTCAACTAACCTCTTAGCCTCTAACACTGAAACCACATTGGACAAGAACTTCACGTTCTCACCCACCACTACAATCTCATAATCATCTGTAAGCTTCAAAGAAATCCGCTTAGTTTCAAAATCTATCCTAGCTCTATGCTCCGTGAGCCAGTCCATACCCAGAATCACATCAAAACCATAGAAAGGAAGCTCCATCATATCCACTGGAGACACATGGCCCTGAACCATCAACGGACACCTTCGGTACATCTTCCTAACTACTACTGTGTCCCCAAAGGAACTAGTAACACTAACTCCTACCTCTAACAACTCACAAGGAAAATTCAAAGACTGTGCATGCTCACTCAATATGTAGGAATGTGTAGACCCAGAGTCAATCAAAGAAAGCAAACCCAGAGACTGTATCGAGAAGTTACCTGCGATCACATCGGTGTCATGCTGATCCCCGCGCTGAGCATAAACTCTGGCCTGACCTCCGCCCTCTGGCTGAACCGCAACTACATGTGTTATGTTCCTCTGACCATCGTTCCTCGGCTGGAAGTTACCTCTACCGCGCCCGCGGCCTCTCTAAAAGTCATTGGCTCTAGCAGGAGCCTGAGCTGGTGCCTGTCCCACCTGATGTGGACAGTCACGCCTAATGTGGTCTCTAGCACCACAACTCCAACAAGAATGATAATTCCCCCAACACTCACCGGTGTGGTTCCTCCCGCAAGTAGCACATGTGGGCAACTTCCCACCAGCTCTCTGACCCTGATGGCCCCTACCGTGGTTACCGCCACCACGCCTATGATCATACTGATGCCGGTTGTCCCGATGCCTCTTGGCATCACCTCTATCAAAGTTGCTGGACCTCTTACCCGAACTAGATCCACCTGACCGCCTGGTCAAACTCAAACTGTGCTCAAAGTCCTTGGCCCTCGAGACCAAGACATCAAAATTAGTGTAATCTGAAGCTAGAGTATAAGTCTTGATCTCCTCACTCAGCCCATATCAGAAGCGGTTACAACGCTCCACCTTAGTAGGTACAAGCTCAGGTGCATACTGACTCAATCTGACAAACCGAATCTCATAATCAGTCACGGACATACTCCCCTGAAGCAATGCCATAAACTCCCTCTTCCTCTCATCGAGGTATCGCGGACCCAAATACTTCTTCCGGAAAGCTGTCTCAAAGAACTCCCAAGTGATCTCGGTCTCATCCATCCCCGAAGTAACGGTGACCCACCAGGTGTAGGCATCACCCTGAAGCAGAGACTCAACACATCCCAACTTGCGCTCACCAGTACATCCCATCTGAGCAAGAATACGGGCGGTCTTCTCAAACTACATCTCTGACCTCTCCGGAGTAGCACCTCTAAACTCTTCGGCCCCAAGGCCCCGAAGTCTCTCTAATGGCAATTCGGTGCCCTCACCCTGATGATGAGCTGTTTGACCTCCAGCTACTGCAGCCTGGAATGCCCCGGCTATTGCCTGAACCAACGGAGTTAAGTCAATCCCGGCCGGTCCTTGGCCACCTTGACCTCCTTGTGGTCCCTCTCCTTCGGCCCCGGCGTCACCTCCCACTCTCGGTGGAGGAGGTGGTGGTGGTGGAGGAGCTCCAACTCCAACCACATGCTCTCCCACTTGAGCTCCAACCCCAACTACCGGCTTAACTCTCGGAGCCTCTGCCCGTGGTTCCGGTCGAACCATCCTAGGCCTCCCATGTGGTCTCATGGTTCAACTAGCAAGGTAAACTACAACAAGAAACAGATAAGGATTACATTAGTCAAAGCAAGGGTCCAATAGTGCTCAAGTATTCCTCTTTCCAAAAATCTTTTTAAATTAAGTAATAGTAGCAATGGGCACTCACTCTACACCAGACACAACAGTTCATGCATTCAAAAACATCATACGATCAATCAGTCATCAAGGATTCATGGCAAATCATGCATCGAACAACACAAGCATTTAACACATTAATCTTACCTCACTTACCTGCCCGAGGTCTCGGTAACCTCAGGCTCTGATACCAACAAATGTAACCCCCTCGTCCCGGTCTGGCCGGATGACCAGTCCGAGTGGGCCACACGGGGAAAACCGAAGCGAAACCCAAAGGGTTCCCCTTCGGTTAGCAACCCTAATTTTTTTTTTCCTTTTAATCTTGTCACATTCGAACCCCAAACCACTTTCAAACAACCAAATTTTAATCTTGACTAAAGGTATCTTAAATCCTATGTGTTTTTCTCTTTAAAAGGGCCAACAAGTCAAAACAGTGCAGTATTTAGCAAAGGTTTCGAAACCTCCCCAAAAGGTTTCGAAACTTAGACTGGCAGTAAGGTCTGGAACCCAAATTTCTGCAAAGGTTTCGAAACCTTCCCCATGGTTTCGAAAGCCTCTTCCATGGTTTCGAAACCTCCCACAAAGGTTTCGAAACTTAGGCCGGCAGTGAGGTCTAGAATCCCAGATTTTGCAAAGGTTTCGAAACCTTCCCTAAAGGTTTCGAAACTTAGGCTGGTAGTAAGGTCTGGGAGCCCAGATTTCTGCAAAGGTTTCGAAACCTTCCCCATGGTTTCGAAACCATAGTGCAGGAGATCACTTACTGCCCAACCTAAAGACTTTCTAGGGAGAAAGAGCAACAAGATCATGCATAGACATGTATAGAAGCTTAAAAAGGACCAAAGGCATGAATTAACACTTACAAGACTCACACATACTATCATTTAAGCAATCATACATGAGTCATAGGTAGCAATCAACATGGGTCAAGGCATTCGAACATGACATTCCAACAAAAGAGCAAATTCAGCATTTAAGGTCAAACATGGGAGCTCAAGAGCCCAAAAGGCACAAATCAACACAAGAGGTTGCACTCATACACAAGGCAACCTAAACACCTAAAGCATGCCATCACACACCATCATCCATCATAGTATTACATGCTTTACAATCCAAAACATCAATCCAAAACAACATCAATAGAAAGAGTCATACAAGGCTCATACAACACACCCTATTGCCACATTGCTTAACTACTACAAAATTAACCATACTTGAGCAACAACTTGGAAAGCCCTTCTTGCCTTGCCTCGAGGTAACACCACGCTAATGATCTGCATTGTTGAACATATAGAGCGTAAGCTATAAGCTTAGTGAGGGTTCTCTAAAACGAAAAACATCAACAATGTAGGGTTCAAGCATGTTAATCCTAGGCTTACATACATCAAGCATAGGCATAAAATCAAGTAGACCTAGCTAGTCTTTCAAGTGGCATATATGGTTTCTCGATCCTACCAAACTCAATTATCAAAATCAACATCATATAGCAACACCTTATATCACCAACATATATCATCATCACATATCACAATGTATGAACAAGTTAATTGGCCACTTTAATTACCCCGATTGTGCGGATTTAAACCTCAACAACACTTTACCTCGGTGGGATTACACTCATCACCGGACCTTGCATGTGCGGGATTCCACTCATCGCCACATGCCCTACGGATGGGATTCCACTCATCATCCCGTAGAAATGTAATAAAAGCTTCCGGTGGAATGTTACATCACCGTACTCCTCCTTGATGACTTAACGCCATCAAGGCCACGTACGTTTTGACTCAATTTGTGTGCACACTATCCTAATGATCGATCATTTACAACCGGTAATTATTTTAGTGTCAATTATCATAACCACATCATATATATATCATCAACCACATTCATGCTCAATCTCATAGATGCATATCAAGGTAAACTCACATCCATCAACCACAATCATAATAGCATAGTCAAACAAGCATAAATGCATTCATGGATATCAATGGTTAAATCAACAACTTGAATCAACTATGAGTGGCCTACCAAGCACACTTCACACACACTCCCACTACACATACTCGAACCAAACTTAAAACAAGTTGAAACCACTCACCGCCCTTCCTTAGCAAATCGAAACAATCCTCCTATGCACCCGGATTCGGTCCCAAAGCCTCTTCCACGCTTCCACTTGCTTCTAGCCAAACAAAACATATACATTACTTCCCAATTCAATGCTAAACTCAACCATCAACTTACTTTGCAAACAACCCCCAAATTCCACAATTTCCCAAATCACATAATCTCCTAAAATCCCAATTTTCGTGCTCCCCTAAAGCCTTGCTGAAAACTCAAAATCCAAACACCCAAATGATTTCCAAAACATCCCAAATCACCCTCCTAACATAGGTAGACCATCAGCCCTTCAATTTCAACATAAAACCCACCAAAAACCCAACTTTTACTACCTTAAAATCTACCTCAAGAACATGCTACGAATTTTCACCTAAATTCAACCAATTTGATATATGTTACTCATTATAACATGATTAACTAAAACCCCAACTCTATTTATCAAAACCAATTAGAAAACCCCTTAAAAATTCAAACTTTAATATAAACCCTAATTTTCAAAAGCCATATTTTTAAAATCTAAAACCATAGATAAGTAGAGGATAAGGAGGAGGTTAAGAAAACATATTTACCTCTTAATTTGGTGTTGAAATCGAATGGTAAAATAGATGGAATAGTAGCTAGCCTTTGAGAGGTTTTTGAAAATGGTGGTTTCTCTTTTTAACGTTGGAATGGACTTGGGAGGAAGATGACAACTTTTGGTTTAAAGTTGTCTAGCTTTTTAAAGACTTTAGGGTCAAATTACCACATAAGTCCTCCCCTTTTTACTAAAGCTCAATTAGGTCATTATTTGAAGTTGAATTGTTTTAATTAACTTCTATTTGACTCGAACTATAACCCGACTAACTCCTAGGCCCAAACCACGGGTGTTACATGTTTTGTATACCAGCCATATCTTAAATTTATCGAAGAGAGGGGTTGTTTATTTTGATTTATTTATTTATTTGATATATAATTTAATCCGAGTCTATTAAGAATTACTTAAACGTACTAATTTAATGCCAACATTTATTTCACAACGTTTTATTTGTTTTAAATGTTATGATGTTATATTGCTTTACTTTAGGGTAAACTACATATATAGTCACCGAACTTTTAAGCTAAATTTATTTTGGTCACCGTACTTTAAAAATATGCGATGAGGTCACCCAACTTTTAGTTTGAATTCGATATGGTCCCTCCCGTTAGAAGTTGACGTTTGTTTTCGTTTTTCTTAATAAAAAAATAGGTAAACTACACCAACCACCACTCAACTTTCTTCTCACACCTATTTTGGTCACTAAAGTTTAACACTTTTCAGTTTAATAACTTAACCTTCAAATTGTTCATATTTTGGCCACTCTTAAATGACATGGTTATACAAATAGAAAAATTCGATTAATCCTTAAAAAATTCGGGTAATGATTTTTTACATTGCTTAATAAATTTATCATATTACCGTATTTTATATTTTAATAAGCAAAGTAAAAATAATTATTACTTGATCAAATATTATAATTAATCGGTCAATCGATTATCTAATTTAATTGATACAATATAAGATCAAGAATTGAATAACCTGAATTTAGTAATCAACCAAAATAATTTTTAAGGATTAACCGAACCCGATTTTGGTACAAAATTTTAAAATAAATTATTTCGATTCGGTTACAGTTCACGTTTCTAAGAAAAGTTGATTAACCGGTCTAATCTATTATATACAATATTTCTAAATTTTATGCATTACAATATCTTAACGTCTAGTGATTTTGATACCCGTTTGATTTTTTGTAAAAAATGTTTTGGCTCTAGGCAAGATTAATAGGTGTGAACTTTTAATTTTAGACTTTTTAGTTGCTTTTACACTTTTATCGCAACAGAACAATTATTAACTTTACCATGTTATCATATTTGATATTTTAATAAACAAAGTAAAAAAAATCATTTCCGAAATCAAATATTTTAGTTAATTGGTTAATCGATTATCTGATTTAATTGGTACAATATAAGGTCGAGAATTGAATAATCTAAATTTATCAAATTTTCTATTTGTAAAAAAACCATTTTTGTAGTTTACCCTTAAATTAGACGATAATGTTTTAAATGTTATGTAACTATTTATCGACAAAATTCATTAAAAGTCCTTCAAAATTTATAAATATTGTAATATTAGTCATATTAAAAACATGTTAAAAAGAATACATTAAAAAATATTTCCAGAAAAGGGACTATATGTGCCGTTTTTAAATAGTACAAGGGCCTGAAATAATATTTATATATTTTGATAATGTTATAAAAATAATTGATCACTAGTATTATATATATATATATATAAGTTTTATAGCAACCTAATATTTATGTTTGCATGTAATTGAATTTTTAAAATATAATTTATATATTCAAATTAAAATTGACAAGTAAATTATATCTATTTCTTACAAGAAAAATAAGATTTATATTTTTCAAATATTTCATATATATATATACATACTATATTTTAAGTTGATATAAGAATATCATAATATTAATGAATTAAAATATAATCAGGGATGGAGCCACAACTCCAATTGGAGGGGCTGTGCCCCCCCCGGTAGGGGGAAATTTTTTTTACCCTTTGAGTCTTTATATTTTTCTGAAAAAATTGGGATAATTGTGAATTTGCCCCTCCCACCTTTCAAAATTTATGTTTTGCCCCCCCCCAACTTCAAATCCTAGCTCCGTCCCTGAATATAATATTTTAAAATTTACAATATGATGTATAAAACGAACCATTTAACTTTAAAAAATTATTTTTTATTCAAACAGTTAAATTATAAATCAAACTTTTCAAAATAGTTTTTCACAGCACTTTTCAAAAATATTTTTAAAAGCTTTGTCAAACTCACCTTAAATTAATTAATCTAAAAGTATTTTTCAAAAGTAATTTTGAACTGACCCTATATTTATCTGTCTATAGCTTTCACATTTTATTTGTTTCTTTATTCATTAAAATTCACATCTAATATTTTTTTTATCATTTTAATAAATTCTATTACCCTTAAATCTTGACTCATTTACCATTCATTATAAATGCAAACATTTCATTTAAGGAAACGTTTTAAAATTAAACCCTATAAATATCATATACGAAATGAGTTTTCAATCAAACAAAAAAAAAATAGAGCATTTCAATTTTAGAAGAGAAAAGAAAGATGGCCAAAACACAAGTTGTATCGTTCCTTCTTTTTACCGTACTCATCTTATCTATAGGTATGTATAAGTGACAGTATTTTTTATTGTTTTATTTTATTATATATTTATAATTAGAGGAGGAACACAAAGTAACCTATGTGGGTTGTGATCTTTTTTAAGTTGTAAAATTTTATTTTAAACTTCTAAATTTTTAAAAATAATTTGAAGTTGTCTCCTACAAACTCTTTGTTTATGTTCTGTCTCTGTTTAAAATAATGTATGTATTATTTTGTAAAGGTAAAATATGTAATATTGACTGCATTTGAATAATAATACAGATATTATGGGAGTAGTCGGTGATGGAAAATGTTGCAAAAACATCTCCTTAGGGGGTTGTAAGCTGGGAGTAGACGACGAAGGACCTGAGGGTAAATGCTTCAAGTATTGTACAACAGAATGCAAATTTGCCCATTGCCAATCTAATCTGTGCCATTGTGCTTGTTGATTTACTTTTAGTGACCCTGCACAATTTTAAATAACTGAGATGATGTTCTATTCTCAATTAGAAATAAAAACAATATGATTATTTCTTTCTTTTTTATTGAATTTTTTAGTTCGTGGTTATTATTTCAGCTTTTCTATATATAGATCATGAATACTCAAATTTAATTTTTAATTTAATAATTTATTATTTCAAAATATTCCAAGAAGGTTACAATTTAAACCTGACTAGTTTGCCCGATATCTAGATATTTTTTATTTGGAATTCATAATAATACAATATAACGAGTGCAAATAATATTACAATTACAGTAAATATTTTTCTTGATGAGCTTTCTTTAAGTGCAATTAAAAGTGGGGTTTAATTTTTAAATTAATTAGACTCTAATATTAAACATAAAAAATCGAGGGTTGATTTTAATTTTACTAATTTTAAAATTGATGTACAATAAATCCCAAATCTAAATATCTTCGAAACTAAATATGTCTTACCATCGCAACTACCGTTTATTAATATATTTGTAATTAAAAAAACAAATATCTATAAATCTGGAATGATACACTGATGCAGGCTAATTCTAATACAGAAACAAAGCATCTACGAGTACTATCAGGGGCAAAACTATAAATTTATAATAGGTGACCAAAGTTAAATTAAAAAAGCTAAAAATTTATAAAGGGGCAAAATGAAATTAAAAATTTTGAGGGGGTCATATTAAGATTTTACAAACTATGAAAGGATTGAAGAGGTAATTTTACCCTTTTCTAAAAATATCTATCTTATTCCTATTGAAAAAAAAAGTTGGCGAGGACCAAACCCCTATGTTCCGCCCCTGAGTACAATACCATCTACATTACTTATTACTCACATGTTTTGTATACCAGTCATATCTTCAATATGTCAAAATAAATATAAGAAAAAATACGTATACGGCCATTCATCAATCTCCGAGTGATACTTAACTTTCTAAAATTACAAGTAGACCTCCTTTAATATTCTCAAAAATAACATGATCAAAAGATACTAACTTTTTTTTTGAACAACAAGCATGATTTTATTAATGCAAAATCATACAAAACACAACTAATAGCCTCATTAAAACCCCCTAATCCTAAGTGGGAGAAAAAAGTACCATTAGTTGCGTCGAAACAAAATGAACCAACACGAAGCCAAAATCAGTCCCGTACCCATAGCCAAGACACCCTATCGACACCCCCCTTTGCAAGGGCATCCGCCAATTGGTTGCCCTCCCGAAACACATGCGAGAAACACACTCTCGGCAAAGCCTCACAAGCGTCGTCAATCTGAAAAAACCATCTCCACAAACGCCAAGGTCCGCGCTCAACCCCCTGAATCCACGCAAGTGCCACCCTCGAATCAGATTCAATAATTACCGAATGCAACCCCTCCCACGACATCTCCCTCAACATCTTCAGAGCGAACGCTATTGCCTGAACCTCTGCCTCATTCGAGTCCGCCACTCCAATCGCCCTGGAGAACAATCCTCTAATCCGACTCTCCCAATCCCGAAGCACTCCCCCACACCCCGCCAAACCCGGTTTACCCCGAGCTGCCCCGTCCACATTAAATTTCCACACTCCTTTCCAAGGAGGCGACCACACCACCTCACGTCTTACCGACAACCCCCCCGTTGCGCCGTTTACACAAAGCAAAGGGCATTCCCACCATGCTGCTTCACGTATGTCCACCTTATCGAACCGAATCCGTGTCCAATGGAACGATCGTAATTGGACTAAGAAGAAAATACCCCCAAGCGACAGCCGCTTGTCTTGAAACATTAGCTCATTACGGGCTAGCCAAAGAGACCAAAGCACACTAGTACATCCGATAAGCCACCAAACCCGTATGTCTCCAGCAAAGAAGCTGTGGAAGCAAGTAAAAATAAATTCCCTCACCTGTCTCGGACGCGCCACTGTCATTCCCCACCAAGAGAAAAAATAGTCCCAAACATTCCATGCCGTCGTACAGTGCCACAAGATGCGATCGATCACGTCCTCGCCTTCCCCACAAGAACGGCACAGCAAGGATGTCTCCCCCAATGGTAAACCACGGGTTACCAGCATCGACAACGTTGGCAGTCGATCGACTAAAATAAACCAAATGAAGCATTGCAATTTCAGCAAAACCGGTAGTCGCCACGGCTAGCTCACTTCAGACATATCCGTCATTCCAAAGGACGACATCAATTTGTTTAACGCCTTTACCGAAAAAACACCCGATGGCTCATGAATCCAAATGAG
Organism: Hibiscus tridactylites; assembly: GCA_958450335.1. NCBI lineage: Eukaryota > Viridiplantae > Streptophyta > Magnoliopsida > Malvales > Malvaceae > Hibiscus > Hibiscus tridactylites. The sequence goes on along the minus strand of OY288279.1, from coordinate 16,606,408 downwards.
GCGACCAGCCACCCCATGTCGCAACAAGAAGCCCTGTACACAAGACAACATATCACGCAGCAAGCCCCCCTCGAACTCCCGTAATTCCCTACGAAAACAGCTGCCCCATTCTTCCAAAGACCGCCCCAACACCTTGCCGACACGCTCTAATTTATCCACTACTAACCCATATAAGCGCGGAAAAGCAAACTTCAGCGGTTCGGACACACACCAACAATCATGCCAGAACAACACGCTCTCACCATTCCCAACAACCCAAAAGAATTGTGACGAATTCATAAAATGTTCCACTACTTCATTTTGCTGAACATTGACAATTTGTTTCCACATGGATGACATAGACCTCTTACTTTTATTGTGAATCCGACAATTTAGCACCTCAGACCCATACTTGGCATCCACAATCCCCCTCCAAAGCGACCCTTTCGCATCAGCATATTTCCATGCCCACTTGGCCAATAAGGCTAAATTACGATCATGTAAGTTGATCACTCCCAACCCTCCCAATTGTTTCGGTCGACACGCAACTTCCCAACTAACCCAGCTTAATTTAGCTCGCTCCTCCTTTCCCCCCATAAGAAATTCCGTTGTATCCGATCAATATTCAGTATGATACGCTTTGGGACCATAAATACACCAATGTAATACACCGGTAAGGCCGATAGCACCGAGTTAACCAACACAAGGCGCCCAGCAAAAGAAAGTGAGTCTCGTTTCCACCCTGCCAAACGCCGTCAAAATCGTTGAATCAACGGGTCCCAATTTTCCATACCTCTTGGGCTTACACCGATGGGAATACCCAAATACTTCAACGACAACACCCCCTCGAACAACCCAAAACGCTTCCCACACTGTCAAGTAACGAATCCTCTAATCCAACACCAATAATACAAGACTTATCATAATTTATTTTTAAACCCGTTGTAAGTTCGAAACATGTAAGCACCCGTTTCAAGTTCCGAGCCATCTCCACATCACCCCGGATGAACAGCACTGTATCATCCGCAAACTGTAAGTGAGACACCGATAAATCCCCCACCACCCGAACACCAGCTATTAAACCCATTCTCTCTGCATTTACCAAATAAATGTGAAGCACCTCTGCCACAATAACAAACAGAAGAGGTGAAATTGGATCACCTTGTCGCAGCCCCCTCATCATAGGAAATTCCTCTGTCGGACTACCGTTAATCAAAACCGATAGCCTCGCCGTTTCTACACACTCAGACATCCAACGACACCATGTCTCCCCAAAGCCCATTCTTACGAGAACAAGCTTCAAATAGCCCCAATCGATGCAATCGTATGCCTTAGCAAAGTCGAGCTTCAGCACATAACTACCAATCTGATCACACGAAGTCTTCATTGAATGAATCACTTTGTTAGCTAACAGGATACCATCTAAGATCTGTCGCCCATTAATAAATGCTGTCTGAACATCACTAATAAGTTGCGACAACACCTCTTGTAGCCGACGAGCTAAGCATTTGGCTAGAATTTTGTAAACAGAGTTCAACAAGCAAATCGGACGGAAATCCCCCAGCATACGAGGGTGCTCCTTCTTCGCTATCAACACAACAAACGTTGAATTGGAGCCCCTCGGCAACCGACCCGTGCCATGGAATTCCTCCATGAAAGCCATTATATCACCACGCACAAACTCCCACCCCTTCCTAAAAAATTCAAAAGGGAAGCCGTCCGGACCCGGTGCTTTAGCACCCTCGCTACTCCATAACGCTTTTTTAACTTCATCCTCAGTAAAAGACCTTTCCAATACATCACGTTGTTGTATCGAAATACATGCAAAAGATACCTCCGGCACTAATATTCCACCACCCTGATGCATCCCAAAATGCTGTGAAAAAGCCGTCCTCACCAAATGTTTCAGTCGCCTAGGTTCCGTCACCCACTCTTCACCAAATTGAATGCCTTGAATAGAGTTCTGAGCTTGTCGAATTTTTGCCGGTTTTTGAAAAAACGACGTATTACGGCCCTCTTCAGCTAGCCATAAAGCCCTCGATTTCTGACGCCAAAATGATTCTCGCAAACTAGCTACCTTCCATAGTTTAGAGTGTAATCTCTGGTATTCCACATCCTCATCCCTCGTCCTAGCATTATCACCCAGTCGAGCATCACAACACTCAATCTGCTTCGATAACTCATCATACTCCCTATCTATGTCGCCAAATTGTGAACGGTTCCATCCCTTTAAAACCTGTTTTAAACCCTTCAATTTCAAACGAATCGACCCAGGCTCAACCCCCGTAGATATTCGCTTCCATTCCTTCTCTAAAAGTGAAAGATAATTCAACCATGCATTCACAAAGCGGAAATGTTTTGGACCACTATCCTCCACTTCACTCACCAAAACAATAGGCGAGTGATCTGACAACTCCTTCGGAAGGTGTAATACCACTAAAGACTCAAACCTCTGTAACCATCCATCCGAAACCAAATATCTGTCAAGGCGACTACATTTTCCTCTGGACCGAACCACGTGAATAATTTTCCCTTGATCGGAACATCAATCAACGCAAGCTGCTCAATAAACGCACAAAAAGTATCCATACTCGGGTAACCAGTCCCACACCCTCTCCGTTCCTCATGACATTTCACGACGTTAAAATCACCTCCCACACACCATTCAATTGGCCTAGCTTGAACAATCTCTCTAATTCCCTCCCAAAAATCCGCCTGTTCCGTTACCTCACAAGGCGCATAAGCCCCAACAATACCACATTCCCAATCTTCCCTTATCCAAGTTCCTACAACTACAATTAAGTTCCGACGTACCTCCGAATCCGATACATGAAAGCCAACAGGATCCCACACCATAAGAACCTCTCCCGACCTTCCCTCCGAGGGAGCAAACAATAAATTAAAATTATCGGAAAACCATAATTGACTAACTAACCTCTCTGAAATGCTCTCCGTCTTTGTCTCCTGGAAGAGAGCCATTTCACAACATTGTTGTCATATAACACGTCCAATTGAACGTCGCTTCGCCGCTGCCCCAAGGCCCCGCACATTCCACGACAACAGCCTCATTCGCCGCTATTTCAAATCCTCTCGCGCCTCCAGTAAGCGTGCAATGTCTTGTAAAACTTCGTCTTCCCTTCCCGCTGTCACTGCCCCAATCAAATTACCCACTCTCGCTGTTTCCGCGGCCTCGCGAATAATCGCATGCTTGCGACAAACAAAATCTGAGTCAGACAGTGACCCGTTCGCTATCACAATCGGATGATGTTTCCCTTCCTCTCTATTTTTCCTCAGACGACCACAACCTCTTTTCACAGTTTTGGTTTTTGACGGTGACTCAATCACTGTAGGAGCTGGGTTGAGTTCCGATAGGAGACGAACTCTTCTTAACTCCCCATTTACCTCGATCAAGCTTGCCTTTAAAACCCTGTTGTCCCCACCCTGGGGCCCAGCACTCGCACGGTCCGGTATATCGTGCAAGCTATCTTCAACCGTGAGAAATGCCGGCTCACCACCACTCACTCCCCCAAGCGCAATATCATCCAAGTTACATCGTTCCGTGCTGTCCGGCTGCTCCCCTACCTCGCGATTAATCATTCCTAACGACTCCCCCTCACAGCCATTAGCATGTAGGGGCGATGGTGGATGCAATGCTATCCGATGTACTGTCTCCCTCTCCATCTCATCCATACGTAAGCTTGCTTCGCAAGGCAACGACAACTCTAGTTCCCTATTCACCATCACCAACTGCTCCTCTTCACTCCCGCTCGCCATCGATCGCACCCTATCATCCTCCCTAGCATTATCCTCCCAAATACGATCGATAAAACTCTTGTCCCGTCCAATACCGTTAGCCGTCTCAACTTGATACTCCTCCCTATCGATTGAATTAGGCACAATTGTTGCATCAGATTCGTCATCCTGTGCAAACATCGAATTGGATTTCCACTCCACATCACCCTCCCTAAGGCTCTCCCCCTTTTCCGAATACGACCCCGAGTCACAATTACACTCTCGCTTCATGGCGAAGACCTCCTCAAATTCAGTAACACGGACTAAGAAAGACGAGTCCCCCTCCTTAATTTCCACCATTTCGTTGACCTGGTACACTCAATCCGTTTCAATTAGGATTCTAGCTCGCTCAAACGATGATTGGGCAATCGTTTCCGAGTCCACACGCACTAATTCTCCCCATAAATTCGCAATATTTCGGAATGTATCCTCCGACCATAAGTGGATTGGCAGCCCACACAAAGAAAGCCATGTTCGTCGATTTGGGATAGGAATCGAAGGCGTCCATTCCATTACATTTTCCAGCAAATGCTGTAATTTCCCTAATTTAATCATCGAATCGCGTAACAGGTAATTGTCAAACATCAGCAGGACTAACGACCCCGCAACTCGCATCACAGATAATCCCTTAAGGTCCTCCCGTTGGAATTCCCTGGCCAATTCCTCAATTGTGCAAGGTTTACGGCAAAATCCTACTGCACATGATTGTAATATCCTCCATTTATCCATATCGACAATTCCCCTAACTTGTTTGTTGGTGCCTTGATGTTTCGTCGTGGAGGACTGCCCCAATCCCTCCATCCGCATAGATTGCTGCTTGGACTCCTTTGGCCGAAATCCTTTGTCGCCATCACTAAATTGGGTTGAATTTCCTTTCGCTCCCTTTCTATACCAATGCTCACGTGCGCCATCCCTAGCCATCAATACCCAGATTCTCGATCCATAGAGTCGAAACCCATTGAATCGCTCTATAACTCTCTCCACATCCTGGCGTGATTCCATCCGTACAAAACCAAACCGGGCTCCATCTTTTGATCGTTTTGCGGGGATAAAGACATCCACCATCACGCCATGGCGGTCGAAAACCTGCCAAATACCCTTCCAATGTAGTTGATCCGGGAGGTTATAGACGAACAGGGACCACACCCGTCCTCTACCCTTGTCCCTCTGTGAAGTGGCTTCCCCCTCGCCGACTCTCTTCCCTTGTGTCGTCATCTTCAAAAGATACTAACTTAACAGAAGGTACTGATTTGAAAGAATGACATATTAATAAAAATAATAATTATATAAAATTATATATTATATATAATTATTTGTTTGCTGACGTGTCATTCTAGCAAGTCATTTTAAGTTGTTTATCATTAGTTGACTAACAATTTTTATATACGAAAAAAACTGATTTGACTCAAAATAAAACGATAGAAATATTTTTTTGACATTATGCCAAAAATTAAAAACTCTACAAATAAACTACAAAACCTTTCTCTACCTCCAAACTCATTCTTAAACCGTTATTATGGGCAGTTGTACATGAGAATTATAGAGTATAATTGATCCTACTAAAATTTTCTAAACCCGTTACAAAATATGAAAAGTTAAAATTTATCATAAAAAATATTAAAAATTCTACTCGATTTGGTGGGATATAAGATCAACAACACTTTGGTACGAGAGTTTTTCGCACCCCCACATTCTACTATATAAAAATATTGGATCCGCCAATTACCGTTACCTCAATCTCCTTCCACCTTAAAATCACTATATAACAATCGACCCACCAAATAAAGCGTCTCTAACCTCCATATCAGCCCTATTGTATTAAAAAATTATATAAAAATCTTTCTATGCCATTTTAATTAAATAATAATATAGTGTTGATTTTGAAGTTGGATGATTTTTTTTCTTCAATTGTCTAATTCTACTCTATTTTTTGAATATTAATTCTACTCTATTTTAATTGAACTTAAATAAGGGATGTATTATATTGTTTAATTCTTTACCACTGAAGTTTAGTGATACACCTTAATAAGAAATGGTTATTTTTAACAATTTCTATTTATTTAGTCGTATTTAATATTTTTTTAAATATTAGTTACAAACATTTCTTATATTAATTTTTTAATTTACATATATTTTATAGATCCTGAATTCAACCCGAAATGGATCTCTTTTGTTTCACCGGAGAAATAGATTTTTTTCCGGCACCGGCATCGATTTGAGCTGAGATAAGTTGAGAACTGAAAATTTGATGTTTCCAACGAATTTAATTTTAAACTCGTATAAAAAATTTTATTCTCCTGCGAATTCTTAATGCTTTGGGAACCATTAATTTTAAACTCGTATAAAAAATTTCCTAACATAAAATCATACATTCGTCCTTCCTGTGAGTGTTCCAAGTCAGTTGTCGTGTTGTTGTTCAGTTTAGTACCCCAGCCATAATAAAAAGCCTTGTCTGGTAAAAACACGGCCAAATAGCCAACTTTCGACTTGCAAAATTACTTATTTGAACCAAATGAAAAACTTAAAATTTTCAACAATTGCAATAAAAGAGCTCATATGAAAAAATGACATATTATCATTAGACATTCGGTCTTTCATTGGATAAAACAAATTAAAAATTATGTTTTTTTTTTCAAACAACATAGTCTCCTTATTTGATATATTATAGTTTTCTTTCTTATGTTGAATAGTTGAGGTAAGAGAATCGAAGAAAGGGGTTGTTTATTTTGGTTTATTTATTTATTTGATATATAATTTAATCCGAGTCTATTAAGAATTACTTAAACGTACTAATTTAATGCCAACATTTATTTCACAACGTTTTATTTGTTTTAAATCTTATGATGTTATATTGCTTTACTTTAGGGGTAAACTACATAAATAGTCACCGAACTTTTAAGGTAAATTTATTTTGGTCACCGTACTTTAAAAATATGCGATGAGGTCACCCAACTTTTAGTTCGAATTCGATATGGTCCCTCCCGTTAGAAGTTGACGTTTGTTTTCGTTTTTCTTAATAAAAAAATAGGTAAACTACACCAACCATCACTCAACTTTCTTCTCACACCTATTTTGGTCGCTAAAGTTTAACAATTTTCAATTTAATAACTTAACCTTCAAATTGTTAATATTTTGGCCACTCTTAAATGACATGGTTATACAAATAGAAAAATTCGATTAATCCTTAAAAAAATTCGGGTAATGATTTTTTACATTGCTTATTATATTTATCATATTACCGTATTTTATATTTTAATAAGCAAAGTAAAAATAATTATTACTTGATCAAATATTATAATTAATCGGTCAATCGATTATCTAATTTAATTGATACAATATAAGATCAAGAATTGAATAACCTGAATTTAGTAATCAACCAAAATAATTTTTAAGGATTAACAGAACCCGATTTTGGTACAAAATTTTAAAATAAATTATTTCAATTCGGTTACAGTTCACGTTTCTAAGAAAAATTGATTAACCGGTCTAATCTATTATATACAATATTTATAAATTTTATGCATTACAATATCTTAACGTCTAGTGATTTTGATACCCTTTTGATTTTTTGTAAAAAATGTTTTGGCTCTAGGCAAGATTAATAGGTGTGAACTTTTAATTTTAGACTTTTTAGTTGTTTTTACACTTTTATCGCAACAGAACAATTATTAACTTTACCATGTTATCATATTTGATATTTTAATAAACAAAGTAAAAAAATCATTTCCGAAATCAAATATTTTAGTTAATTGGTTAATCGATTATCTGATTTAATTGGTACAATATAAGATCGAGAATTGAATAATCTAAATTTATCAATTTTTCTATTTGTAAAAAAAAAAAACCATTTTTGTAGTTTACCCTTAAATTAGACGATAATGTTTTAAATGTTATGTAACAATTTATCGAGAAAATTCATTAAAAGTCCTTCAAAATTTATAAATATTGTAATATTAGTCATATTAAAAACATGTTAAAAAGAATACATTAAAAAATATTTCCAGAAAGGGACTATATGTGCCGTTTTTAAATAGTACAAGGGCCTGAACTAATATTTATATATTTTGATAATGTTATAAAAATAATTGATCACTAGTATTATACATATATATATATATATATATAAGTTTTTTTTGATCAATCGTATGATTTTATTTTATTGGGATCAAAATCATACAAACCATCCAATCTTGTGCCTCATTAAAAACCTCCTTAAACCTAAATGGAGGAAAAGAGTACCCAAGTTGGATCCGGAAATACACGCTAAGACCCGGAAATACACTCGAACCAAATACCCGACACCCCTCCATCGAAGAGAAACATCATATACTCACCCTTCCCATGGCAACCCAGCGAACAAGTTGTCCACCCCTGCACCCCGTACGAAACAGCACCCCTAACGCCCAGATGCACCTCGCTGCCCTCGAGCCCCTGCCCAGCAGCCGGTCACAAGTGCTCGTCTCCCACGAGGCAATTAAAATCCCACACGCAACCAGTCCCGCCGATCGACTCCTCCCTTGGCTAGCATATCCGCAATCCCATTAGCTTCCCGATTCGCATGTTGGAAAGTGCAATTCACAGCTCGACATACTCGATCAATCCTCCGAAGCAACCAATCATATTTCCAAGGTCTACTCTCCTTGTTCATAACCCACGAAAGAGCTACTAACGAATCAGATTCAAGAACACAAGGCCATGCACGCCATTGCGAACCGTTAAACGCCTCAAGAGCGTAGCAAATCGCAGTAAGTTCAGCTTCGTTTGAATCGATAATGCCCAATGGACCAGCAAACAGTGCCAACAACCTACCCCCCGCATCCCGTAGCACCCCACCGCATCCCGCTAGTCCCGGTTTTCCTCTAGCCGAACCATCAACATTGAGCTTGACCATATTCAGCAATGGCGGTACCCACACCACCCCTATCCGAGGCCGAACAATCCGACCCCTAGTCTCGCACCACCACAGGCAGTCCCACCACACCGACTCCACCAATAATGCATTGCGGTCCAACACATTAACCCAAGAGAAGGCGCGCAATTTAATGGCAAAAAATAAATCCGATGAGGAGAGTCTCTTACCATTAAATAATAAATCATTGCGAGCGAGCCACATGGACCATAAAACCGCTGCACAACTTGACATCCACCAATGTCTAACCATCCCGCTAAACGGTCCATCCAGTAGCATATGCACATAAGCCACTACCGACGCCGGCCGAACCACCTCCACCTTCCACCACCCAAAAAACAATGACCATACCTGCCACATCCATTGACAATGCAGTAATATATGATTCGCCTCATCCTCCCCCTCCCCACACCATCGACAACAAAAATCCTGTACCTCTACATGCACCCCACGGTCTCGCAACAAGCACAACGTCGGTAACCGATCAAGGAGGACAAACCACACAAAACATTGCACCTTCGGTGGTGTTAACATCGACCATATATCAACATTCTCCCATTCGGCTTCCTCCTCCAGTCCAAAAGTCGCCATTAAACGCGATAGCTTAGCCACCGAAAATGTACCCGTCGGAGTATGCTTCCAAATCCATTTGTCCACCTCCTCCTCAACAAGTTGTATCGCTCCCACCACGCCACGCAATTCACTCAATTGTACCTCTTCAAACGCTCGCAATTGGCGTGAAAAGAACGCTTCCCATCTCGTATGACCCAAGGAAAAATCCAAAGAATACTCATATATCAACGCCCATTTATTCACCGCAATACGGTATAACCGCGGGAACACCTCACACAACGAAACCTCCAAGCACCACCTATCTCGCCACAATAAAGCCTTCTTCCCGTTCCCAACCAACCATACGAAATTTGGCAGTCCCATAAAATTCTGTACACTCACCTCGTTTTGGATTTCAATAATTTGTCGCCACACCGTCGACATGTCTCGCTTTTGTTTGATCGTCATCCTGTGATGTAACATATCAGCCCTATATTTCGCATCCAAAATACCCTTCCACAACGATCCCTCATCCACCTTAACACGCCACAACCATTTAGCTAAAAGCGCCAAATTTTTCTTATTCAAATCGACCACACCCAACCCGCCAAATTGTCGCGGCCGACACACTACCTTCCAGCTAACTCTGCTCATCTTTCGTTTCTCCTCCGTGCCCCCCATAGAAAGCTACGCCGGATACGATCCAAACGTTTAATCACTCCTTTAGGCACAACAAAAACTCCCATATAATAGATAGGAAGGGCAGATAATACCGAATTTAACAATGTCAATCGAGCAGCAAACGACAACGCATCTCTCTTCCACCCAGCTAGGCTTTTCCGAAATCTCTGTATCAAAGGCTCCCATACTTTAATACTGCGTGGATTGTCACCCAACGGCAATCCTAGGTATGTCATCGGTAAGCTACCTAGACCACAACCCAAAACATCGTCCATCTCACCTAACAATGCCTCCTCCACACCAATTCCATACAAACATGACTTGGTATAATTAATCTTTAAACCAGAACTGTATTCAAAACAAGTAAGAATTCTCTTTAAATTTCGTGCCATCTCGACATCCCCTTGAAAGAACAACACTGTGTCGTCCGCAAATTGTAAGTGCGACACAAAGCAGCCATCCACCACTCGCACTCCCCTTATCAATCCCCCCTTCTCAGCCTCTAGCAATAAGACATGCAGCAACTCGCCCACCATCACAAATAACAACGGTGATAGTGGATCACCTTGTCGCACCCCTCTCTTCATCGGAAATTCTTTTGTTGGGCAGCCATTAAGCAAGATCGACAACCGCGCCGTGCTAAAACACGTGCGCATCCAATGCATCCACCTCCCCCCAAAACCCATCCGTTGCTGAATATTCTCTAAACATCCCCATTTCACACAGTCATAGGCTTTGGCGAAGTCAAGTTTCAGCAAAACACCACCTTCCTCGCTTCGTTGTATCGAATGTAACACCTCATTTGCCAACATAATCCCATCGACAATTTGCCGTCCTCTGACAAAAGCGGATTGCACATCGCTAATGATCCACAGCAGCACCTTTTGTAACCTTTTAGCTAGACATTTCGCCACAATTTTATAAATTGAGTTCAAAAGGCAAATTGGTCGAAAGTCCCCAATTTCTCTCGGATTGTCTTTCTTCGGCAGCAAAGTAACAAAAGTAAAATTCACGCCCTTCGGTAGTTCACCCGAACCATGAAATTCATGCAACACCATCACATCTTCCTTCAAAAAATTCCAGCCCTGCTTGAAAAAATCAAAAGTGAAGCCATCAGGACCCGGTGCTTTCGATCCGTCACAACTCCATACCACTGCCCGTACTTCCTCCTCACAAAACGCCACCTCTAACCCCTCTACCATTGTCTCGGGACCTGTTTAAACACAACAGCCATATCGATAACTCCTAAGCACCTCGTAGCAGCAAAGTGTTTCCTAAATTCATCATAAACCAAGTGCCGAAGGCGATCCGGATTCGTCTCCCATATGCCATTAACGAGCAGCCCCGTAATGCCATTTTTTAAAGCTCTCAATTTTGCCGAACGATGAAAGAATGCCATATTTCCATCCCCCTCTCGCAACCATCTCACCCTCGCTTTTTGTCTCCATATCGACTCCCTCATCCGCGATAAAGACCACAACTCTTGGTGATGATTTCGGCGTTGCTTCAATTGGGAATCTGTGACTGCATTTGTGCTTATTAATTCGTCAATTCGATTAATAGCACTTGTCGCGGATTCAATTCTATTGTCAATATTACCGAACACCCGCTTATTCCAATCTCGCAAAAATAATTTCATTCCCCGTAGCTTAGACACCACATCCCCACTCTCCAGCTTAACCAACAATCTCCCCCATTCCTCCTCCAAATCCCGCAAGCACCCCCTATTCTCCATCCACACATTTAGAAACTTAAACGGTTTTGGTCCCCAATCCAACACATCATTCACAAGTAATAGTGGTGTGTGATCCGACAAACCCCTTGGTAAAGATGATAATCTCAAGTTATTGAATTTATCCACCCAATGCATAGACACCAAGCACCTATCAATTCTACTACACTTGCTATCCGGACCAAACCACGTAAAAGACAACCCATGCAAAGACAAATCACAAAGTCCATTATCCTGAATGAAATTCACAAAAACATCCATACCTCTATCCGTCGCAACACAGCCTTGTCGCTCCGATAACTGCGTCACGGCATTAAAATCACCAATGAGGCACCACGGTATGTCACGCGATAAAACTTCCCTCTCAATTTCGGTCCACAGCAGCCCTTGTTGCGTTGCATCACATGGTGCATAGACTCCTACTATCCCACAAGTCCAACCCTCATACGTCCAGCAACCCTCTATCGCCACAAACCGTTCCCTCACAAGCTTCCGATTAACATGAAATCTAGTCGTCTCCCAACACAACAATATACCCCCCGATCGCCCTGTTGATGGCGAAAAAGCAAAATCAAAAGAATCCGATATCCAAATACTCCTTAATAGCAATGGTGTGATATTTTCCAATTTTGTTTCCATGATTATCACACAATCTCCCCTATGTTGTCGTAGTAAATTCCTTACCCCTCTCCTCTTCGCTGCCGTACCCAACCCCCGCACATTCCACGACAACAACCGCATCTTTTGATTACAATTGGATTGGTTCGCGCGCCTCAATAAGGCGAGCAATGTCTTTGATGACGTTCTCCTCGTTCCCAATCGTTTCAGCCCCCAACAATTTTCCCAACTCCCACGTTTCCTGTGCCTCCCTAAGGATACTCCTTTTCCGCTGTAAAAAATCCAAGTCCGAAAGAGACCCGTTAGCCAGCTCCGTCGAGGGTGGTTTCGGATTTTTTCTTAGGCGACCCCTGCCCCTCTTCTCCACTGCCAATCCCTTTTCCTGCGTACTGTTTTCCTTCCCCGATGATTGTAGAATTTCCGAGAGTTGTCGCACTCGGCGTTGTTTGCCTTTATACTCTATTAAGGCGGCAATGCCAGCCCTAGACTTAGGCCCAGATTCCATTGTGTTCTCTTGTTGCATCGCACCCATCACCGTCCCTAAATCCTTGTTCCCACTACCTATCGGTAATTCCCCCTCACTATCGACTATGGCCAATACGTTATCACCATTGCCATCGTGTGTTTTATTGCCACTGTCTTCGCGTACCTCACATGCACTAATATCCATACTACGATATTCGACAACCTCCCTTTCGACGATGCCCACCTCCTCATCCGCCTTACCCGAATTTGCTCTTCTCGAAGTTACTTCTTCACTCGAATTTAGTGCAAAAATTCTATCGTCTCGCCTTTTGTTGTCATCCTATAATTTATTGATAATCCAGCTTTTCGGCGATGGCATACTAATCGAGTTTGGGACCACTATCTCCTCCTCATCAACACCATCCGATTTAGTTGTGAGTTGCACCTTTGGCTCATCTTTTTCTTCCATCTCCCTCGGCTGGTCTCCCCCCTCCGATTGCTCCATACTCCCCTCGTCATCTCCATTTCGATTCTCTGAATTGGGGTCCAAAATTTCATGAACTCGAACTCTATATTGGTTATCGCCAATTGTAACATCAATTGTTTCCTCTATCGGGAAGAACCAGTCCGTTTCAAGAAGGAACTGCACTTTTTCAAACGATGTAGGGGCGTCAGTCTTCTCATCCACACAAATCAATTCGCCCCACAACGCTGCTATGTTTCGATATGTGCCCTCGGACCAGGCATGTATCGGCAAGCCACATACCGACACCCATACGCGTCGATTGGGAATCACACAATCTGGCGACCATTCGGTCACATTTTCTAGCCATGGTGCAAAACAGCCAGATTTGATACATTCATCCCTTGTCTCCCTATCGGGGAACATTAGAAGTACCAATGAACCTGCAATTCGCATTAAAGAGAACTCCCATTTTGTCGCTTTCAATTTCGATGCCAATTCCATAATTGATCGCGGTTGTCGACAGAATCCTATCGCGCAGGTTTTTAGTATCGTCAGTTTGTCCTCGTCAATTATGCCCTCAACCCTACGATAGTCTTTCATTGCCTCTCTTTTATCCCCCTTTGCGCTGCCGCTAGCCGCCGGTTTTTCCTCCTTTGAAGCCCTCGTCGAAATCCCTCCCTCATCCCTAGAGAAACCGTTTCGTCGTTGCCCAAACGCATCTCTCGTGTCTCTTTGTGCCAATTGTACCGTCAATTTTGATCCATACAAGCGAAACCCATGGAATCTCTCTATTACACGATCTGCTTCAGCTTTCGTTTTCATTCGAACGAATCCAAACCTAGATCCATCTCTAGCCCTCTTCGTCGGCACAAATACATCCACCACCACCCCATGTCGATCAAAAACTTGCCAGACTCGTTTCCAGTGGAGTTGCGCCGGTAGGTTTCCGACGAATAAGGTCCAACATGATCGTGATGATCGTGATGCTCTCCCGTTGGTTTCTCTCATTTTTTTAATGATGTTTATTATTTGCCAGACTCAGAAATAACACTATATATATATATAAGTTTTATATCAACCTAATATTTATGTTTGCATGTAATTGAATTTTTAAAATATAATTTATATATTCAAATTAAAATTGACAAGTAAATTATATCTATTTCTTACAAGAAAAATAAGATTTATATTTTTAAAATATTTCATATATATATATATACATACTATATTTTAAGTTGATATAAGAATATCATAATATTAATGAATTAAAATATAATATTTTAAAATTTACAATATGATGTATAAAACGAACCATTTAACTTTTCAAAATTATTTTTTATTCAAACAGTTAAATTATAAATCAAACTTTTCAAAATAGTTTTTCACAACACTTTTCAAAAATATTTTTAAAAGCTTTGTCAAACTCACCTTAAATTAATTAATCTAAAAGTATTTGTCAAAAGTAATTTTAAACTGACCCTATATTTATCTGTCTACATCTTTCACATTTTCTTTGTTTCTTTATTCATTAAAATTCACATCTAATATTTTTTTATTATTTTAATAAATTCTATTATCTTTAAATCTTGACTCATTTACCATTCATTATAAATGCAAACATTTCAATTAAGGAAACGTTTTAAAATTAAACCCTATAAATAGCATATACTAAATGAGTTTTCAATCAAACAAAAAAAATAGAGCATTTCAATTTTAGAAGAGAAAAGAAAGATGGCCAAAACACAAGTTGTATCGTTCCTTCTTTTTACCGTACTTATCTTATCTATAGGTATGTATAAGTGACATTATTTTTTATTGTTTTATTTTATTATATATTTATAATCAGAGGAGGAACACAAAGGTAACCTATGTGGGTTATGATCTTTTTTAAGTTGTAAAATTTTATTTTAAACTTCTAAAATTTTAAAAATAATTTGAAGTTGTCCCCTACAAACTCTTTGTTTATGTTTTGTCGTTGTTTAAAATAATGTATGTATTATTTTGTAAAGGTAAAATATGTAATATTGACTGCATTTGAATAATAATACAGATATTATGGGAGTAGTCGGTGATGGAAAATGTTGCAAAAACATCTCCTTGGGGGGTTGTAAGCTGGGAGTAGACGACGAAGGACCTGATGGTAAATGCTTCAAGTATTGTACACCAGAATGCAAATTTGCCCATTGCCAATCTAATCAGTGCCATTGTGCTTGTTGATTTACTTTTAGTGACACTGCACAATTTTAAATAATTGAGATAATGTTCTATTCTCAATTAGAAATAAAAACAATATGATTATTTCTTTCTTTTTTATTGAATTTTTTTAGTTCGTAGTTATTATTTCAGCTTTTCTATATATAGATCATGAATACTCAAATTAAATTTTTAATTTAATAATTTATTATTTCAAAATATTCCAAAAAGGTTACAATTAAAACCTGACTAGTTTGCCCGATATCTAGATATTTTTTTTATTTGGAATTCATAATAATACAATATAACGAGTGCAAATAATATTACAATTACGGTAAATATTTTTCTTGATGAGCTTTCTTTAAGTGCAATTAAAAGTGGGGTTTAATTTTTAAATTAATTAGACTCTAATATTAAACATAAAAAATCGAGGGTTGATGTTTAATTTTACTAATTTTAAAATTGATGTACAATAAATCCCAAATCTAAATCTCTTCGAAACTAAATATGTCTTACCATCGCAACTACCGTTTATTAATATATTTGTAATTAAAAAAATATCTACAAATCTGGAATGATACACTGATACAGGGTAATTCTAATACAGAAACAAAGCATCTACGAGTACAATTAGGGGCGAAACTATAAATTTACAAAAGGTGACCAAAGTTAAATTAAAAAAGCTAAAAATTTATAAAGGGGACAAAATGAAATTAAAAATTTTGAGGGGGTCATATCAAGATTTTACAAACTATGAAAGGATTGAAGAGGTAATTTTACCCTTTTCTAAAAATATCTATCTTATTCCTAATGAAAAAAAAGTTGGCGAGGACCAAACCCCTATGTTCAGCCCCTGAGTACAATACCATCTACATTACTTATTACTCACATGTTTTGTATACCAGTCATATCTTAAATTTATCGAAGAGAGGGGTTGTTTATTTTGATTTATTTATTTGATATATAATTTTATCCGAGTCTATTAAGAATTACTTAAACGTACTAATTTAATGCCAACATTTATTTCACAATGTTTTATTTGTTTTAAATGTTATGATGTTATATTGCTTTACTTTAGGGGTAAACTACATATATTGTCACCGAACTTTTAAGGTAAATTTATTTTTGTCACCGTACTTTAAAAATATGCGATGAGGTCACCCAACTTTTAGTTCGAATTCGATATGGTCTATCCCATTAGAAGTTGACGTTTGTTTTTGTTTTTCTTAATAAAAAATAGGTAAACTACACCAACCATCACTCAACTTTCTTCTCACACCTATTTTGGTCACTAAAGTTTAACAATTTTCAATTTAATAACTTAACCTTCAAATTGTTCATATTTTGGCCACTCTTAAATGACATGGTTATACAAATAGAAAAATTCGATTAATCCTTAAAAAAATTCGGGTAATGATTTTTTACATTGCTTATTAAATTTATCATATTACCGTATTTTATATTTTAATAAGCAAAGTAAAAATAATTATTACTTGATCAAATATTATAATTAATCGGTCAATCGATTATCTAATTTAATTGATACAATATAAGATCAAGAATGGAATAACTTGAATTTAGTAATCAACCAAAATAATTTTTAAGGATTAACCGAACCTGATTTTGGTACAAAATTTTAAAATAAATTATTTCGATTCGGTTATAGTTCACATTTCTAAGAAAAATTGATTAACCGGTCTAATCTATTATATACAATATTTCTAAATTTTATGCATTACAATATCTTAACGTCTAGTGATTTTGATACCCTTTTTGATTTTTTGTAAAAAATGTTTTGGCTCTAGGCAAGATTAATAGGTGTGAACTTTTAATTTTAGACTTTTTAGTTTTTTTATCGATAAATGTATGATTTTATTCAGTGTAAAAAAAATCATACAACCTCCCATATGCCTCATTAAAAAACCTCCCTATCCTAAATTGGAGGAAAAAGAGTGCATCATGGAAGGTAGAAACCAAAGCGCCAAGAACCGGAAGAAAAAAAAAACCCCATTACAATGCCATACCCTTATCCGCAGCAGCATGAAACCATGATACTCTATCCACACCCCCTTTAGCGAGAGCATCAGCGAAAGAATTCGCCTCACGAAAAGCGTGGTGAAAGCAAACACAACGTAGCTGCAAGCAAGCATAATCAATCTCGCGAAACAACCCCCTATATCGCCAAGGCCGTTTGTCCTTATGCAGCACCCATGATAATGCAATCTGCAAGTCGGATTCAATTATGAACGACCAATCCTCCCACCACCTTGACTAGGCCAGCAATCGAACCGCATGAAAAATGGCCCAAACCTCAGCTTCATTCGATTCCATACAACCCAATGGTCCCGAAAAAACTGCCAGCACGATACCCTTCTCATCCCGCAGCACACCTCTGCATCCCGCCAGCCCCGGTTTCCCCCTCGCCGCGCCATCCACGTTAAACTTCAGTGCGCCTGCTATCGGTGGACACCAACGGATTCCAGCTCTATGTCTCACTTTACCCGCCGGCACGCACTGCAATGGCCACTCCCACCAAGCAGCTTCGGTTATATCGCTGCCGTGCGCGGAGGATTTAATCCAATAAAAGGATCGCAGCTTAACAAGGAAAAGCAGCTCCTCGATTACCATCTGTTTTTGATTGAAAATAACATCATTCCGCGCAAGCCATAATGACCACAATACCGCTGTACATCCAACCATCCACCAAGCTTTCCCTACTCCCGACAAAACCCCACTACAACACTGCACAAGAAAATCCGCAAACGTTCTCGGCTTGACCCATGACAACCTCCACCATAAGAGAAACGCCTCCCACAACTTGTTTGCAAACATGCATGTAAAAAACGGCAGCCACTCCTCATGGTTCAGCGTGCCTTGCCTCGCATAATCACACACCCGGGTGGCCTTGTTACTAGCACACCGAAAAATGTGTGGGAACACCTCACACAAAGGCTCCTCTAAACACCACCGGTCGAACCAAAACAGCACCCGTTGGCCGTTCCCTATGTGCCACAAAAAGAAATCTTCGCTCATAAACTTACCAGCGGCGTCCCCTTCTTGAATCTCCACAATTCTCCTCCAAACGAAAGATATGTGCTGCTTACCCACCCTATTCGGCCGCCTCCCCCTCACTGCAACGCCATACTTTTCTTCCACAATCGACTTCCATAAAGACTTAGGAGAGTCAACATATCGCCATAGCCATTTGGCAAGCAACGCTGAATTTCGAAGTTCAATATTTGCCACTCCAAGACCCCCTAGTTTCTTCGGCCGACACACTTTCGCCCAAGCAACCCGGTTCAATTTCCTTTTTAAATCTGTATCGCCCTACAAGAATGCTTGCCGAATCTTCTCAATTTTATTTAGTACCGTTTTCGGCACCCTAAATATACTCATATAATACAGTGGCAGCGTAGAAAGTACCGAATTCACCAATGTCACCCTTGCGGCAAAAGATAGAGAATTTTTTTTCCAACCCGCCAAACACAAGCGCATCCGATGAAGTACCGGTTCCCAAACCTTACCATTCCGTAGATTAATTCCAATCGGAATCCCCAAATATTTAAAGGGTAATTCTGCTCGCACACACCCCAACTCCCTTGCCATCTCCAAGGCCACTGCATCCTCTATTCCCACATCATACATAGCCGATTTGGCATAGTTAATTTGCAGCCCCGACCCATATTCAAAACATGTCAACACACGCTTCAAGTTTCTAGCAAATTCAACTTTACCTTGAATGAAGATAACCGTGTCATCAGCAAATTGCAAACGCAAGAGCCGACAATCCGCAGCGACACTCACTCCTCTAATCAGCCCCAAACTTTCCGCATTCACCAAGAATTGGTGCAATGCTTCCGCAACAATCACAAATAGTAATGGCGACAAGGGGTCACCTTGTCGCAACCCCCTTTCCATGGCAAACTCCGGCGTTGCACTACCATTTACAAGGACCGAAAGACGTGCTGTACCCACACATTTCAAAATCCAATTCCTCCATACAACCCCAAAATTCATCCGGCACATTACATCCTCAAGAAATTTCCACTTTATGCAATCATACGCCTTCGCGAAGTCAATCTTCAACACCACTCCTCCTTCGCTAAACCGTCGCGTACGAAGTGAATGAACAACTTCATTGGTTAATAATATACCGTCAACAATTTGCCTCCCTTTAATAAATGCTGATTGCTTTTCACTAATCACCAAATGAAGTACCTTCTGTAGCCTTCCTGCTAATAATTTTGCCACTATTTTTAAACAGAATTCAATAAGCATATCGGCTGGAAATCACTGATTACCTGCGGGTTATCTTTTTTTGGGATCAAGACCACAAATGTCGAGTTGACCCCTTTCGGAAAAGAACCATGTGCATGGAAAGCCTTAAACAAACACAGAAAATCAACCTGCAAGAACTCCCACCCCCGCTTGAAGAAAGCAAAGCTAAACCCGTCAGGCCCCGGAGCTTTCGCTCCGTCACAACTCATAATTGCTTCTCTAATTTCGGACATCAAGAAATCTGTTTCGAGCATATCGGCAGTAGCCCTATCCAGCTTACAAAACCGCACATCTGCCTCCATCGTCCCAAGGCATGGTGGACATGCAAAATGTTTGCGAAATTCCCCCTGTATATGGCGTTTAAACCTCGCCGGATCCTCTACCCATCTACCATTAATCTGCAAACCAATAATCATATTTTTTGCAGCTCTAATTTTAGTAGTTCGATGAAAAAATGACGTGTTACGGTCCCCTACTTTTAGCCAAAGAGCTCTCGACTTCTGTCGCCAAATCGATTCCCTGTACTTGTGTAGACGCCATAGCTCAATTTTCACCCGACTAATCTCTTCAACGTGTTGTCCTCTATCCCCCGACACCTCTACAACCTCATCCAACCTGTCTATCTGCTCTGTCACCTCCCCAATTCTAGTGTCGACATGACCAAAACATTCTTTATTCCATGTGCGCAATTTTTTTTTCATCTCCCTTAATTTATAATTTATCGAATACCCCTCAAATTCCACTGTAATTCTCTCCCATTCCTTCGCCATTAAATGAACATGCTCTTTTTTCTCAAGCCAAACATTTAGAAACCGAAACGGTCGAGGTCCCCAATCATTATCCTCACTTGTCAGCCGTATCGGCGTACGATCCGAAATCCCCCTCCACAAATTCAATTGATATAACGAAGAAAAACGATCGATCCACTCACGCAACACCAAGAATCTATCTAGGCGACATGCCTTGTTCCCCGACCCAAACCAAGTGAACTTCTTTCCCACCACTTTGATATCCAAAAGACCGACATCCTCCACAAAAGTGTTGAACTCCTCCATTCCCCTCGATGCATCAACACAGCCACATCTCTCCCCCACCTCCCGCATCGTATTAAAATCACCTCCCATACAACACGGCCCATCTAACTCCCCTAACATCTCCCGTAATTCCCCCCATACCCATCCTTGATCCTCCACCACGCAAGGAGCATACACATTGGCCATCCAGCATGGCCATTTCTCAATCACCCACTCCCCTTTAATCAAAATAAAATGGCGAGATATACGTGTTTCCATCATCAAAAATTTATCACTGTCCCAAATTAACAGTAACCCCCCTGATCGCCCAATAGAAGGTGCAAAAACAAAATCGAATTTATCCGAAAACCACAATTTACTTACCCCATTCGCTGATAGTTGCTCCAATTTAGTTTCTTGAAGTAACACCATCTCACAATGGTGTTGTCGAACTCTATCACGTACTGCTCGCCGTTTCGCGGCTGCACCCAATCCGCGAATGTTCCACGACAACACCCGCATCGCCAGCTGCTATTTGTTCTCAATGCGCGACTCAATGATACGCGCAATATCTTGAATAACCGCCTCCTCGTTGCCTACTGTCGAAGCCCCTATCAATTTTCCCAGATCAAGTGTTTGTTTTGCCTCTCTCAAAATCACCCTCTTCCTGTTTATAAAATCTGAATCCGACAATGACCCATTAGCAATCCCCGTCTCCTCTTGTATTTTCTTCTTCGACCTTCCTCTAGACTTTTTTGTTAATTTACTCTCCACCTCAGACCTTTCCTCCGGATTCAAAACACTTATCAAAACTTTCGATAAGCTTCTTACCTTGCGAAGGACTCCATTATGTTCAATATACTTAGCATCCGAGGCCCTCATTTGTTTAGGCCCATCCGCAATCTTTCCCCCTGTGTTTGCCCCCACCGTTGTATCGGCAATAGTCGCTGCCACCCCCTCTTCTCGGTTCCAATATTCCCCCGGGCATCGTCCCCTACACAGCAGACAAAGTGGTCCATGTTAAGGCTCGTACACTCTCCAATTCTTTCCTTAACAAGCATATCCACCTCCTCATCCGCTGCTGGCGCATTCCCCTAGGCATTGTCCGCTCTATATACTTCAAATTGAGCCACGTCTAGGCTCGTGCGATCGCCAGTCCCCTTCATATCAATCAAAGGAACCACCTCATCCGAAACCCACAAATTCCCTCCACTCAATGATTCCACCCGTAGATCAATCTATTTTTCGTACGTGCACCCTTTGTGAGTGACATTAGCATCATGTTTCGAATCAATTTCCTGGTCCTCCACGTCCATCCCACCTCTTGAAATTAGATTATTATCCTCAACCACAAGGCTGTCCTAGACAAACGATTGCAACATCGGATCATCGCCTTCAATCGATTTACTGATCCCATGAGGTACATCAACAGCTCGACGAGAATTAGTTTCCGAGGATGTCTCCATGTCACTCTCCTCATCGTCCCTATCTTCTTGAACCACCTCTCTTTCCCATTCTTGTACCCGTATGATATATGTATTACCATCTACCTCCAATTCCAGCACCTCATTGATCCTGTCGATCAAATTGGTTTCAATAAGTATCCTACTTCGCTCGAACGATGAAGGCGAAATCGTCGATATGTCTACTTTTACCAATGATCCCCATAATTTGGCAATATTTTCAAAAGTCTCCGTTGATCAGCGTGAATGGGGATGCCGCTCATAGCGAGCCATACTCTTCTCGTCGACATCTGTATCGCTGTCGACCACGGGCGTACATCCACGAACCACCTATCTAAATCTTTCCGCGACATAATGCCCATCCTTTCTCCCGATTCGTTGGGCATTAACAGCACCATTCGTCCTGCCATGTGCATAATTGAGAATCCCCTCATATTATTCTCATTTAGCTCATTCGCCATTTGAGCAATCGAGATCGAATTGCGTCACCATCCAACCACACAGGTTTTCAAAATTTCCCATTTGTCTCCATTGGTTTTTCCCACTATTCTCCTCATCGGAATAGTTTTAGGTTTTGCAATTGTCTCTTGATCGCCATTTAATTTCTCCTTTTCCATCGAATTCTTGCTTCTCTGCGAGGGTTTAGGCTTGTAATCATTCAAGCCCTTCTTGCGCCAAGTCAAATCCCTCACCCCATCTCTAGCAAATAGGACCGTGATCACCGATCCATATATGCGGAATCCATTCAATCGCTCAATTACACGATTTTCATCTTGAATAGTCGCCATCCGAACGAACCCAAATCTCGCTCCATCTCTCCCTTTTTTTCTTAGGGATGAAAACGTCCACCACAACCCCATGCTTATCGAAAACCTGCCAAACCCCCTGCCAATGCAGTTGTGGCGGCAGATTCGACACGAACAGGGTCTATACCCGGCCTCCGCCCTGTCTCTTTCGTTCTCGCCCACCTTGATCACGCCTATCGCCCATTTTTTTAGACTTTTTAGTTGTTTTTACACTTTTTTTGCTCAAAAGTATGATCTTTATTAATCGAAAAATCATACAATATATCTGCACCGGGCCTCATTAAAAACCACCCTAATCCTAGGTGGAGGAAAAGAGTACCCGGGACAAATATTCGATACAACGCAAATAACGGAACGACCCCCCAAGTGCCCCTACTACGCCCAAGACAGCCCGCACACCCCTCGGAACCACTCCTCCCGTTTTGGCTCACCAACCTCCTGTAGACCGACTTTGCCTAGAACACGCACCCTCCCAGCTCCCAACACCCGGTATGCTTGCCGCCCCCTTCATCCAGCACCTACAGTAGGCAGCACCCTCCCCGCACACACCCCACCAATCGTCCCCATTCCTCCCTTACCCAGCCTCCAATCCATACAGCACCAGCCGCACCCCTCCTTAAATCCCTATCCTCAGCCATGCCTTACGTGCCACCCTCCCTTTGCTAAAATATCGGCCACCCCATTTACCTCCCTCACCACATGGTTGAACACAATGTCCCCCCCCCCCAAGCATGCATCATCAATCCGACTGAAAAGGGCATATAGACGCCATGGGCGTGTCTCCCCTCATCCCATCCATGAAGTCGCAACAAGCGAGTCGGATTCAATGATACAAGGTAATGAACCCCACTTGGAGTCCCTAAAAAACTCCACTGCCATTAAGATAGCATACACCTCAGCCTCGTTAGATTCCATCACGCCCAACGGACCCGAGAACAATGCCAACACCCTCCCCCTCGTCACGTAACACACCTCCGCATCCCGCCGGTCCCGGTTTCCCTCTAGCCGAACTATCCACATTAAACTTCACACTACCTAGTCGAGGAGGACTCCAAACATACCCCACGCGTGGTCTTTTAGTCAGAATCTGCTCCACTCCCTCCCACGGACAGCTCCACCATTCGGATTCATCAATTAGATCCTGTGGCTCAAAAGCACGCATCCAATAAAACACCCTTAATTTGATTAAAAAAATCAGCTCATCCACAGACGCATTCTTATTCTGAAAAATCAGTGCGTTGCGTGCTAGCCATAAGGACCATAACGTGGCAGCACACCCCGACAACCAACGTTCCCGTAACTGCCCCCTAAAAGTACCTTCCAAGATCGTCGACACGAAAGCACTGATAGTTGCTGGTCGAACCACGGCAACCTGCCACCAAGTGAAAACACGCGACCAAACATCCCACGCTATCGGACAACGAAGGAGAATATGATCAACCTCATCCTCCCCTATCCCATACCAACGACAACTATAATCCGTCACCGCCACTCGTACTCCCCTCTCACGTAAGTAGCATAATGTCGGCAATCGATTCAAAATAATGAACCATATAAAACACTGAATTTTCGGTGGTATGTGCACCTTCCATATTGCTGAACATGTCCGAACCCCATCCAATCCAAAGGAAGCCATCAGTTTGTATAAATTCGATACCAAAAACTGCCCCGTCTTCGAATGTCTCCAGATCAGCTTATCTTCCTTGTCGTTAATTAATTTAATTGCCCCTATTATCCCCCACAATTCCTTCAACATATTCACCTCGAATGAACGCAATGGTCTGATAAAAAACTCCTCCCACTGATCATATAACATCGATACACCCACACTGTAATCATGCACCAATGCCCATGAGTTCTTCGCAAGCCGAAACAGCCTCGGAAAAACCATACTAAGCGGTACATCCGCGCACCATGCATCACGCCAAAACAGCACTGTCCGTCCACTCCCAAGCAACCAAATAAAATTGGACGTTGCCATGTATCGCTGTACCTCCTCGCGCTCATGTATTGTCACAATTTGCTTCCACACCGTAGACATTGCCCTTTGTCTCACCAATGGCATACGCCTATAAAAAACATTCGCCCCATATTTCGCCTTCAAAACTGATCGCCACAACGACTCACCCTCAACCGCAAAACGCCAATGCCATTTTGCTAATAGTGCTATATTGCGTTGGTGTAGGTCCGCAACCCCCAGTCCCCCAAATTTCCGTGGAGGGCAAACAATTTTCCAGCTCACTCGACTCAATTTTCGCGTCTCCTCCGATCCTCCCCACAAGAACGACCTCTGAATCCTATCGATTCTTTTAATTATTCCTTTCGGAACCATAAACATGCCCATACAATATATTGGCAAAGCCGATAGGACGGAATTTAACAAAGTCAAGCGAGCCGCAAAGGACAGCGAGTCCCTTTTCCACCCCGCTAGGCTCTTTCGGAAACGCTGGATCAAAGGTTCCCACATCGTCAAACTGCGCGGATCCACCCCCAACGGCAATCCAAGATAAATCAACGACAAATCCCTTCTCTTACAACCCATGACAGCAGCCATATCATTCACCACCCCATCATCCATTCCCACACCGTACAATGACGATTTCAAATAATTAATGTGCAGCCCCGACATGTATTCAAAACACGTTAACACCTTCTTTAAGTTTGTAGCAAACCGTACCTCACCATGCAGAAAAATCAGAGTGTCGTCCACAAATTGAAGGTGTGTTAACCGGCAATCATTGACGACACATATCCCCCTAATCAAACCAGCCCTTTTCGCCTCGACTAACAATTGGTGTAATAATTCAGCCACAATGACGAATAGCAGGGGAGATAACGGATCCCCTTGTCGCAAGCCTCGTTGCATAGCAAATTCCGAAGTCGGACTTCCATTAAGCAATACGGCCAATCTCGCCGTACTTGCACAAACGCGCATCCAATCACACCATCGCGCCCCAAACCCCATCTTTTTCAGAATTGAATCAATACACTCCCACTTCACACAATCATAAGCCTTGGCGAAGTCGAGTTTCAGCAACACCCCTCCTTCCTCACAAGGTCTCCTTAGCATCGAATGTAATGCTTCATTTGCTAACATGATGCCATCAACAATTTGACGTCCCTGTACAAAAGCTGATTGTACATCACTGATTACGATTGGCAGCACCTTTTGCATCCTCTTCGCCAAACATTTCGCAGTGATCTTGTATATTGAGTTCAATAGGCATATCGACCTATAGTCCCCTAACACTCGCGGTTGTTCCACCTTTGGAATGAGGACTACAAAAGTCGAATTACATCTGTAGAACTAATGTTTTGATATAGTAATTGAAAAATGTTTTGGACTGATTTAAAAAGTATTTAAAACATTTACAAAGTCCAAACAACTTGAAATTATGTTTAGGGAAGTTTTTATAAAGGTTTTTAATGTGTTTCAAAGCCAAATTTCTCAAACCTGTCCAGGTGTTTCGAAACACCTTAGGGCGTTTCGAAACAGGGTGCTCCAGTAGCAAAATCGTTTCGAAACGTGTTTCGAAACGGGCTCTCCTTGGAGAGCATTTTTGCCCAGTGTTTCGAAACGGGCTAGGCCGTTTCGATACTCCGACGTGGCAATGACCACAACGGTCATAAACCCCAACGGCTATATTCCCAACTAACTTTTAAATGCAGGCGTTTCGATACGGGCTTAAAGCGTTCCGATACGCGTTTCGAAACGGCAAAGGGGTGTTCCGAAACGGGTACCCTGACAGACTGCAACGGCTCTTTCTATATTGAGGGTGTTTCAAAACAGGCTCGAGTGTTTCGAAACGGGGAGCTGCAGACTGCATTTATGGAGGGAATTAAAGGCTCCAACGACTCTATTTCAACCCCAACGGTCCTGAACGGCTATAAACTCAATTGGGAGTATAAAGGGGACCTCCAAGCATCAAGAGAAGGCTAATGCTTCAATTGTCAATCAACAAATGATCAAAGATTGTCTTTGTACTTAAATTGTCATTTATTGTATAGACAAACACTAGTGAGCCAAAATTGTCAAATTTGCTCAAGTGTTTTAGGTTTTGGGTGAGTGCTTCATTGTGCAAACAAACACCTATTAGAGGGTTTAAGTTTGCTTTATTGTTTCTCTTTGTAAAGAGGGTTTTGATCAAGGCTTTGGGTAGAAGCTTGATCGGTTGTAAGGGTTTCCTCCTAATCCTAGAAAAGGGGACGAATCAATTAGTGAATTGATTGTGAAATCCTTAGTGGGAAGCTAAGGTAGTGGATGTAGGTGCTTGTTAGAAGGCCGAACCACTATAAATCATTGTGTCTTTTTACTTTCTAGCTTCCACAACCCTTCCACCCAAAAATCCATCTCTCCACCACTTGGTGAGCATAATTGGTTGATCGAATCGAGCCCCACACAACTCAACAATTGGTATAAGAGCTTGGCTCAATCGAAGGGGACTCACATCCTATTGAGAAGATCCGGCAAGCTCGATCACTTTTTCATCAACCGGCTCAATGGCACATTCAATCGACAAACCGCCTTTCTTTGACGGAACTCACTATGCCCATTGGAAGACAAAGATGAAGTTCTTCATCAAATCAAGAGATTACAAGCTATGGGATGTAGTTGAGGATGGTCCATTCGTGCCCAAAAGAAGCAAAGCGGAGTGGAGTGCCGACGATCGCAAGAAGATGGAGCTTAATTGCAAAGCCTTGCACATCTTGTTTTGTGCTTTTGGTCCATCCATCTATGAGAAGATGTCTTCTTGTGAGAGTGCCAAGGAGGTATGGGACAAGCTTGAAGTCACATACGAGGGAACCAATGAAGTCAAGGAGACCAAGATTGGGCTCCTAACCTTAGAGTATGAGAACTTCAAAATGGATCCGGAAGAGAACATCGAGAAGATGTTTGATAGATTCTCCACTATCACCAATGGTCTTAAAGGTTATGGAGAAGCCATCCCGGAGGAAAAGCTTGTTCGAAAGCTTATCTACTCACTTCTCGAGTCATGGGACTCAAAGAGGACCGCCATCATCGAAGCCAAAAATTTGAAGACTTTGAAGCTTGATGAACTCATGGGGTCTCTCCTTACTCATCAAATCATGAAGAAAAACAAAGAGGATGAGAAGAAGAGGGAAGAAATTAGAGCTATGGGAGAGAAGAAAATCAAAGGGCTTGGCATCAATGCAAGTGCCATGGCTCTCAAATCCTCCACTTGCCATCATGTCTACACAAGTGAAGAGGAGGATGAAGATGAGGAGATAGTTCATCTCTTCAAGAAGTGTGCCCCGTTCATGAAGAAAGCCTTGAGAGAGCTTGAACGAGAACCTAAAAGAAAGGAGAGGGCTAGCACTTCAAGCCATAAGAAGAAGGCACAATTGGCTACTTGGAGTGATGAAGACTCCACCGACGATGAACAAGCCAACCTTTGCCTTATGACCATCGAAGAAGATTCAAGGGTAACTTCTAATTCATCTACTTCATGTTCTTACACTTTTGATGAATTACAAGATGCCTATGATGAATTGGTTTTAGATTTTAAAAGCCACATTTTGAAAAACAATAAATTGATCTCAAAGTTAAAAATTCAAAATGATTTGCTTTCTAAAACCAAACTTGAACTTGAAGCAAAACTTGAAGAGTTTGAATTAAAATGTTTTGATTTACAAAAATTGCTTCAAAATGTTCAAGTAGAAAAAGATTTGATTTCCAAAGAGCTTGAAAAGAAAAACAATTTTGGAAAATCAAATTTTTATGTTAGACAATCTAGTTCCTCTAGATTTGTGAATGGAAAATGTTTTAGAAGTGTTTGGGTCCCAAAAGGACTAACCACTTCAACTAAAAAGGATGAAATTGAAAAATGGATTCCTAAGGGGACTAAATTTTGTGCAACTAACGTTTATGGATCCAAAGCAATTTGGATACCAAAAGTTACTTGATTGTCTATTGTAGGTGTGATGGAGATGTTCAACAAGTCAAACATTGAGGGGGAGCTCCATACACACAAGGAAGAACACTTGAAGAAGGAAGGCTTCACATCCTACCTTGGGTTCAAGTGTTGGTAAAATTTCTAGTTGTTTTGAATTAATTTGTCTTATTTTTTTCTATTCAACTAGATGATCATATATGATGGACTAACATCCTGATGATGCTTTGAGTAAGGGGGGGCCATTTTTTAAAACCAAAATTCTTATTTTGTCAAAATTTTACCTCTAATGTTATTTTTGAACTTAATGTTTTAAATTCTTTTTGATATAACAAAAAGGGGGAGAAATGGTTTGAAAAATTGAATTTTCAAATGAATAAGGGGGAGCTTTATTTGATTTACATTCTTAATTCTCTTATTCACATTTTTAAAGTTAAAGGGGGAAATCCCAAACAATTTTTCAAGTGGTTTTATTATATCAAAAAGGGGGAGATTGTAGAACTAATGTTTTGATATAATAATTGAAAAATGTTTTGGACTGATTTAAAAAGTATTTAAAACATTTACAAAGTCCAAACAACTTGAAATTATGTTTAGGGAAGTTTTTATAAAGGTTTTTAATGTGTTTCAAAGCCAAATTTCTCAAACTTGTCCAGGTGTTTCGAAACACCTTAGGGCGTTTCGAAACAGGGTGCTCCAGTAGCAAAATCATTTCGAAACGTGTTTCGAAATGGGCTCTCCTTGGACAGCATTTTTGCCTAGCGTTTCGAAACGGGCTAGGCCGTTTCGATACGCCGACGTGGCAATGACCACAATGGTCATAAACCCCAACGGCTATATTCCCAACTAACTTTTAAATGCAGGCGTTTCGATACGGGCTTAAAGCGTTCCGATACGCGTTTCGAAACGGCAAAGGGGTGTTCCGAAACGGGTACCCTGACAGACTGCAACGGCTCTTTCTATATTGAGGGTGTTTCGAAACAGGCTCGAGTGTTTCGAAACGGGGAGCTGCAGACTGCATTTATGGAGGGAATTAAAGGCTCCAACGACTCTATTTCAACCCCAACGGTCCTAAACGGCTATAAACTCAATTGGGAGTATAAAGGGGACCTCCAAGCATCAAGAGAAGGCTAATGCTTCAATTGTCAATCAACAAATGATCAAAGATTGTTTTTGTACTTAAATTGTCATTTATTGTATAGACAAACACTAGTGAGCCAAAATTGTCAAATTTGCTCAAGTGTTTTAGGTTTTGGGTGAGTGCTTCATTGTGCAAACAAACACCTATTAGAGGGTTTAAGTTTGCTTTATTGTTTCTCTTTGTAAAGAGGGTTTTGATCAAGGCTTTGGGTAGAAGCTTGATCGGTTGTAAGGGTTTCCTCCTAATCCTAGAAAAGGGGACGAATCAATTAGTGAATTGATTGTGAAATCCTTAGTGGGAAGCTAAGGTAGTGGATGTAGGTGCTTGTTAGAAGGCCGAACCACTATAAATCATTGTGTCTTTTTACTTTCTAGCTTCCACAACCCTTCCACCCAAAAATCCATCTCTCCACCACTTGGTGAGCATAATTGGTTGATCGAATCGAGCCCCACACAACTCAACAACATCCCTTCGGCAGTAACTGTGTCTCATGAAAAGCTACTAACACCTTCATCACATCCTCTTTTAGAAAATCCCATCCTCTTTTATAAAATTTGAAAGTATAACCATCGGGCCCCGGTGCTTTTGAACCCTCACTGCCCCATAAAGCAACCCTCACCTCCTCCATTCCAAACGGTTTCTCCAGCTCCCACCCCATACTTGCCGATATGCCCTTAAAGTTCAGCCCCATCGCCAATTTCCCCTTGGTCTTACACTCCACAAAATGTTTTTTAAATTCCTAGAACACCACTTGTCGTAACCGAAGAGGATTAGTCTCCCATACCCCTTCCACCATCAACCCGGCCAATGTATTACCCATGGCTCGCATCTTTGCCACCCTATGAAAGAACGCCGTATTACCATCCCCCTCGCGCATCCATTTTACTCTTGATTTTTGCTTCCAAACGGATTCCCTCAATTTTGTTAATTTCCATAATTTATATTGCGTCTCCCTTTTACGAGCCAATTGCGTATCTGAAACGGTTCCCACACTCACCAACCCATCAATTTCATCCAGCTCCTTCGTCGCCTCAACAATTTGGTGTTCGATATTCCCAAATTTTTCCTTGTTCCATTCCCGCAAGAATTTTTTCATTGTCTTCAATTTACTACAAATGTCCGTATGCTCGTTCAACATTGAGATTTGCTGCCATTCTTCTTGTATATCCGTGATAAATTTACGCTCCCCCATCCATGCATTTACAAATCTAAATGGGCGAGGCCCCCAATCAAGCATATCACTGACGAGTAACAATGGTGTATGGTCCGACACCCCGCGTGGCAATGCGGATAGGCTTAAATTCGCATAGCGATCAACCCAACTAGGCGACACCAAGCAGCGGTTTAAGCGACTACACCTATTATCAGCCCCAAACCACGTAAATGAGTGTCCTCTCAACTCCAAATCCACCAATCCACTGGTTTGTACAAATTCAACAAAATTATCAATCCCTCTATTCAACATCACACATCCACGCCTTTCTTCCACACGTGTAACCATATTAAAATCTCCTATCAAACACCACGGTAACGGACTATTCTGCATCAATTCTATCAACCGGTTCCACAGAATTCGTTGTTGATCAACCTCACATGGTGCATAAATTCCCACTATTCCACACTGCCAATTATCGCACACCCAACATCCCTCCACACAAACAAATCGTTCCTCAATCAAAGTTCTCGACACCAAGAATCTATTTTCATCCCAGCAAATAAAAATACCCCCTGATCTCCCTATCGAAGGTGCATAAACAAACTTGCAATTATCCGAGACCCAAATTTTCTTCGCTACAAATTCCGATATACTTTCCATTTTTGTTTCTAATAAAATGACACACTCACCTTTTTGCTGCCGTATAAGATTATGTGCTGCTCGTTTCTTTGCAGCCGCGCCCATTCCACGTATGTTCCACGACAGCAGCCGTATCCTCCTATGTCCGCGGCACCTCCCTCGCCTCAATTAATCTTGCGATGTCACTTATAATAAGCTCTTCGTTGCCTATCGTTTCAGCCCCCAGCAGTTTACCCAGTTCCAACGTCTCACTCGCTTCCTTTAAAATGCTTCGCTTCCGCTGTAGAAAGTCGAAATCGGACAACGACCCGTTTGCAATCAACAGGCTATCAGATGGGTTGGGATTTTTCCGCGGCCTTCCTCTCCCTCTCTTCAGCACTGTTGGACCAGTATCTTCAGCCGTCGAGTTCCCTCCTGTTGTTCGAATTATTTCTGATAATTGCCTAACTCTTCTCTGTCGTCCTTTGTATTCAACAAGTGCTGCTATCCCAGCCCTATTGCAACCGGATTGAGGCCCACATTGTTGCTCATTTATCTGCTCAATTTCACCTCCCACATCCCTTTCACATGCACTTATATCCAGGGAAGTCTGTTCCACGATAACACGATCAACTCTCCCTACGTCCTCCTCCGCCACGCCCGATGTCACATGTTCCAACATTTTCCCTGTACTCCCGGTATCGTCCGATCCCAAGACTCGATCGTCCCTCCTTTTGTTTTCATCCCAAAGTTTATTAACTGTCCACATTGTCGGTGATCCCTCTATAAACGAATTTGGAACTACTGTGTCCGTAGTTTCCCCTTTGTCTTCCTCTTCATGTAAACGTACATTAGCCACATTTTCCTCGTTTACTATGTCCTCAGTTCGACTCACCCCATCCTCCTCCTCCTCTTCGTCTAACTCTTTTTCCCCGTCCCCTTCCTTCCTCCCATCACTACCAATTATCTCCGGCACCTCTGTCACTCGGATTCTATACTGTTTGTCGTCTAGCACTACATCTAAATTCTCCTCAATTGGAAAAAACCAATCCGTGTCAATCAACATTCTTGCTCGCTCGAAAGATCCCGGCAATATAGTGTTGTCTTCCACACGAATTAACTCACCCCATAATTGTGCAATATTTCGAAAAGTCCCCTCCGACCAGGCATGGATGGGTATGCCGCAAGCTTCAATCCACACTCGACGATTAGGCGTCATCACTTCCTTGGACCATTCCATCACATTTTCCATCCAAGTGTCAAAGCACTTTTCCTTCAAATAATTCCTCATCGTATCCTTATTAGGGAACATGAGTAGCATTAATGATCCCGCCACCCTCATTACCGACACCTCTTTTATTTGCGCTTTCCTTAATTCCGTTGCCAAATCCATCACCGACATTGGTTTATGGCAAAACCCCACAGGGCAATTTTGTAAAATTGCCATTTTTTCTTCATCAATTACCCCATCAATCTTTCGATATTCCTGATTTTTTGTCATCGATCCCCTTCCAAACTCACTTCGATTCTCCAATTTCCTTTGATCCGATTGTGAAACAGCATCCTTCGGCTTCAACGGCACTTTTTGATCCCCCTTTCTTCGTCACCAATAGGCATTCCTTTTGTCTCTTTGTGCGAATCGAACTGTGATTTTAGACCCATATAGCCGAAATTCATGGAATCGTTCAATCACTCTCTCGGCATCCTCCCTCGTTTTCATTCGCACAAAACCAAATCTAGAGCCGTCCCATGCTCGCTTCGTAAGCACAAACACATCGACAACCACCCCGTGACGATCAAACACTTGCCAAACCCCTTTCCAATGGAGCTGCTGAGGAAGGTTGCCGATGAACAATGTCCACCACTCCTGCCCCTCGCTGTCGTTTCTGCCCTCTCCTCTCATTAAAGACATACCAAAGCTTTAATTAATTGACCCTGATCATTTGATATTATTTTTTTATTTGATTATAGTTGTTTTATACCCGTTTGATACCCGTTTGATTTTTTGTAAAAAATGTTTTGGCTCTAGGCAAGATTAATAGGTGTGAACTTTTAATTTTAGACTTTTTAGTTGTTTTTACACTTTTATCGCAACAGAACAATTATTAACTTTACCATGTTATCATATTTGATATTTTAATAAACAAAGTAAAAAAATCATTTCTGAAATCAAATATTTTAGTTAATTGGTTAATCGATTATCTGATTTAATTGGTACAATATAAGATCGAGCATTGAATAATCTAAATTTCTCAATTTTTCTATTTGTAAAAAAAAAACCATTTTTGTAGTTTACCCTTAAATTAGACGATAATGTTTTAAATGTTATGTAACTATTTATCGAGAAAATTCATTAAAAGTCCTTCAAAATTTATAAATATTGTAATATTAGTCATATTAAAAACATGTTAAAAAGAATACATTAAAAAATATTTCCAGAAAAGGGACTATATGTGCCGTTTTTAAATAGTACAAGGGCCTGAACTAATATTTATATATTTGATAATGTTATAAAAATAATTGATCACTAGTATTATACATATATATATATATATGTATATATATATATAAGTTTTATAGCAACCTAATATTTATGTTTGCATGTAATTGAATTTTTAAAATATAATTTATATATTCAAATTAAAATTGACAAGTAAATTATATCTATTTCTTACAAGAAAAATAAGATTTATATTTTTAAAATAGTTCATATATATATATATATATATATATACTATATTTTAAGTTGATATAAGAATATCATAATATTAATGAATTAAAATATAAAATTTTAAAATTTACAATATGATGTATAAAACGAACCATTTAACTTTTCAAAATTATTTTTTATTCAAACAGTTAAATTATAAATCAAACTTTTCAAAATAGTTTTTCACAACACTTTTCAAAAATATTTTTAAAAGCTTTGTCAAACTCACCTTAAATTAATTAATCTAAAAGTATTTTTCAAAAGTAATTTTAAACTGACCCTATATTTATCTGTCTAAAACTTTCACATTTTCTTTGTTTCTTTATTCATTAAAATTCACATATAATATTTTTTTTATTATTTTAATAAATTCTATTACCCTTAAATCTTGACTCATTTACCATCCATTATAAATGCAAACATTTCATTTAAGGAAACGTTTTAAAATTAAACCCTATAAATAGCATATACGAAATGAGTTTTCAATCAAACAAAAAAAATAGAGCATTTCAATTTTAGAAGAGAAAAGAAAGATGGCCAAAACACAAGTTGTATCGTTCCTTCTTTTTACCGTACTCATCTTATCTATAGGTATGCATAAGTGACATTATTTTTTATTGTTTTATTTTATTATATATTTATAATCAGAGGAGGAACACAAAGGTAACCTATGTGGGTTATGATCTTTTTTAAGTTGTAAAATTTTATTTTAAACTTCTAAAATTTTAAAAATAATTTGAAGTTGTCCCCTACAAACTCTTTGTTTATGTTTTGTCGCTGTTTAAAATAATGTATGTATTATTTTGTAAAGGTAAAATATGTAATATTGACTGCATTTGAATAATAATACAGATATTATGGGAGTAGTCGGTGATGGAAAATGTTGCAAAAACATCTCCTTGGGGGGTTGTAAGCTGGGAGTAGACGACGAAGGACCTGATGGTAAATGCTTCAAGTATTGTACACCAGAATGCAAATTTGCCCATTGCCAATCTAATCAGTGCCATTGTGCTTGTTGATTTACTTTTAGTGACCCTGCACAATTTTAAATAATTGAGATGATGTTATATTCTCAATTAGAAATAAAAACAATATGATTATTTCTTTCTTTTTTATTGAATTTTTTTAGTTCGCGGTTATTATTTCAGCTTTTCTATATATAGATCATGAATACTCAAATTTAATTTTTAATTTAATAATTTATTATTTCAAAATATTCCAAGAAGGTTACAATTAAAACCCGACTAGTTTGCCTGATATCTAGATATTTTTTATTTGGAATTCATAATAATACAATATAACGAGTGCAAATAATATTACAATTACGGTAAATATTTTTCTTGATGAGCTTTCTTTAAGTGCAATTAAAAGTGGGGTTTAATTTTTAAATTAATTTTTTTTGAACATCATGTATGATTTTATTAGCCAAATAATCATACATAATCACATTACACGGCGGCCTCATTAAAAACCTCTCTAGTCCTAAATAGAGGAAAAGAGTACCGCTGTGCATGTGCCAATGGGCAAAACAAACACATTAATTGCTATACAACCATACCCATTTACGCCTTACAATTCCACTCTTGGCCAAAGAATCCGCCAACCCATTTGCTTCTCGATAGATATGGTTGAAGCACACGCAAGGCAATACCGAAATGTCCTCATCAATCTGCTGAAACCATTGCCAAAGCTGCCACGGACGATTCTCTGTACGATGCATCCATGATATCGCCACCATTGAATCATATTCCACCACAATCGATGACACCGTACCCACATGCATCTCGCATAATAAACACAATGCATAAGCTATCGCTTGAATCTCAGCCACATTTGTATCCGCAATTCCTATCGAACCTGAAAAAATGGCCATAATACGGCTATGGCAGTCCCGTAACACTCCTTCACATCCCGCCCTTCCCGGTTTCCCCCTTGCAGCTCCGTCGACATTGAATTTCCACACACCCTCCACTGGCGGCACCCAAACACTAAACAAGCGCTCCGAATGTACTCCCTGCTGCATCGACCAGCTAATCCGCGGGCAATTCCACCAACTTGCCTCATTCACACAAGATTCTTGCATGAACGCACGAGACCAGTACAATGCCCGGAGTTGGGCCAAAAAGAAAACTACTCGACTCGACGCCCGATGATCTTGGAATATAAGTTCATTCCGTGCCAACCATAAGGACCATAACACGCTAGCGCATCCTATCACCCACCACGCACAGGCGTCTCCATTAAACCAACTCATCCAACACTGCTCAATAAACTCGCTCACCGTTCGCGTCCTCACCACAGCAACGTCCCACCAAGAGAAGAAAAAGGACCATACCTCGACAGCAAATCGACATGACCATAAAATGTGGTCGCAACTGTCTTCCCCAACCACACACCAACGGCAACCGAGAGACTCTAAGGGGACTGGAATTCCAGGATCGCTTACCATTCTCATAGTCGGTAGTCTATCAACCATAATGAACCACAAAAAACACTGAACTTTTGGCACAATTGGCATGTTCCATACCATCCCCACATTCTTTGTATCGGGTATACCCACGGCACACATCAAATCATGTAATTTACCTAGCGAGAATATTCCCGAAACAACATGTTTCCATATCAATCTATTCGCTATACCCTCATGCAATTTCACGGCTGCCACGCTTGCTTTCAATTCCTCAAGTTGTTTTGTTTCGAACACCCGCAATTCCCTTTGAAAGCATGTCACCCATTCTCCCCTTGGGCAGTTCAACATCTCACTAATAAAGCACATTTTATTAATTTCCAAGCCAAATAACCTCGGATATAAATTCTTCAACGGAGTATCGATAGCCCAACAATCCCACCAGAACAGTACCTTACTCCCCTCCCCCACAAGCCAAATAAATTGATCGCCATTTGTAAACTCAATCACATATTCATCTTTCTGTACCTCAACAATTTGTTTCCACATTGCCGACATATGACGTTTACCTTTATTCTGGATTTTCCATTGCTGAACCGCCGTGCCATACTTCGCCGTTATCACCTCTTTCCACAGAGACCTATCCGATTGTGCATATCGCCAAACCCACTTAGCCAATAGAGCCAAATTTCTGGTGCGCAAATTTACCACCCCAGGACCACCCATCCTTTTCGGTTTACACACTACATCCCATCGAATCCGACTCATCTTCGATCTCTCTTTCGAGCCACCCCACAGGAAATTACATCAAATGCAATCAATACGCCTTATCACCTTTTTAGGTACCATAAAAATTCCCATATAATACACGGAAAGTGCCGATAGAACAGTATTGAGCAGTAGCAATCTGCCCGCAAAGGAAAGAGACTTTCGCTTCCATCCAGCAAGTTTTCTACGCACATTACGGATCAATGGTTCCCATATTACCTCCCCTCGCGGATGCACTCCCAGCTTTACACCCAAATATGATATCGGCAGCTCACCAATGGAACAACCGAGGATCGCAGCAACTTCCAACGTCACCTCATTGTCTACTCCAATTCCATACAAACAAGACTTATCAAAATTAATTTGTAAACCTGATACATACTCGAAACAAGTCAAAACTCGTTTTAGATTCCTCGCCCCCTCTATCTCTCCTGATAAGAACACTATTGTGTCATCAGCAAATTGCAGATGCGACAACATAACCTCCCCCACCAGTCGAACTCCTTTGACCAGTCCCATACGCTCCGCATTGACCATGTATTGATGGAATAACTCAGCGACTATCACAAACAAAAGAGGTGACAATGGATCACCCTGCCGAATTCCCCTCCTCATCGGAAATTCCTTCGATGGACTTCCATTGATCAAAATCGATAGACGGGCGGAACTCACGCACTCCATAATCCAATCCCGCCATCTCTCCCCAAATCCCATACAACACATAATTCTACTTAGGCATCCCCAATCTATACAATCGTAGGCTTTTGTGAAGTCTAATTTTAGAAGAACGCCTCCATTCGCCCAATTAGCTTTCTTTGTAACGCCCCGATTTTGGGCTTAGGAGTTTTGGGTTTCGGACCGGTTCGGTCGGAGTGCGGTTCGAATATATAAAAGTGAATTTAGGAAAACCTAGTTCGGGTTGCATTAAAAATATGGAAAAATGTCTTAAAATCCTCTTTTAATATATATAAGAGAGTTGTGAAATCAATTTTACAAAATGAGGTTTGGAAGGGTGACATTTTGGCTAGTGACCAAAATGTAATTTTCGAAAACTGTGGGACTGTTTTAAAAAGGATTGAAACTTTGAATCTTTAAGGAGCTATTTACCCAAAGGGAGTTTCTCCAGATTTTTCTAAGATATTAAATGATTTAATTAATGGTTTTTAAATAAAAGAAAAGAGAGGGAAGATATTTTCCTAAATTTCCAACTAACTTTCTAAAATTTCATTTCCATTTTCTCTCATCTTTTCTCTCAAACCAATCACATTTCTCCAGAGCATTTCCTTCTGATTTTGATATCCAAACATGACATTTTAATCCTCTTTTGATCTCTAATAATCTCTTCAACAAAACCTCACCATTTGCTAATTGGATTTTCAAGATTTTGGTTCTAAAAAGGGAGAAACTCAAGTTTGGAGGTAAGAACGTCCTTCTCCTCTAAACTCTCAGTTCTTTAGTGAAATTCCTAAGTTCTCAATCCTTAAATTGTGTTTTATAAAAGGTTTTAAGGTTGTGTTCTTGATCTTGGCTTTTAAATGCAAGATTTGGTGATTTTTGGTTAAAATTCGTATGATCTGTTTAAGCAGTGATTTAAGGTGTCTTTTTGATGTTTAATGAATGTTAAAATGATGAGGAATTGAGGTTTAATTAATGCAATCCCGGATAGGTTGAATTTCCTAAGTTTAGCTTGAATTCTTTGTTGTTTTTGGAGAGATCTTGTTGATCTGTTATAGCTGGAGGTATAAGGGTGATGTTAGATCCTTTTTGGATGTTAATTGATGCTTAAGGATGTTTAGATTTGATGGATCTTGGCTGGGTTACGTTGTGGAGTTGTTTGGATGCATTTTCGGTTGTGTTTGGTAGCCGAAAATGGAGTGTGGATGAGAGCAGCGAGTTTAGATGCTTTCATTGAAGATATTAATGCATGATGATGCATTAATCCTCTGCTTTGATGTGTTTAAAACAGGGGAGTTATCTTTGGATCCTAGTGGTGGTGATCTGGAAGCTTGATTGGTGTTTCGGCAAGAGGCGAAACGGAATCAGTGAGTGGACTTTTGGTTTTCAGCTTTGAAACCAGTGTTTTGAAGGTTTGGGAGCTTAGTTTAAGTCTAAGCAACTTAGCTAAGCTCAAGAGTAAGTTTTCGGAAAAACTCTCTTGGTGATGAACCATGGATTGGTTGTATGCAATGTGATAGTTTGCATGTTTTAAATTCTGTTTTGAAAGCATATCTAGCATGTTTATTTGCTGAGATTATAAGCCATGGGTTGAAGGAAGCTCAAGGTAAGAGTTCCTTGTTTTTGAACATTGTTTTAATGTGGTTTGATGCTTAAAGATGCATGGTGTTTATGGCTTTGTTAAATGCTTTAAAACAGTGGAATTTTGATGTTAATTATGCATATTGGCAAGTGATGGTTAAGGTCACAAAGTTGGTTAAAAGTCTTTGTGTGAGCCTTGTTTATTTAAGAACATCAAGGTGTTTAAAAGTCCTTGGATGGTTCTTGGTTAAGATCACCAGGGTGGTTAAAATTCCTTGTGCGAGGCTTGTTATTTAAGAACAACTTGGTGTTTAAAAGTCCATGGTTGGTTCTTGGTTAAGGTTACAAAGGTGGTTAAAATTCCTTGTGTAAGCCTTGTTATTTAAGAACATCAAGGTGTTTAAAAGTCCTTGGATGATTCTTGTTAAGGACACAAAGGTGTTTAAAAGTCCTTGTGTGGTCCTTGCCATGGTGTTTAAAAGTCCATGGGTTAAGGACACAATGGTGTTTAAAAGTCCATGTGTGGTCCTTGGAAAGTATAAGATCACAATGGTGTTTAAAAGTCCATGTGTGGATCTTATGTGGAATGTATCACTTGTTGCCAATATGACATGTTATGAACTTGAAGCATGAATTGCTTGTTTTTAAATGTTTATGAGCATGTATAAATGTTGCTTGAAGAATGGTTTATAAATGTGTTTTATAAATGCATTATTGTGTGGTTTTAAATGAGCATTCCTCACTAAGCTTTTGCTTACGCTCTCTCTCTTTTCTTAAACCAATAATGCAGAGCATTAAAGTGCATTGAAGGCAGCAAGGAGGGCAAGCATCCAAGTGGTGAACTAAGCTCAAGTATGGTGAAGGTTTCTTAAACACTATTAGCTTTTGGGTATTTGGCAATGGGGGACCTATGTTGATATTTTGGGAGATGTTTTGGACTCCCTAAGTTGGATATATGTTGTTATTAATGTTGGAACTTGTAATTGGCCTTTGTGAGGTGGTTTTGGTTTAATGTTGCTTGAATGGTTTTCTAAGTAGGATGCATGCCTATAGAATTGGGGATTTTCATGATTGATGCCATGTTGATGTTTGGTTGATGCAATTATGTTCCTTATATGTTGAATGACTTGCTGGTATAATTTGGATGCGTTTGGAGAATGTTTGATAGGTCAATTGTGTCATAAACTAGCAATTTTTTTGCAATCTAGGCAGCCTGTTTCGGAACAGGTGCTACCGTATCGGAATGGGGGCCTGAAATGGCCTGGGCGTTCCGAAACGAGAGGCACTGTTCCAGAACGGATAAGCCACTGCCAGGAACTATTTCGGTACCTGTTGCGGAATGGTCCCGCGTTTCGGAACGGGTCTTCCCTGTTCCGAAACACTCGACCGTTGGGCACTGAATTTGTTGGTTATATGTTTCGAAATGTTTGCATTTTGGTCCTGAAACATGTTTATGCAATTCTATGAGTTTGAGATGTCCGTTTGAGCTGAAATTTGACAGAGAAGCATGAAAGATGATTAATTTCAAGTTGGTAACTTTGGATTGGATTAAGTCCCTATAATTTTCAGAAATTACAATTTGGTCCCTAAAGTTGTAATTTGTGCAATTGGGTCCCTGAATGTTCTCTGATGGTTATGATCTTTGAGAATGCTGATTGTATGATCATGTCTAGGGATAATATGCATTTAGACAAGTTATAAAAAGAAAAAAAGGGTCGTTAATCAAGGTTGACTTTCGAGTTGACTTTGGTTTTCCCCGTGTAATCTTCTTAATTCGGGTCAACCGTCTAGGCCGGGTTAAGGGGGTTATATTTTGTGGTATCAGAGCTGAGTTCTCGAGTAATTGGGAATGATTGTGTGCATGACTAAAGTATGTATGCTTGTATGCTTGATTGAGTGAAAGCATGTTGAGTGGTTTGTAAATATGTTGCATTTGAGATGTATGATGTGGTGAAGCATGTTGTGGGTACCTATTGCCAAATCGAAGCTAATGTAATGATATTGTTTTTAAGTGAAAATGAGCTTGAGTACTTGGATTGCTTACCTTGCTGGGCCTGACTTTGTTTATTTGCATTGTGATTGCATTGTTAGAGTATGGCACCTCGTAGAGAGTTGAGGAGTAATGTGCGAGCTACGGCTCAAAATGATAATGAGAATGAAGAGAATGTTGAAAGTGCGGTGGATCTACCTCCTCCACCTGGTGGTGGTGATGCTGGGGGTGAAGGAGCTGGAGCTGCAGCTGGTGCTGGGGTCACTGGACCTGAGGCTGGTCAGGGGCAAGCTGTTCCTGACATGACGGTGTTGATTCAAGCTATTGCTGGAGCTTTTCAAGCAGCGGTAGCTGGAGCTCAAGGAGCTGTGCATCAGGGAGATGCTGGAGTTAGACTACCCTTGGAACGTTTGTGCAGTCTGGGAGGGACTGAGTTCAGGGGTTTGTCAGCTGAAGGTTCAGAATCTTGGTTAGAGGGTACCAAGAGAATCTTGGGTCAGATGAATTGCACTGATGTGCAAAAGCTGGGCTGTGTAGTATCCTTGCTACAAGATGATGCTTATACGTGGTGGACAACCACTATCGCTGGGATGGCAGAAGCTGGTGTAACTTGGACGTTCTTTCAGAACGCGTTCAAGAGAAGGTATCTAGGTGTGAGGTACCTAGATGAAAAGAAGAGGGAGTTCATGTCTCTTACCCAAGGGAGCATGTCTGTGGCTGAGTATGAGGTCCAGTTTGTTCGACTCAGTCAGTATGCATCTGAGCTTGTTCCGGATGAGCGGGAAAGGTGTGAAAGGTTCCGTTATGGTTTAGTGACGGAAGTTAAGATGTATGTGCTGGCTACTGAGTATGATGATTTTGATGTACTGGTGGGCCAAGCAAAGGATATTGAGATGAACTTGGGTTTGTCTGCTAGAAGTGCTGGGTCAAGTGCTGGTAAGCGAGCAGCTGAATATAGTTCCGGTGGTGGACGGAACAAGAGGGGACGTGATCAGAAGTATCAGTCCTCGGCTAAGCGAGGTGGTGGTGCACCTGCTCGGGGAGGCAACGCTAGAGTTGATCCGAGTGCATGTTGGATATGTGGTTCGCGTGGCCATATGAACCGTGATTGTCCTCGTGTTGTGAGGGAGGTGCAAGCTCCTGTTGTGGCAGCTGGTAATGCGTGCTGGAATTGTGGATCTACGGATCACATGAGGAGAGAGTGTCCTGTGTTGGCTGGTGGCCAAGTGCGTGCTCCTGTTGTTGCTGCACCGCAGAGAGGTCGTGGGCGCGACCGTGGTAACTTTCAACGGAGAGAGGAAGGTGGTCGGGGTGTGGCTCATGTTGTGGCTATTCAGCCTGAGGGTGGCGGTCAAGCCAGGGTGTATGCTCAGCGGGAGGGAAGGAATGACGCGGATGTGATCGCAGGTACTTTTACTCTGCAATCCTTGTCGTTACTTTCCTTGATTGATTCTGGATCTACGTACTCTTACATTTTGCGTGAGCATGCTGAATTGCTTGGTTTGCGTGTTGAGTCTTTGGATGTTGGTGTGCGTGTCACTAGTTCTTTTAGTGAGACTGTTGTGACTCGAAAGCTGTATAGAAGATGTCCTTTGGTTGTCCAAGATCATGTTTTTCATGTTGATCTTATAGAGTTGCCTTTCTATGGTTTTGATGTAATCCTTGGTATGGATGGGCTTGCTGAGCATCGAGCTGTAGTGGATTGTGAGAATAAGCGAGTTTCATTGAAGCTTGTGGATGATTATGAAGTAGTTGTGGTTGGTGAGAATGTGAAGTTTCTTGCCAATGTGGTGTCTACGTTGGAGGCGAGCCGAATGCTGAGGCAAGGTTGTGAAGCTTACCTAGCTTTTGTGATGAATCCTAGCTCTAAGGAGTTGCGTGTGCAAGATATCAGGATTGTGCGAGAGTTTCCTGGTGTGTTTCCTGAGGAGTTGCCTGGTTTACCTCCTAATCGTGAGGTGGAGTTTGGAATTGAGCTGTATGAGAATACAACTCCTGTGTCCATTACCCCTTATAGAATGGCACCTAAGGAGTTGAAGGAGCTGAAGACGCAGTTGCAAGAGTTGCTTGATCGTGGGTTCATTCGGCCGAGTGTGTCACCTTGGGGTGCACCGGTCTTGTTTGTGAA
Organism: Hibiscus tridactylites; assembly: GCA_958450335.1. NCBI lineage: Eukaryota > Viridiplantae > Streptophyta > Magnoliopsida > Malvales > Malvaceae > Hibiscus > Hibiscus tridactylites. The sequence continues at coordinate 16,562,375 of OY288279.1, read as the reverse complement.
GAAGAAGGATGGCACTATGAGAATGTGCATTGATTATCGTCAGCTGAACAAGTTGACTATCAAGAATCGGTATCCTTTGCCGAGAATTGATGATCTCTTTGATCAATTTCGGGGAGCAGTTGTGTTCTCTAAGATTGACTTGAGGTCAGGGTATTACCAGTTGAAGGTGAAGGATGTGGATGTGCCTAAGACAGCTTTCAGGACAAGGTATGGGCATTATGAGTTTCTTGTGATGCCGTTTGGTTTGACAAATGCTCCTGCTGCTTTCATGGACATGATGAACCATGTGTTTCATGAATACCTGTATAAGTTTGTTGTGGTGTTCATTGATGATATCCTCGTGTACTCGCGTACTGAGGAGGAGCATGAAGAGCATTTTAGGATTGTGCTGCAAGCTTTGTTGGAGAATCAGCTTTATGCTAAGCTGAGCAAGTGTGAGTTCTGGCTTAAGGAGGTGGTGTTTCTTGGGCATGTGGTTTCTGCCGAGGGGATTCGTGTTGATCCTCAGAAGATTGAGGCGGTGATGAATTGGAAGGTTCCTAAGTCTGTTCATGAGGTTCGTAGTTTCCTTGGTTTGGCAGGATACTACCGGAGGTTTGTGGATGGGTTTTCTAAGATTGCTGCACCTTTGACGAAGTTGTTACAGAAGGATGTTAAGTATGAATGGACGGAAGCGAGACAGCAGGCTTTTGAGAAGCTTAAGGCAGCTTTGACGCAAGCTCCTATCTTGGTTCAACCTGAATCAGGGAAAGAGTTTGTGGTCTATAGTGATGCATCCTATGTTGGTTTGGGGTGTGTGTTGATGCAAGAGGGTAATGTGGTGGCTTATGCATCGCAGCAGTTGAAAGTGCATGAGCGCAATTATCCTACGCATGACATCGAGTTGGCTGCGGTGGTTTTTGCTTTGGTGATCTGGAGACATTACTTGTATGGTGAGAAGTGTACTGTGTACACGGATCACAAGAGTTTGAAGTATCTGATGTCTCAGAAGGAGTTGAATCTTAGGCAGCGACGTTGGGTGGAGTTGCTCAAGGATTATGATTTGACGATTGAATATCACCATGGAAAAGCTAATGTTGTGGCGGATGCCTTGAGTAGGAAGGTAGCTGTTGAGTTGAGGGCTATGTTTGCCAGTTTGAGTATTTCGCGTGATGGTGGTCTTGTGGCTGAGTTACAAGTGAAACCATCTTTGGTTCAGTTGATCAAGGAAAAGCAGTTGCTGGATGATTCCTTGGTACCGCATGTTTAGGATATCGCGGAGGGTAGGCCTTCGGATTTCTGCTTTAATGATGATGGTGTGTTGTGTTTTGGGAGTCGGATAGTAGTGCCCAATGATGCTGAGTTGAGGCGTGCTATTTTGACTGAAGGTCATAGTAGTCCTTTTGCTATGCACCCAGGTAGTACAAAGATGCATCGTGATCTTCGTGATGAGTACTATTGGGTAGGTTTAAAGAAAGATGTTGCGGAGTTTGTGAGCAAGTGTATGGTGTGTCAGCGGGTTAAGGCTGAGCATCAGGTTCCTTCAGGTTTGTTGCAACCGTTGAGAATTCCTAAGTGGAAGTGGTAAAGGGTTACCATGGATTTTGTATCTGGTTTACCTTTGTCACCATCGAAGAAGAATTCGGTGTGGGTGATTGTGGATCGCCTGACGAAGTGTGCGCATTTCTTGCCTATGCATACTACGTATTCTTTGGATAAGCTTGCGGAGCTGTACATTACTGAGATTTTGTGGCTGCATGGTGTGCCTAAGTCGATTGTGTTGGATAGGGATCCGAGGTTTACATCGCGTTTTTGGCAGTGTTTGCATCAAGCTTTGGGTACACGATTGAATTTCAGTACTTCTTATCATCCTCAGTCGAATGGTCAGTCCGAGCGTGTTATCCATGTTTTGGAGGATATGTTGAGATGCTGTGTGATTGAGTTTCAGGGCTCTTGGGAGAAGCATTTGCCTTTGGTGGAGTTTGCTTATAACAATAGTTATCAAGCAAGTATTCAAATGGCACCTTATGAAGCTTTGTACGGGAGGAAGTGTAGGACTCCTCTTTGTTGGGCTGAAACGGGTCAAAAGTTGGTTTCGATGCCGGCTTTGTTGAAAGGAACCACTGAGAAGGTGAAGCTCATTTGTGAGCGTTTGAAGGCAGCTTCTGATCGGCAAAAGTCTTACGCGGATTTGAAGCGTAAGGAGATTGAGTATGCGGTGGGTGGCCGTGTGTTTTTGAAGGTTTCGCCTTGGAAAAAGGTGATGAGGTTTGGCCGTAAGGGTAAGTTGAGCCCTAGGTACATTGGACCATACGAGGTGATTGAGCGTGTGGGTCCTGTTGCGTACAGATTGAGGTTACCTCAAGAGTTGGAAAAGATTCATGATGTGTTTCATGTTTCTATGCTCCGGAAGTATAGATCAGATCCTTCGCATGTGATGACTGTGGAAGAAGTGGAATTGAATCCGGATTTGACCTATGATGAGGAACCGGTAAGGATTCTGGATTCGGATAGCAAGGTTCTTCGTGGCAAGACCATTGAGTTGGTAAAGGTGTTGTGGAAGCATCGTGGTGTTGAGGAAGCCACGTGGGAACGGAAGGATGACATGCTGAAGCAGTTTCCGTATCTCTTTCCTTCAGGTAAATTTCGAGGACGAAATTTCTTAAGGGGGGAGAGTTGTAACGCCCCGGTTTTAGGCTTAGGAGTTTTGGGTTTCGGACCGGTTCGGTCGGAGTGCGGTTCGAATATATAAAAGTGAATTTAGGAAAACCTAGTTCGGGTTGCATTAAAAATATGGAAAAATGTCTTAAAATCCTCTTTTAATATATATAAGAGAGTGGTGAAATCAATTTTACAAAATGAGGTTTGGAAGGGTGACATTTTGGCTAGTGACCAAAATGTAATTTTCGAAAACTGTGGGACTGTTTTAAAAAGGATTGAAACTTTGAATCTTTAAGGAGCTATTCACCCAAAGGGAGTTTCTCCAGATTTTTCTAAGATATTAAATGATTTAATTAATGGTTTTTAAATAAAAGAAAAGAGAGGGAAGATATTTTCCTAAATTTCCAACTAACTTTCTAAAATTTCATTTCCATTTTCTCTCATCTTTTCTCTCAAACCAAACACATTTCTCCAGAGCATTTCCTTCTGATTTTGATATCCAAACATGAGATTTTAATCCTCTTTTGATCTCTAATCATCTCTTCAACAAAACCTCACCATTTGCTAATTGGATTTTCAAGATTTTGGTTCTAAAAAGGGAGAAACTCAAGTTTGGAGGTAAGAACGTCCTTCTCCTCTAAACTCTCAGTTCTTTACTGAAATTCCTAAGTTCTCAATCCTTAAATTGTGTTTTATAAAAGGTTTTAAGGTTGTGTTCTTGATCTTGGCTTTTAAATGCAAGATTTGGTGATTTTTGGTTAAAATTCGTATGATCTGTTTAAGTAGTGATTTGAGGTGTCTTTTTGATGTTAAATGAATGTTAAAATGATGAGGAATTGAGGTTTAATTAATGCAATCCCGGATAGGTTGAATTTCCAGAGCATTTCCTTCTGATTTTGATATTCAAACAGGGGAGTTATCTTTGGATCCTAGTGGTGGTGATCCGGAAGCTTGATTGGTGTTTCGGCAAGAGGCGAAACGGAATCGGTGAGTGGACTTTTGGTTTTTCAGCTTTGAAACCAGTGTTTTGAAGGTTTGGGAGCTTAGTTTAAGTCTAAGCAACTTAGCTAAGCTCAAGAGTAAGTTTTCGGAAAAACTCTCTTGGTGATGAACCATGGATTGGTTGTATGCAATGTGATAGTTTGCATGTTTTAAATTCTGTTTTGAAAGCATATCTAGCATGTTTATTTGCTGAGATTATAAGCCATGTGTTGAAGGAAGCTGAAGGTAAGAGTTCCTTGTTTTTGAACATTGTTTTAATGTGGTTTGATGCTTAAAGATGCATGGTGTTTATGGCTTTGTTAAATGCTTTAAAACAGTGGAATTTTGATGTTAATGATGCATATTGGCAAGTGATGGTTAAGGTCACAAAGGTGGTTAAAAGTCCTTGTGTGAGCCTTGTTTATTTAATAACATTAAGGTATTTAAAAGTCCTTGGATGGTTCTTGGTTAAGATCACCAAGGTGGTTAAAATTCCTTGTGCGAGGCTTGTTATTTAAGAACAACATGGTGTTTAAAAGTCCATGGTTGGTTCTTGGTTAAGGTTACAAAGGTGGTTAAAATTCCTTGTGTAAGCCTTGTTACTTAAGAACATCAAGGTGTTTAAAAGTCCTTGGATGATTCTTGTTAAGGACACAAAGGTGTTTAAAAGTCCTTGTTTGGTCCTTGCCATGGTGTTTAAAAGTCCATGGGTTAAGGACACAATGGTGTTTAAAAGTCCATGTGTGGTCCTTGGAAAGTATAAGATCACAATGGTGTTTAAAAGTCCATGTGTGGATCTTATGTGGAATGTATCACTTGTTGCCAATATGACATGTTATGAACTTGAAGCATGAATTGCTTGTTTTTAAATGTTTATGAGCATGTATAAATGTTGCTTGAAGAATGGTTTATAAATGTGTTTTATAAATGCATTATTGTGTGGTTTTAAATGAGCATTCCTCACTAAGCTTTTGCTTACGCTCTCTCTCTTTTCTTAAACCAATATTGCAGAGCATTAAAGTGCATTGAGGGTAGCAAGGAGGGCAAGCATCCAAGTGGTGAACTAAGCTCAAGTATGGTGAAGGTTTCTTAAACACTATTAGCTTTTGGGTATTTGGCAATGGGGGACCTATGTTGATATTTTGGGAGATGTTTTGGACTCCCTAAGTTGGATATATGTTGTTATTAATGTTGGAACTTGTAATTGGCCTTTGTGAGGTGGTTTTGGTTTAATGTTGCTTGAATGGTTTTCTAAGTAGGATGCATGCCTATAGAATTGGGGATTTTCATGATTGATGCCATGTTGATGTTTGGTTGATGCAATTATGTTCCTTATATGTTGAATGACTTGCTGGTATAATTTGGTTGCGTTTGGAGCATGTTTGATAGGTCAATTGTGTCATAAACCAGCAATTTTTCTGCAATCTGGGCAGCCTGTTTCGGAACAGGTGCTACCGTATCGGAACGGGGGCCTGAAATGGCATGGGCGTTCCGAAACGAGAGGCACTGTTCCGGAAAGGATAAGCCACTGCCAGACACTGTTTCGGTACCTGTTGCGGAACGGTCCCGCGTTTCGGAATGGGTCTTCCCTGTTCCGAAACACTCGACCGTTGGGCACTGAAATTGTTGGTTATATGTTTCGAAATGTTTGCATTTTGGTCCTGAAACATGTTTATGCAATTCTATGAGTTTGAGATGTCCGTTTGAGCTGAAATTTGACAGAGAAGCATGAAAGATGATTAATTTCAAGTTGGTAACTTTGGATTGGATTAAGTCCCTATAATTTTCCGAAATTACTATTTGGTCCCTAAAATTGTAATTTGTGCAATTGGGTCCCTGAATGTTCTCTGATGGTTATGATCTTTGAGAATGCTGATTGTATGATCATGTCTAGGGATAATATGCATTTAGACAAGTTATAAAAAGAAAAAAAGGTCGTTAATCAAGGTTGACTTTCGGGTTGACTTTGGTTTTCCCCGTGTAATCTTCTTAATTCGGGTCAACCGTCTAGGCCGGGTTAAGGGGGTTACATTCTTCATGGAATGTATTATCTCATTAGCTAGTAATATACCATCCAATATTTGTCTCCCACGGATAAACGATGATTGCACATCAGAAATTAGAGAAGGCAACACCTCATGTAGACGTTTCGCCAAGCATTTCCCCAAAATTTTGTAAACTGAATACAATAAACATATTGGGCGATAGTCCCCAATCATGCGCGGACAATCTTTCTTCGCAATTAGCACAACGAATGTTGAATTCATACCTGGAGGTAATCTGCTGGAAGCATGAAATTCATTCATAAAGCACATCACATCCTCCTTTAAAAACTGCCACCCTCGCTTAAAAAATTCGAATGGGAAGCCATCCGGGCCTGGTGCCTTTTCCCCCTCACAACTCCCAATCGCTGCGCATACTTCCATTTTCGAGAATGCCACTTCAAGGCCCCGCTGCTGGTCACTCGACAACCTTCCAAACGTCACATGTGGCACCATGAAACCCGCTGATTTGGGCTTATCAAAGTGCCGCTGGAATTCCTTTCGGAACATGATTTTCATGCTTTAAGGAGTAGTTTCCCATCGGTCCCCCACTTGTATGCCAACAATGTGATTATGTAACTGTCTAATCTTCACCATCTTGTGATAGAAACTCGTATTACGATCACCCTCCGCTAGCCAAATCATGCGTGATTTTTGCCGCCAAATGGAATCACGCAATTTCGATATCTTCCATAGCCTCTGATATAACTCCCTTGCCCGCAATACTTCATCCTTTGACTGCCCCATGTTCCCTACCTTCGCATCCAATTCATCCAACTCCGCAACCACCTTTTTATACTGAATTTCTAAATCCGCAACTCCCCTATTCCAACCTTTCAACATCCTTTTTAAGCCTTTAAGTTTCTGTGATATACCCGCATCCTCATCAGCCAAAGTTAATCGTTTCCATTCCTCCTCAATTGTTGATAAATCTTTTAGCCATATATTGTAGAAACGAAATGGTTTTGGTCCGCTATCTAATGCATCCCCCACCAGTAAAATTGGCGAGTGATCGGACAATTCCTTCGGCAAATTTACCACTGTTAACCCCTCGAACCTGTTCACCCATCCTTGTGTCACAAGGAATCGATCCAATCGACTTCCTTTTCCTCCCGGACCGAACCAAGTATATTTCTTTCCCTGCATTGGCACGTCAATTACCCCAATATATTCTATGAAATCACAAAAAACACTCGTACCTCTAGCATTGTGTGCCAAGCCTGTACGTTCCTCCTCTTTAGTTACCATATTAAAGTCGCCACAGATGCACCATTCGATGCTATGCTCCATCACCACGTTTTTAATCTCCTCCCAATAATTACTTTGTTCCAAGCTTGTACACGGTGCATACAGCCCAATCAAACCTGCCTCCCAATCATCATAAATCCAACGTCCAAATAGGATTATCATGTTCTCTCGCCTATCCTTCGACTTTAAATGGAAGCCCTTTGGATCCCACATTGCGATTACCCCTCCTGCTCTCCCATCCGAAGGTACATAACAAAATTCAACCACATCTTCATACCACATTTGTCGAACAATCTCCACTGTTACATTCTCCATTTTGGTCTCTTGTAGAAGAGCCAAAATACACCTATGCTGCCGTAGAACGCGTTGGATCGATCTCCTTTTCGACAACGCCCCTATCCCTCGAACATTCCACGACAACATTTTCATTATTTGCTAGAGTTTCTGTTTGCGCGCTTCAATTAGGTGCGCTATATCACTGATAATTTCGTCTTCACGTCCCTCCGTTACAACCCCTATTAAATTTCCCAGATCAACTATCTCCCTAGCCTCACGCAACAATCCTTGCTTACGAATAACAAAATCCGAATCAGATAGAGAACCATTCGCAATTACCTCATTTTCAGCAGGCAAATCCTTCTTTTTCCGCGGCCTTGCACGTCCCCTTTTCGTTTGTTGATCCGTTGTCGGATGATTCCCACCTTTCGCCAAGCAAGCTTCTATTTCCTCCAATTGTCTGATACGTTTCTGTTCCCCATTTATTTCAACTACTGTTGCTTTATTTTCTCTTGGAATTTCTATCCGTGGGCCATTCAACACTGGGCTTAATTCTTTCCTGTACTCTTGCGATTGGTTAACACATATTCTATCAATTTCCTGCACTGCGCCTAAAACCTCTCCACTATTCCGTTCGCCCTCATCCCTACTGATCGGACCCACCATTTCATCATTCATCCAGCTTGATGTCTCAACTACCCCCCATTCCTCTCGTTGGTTATCCTTCCAAATTCGATCGAGGTAACTCCGGTCTACCAATATGTCTTCTAGTGCCTTCGTATCCTATATCGAACACGAGTTTGGTACCACCGTGTCCCCTATTGATTCATTATCATTGAAAGCTGAATTAGTTTTCCAATTTATGTCATTGTCACCCTGCTCTGCATTACTCTCGCTTGGATCAATCTCGTAACTGCAATCGCATTTGGGGCCTATTGCTTCCTCAAATTCCATCACACGGACCTGATATGTCTCCTTCCCCACTTCTAATTCAATTATCTCATCGATGTGGTATGTCAAGTCCGTTTCGATTTGAATTCGCGCCCTTTCAAACGACGAAGGCTTTAATGTTTCAATGTCGATCCGCGTCAATTCTCCCCAAAGAGCCGCGATGTTTTTGAATGTTTCCTCCGACCAGACATGTATCGGCATGTTCCCAATTGAAAGCCAAATTCTTCGGCTTGGGATTACTGTCGTTGGCGACCATGGTGAAACACTCTCAAGCCACTGATCAAGCTGATTCGATTGTAATGTTGCTTCCCTGTTTGCCATTGTGTCGAACATCAACAACACTACTGCCCCCACTACTCGCATTACCGATAAACCTATTAAACCTGCGCTATTCAATTCTTTCGCTAATTCCGCAATTTGATATGGTTTTCGGCAGAATCCAATAGCACACATTTGGAGGATTTCTGATTTTTCTGCGTCAATTACCCCTACTGCTTTTTTCTGAGGAGTCGTGCCCTGTTGATTTTCCTCCTCTAGTGGAGTATCGTGCGAAACTGCACTACTGCCCTTTCCCCCTCTATCTCCTGCCATGCGCTCGACGCTGTCCTTAGCTTTAGGTTTAGGCTCCATCGGCTGCTGCTTTCTATCGAATTGGGGTTGGGATTCAGCCTTCTTCCGGTATCGAAAATCCTTCCCCCCATCGTATGCCATAGAAATTCTAATCTTGGATCCATAAAGCCAAAAACCATCTAGCCGTTCAATCACTCTGTCTGTGTCAATTGCGGAGGCCATTCTCACAAAACCAAATCGGGATCCGTCTCTCGCTCTTTTCCGGGGAACAAACACGTCGACCACCACCCCATTGCGATCGAATACCTGCCAAACACCCTGCAAGTGTAGCTGATTCGGTAGATTCGCTACGAACAACGTCCATACTCGGTTCCCTCTTCCCTCTCGCCTTACCCCCATTCAGCCGCCTCAATTTTAGCAATTAAGTTGGTTTTTAATTTTTTTTAGACTCTAATATTAAACATAAAAAATCGAGGGTTGATGTTTAATTTTACTAATTTTAAAATTGATGTACAATAAATCCCAAATCTAAATCTCTTCGAAACTAAATATGTCTTACCATCGCAACTACTGTTTATTAATATATTTGTAATTAAAAAAACAAATATCTATAAATCTAGAATGATACACTGATACAGGCTAATTCTAATACAGAAACAAAGCATCTACGAGTACAATCAGGGGCGAAACTATAAATTTACAAAAGGTGACCAAAGTTAAATTAAAAAAGCTAAAAATTTATAAAGGGGACAAAATGAAATTAAAAATTTTGAGGGGGTCATATTAAGATTTTACAAACTATGAAAGGATTGAAGAGGTAATTTTACCCTTTTCTAAAAATATCTATCTTATTCCTAATGAAAAAAAAGTTGGCGAAGACCAAACCCCTATGTTCCGCCCCTGAGTACAATACCATCTACATTACTTATTACTCACATGTTTTGTATACCAGTCATATCTTAAATTTATCGAAGAGAGGGGTTGTTTATTTTGATTTATCTATTTATTTGATATATAATTTAATCTGAGTCTATTAAGAATTACTTAAACGTACTAATTTAATGCCAACATTTATTTCACAACGTTTTATTTGTTTTAAATGTTATGATGTTATATTGCTTTACTTTAGGGGTAAACTACATATATAGTCACCGGACTTTTAAGGTGAATTTATTTTGGTCACCGTACTTTCAAAATATGCGATGAGGTCACCCAACTTTTAGTTCGAATTCGATATGGTCCCTCCCGTTAGAAGTTGACGTTTGTTTTCGTTTTTCTTAATAAAAAATAGGTAAACTACACCAACCATCACTCAACTTTCTTCTCACACCTATTTTGGTCACTAAAGTTTAACAATTTTCAATTTAATAACTTAACCTTCAAATTGTTCATATTTTTGCCACTCTTAAATGACATGGTTATACAAATAGAAAAATTCGATTAATCCTTAAAAAAATTCGGGTAATGATTTTTTACATTGCTTATTAAATTTATCATATTACTGTATTTTATATTTTAATAACCAAAGTAAAAATAATTATTACTTGATCAAATATTATAATTAATCGGTCAATCGATTATCTAATTTGATTGATACAATATAAGATCAAGAATTGAATAACCTGAATTTAGTAATCAACCAAAATAATTTTTAAGGATTAACCGAACCCGATTTTGGTACAAAATTTTAAAATAAATTATTTCGTTTCGGTTACAGTTCACGTTTCTAAGAAAAATTGATTAACCGGTCTAATCTATTATATACAATATTTCTAAATTTTATGCATTACAATATCTTAACGTCTAGTGATTTTGATACCCTTTTGATTTTTTGTAAAAAATGTTTTGGCTCTACGCAAGATTAATAGGTGTGAACTTTTATGGGGGATAGTGGGAGCGGTTAATTTGAATGATGCGAAGGCGGACTTGCTGGTTTAGAGACATTCGACAACGGGATAGTTTTCGGTCGCGAGTTTATATAGATTGATGTCATCTTTCGGGTTGGATGGAGATTGGACGGTTTCAACAATATGGTCGGTGCGAATGCCACCTAAAATACAGTGTTTTGTGTGGTTTATCTAGTTGGATCGGTTGCCTACTTTATGTTATTTGAGGGATAGGGGAATAAGGTTGGATATTAATGATTATAGGTTCCGATGGTGTGGCGTGGGGGAGGATACAGTGGATCACATTTTATATATTTGTCCGGTGGCATGGGAGGTTTGGTCGTGCTTTTTAGCGTGGTGGCAGATTGATTTGGTGCGACCAGCAACCATAATAGAGTTTTTGACGGTTGTGCTGGAAGGTACTTTTAGTGGTCCGCTGCGGGATAGATGGTTGTCGGGATGTGCTGCCACGTTGTGGTCACTATGGTTAGCAAGGAATGCGTTAATTTTCCAGGATAAGCGTGTATCGGTGTGAGAATTAATCTTTTTAATTAAGCTCCGAGCATTTTATTGGGTGCGAGCATTTGAGCCGCGTGACTTAATTCTTGAATCCGAATGGTGGAATTGTCCGAGGTGGGGGGTGGAACCGATTAGGCCACGGAGGCCACGAGAGGGTTATGTTTGGTCCCCTCCAAGGGCTGGTTGTGTGAAGTTTAATGTTGATGGATCGGCAAGAGGGAAACTGGGCCCGGCGGGATGTGGAGGTGTGTTACGTGATGAGATGGGGAGGGTGTTGGCTTTGTTCTCAGGTCCATTGGGCGTATTGGATTCCAATGAGGCTGAGTTGTATGCCATTTTATTTGTGTTAGAGTCATTTAAGGAGTTGAAATGGTGTGCGTTACCTTGTATTATTGAGTCCGATTCGCTGGTTGCGACATCGTGGGTGGGTCGTGGGGAGACGCGGCCATGGAGACTTTATGACCTGTTTCGCCGTGTCGATGAAGCTTGCTTGGGGATGGCTTTTGTGTTTAATCATGTGGTCCGTGAGGTGAATGGTGTGGCCGACATCTTAGCAAAGGGTGGGGTTGATCGGAAGGCTTGGTTGCGGATGGGGGTTTGAGGATGGTAGGTGCTGGACATGTGTGTGCTGGATGCTGTGTGCGGGAGGGGTGCTGGTTAAGCAATCTGTTGTGTGGGATGGTGCTTCACGGGCGTTGGGTGGTGTAGGGTACCGATGGGTGCGGGGGTTGGGCGACGCTGTGCTGCTGTTGGGCAGCGGACATAATGGGGTGGGGAGTGCTTCCAGGGGGTCAGCAAGCCGTGTTAGGACATGTGGGGTCAAGTCGTTTTGGATTGGTTTTTTTGAGTTGTGTCGAATATCTGTCCGGGGTACTCTTTTCCTCCAGCTAGGTTTAGGGAGGTTTTTAATGAGGCCCGGTGCAGATATGTTGTATGATTTTTTCACTTAATAAAAATCATACTTTTGAGCAAAAAAATAGGTGTGAACTTTTAATTTTAGACTTTTTAGTTGTTTTTACACTTTTATCGCAACAGAACAATTATTAACTTTACCATGTTATCATATTTGATATTTTAATAAACAAAGTAAAAAAAATCATTTCCGAAATCAAATATTTTAGTTAATTGGTTAATCGGTTATCTGATTTAATTGGTACAATATAAGATCGAGAATTGAATAATCTAAATTTATCAATTTTTCTATTTGTAAAAAAAACCATTTTTGTAGTTTACCCTTAAATTAGGCGAAAATGTTTTAAATGTTATGCAACTATTTATCGAGAAAATTCATTAAAAGTCCTTCAAAATTTATAAATATTGTAATATTAGTCATATTAAAAACATGTTAAAAAGAATACATTAAAAAATATTTCCAGAAAAGGGACTATATATGCCGTTTTAAATAGTACAAGGGCTTGAACTAATATTTATATATTTTGATAATGTTATAAAAATAATTGATCACTAGTATTATACATACATATATATATATATATATATATATATATATATATATTTATAGAAACCTAATATTTATGTTTGCATGTAATTGAATTTTTAAAATATAATTCATATATTCAAATTAAAATTGACAAGTAGATTATATCTATTTCTTACAAGAAAAATAAGATTTATATTTTTAAAATATTTCATATATATGTAACCCCCTAGTCCCGGTCTGGCCGAATGACCGGTCCGAGTGGGTCACACGGGGAAAACCGAGTGAAAACCCCTAAGGATTCCCCCTCGGTTAGCAACCCAAATTCTTTTTTTTTAGATCTTGTCTAAATGCATATTAAACCCTAAGTGACCACACAGCGGAACAACGCATGCGAAACAAAACAAACGAGCTCAAACAATCATGTTATGGCCAATTTTTTTGACTTTACTGCAGGTGGTATCGATACACCTAAGGGGTGTATCGATACCCCTTGACCAGGTCAACTGGTCAAAGTCAACCCGTGGAGACCGTATCGATACACCTGGGAGTGTATCGATACCCTCTCCAATTGTTTACTTCCTACGGTCAACGCTAATGGAACCGTATCGATACACGTGAGGGCCCGTACCGATACAGAAATGGACAATGGCTCCAGTTGCAAAAATAGTATCGGTACGCCCCTTCGCGTATCGAAACGCGGGCTTGAACTATGAAGGCCGTATCGATACGGTTCCAACCGTATCGATACCCATGTTACGAAAACTCTGGTTTGATCTGATTTAAAGCACAAGTGGCCCTTAAATCCCTCCCAAACCTCAACATTCAAACTAACATGCTTTCTAATGACAAACCAAGAGTTTAGGCATGCTTCAACAATGACTTAGACGAATCTAACACTAGGCAATGCCACACAACCATGCCCTCATACAACCATCATTCAAAACACACATATAAACTCTTAAGGCATAGGACTAACATTCAAAAGAGCAACTTAGGCATGGGTTAGCATTCATCATGGCAACACAATCATACAAAAGCAAGGTATAAGGGAGTCTATACATGCTCCTAAACATCCAACAACAAACCAACAAAACCATACATGTCCCATTGCTCAACTATTACATGTTTAACATTAAAATCCATACTTGATGAACTCAAGCCAAAAACCACACTTGGAGGCCCTCCACTTGCCCGAGCAACCCACGAACTAAGGATCTGCAATGTTGAACAAAGAGAGCGTAAGCAATGATGCTTAGTGAGGGTAAGCTCTAAAAACAAACCTCAACATTGCAGGGTCCGAGCACGATCTAGCCAAAGTATCATAATCATACCAAAGGTCCACAAGATAAAATGCATGGGCAATGGACAATAATAGTGCCATGATCATAAGCTCAATTTCCATGATACATGTAATCACAAACAAGTATTCCAAAGAGAACCATGAACCTCAACACATTGATATACTCATTAAACAACATTGGCACCTAGTTAAGACCCGAATACGCGGATAGACATGTTGGAAACTCATGTCCAACAACCACATTACCTCACGGTGGGATTTCACTCATCATCGGGCTCGCGGAGGGGATTCCACTCATCCTCACGCCCCGTCGATGGGATTCCACTCATCACCGACTACATTTAAATACAATTCCGGGCGAACCCGTACTCCTCCTTGGTGACTCAACGCCACCAAGGCCACGCGCGACTTTAGACTCATGTGTACACACTAACATCCTAATGATCAATCATTTGTATCCAAGTTTACTAGTGTCAATATTTACTCACTTCATTAACCTTGTGCTTAGCACGTACTCACCAACAATCATCATTATGCATGTCTCAAGCATCATAAGTCCAATCTCATTCCACATGTATAAAGCAATATACATAGTCATTCATACCACAATTTATACGAGACATACACAACCATATAATGAGTTCAACCAAAGGCTCTAGATCAAGTTTAGGATTGGGCTACCACCCTAATCCTAACTCTAGGTGGGTCTACCAAGCCCAACCTAGTCCATACTCGAACCAACTATTTTAAAATCTTTAAAAGCAAACAACCACTCACCTAAGCTTCCAAGCTCCAAGACCAACAAGCAATCACCTTCAATATTCCGGATTCGATCCCAAAGCCTCTTCCTCGTTTCCTCTTGCTTCTAGTCAAACAAAACCCATACATTACTTCTCAATTCAATGCCAATTCAACCATCAATCTACTTTGCTAAACACAACTCAATTTCCACAAATTCCAAACCACATAGCATCTCCAAAAACCCAATTTTCGGACTCCCACAACCAAGGACTGAAATATCCAATTCCAAGCACCCAAATGACTTCCAAAACATCCCAAATCACCCTCCTAACATAGGTAGACCATCAGCCCTTCAATTCCAACACTAAACCTCTCAAAAACCCAATTTTTCATACTTTAAAATTTGCCCTAAAGACCCACTACGAAAATTTACCCAAAATCAACCAAATTAAGATATGTTGTACCTTTCATCATGATTAAACATAACCCCAAAACAATTTCTCAAAACAAATTGAAAAACCCCATCAAAACCCCAAATTTCTATATGAACCCTAATTCCCAAAACTCAATATTTTTGAAATCTAAAACAATAGATAGGTAGAGGATAGAGAGGAGGTTAAGAAAATATATTTACCTTTCAATTTGGTGTAGAAATCGGCTAGCAAAGCTAATGGAATAGTAACTAGGGTTTAAGAGTGTTTGTAAATGAGGGAGGGTTTTGAAATTGGTAAAGGAGAAAATGAAGAGGAAGATGACAACTTTTATGGGAAAGTTGTCTTCCTTTATTTAAAATGTGGGTAAATTACAACTTTGGTCCCTCCCTCATTATTAAGACTCAAATAGGTCATTATTTAAAGTTGGTTTATTTTTAATTAGATTTTATTTGACTCGGACAACAACCCGGCTACCTCCTAGGCCCTAGACACGGGTGTTACAATATATATATATATATATATATATATATATACATACTATATTTTAAGTTGATATAAGAATATCATAATATTAATGAATTAAAATATAATATTTTAAAATTTACAATATGATGTATAAAACGAACCATTTAACTTTTCAAAATTATTTTTTATTCAAACAGTTAAATTATAAATCAAAATTTTCAAAATAGGTTTTCACAACACTTTTCAAAAATATTTTTAAAAGCTTTGTCAAACTCACCTTAAATTAATTAATCTAAAAGTATTTTTCAAAAGTAATTTTAAACTGACCCTATATTTATCTGTCTACAACTTTCACATTTTCTTTGTTTCTTTATTCATTAAAATTCATATCTAATATTTTTTTATTATTTTAATAAATTCTATTACCCTTAAATATTGACTCATTTACCATTCATTATAAATGCAAACATTTCATTTAAGGAAACGTTTTAAAATTAAACCCTATAAATAGCATATACAAAATGAGTTTTCAATCAAACAAAAAAATAGAGCATTTCAATTTTAGAAGAGAAAAGAAAGATGGCCAAAACACAAGTTGTATCGTTCCTTCTTTTTACCGTACTCATCTTATCTATAGGTATGTATAAGTGACATTATTTTTTATTGTTTTATTTTATTATATATTTATAATCAGAGGAGGAACACAAAGGTAACCTATGTGGGTTATGATCTTTTTTAAGTTGTAAAATTTTATTTTAAACTTCTAAATTTTTAAAAATAATTTGAAGTTGTCCCCTACAAACTCTTTGTTTATGTTCTGTCGCTGTTTAAAATAATGTATGTATTATTTTGTAAATGTAAAATATGTAATATTGACTGCATTTGAATAATAATACAGATATTATGGGAGTAGTCGGTGATGGAAAATGTTGCAAAAACATCTCTTTGGGGGGTTGTAAGCTGGGAGTAGACGACGAAGGACCTGATGGTAAATGCTTCAAGTATTGTACACCAGAATGCAAATTTGCCCATTGCCAATCTAATCAGTGCCATTGTGCTTGTTGATTTACTTTTAGTGACCCTGCACAATTTTAAATAATTGAGATGATGTTCTATTCTCAATTAGAAATAAAAACAATATGATTATTTCTTTCTTTTTTATTGAATTTTTTTAGTTCGTGGTTATTATTTCAGCTTTTCTATATATAGATCATGAATACTCAAATTTAATTTTTAATTTAATAATTTATTATTTCAAAATATTCCAAGAAGGTTACAATTAAAACCTGACTAGTTTGCCCGATATCTAGATGTTTTTTTATTTGGAATTCATAATAATACAATATAACGAGTGCAAATAATATTACAATTACGGTAAATATTTTTCTTGATGAGCTTTCTTCAAGTGCAATTAAAAGTGGGGTTTAATTTTTAAATTAATTAGACTCTAATATTAAACATAAAAAATCGAGGGTTGATGTTTAATTTTACTTTTTTAAAATTGATGTACAATAAATCCCAAATCTAAATCTCTTCGAAACTAAATATGTCTTACCATCGCAACTACCGTTTATTAATATATTTGTAATTAAAAAAAGTATCTATAAATCTGGAATGATACACTGATACAGGCTAATTCTAATACAGAAACAAAGCATCTACGAGTACAATCAGGGGAGAAACTATAAATTTACAAAAGGTGACCAAAGTTAAATTAAAAAAGCTAAAAATTTATAAAGGGGACAAAATGAAATTAAAAATTTTGAGGGGGTCATATTAAGATTTTACAAACTATGAAAGGATTGAAGAGGTAATTTTACCCTTTTCTAAAAATATCTATCTTATTCCTAATGAAAAAAAGTTGGCGAGGACCAAACCCCTATGTTCAGCCCCTGAGTACAATACCATCTACATTACTTATTACTCACATGTTTTGTATACCAGTCATATCTTAAATTTATCGAAGAGAGGGGTTGTTTATTTTGATTTATTTATTTGATATATAATTTAATCCAAGTCTATTAAGAATTACTTAAACGTACTAATTTAATGCCAACATTTATTTCACAACGTTTTATTTGTTTTAAATGTTATGATGTTATATTGCTTTACTTTAGGGGTAAACTACATATATAGTCACCGAACTTTTAAGGTAAATTTATTTTGGTCACCGTACTTTAAAAATATGCGATGAGATCACCCAACTTTTAGTTCGAATTCGGTATGGTCCCTCCCGTTAGAAGTTGACGTTTTTTTTTTCGTTTTTCTTAATAAAAAATAGGTAAACTACACCAACCATCACTCAAGTTTCTTCTCACACCTATTTTGGTCACTAAAGTTTAATAATTTTCAATTTAATAACTTAACCTTCAAATTGTTCATATTTTGGCCACTCTTAAATGACATGGTTATACAAATAGAAAAATTCGATTAATCCTTAAAAAAATTCGGGTAATGATTTTTACATTGCTTATTAAATTTATCATATTACCGTATTTTATATTTTAATAAGCAAAGTAAAAATAATTATTACTTGATCAAATATTATAATTAATCGGTCAATCGATTATCTAATTTAATTGATACAATATAAGATCAAGAATTGAATAACCTGAATTTAGTAATCAACCAAAATAATTTTTAAGGATTAACCAAACCCGATTTTGGTACAAAATTTTAAAATAAATTATTTCGATTCGGTTACAGTTCTCGTTTCTAAGAAAAAATTGATTAACCGGTCTAATCTATTATATACAATATTTCTAAATTTTATGCATTACAATATCTTAACGTCTAGTGATTTTGATACCCTTTTGATTTTTTTGTAAAAAATGTTTTGGCTCTAGGCAAGATTAATAGGTGTGAACTTTTAATTTTAGACTTTTTAGTTGTTTTTACACTTTTATCGCAACAGAACAATTATTAACTTTACCATGTTATCATTTTTTTTGATCAATAATCATATGATTTTATTCAGCGTGTAAAAAATCATACAACCTCCCATATGCCTCCTTAAAAAACCTCCCTACCCTAAATTGGAGGAAAAAGAGTGCATCATGGAAGGTAAAAACCAATCCTCAAGGAAAACGAACAAAAACACCCCATTTCGATACCATACCATGATCTGCAACAGCATGAAGCCAAGACACTCTATCCACACCCCCTTTAGCGAGAGCATCGGTGAAAGAATTCGCCTCACGAAAAGCGTGGCGAAAGCAAACACAACGTAGCTGCAAGCAAGCATAATCTATCTCCCGAAACAGCCCCTCATATCGCACAGGTCGCTTCTCCTTGTGTAGCACCCATGACAATGCAATCCGCGAGTCGGATTCAATTATGAACGACCAATCCGCCCTCCACCTTGTCTCGATCGGCAATCGAACCGCATGAAATATAGCCTAAACCTCAGCTTCATTCGAGTCCATACAACCCAACGGTCCCGAAAAAACTGCCAGCAGTACACCCCTCTCATCCCGTAACACACCCCCGCATCCTGCCAGCCCCGGTTTCCCCCTTGCCGCGCCATCCACATTAAACTTTAGTGCACCTTCTATCGGTGGACACCAACATATTCCAACTCTAGGTTTCATTGTACCCGACGGCACACACTGCAACAGCCACTCCCACCAAGCAGCTTCGGTTATGTCGCTGCCTTGCGCGGAGGATTTAATCCAATAAAAGGATTGCGTCTTAACAAGGAAAAGCAGCTCCTCGATTACAATCTGCTTATGATTGAAGATTACATCATTCCTCGCAAGCCATAAGGACCACAAGATCGCTGTACATCCAACCACCCACCAAGCTTTCCCCACACCCGACAAAATCCCACTACAACACTGCACTAGAAAATTCGTAAACGTTCTCGGCTTTACCCATGACAACCTCCACCACAAGAAAAACGCCTCCCACAACTTGTCCGCAAACGTGCATGTAAAAAATATATGTTCGTCCTCTTCAACCCCCCTACACCACACACACTGAATTCCCGCTAAAGGCATGCCCCTAGCGCGTAGCATTGACAACGTCAGCAATCGACACAATTGCACGAACCATAGGAAGCATTATACTTTCGGGGGCACCTCTATTTTCTAAATATTGAAACCATCAAGACCATAATCTGATAGACCCATAGATGACATCAATTTCATGAGACTCCCCACTGAAAATTGTCCAATCGCATTTGGCTTCCAGACCAGCACATCCATCTCGCTCGCACATAAGTTGTACCCCCTCACGATCGCGCGAAATTGGCTCAGTTGTTGCTACTCAAAGGATCGCAGCCCACAGCTAAAAAACGACAGCCACTCCTCATGGTTCAGGGTACCTTGCACCACATAATCACACACACGTGTGGCCTTGTTACTAGCACACCGAAAGATGTGTGGGAACACCTCGCACAAAGGCACCTCTAAACACCACCGATCGAACCAAAACATCACCCGTTGTCTGTTCCCTATGTGCCACAAAAAACAATCCTCGCTCATAAACTTACCAACAGCGTCCCCTTCTTAAATCTCCACAATTTGCCTCCAAACGAAAGACATGTGCTGTTTACCCACCCTATTCGGCAGCCTCCCCTTTACTGCTACACCGTACTTAGCCTCCACTATCGACTTCCACAGTGACTTAGGAGAGTCGGCATATCTCCATAACCATTTGGCAAGCAACACTGAATTTCTAAGTTCAATATTTGCCACTCCAAGACCCCATAGCTTCTCCGGTCTACATACTTTCGCCCAAGCAACCTGGTTCAATCTCCTTTTTAAATTCGTATCGCCCCATAGGAATGCTCTCCGAATCATCTCAATTTTATTTAGTACCATTTTCGGCACCCTAAAAATACTCATATAATACAGTGGCAGCGTAGAAAGTACCGAGTTCACCAATGTCACCCTTGCGGCAAAAGACAAAGAGTTTTTCTTCCATCCCGCTAAACATAAGCGCATCCGATGAATCACCTGTTCCCAAACCTTACCATTTCGTGGATTAATTCCAATAGGAATCCCCAAGTATTTGAAGGGTAAATCGGCTCGCACACACCCCAACTCCCTTGCCATCTCCATTGCCACTTCATTCTCTATTCCCACATCATACATTGCCGTTTTTGCATAGTTAATTTGCAGCCCCGACCCATACTCAAAACATGTCAGCACACGCTTCAAATTTCTAGCATATTCAAATTCACCTTGAATGAAGATAACAGTGTCGTCCGCAAATTGCAAATGCGAGAGCCGACAATCCGCAGCGACACTCACTCCTCTAATCAAACCCAAACTTTCCGCATTCACCAAGAATTGATGCAATGCCTCCGCAACAATAACAAATAGTAATGGCGACAAGGGATCACCTTGTCGCAACCCCCTTTCCATGGAAAACTCTGGCGTTGCACTACCATTCACAAGTACTGAAAGACGTGCTGTACCCACACATTTCATAATCCAATTCCACCATACCATCCCAAAATTCATCCGGCACATTACATCATCAAGAAATTTCCACTTTATGCAATCATACGCCTTCGCGAAGTCAATCTTCAACACCACTCCTCCTTCACTAAACCGTCGCATATGAAGTGAATGTACGACTTCGTTGGTTAATAAGATACCATCAACAATTTGCCTCCCTTTAATAAAAGCTGATTGCTCTTCACTAATCACCGAATTAAGTACCTTCTGAAGCCTTCCTGCTAATACTTTCGCCACAATTTTGTAAACGGAATTCAATAAGCATAGCGGCTGGAAATCACTGATTACCTGCGGGTTATCTTTTTTCGGGATCAGAACCACAAATGTCGAGTTAACCCCTTTTGGCAAAGAACCATGCGCATGGAAAGCCTCAAACAAACGCAGCAGATCAGCCTGCAAGAACTCCCACCCTCGCTTAAAAAAAGCAAAGCTAAACTCGTCAGGCCCCGGAGCTTTCGCTCCTTCACAACTCATGATCGGTTCTCTAATTTCGGACGACAAAAAGCCTGTTTCAAGCATATCGACAGCATCCCTATCCAGCCTACAAAACCGCACATCTGCCTCCATCGTCCCAAAGCAAGGTGGTCGTGCAAAATGTTTGCGAAATTCCCCCTGTATATGGCGTTTGAACCTCGCCGGATCCTCCACCCATTTGCCATTAATCCGCAAACCAGTAATCAGATTTTTTGCTGCTCTAATTTTCGTAGTTCGATGAAAGAATGAAGTATTACGGTCCCCCACTTTTAGCCAAAGGGCTCTCGACTTCTGTCGCCAAATCGATTCCCTGTACTTATGCAGACGCCACAGCTCAATTTTCAGCCGACTAATCTCTTCAACCTGTTGTACTCTATCCCCTGCCACCTCTACAACCTCATCCAACCTATCTATCTGCTCTGTCACCTCCCCAATTCTAGTGTCGACTTGTCCAAAGCATTCTTTATTCCATGTGCGTAATTTTTTTTCATCTCCCTTAATTTATAATGTATCGAATAACCCTCAAACTCCACTGAAATTCTCTCCCATTCCTTTGCCATTAAATCAACATGATCTTTTTTCTCAAGCCAAACATTTAGGAACCTAAACGGTCGAGGTCCCCAATCACTACCCTCACTTGTTAGCCGTATCGGCGTATGATCCGAAATCCCCCTCGGCAAATTCTATTGATACAGCGAAGAAAATCGATCGATCCACTCACGCGACACTAAGAATCTATCTAGGCGACATACCTTGTTCCCCGACCCAAACCATGTAAACTTTTTTCCCACCACTTTGATGTCCAATAAACCCACATCCTCCACAAAATTGTTGAACTCCTCCATTCCCCTCGATCCATCAACACAGCCACATCTCTCCCCCACCTCCCGCACAACATTAAAATCACCTCCCACACAGCACGACCCATCTATCATCCCTAACAGCTCCCGTAATTCCCCCATACCCGCCCTTGATTCTCCACCACGCAAGGAGCATACACATTGACCATCCAGCATGGCCATTTCTCTATCACCCACTCCCCTTTAATCAAAATAAAATGTCGAGACACACGTGTTTCTATCATCCGAAATTTATCACTGTCCCAAATTAATAGTAACCCCCCTGATCGCCCAATAGAAGGTGCAATAACACAATCAAATATATCCGAAAACCACAATTTACTTACCCCATTCGCTGATAGCTGCTCCAATTTTGTTTCCTGAAGCAACGCCATCTCACAACGGTGTTGTCGAACTCTATCACGTACTGCTCGTCGCTTCGCGGCTGCACTCAATCCGCGAATGTTCCACGACAACACCCGTATCGCCGACTGCTATTTATTCTCAATGCGCGACTCAATGATACGCGCAATATCCTGAACGATTGCCTCCTCGTTACCTACTGTCGAAGCCCCTATCAATTTCCCCAGGTCAAGTGTTTGTTTCGCCTCCCTCAATATCACCCTCTTTCTGTTTATAAAATCTGAATCAGATAAGGACCCGTTAGCAATCCCCGTATCCTCCTGTATTTTCTTCTTCGGCCTTCCTCTAGATTTTTTTGTTAATTTATTCTCCACCGTAGACCTTTCCTCCGAATTCAAAACACTTAACAAAACATTCGATAAGCTTCTTACCTTGCGAAGGACTCCATGTCAAGGCCCATCCGCAACCTTCCCCATGTGTTCGCCCCCACCGTTGTATCGACAATATTCACTGCCACCCCCCTTTCTGCTGCTCCATCATTCCCCTGGGCATCGTCCCCTACACAGCAGACAAAGTGATCCATGTCAAGGCTCGTGCAATCTCCATTCCTTTCCTTATCTAACACAGCCACCTCCTCATCCGCTGCTGTCTCATTCCCCTGGGCACCGTCCCCTCTACAGAATTCAAATTGAGCCATGTCTAGGCTCGTGCGATCGCCTGTCCCCTCCCTATCTATCAAAGCAACCACCTCATCCGAAACCCACGAATTCCCTCCACTCAATGATTCCACACGTAGATCAATCTGTTTTTTCGTAAGTACACCCTTTGTGTGTAACATTAGCGTCTTGTTTCGAATCTATTTCCTGGTCCTCCACGTCCATCCCACCTCTTGAAATCAAATTATTATCCTCAACCACAAGGCTGTCACGGACAAAAGATTGCAACATCGGATCCTCGCCTTCTTCCGACTTACTGATCCCATGGGATGCATCTACAACTCTATGGGAATTAGTTTCCGAGGATGTCTCCATGTCACTCTCCTCATCGTCCCTA
Organism: Hibiscus tridactylites; assembly: GCA_958450335.1. NCBI lineage: Eukaryota > Viridiplantae > Streptophyta > Magnoliopsida > Malvales > Malvaceae > Hibiscus > Hibiscus tridactylites. The sequence continues at coordinate 16,538,687 of OY288279.1, read as the reverse complement.
TCCTCTTGAACCACCTCTCGTTCCCATTCTTGCACCCTTATGTTATATGTATTACCATCCACCTCCAATTCAAGCACCTCATTGATCCTTTCTATCAAATTTGTTTCAATAAGTATCCTACTTCTCTCAAAAGATGAAGGCGAAATCGTCGATATGTCTACTTTTACCAAGGAGCCCCATAATTTGGCAATATTCTCAAAAGTCTCCGTTGCCCACGCGTGAATAGGGATTCTGCTCATGGCGAGCCACACTCTTCTCGTCGACATCTGTATCGCAGTCGACCACGGGCGTACATCCACGAACCACCTATCTAAATCTGCCCGCGACATAATGTTCACCCTTTCTCCCGATTCGTTGGGCATGAATAGCACCATTCGTCCTGCCATGTGCATAATTGAGAATCCCCTCATATTGTTCTCATGATATCAATAAGATCAAATTATCCGAATAAGATTACTAATGGGCTAACAGTATCAGAAGTTCTAATAGTTAAATTCAGTTAATCCGCAACTCAATCAACAGTGTGTAAGAATCGAGGCCAGGATACGGAGTGAGAGATATAAATTATGAAATTACGAAAATACCCTTGGAGCATAAGTATGACTAAACTACCCCTCTAATAAAGGAAATAACCTAGAATCTGCATTCGACCTGATTATGCAATTTACACTACCCAAGATGTATGTTTTAATGGAAAGTCTTTGGCATCATTATGCAATACGAGTGATACAAACTTGGATAATCCCTCAAACTCTGTATAACACATGAATGAGAACTCTCTGGAAATATTGTTGAAATCCTTAGTCGATCCTTATGACAGTAATGCGTGAATTAAATGAGAATGATCGTAATGATCAAAATGACGTTAATGCCCTCGAGCACCGAAATGTCTAATTAATTTGAATGACGTTATACCCTCAAGTTCTGTAATTAATGAATCGTCTGTAAAGGGGCCGGAGAGTCAGGACGACTTAATCTCGTTTGAGTACGTGAATGATGGAGGTACCAAATGGTAATTCAGAAAGAAATGGTGGATTTATCCCAATTTCCAAAATGACTAAAAAGCCCTTTTGAGCCAAATATGCAGTTATGCATTTAACGAAATTCTGGATTTGTTAATAAGACTTAAATAGCTAAGGTTCCCTTAAGTGTTGAGAAATACGACACGTGTATACCCATCGCTCACCATATCGATGTAAGGTAGGAAGACCCGCATAGATTGTATGTTCGATTACTCAAGTTAAACCGTATATTAAAGTATGAGGGCGACTGTTCAGACATACAATACCATCAGTGTTAAGTTCTGATGCACGCTGATTACTCGCATCTGAACGTTGGTAAGTATTGTCAGGTTGGGTTATGTCGCATTAAACAAATTCTGGAGGTATGACAAATTGTTAGAGCCCCTGAGAATCATAATTTCCGTTCTAATACGATTGTGCCATAGTATAAAATTTGTCATGACAGTCAAATAACTAAAAGGCCATGATAGCCTAAATAATCGAAACATCACTGAAAATATCCAATAACTTAAAAGACCTTAAATTTAGAAATTCTTGAATGTCCGGTTAGAAAACTAATGAGCAAATAGGATACCCGAGTTCTGTGAACCATTGCTTATTCAATGTTGGTATAATTACCAGACTGTCCATGAATGTCGAAATGACCATAATGCCTTTGTATGCTTAAATGACTAAAGTACTCATAATATATCTGAACCTTCTAAGATCTTGATGTATAAATTCTTGAATACATGATATGAATCGTTTTACGAACCCTTTTCTAATAGGGACCTCGTTTCAGAAATCCGTTTAAATTATCAAAAGTTTAATGTGTCCCATTCCGTAAATGCCAAGTATCTTTAAGAAATGATCTGTCTCACCTAGTGTGTTCCATGTGTGATGTATTCTGTTGAATGGATTGTGTAATGATTTAATATGAATAATATTATGTTTGATGAACTTAATATATGATGACATGCTCTGCCTACCTGATATATGTCTACTCAATCTGTATACTTGGTATGTGATCGTTTGATCTGTGATGATATTGTCTGACTGTTTGATGAATTTGTTAGCATGACCTGTTAGTTTGACCTATGATGATACAATTTGTTTGCATGATGAATGCTGAAAATGTATGATCTGCTCGATAGTATGCTCATTTATCTGTCAAAAGCATGAACTTCTGTTTCTGATACTCTGAATAAAATATGTCTGTTACATGTATTATGTTACTCATGTCTGGAATCTGAACACCGATTACTATCTGGGGTATACTGTTGGGTTATGTCATGAAGTCTCTGTTGGTACAGCTCTGATCAAGCTGGTAAATCCTTATGGACTCAAGGTCTCCCCTTGAGTGGCACCTACGCCCATCGGGCCTAGGGTAAGTCCTTATGGACTCAAGGTCTCCCCTTGAGTGGCACCTACGCCCATCGGGCCTAGGGTAAGTCCTTATGGACTCAAGGTCTCCCCTTGAGTGGCACCTATGCCCATCGGGCCTAGGGTAAGTCCTTATGGACTCAAGGTCTCCCCTTGAGTGGCACCTATGCCCATCGGGCCTAGGGTAAGTCCTTATGGACCTAAGGCAGCCCCTTAGGTGGCACCTATGCCCATCGGGCCTAGGGTAAGTCCTTATGGATGCAGTTCTGGGGGACTGCATATTGGTGTAAGGTTGGAGGGTAGTTCTTGTAAACTTCTGTGTGATCATTGAACATTTGCATTTAATCTGTTATATGCTCATATGATAGGATGTTAAGTACTTATGTTTGTTTTTTTGCACTTATTGGAACACACTAGACGCCAAACTCTCTGGTTCCTACCTCGTATATTACCAACCTATATAATTTCCGTCCAATTCTCAATGTCTGATTAAAGAACAAATATCATTATTCTTGAGTATGATGTAACCCCGAAATAGTAGAACATAAATAGAGGACTATCACTGCTTGAAACATCATGAAAATGTTATGCCTACCATATGTCTGCATGAGCTTATAGCATCTTTTGGTAGTTCTGTATTACTGAGCTTTCCCAAGCTCATGTTGTTTTTACCATCTCAGGATAAAAGATCAGACAAGTTGCACCTATTAACGTCGGTATAGGAGTTTCTCTGGCTCGTCAAGGGGTATGGTATATGTGTAACTAGGGGGCATGTGTGTCAAGTTTGTATTATACAAATAAGTCTGAAACTTATTTCCGTAAGTTGTATCATAATTGTTTTATCGTTTTGAATGATTTCTGAAATTGTATTTTAAATCATATATTTGATTTATGATTTTAAAGGTTTAACCATATGTTTATTTGAAATCTTATTGTGGGTCGCTCTAGTGACCCTAATGTGACTTCCTAGAATCCGTTGTAACGCATAGGCGGGTCTAGGGGGTTACAAGAGGAGGAACACAAAGGTAACCTATGTGGGTTATGATCTTTTTTAAGTTGTAAAATTTTATTTTAAACTTCTAAATTTTTAAAAATAATTTGAAGTTGTCCCCTACAAACTCTTTGTTTATGTTCTGTCGCTGTTTAAAATAATGTATGTATTATTTTGTAAAGGTAAAATATGTAATATTGACTGCATTTGAATAATAATACAGATATTATGGGAGTAGTCAGTGATGAAAAATGTTGCAAAAACATCTCCTTGGGGGGTTGTAAGCTGGGAGTAGACGACGAAGGACCTGATGGTAAATGCTTCAAGTATTGTACACCAGAATGCAAATTTGCCCATTGCCAATCTAATCAGTGCCATTGTGCTTGTTGATTTACTTTTAGTGACCCTGCACAATTTTAAATAATTGAGATGATGTTCTATTCTCAATTAGAAATAAAAACAATTTGATTATTTCTTTCTTTTTTATTGAATTTTTTTAGTTCGTGGTTATTATTTGGGTAAACTATACCATTGACCACCGAACTACTTGGGGATTCCTATTTTGACCACCGAACTAACGAACTTGTCAATCAGACCACTGAACTTATTAAATTAATCTATTTTGGCCACCACTGTTAAAAAATTAACAGAGGACTGACGGAGTGATGACGTGGCAGTTAACAAATTTTTATAAAATTACACATTTAATCCTTGCTATTTACACATTCTTTTAATTTAGTCCTAATTTTAAATTAATAAAATAAATTATTTATTTAATTAAGTGATGACACGTGTCAACACCTTATTGGAGGAATTTAATTATTTATATTTAATTTTATAAATTTATTTTCCTCCTCCAATCAAGTGGTGACACGTGTCACCACTTGGTTGAATGAAAATTAAGCAAATATGAAAGAATGAGGTTGGGGTGGATCGAACGTGCATCATGTGGGTTCCAAACCCTCACCTTTACCACTGCACCAAGCCTCTCTTAATGATATGAGTTGTGCTATTTAATATATATGTTATAATACAGTAAATGTTAAGGGATAAAAGTAAAAATGATTGAAAGGGGATTCGAACCTAGACCACTTGGGATGTGTATAATCACACAAACATTCGATTTAAAATATTCGAATATTTTTTTATATTTAAATTAATTCGAATACTTGATTTAAATATTTTAAAACCATCCTTAAAGTCCACAATAACCAAACCAAAGGTGGAAAAACCAACGGAGCAAATGACGGTGAATGACGTTGATGATTCCAATGGCTTTTGCACCGATGAGGTTCCGTTGATCGAACCCCATGAAATTCCATTTTCTAAAACCTCCATGAAAATGAAAATAAAAGGTACTTTTAAAGAGAGGAAGATGAGGGGAAGTCAAAAACGTCATTAGCTTTCAAAATGGAGTTGAAATGAGTGAGCTTTGAAATGGAATAGTAAAGAGGTATGGAGAGCTCTTCCAACGTTAGAAAATTTGAAGAAGACAATGAATAGTAAATGGATTGTTTTGTTTTATTTTAACTTAAAGGCCTAAAGACCAATTTGCCCTTAATGAAATGGGATATTCACAAGAGTATATGATCCATGGCCATTTGGGGTTTAATTCTAAAACATGGTCAACACAATTAATAAATTTGAAAATAAAAACCGAAACATTATTTAAATTATAAAACCGAGCCCAAATAATATTAAAATATTATTTTCACCTAACCCCTAAACTCGGGTGTTACAAAAGCCTTGTCTGGTAAAAACACGGCCAAATAGTCAACTTTCGACTTGCAAAATGACTTATTTGAACCAAATGAAAAACTTAAAATTTTCAACAATTGCAATAAAAGAGCTCATATGAAAAAATGACATGTTATCATTAGACATTCGGTCTTTCATTGGATAAAACAAATTAAAAATTGCGCTTTTTTCTCCAAACAACATAGTCTCCTTATTTGGTATATTATAGTTTTCTTTCTTATGTTGAATAGTTGAGATAAGAGAATCGAAGAGAGGGGTTGTTTATTTTGATTTATTTATTTATTTGATATATAATTTAATCCTAGTCTATTAAGAATTACTTAAACGTACTAATTTAATGCCAACATTTATTTCACAACGTTTTATTTGTTTTAAATGTTATGATGTTATATTGCTTTACTTTAGGGGTAAACTACATAAATAGTCACCGAACTTTTAAGGTAAATTTATTTTGGTCACCGTACTTTGAAAATATTCGATGAGGTCACCCAACTTTTAGTTCGAATTCGATATGGTCCCTCCCGTTAGAAGTTGACGTTTGTTTTCGTTTTTCTTAATAAAAAATAGGTAAACTACACCAACCATCACTCAACTTTCTTCTCACACCTATTTTGGTCACTACAGTTTAACAATTTTCAATTTAAAAACTTAACCTTCAAATTGTTCATATTTTGGCCACTCTTAAATGACATGGTTATTGTAACACCCAGAAAATAAAATAAAGGATAATGTAAAAGAAAAAAAAATTTAAGGGAGGTGAGGGTTGTGGGAATCGAACCCACAACCTTTGCTTCTTTAGCTGGGTGCCCAGCCACTGAGCTAAGTGAGCTCTTGGCTCTAATCTTTCCCCCATAGTTCTTTTAAACCATGTCATTTGAAATAAAATAATATTAAATTCAAAATATCCTACCTACCGTCTCAGTGGGAATTAATTAGGCATGTTTGAGAGAAAATTGGAGAACCCAATTCCCTTACTGTCGCCCCCTTTCGCCCTTACCCTAAATGAACCGCCGCCGTCCATCCATCGTCACCGCCGCGCCGTGCTCTCCACCGCCACCGCCATACGAACCACCTCGATGTCCCAAACAAAACCCCTAAGGTCACTCGCCTAACCGTAGCCGCAATCGTCGGCAATCACGCGTTGAACGTTCGACGAACCGAGGGTTTGAGGCCGATCGGTTTTTCGTCGATTACGGCCGTTGTTGACGTCGGTTCGCCGCGCCACCACCGTCGTTGGGTTCCCCGTCCCGAGCTGAGCAAAACCCCTAAGACTTCACGTCCTATCAGTGCCGGAAAGGGCTTGGTCGGAGCTACGTATTGTCCGGCGAAATCAAAGCTTTAAAGTGAGTTTTTTCATCGGTTTTAGGCTTTGTTTTGTGTTTAATCGTGTGAGGTAAATTGCTTGTCTAAAAATATAAGTTTTTCCGGCAGAAACGACGCGAAAAGAGCTTTCCGGTGATGTTCCGGTGACCGTCCGGCGACCTTCGGGTTCTTTAAGGTAAAAGCCGGTCCATGTAGACCGAACCGGTTGAACCGGTCAACTCGGTCAAACCAGTTGACCCGACCCGTTGACCCGACCCGCTGACCGTTGACCCGATTCGTTGACCGAGTCAACTCAGTGAGTCAACTCGTCCGAGTCAACTCAGTGAGTCAACTCGTCCGAGTCAACCCACTGAGTCAACTCGCCAAGTCAGCCTTGGACCAGTGACGTCAGCGTTGACTTTGACCGCTGACGTCAGCGTTGACTTTGACCAAAAAGTTAACTTTTCCCGAAAAGTCCTATTTTATGTTTTTCGACGTCCTGAGTCCGATTTTGAAGCCCGTTTCGCAAAATTCTAACCCGAAAGCCTCTAAATTGGACATTGAACCCGAACATGCATATGTATAAGTTATGCCTTTCAAGAGAAATTGATGATTGAGGACTGATGTTCATCTTCTGATCTAATAGGTACTCGTGGATCTCCCGACCGTGCCTACGCCCAGCCCAGCTTGTCTTGATCTGTACCGCCTCGTGATCCTATCGTCACTCGTACGACCCGAAAGCTTAGTATTTTACTATGATTAAGGTGTAAATCTGTTAGTAACCATAATCCCTGTCTATTTAGGTTCCAGCACTGTAGCGGAGCGTGATCTTGGTGCTCGATAGATCTTCTGACCGATCTCATCTTTTGAGGTGTGTTCCTTGTGTGCTATATAACCGTTTTAATATTGTTTTACATGATGAAAGTATGTTATTAAGCTAAATACATGCTCATGATTGATAAAGTGTTTTTTTGCATGATTATGATATGATTTCTAAAATAAGCATGATTATATTATATGTGTGATACATCATAGTTTTGACTGAACAATATGCTTACTGATTACCGCTTTATGGAAAATACATGTCTATTTTACATTTACCGAAATTACAGTTTTTATTGATAATCGAACTATTACATAGGTTGATAATGGGGTATTTGGGATAGAATATGAAGTGACCGCATGTTCAGCCCTGATCCAGCTGGTAATTCCTTACCGTTACAGGTTCCTATGCTTCGGCTAGGGTAATTCCTACCGTACCGTACCGTTCCTAAGGTATTCCCTTAGGTTGGCACCTATGCCCAATGGGCACTGGTTAATGCCTTTGATGCAGTTTTGGGGAACTGCCTCTTGGAGTATGGTTGGAGGGTAGAGAAAAGATTAAACCGAACCGTATTGTTACTTGAACTCTATATTTTTTTTGAACTATAAATGTATATTATATTGTTGTTGTACATGTTTTACTTGCACTGTTGGAACACACTGAGCTTTCTAGCTCACGCCCCCAATTCTTTCCCCTTTCAGATATTTTGGATAGGCCACCCCGTAGCCGACACTTGGAGGATCAACACATTTGGTATTCTTTTTTAATGTAATGTTTCCATCCACCGTTTGTACTTTCAGGGTGACATGTGCCTATATTTTGTTATGTATGGTATTAAACTAGAAGTATTTTTATATGCTAACTGATACCTATTTTGTAATCATCCTATGATGGGTTTATTTAAGTAATCATGGCTGTCTATATTATCTATGAAGTCTATGTGTTGAATGATTTTGGAAAGTATTACTGTTTGACGTGTTAAACAGGTTTATTTAACTTGATGGTTTTCACTAAGTTCTGCCGTTATGCTGCCGAAATTAACGCTTAGTTTGCAAACATGTTTTCTACTTGAGTTTTAAATTATAATGTGCCTTACTAGACTTGGTCTTTCCGCATAGGCCGGTCTAGGTGGTTATATTTAGTTGGTATCAGAGCTTTTGGTTTTAAACACTCGGACTGTGGAAAAGCCCTTATAATGTACTGTTTTAAAAACGTTTTTTTCAAAGTATTGTGAAAAGAGGCCATGTCACCCAATTTTACCTTTTTAATTGTGTTCGATTCTCCAGTGTCATAAACTGATCCTAAGTTTTATCTTTGTAAAGATTCTCTGAGATGAGCACCAGCAGGGGTCGTCGACCCGCTCGTAGACGAGGTCGACCCGTTAGATTTGCAGACTCGATGGACGATCCAGTGATTGCTCCATCTACTCATGTTGATGCTCCTGCCCTCGTAGATCCTCCACTTTCTACCGAGCCTTCTACCCCTCGTGGTCCTTCAGTTTCGACCACCCCGACTGCTCCGACATATGTCCCGTCTGCTCCGTCATCTGCTCTTGATGTTGATGCGGCTACTCCAGTTAGAGGAGCGACGATTTCTGGGCCCGAGCCTACGATTGGGGTTCCTGATGAGGGTTTGAGTAGACAGTTTCTTCAGCTGATTCAGGGTGTAGTTAGAGCATCGGGTGTCGTTCCAGAAGTCCCTATCTCCCAGACTTTGTTTGCTAACAGGATCAAGACTTTTTCTGGATCTCTTAGTGGAGCACCGACTGAGGCTGAGGTGTGGTTGTATGATATCGAGCGACGTATGACAGAGATGGGTTTTGAGCCATCGAAGAAATACTTGGGTGATGTATCTATGCTGAACGGGAATGCCCGCACCTGGTGGGAGTCTGTTATGAGTAGCGTTCCCTCTGATCGGTTGACATGAGATTTCTTTAAGGAGCGTTTTAGGAACCGTTATCTGGGCGAGCGGTTCTTGAGGGAGAGACGTCAGGCATTCAAGGACTTGGTGCAGGGTTCTATGACAGTGGCCGAGTACGAGATACAGTTTCTGGAGCTACAAAAGTATGGTCCTGGTTTGGTTCCTACCGAGAAAGACAGATGCGAAAAGTTCACAGAGGGCCTCCGTATTGGGATACGTGACAGAGTGGCTACACATCATGATGAGGTATTTGAGAATTTAGTAGATCGGGCTAAGACTGCAGAACAGATGGAGATTTTGGCAGCTAGTCAGGGTGGCAGGGATAGAGACCGAGATCGGGGTCGAGATCGAGGCCGAGATTGGGATCGATCTAGGAGACCTAGTCAGGGTGAGTCTTACGGACGTCCAGATAAGAGAACCCGCACCGCTGACTCTCAGAAGAGTAATACGAGTTCTAGGCCTTTAGCGCCTTCTATCCCAGCTACTAGTCGAGGTGATTCCTTGGGTTTTTCATCTATGCCTGCATGTGAGCACTGTGGTAGGAAACACGGAGGAGAGTGTTGGAAGATGATTGGTGCTTGCTTCCGTTGTGGGTCTATGGATCATTTCCTTAGGGATTGTCCACGTTCACCTTCCACGGGGGTGTCCACTCAGACTCCTGCCCGTACTCAGACACCTGCTCGTTCACAGACATCTGTTCAGACTCCGTCTAGAGGCCGTAATCAGGGTAGAGCTTCTGGGTCTGCTGTTAGATCTGAGAGTAGAGGTCGATCCTATCAGAGTGGGGGACCATCTATGACCGAGGCTAGGCAGCCTGCACTTGTTTATGCCACCAGACGTCGAGATGACAGAGATGAGCCAGACGTTATTGCAGGTACATTTACTATATTTTCTGTTCCATATTTTGCATTGCTCGACAATGGTTCTACCCATTCCTATATATCGAGATCCGTGTCCCGAGACCTCCAGATTCCTGATGAGACCACCGAGAATACAATTACCGTTATGAGTCCAGTGGGCTAGTCTGTTGTTGTAAATAAGGTTTTCAGGGGATGTCCCCTCGAGGTGCAAGGGGAAATCTTTCTAGCTGACCTTATGGAACTACCATTAGAAGAGTTTGATTTGATTCTTGGCATGGATTGGTTGACTGAACACCGAGTTAATCTAGATTGTGAGTCTAAGAGAGCAATTTTGAAGACTTCTGATGATCGTACAGTGGTTCTTATTGGTGAGCGTCGAGGGTATCTGTCCAATGTGATATCTGCTTTGGCTGCCGACAGGATGATCCGGAAGGGCTATCAGACTTTCATCGCCTGTTTCTTGAATACCAAGGGTTCCTTGTCAAAGATTGACGAGATTCGCACTGTTAGCGAGTTCCCTGATGTCTTTCCTGAGGAATTACATGGATTACCTCCGGATAGAGATGTTGAGTTCGAAATTGAGACTTATCCTGGATCCGCACCAGTCTCTATGAACCCTTACCGTATGGCCCCAAAGGAACTTAAAGAGCTGAAGATTCAGTTGCAAGAGCTCCTTGACCGAGGTTTCATCCGACCTAGCTCTTCACCTTGGGGAGCTCCGGTCTTGTTTGTGAAAAAGAAGGATGGTTCCCTTCGGTTGTGTATTGACTACCGTAAGCTGAACAAGCTGACAGTAAAGAACAAGTATCCTCTACCCAGGATCGATGACTTGTTCGATCAGTTTCGAGGAGCCACAATTTTCTCGAAGATTGATCTTCGTTCCGGGTACTATCAGCTAAAGATAAAGGGGTCCGATGTAGCAAAGACGGCCATTCGCACCAGATATGGGCATTACGAGTTTTTAGTGATGCCGTTTGGTCTAACTAATGCTCCTGCCGCTTTTATGGATCTGATGAACCGTGTCTTTCGGCCCTATTTGGATCAGTTTGTAGTGGTGTTTATTGATGACATCCTAGTCTACTCCCGGACTGAAGCAGAACATGTTGAGCATTTGAGGATTGTTCTGCAGACTCTTAGAGAGCACAAAATGTATGCCAAGTTCAGCAAATGTGAATTTTGGCTCAACGAGGTGACATTTCTGAAGCATATGGTATCGGCTCGGGGTATTCAGGTTGATCCGAGCAAGATAGAGGCCATTGTGAGTTGGAAGCAACCCAAGAATGTTTCCGAGATCCGCAGCTTCTTGGGTTTAGCTGGGTATTACAGGCGTTTCGTCGAGGGCTTTTCTATTATTGCCGCTCCCTTGACGGAGCTGTTGAGGAAGGATGTTCCATTCATCTGGACAGATGCTCAGCAGGATAGTTTTGAGAAGTTGAAGATAGCTCTAACACAAGCTCCAGTCTTAGTGCAGCCCGAATCTGGGAAGAATTTTGCAGTTTATAGTGATGCATCGCGTTCTGGGCTTGGTTGTGTTCTGATGCAGGATGGGAAGGTAATAGCTTATGCGTCCCGTCAGTTGAGGCCACATGAGTGTAATTATCCTACCCATGATCTAGAGTTGGCCGCTGTGGTCTTTGCCCTGAAGATTTGGAGACACTATCTCTACGGAGAGAAGTGTTATATCTACACAGATCACAAGAGCCTAAAGTACATTCTTACACAGAGAGAGCTTAATCTGAGACAACGCCGTTGGATTGAGCTTCTTAAGGACTACGATTGCGTGATTGAGTACCACCCAGGGAAGGCTAATGTTGTTGCTGATGCTTTGAGTCGTAAGGCCATATCGGACTTGAGATCCTTGTTTGCTAGGATGAGTATATACAGTGATGGCAGTTTATTAGCCGAGCTACAGGTTAAACCGACCTTGGCCGAGGAAATTAAGGCCAAACAGCTTCTAGACAGTTCCTTACTCCCTGTCATGCAGCAGGTTGAGCAGGGATCTACGTCTATCTATGCCTTTGATCAGGATGGAGTCTTGTGCTTCAAGGGTCGTTATTGTGTACCAGACGATGTCGAGTTGAAGTGGGCCATTCTCAATGAGGCTCATAACAGCCCTTATGCTATGCATCCCGGTGGAGACAAGATGTATCAAAACCTGAGGCAAAGATATCGTTGGGAAGGTATGAAGAAGGACATTTCAGATTATGTATCTCGGTGTTTGACTTGCCAGCAGGTTAAGGCAGAACACCAGCATCCTTCTGGTTTATTGCAGCCTATTAAGATCCCCGAGTGGAAATGGGAACGTGTCACGATGGATTTCGTTACAGGGCTTCCTCTAACACCTTCTAAAAAGGATTCGATCTGGGTGATTGTTGACCGACTCACCAAGTCAGCTCATTTTATTCCAGTTCGAGTCACCTACTCTTTGGAGAAGCTGGCTAAACTGTACATCTCTGAGATTGTCAGACTACATGGGGTACCTTTATCTATCATCTCTGATCGGGATCCGAGGTTCACTTCTCGATTCTGGTTGGCTTTGCACAATGCTTTAGGTACCCGTCTGAATTTTAGTACGTCCTTCCATCCACAGACAGATGGACAGTCGGAGAGGGTGATTCAGATTCTTGAGGACATGTTGCGGGGATGTGTGATTGATTTCCGTGGTAGTTGGGAGGATTTCTTGCCCTTGGCTGAGTTTGCATACAACAACAGCTATCAGGCCAGCATCCGCATGGCACCGTATGAGGCTCTGTATGGCCGTAAGTGTCGTACTCCCATCTGTTGGACAGAGCTGTATGAGAAGAAGACTTTGGGCCCCGAGTTGGTTCGAGATACCGAGGAGACCGTCAGATTGATCCGCAGCCGTCTGAAAGAGGCTTTTGATAGACATAAGTCATATGCTGATCGGAGGAGGAAAGACATTGAGTTAGAGATTGGTGATCAGGTTTTTCTGAAGGTGTCTCCATGGAAGAAAGTTTTGAGATTTGGGCACAAAGGCAAATTGAGTCCAAGATTTATCGGACCGTACCGTATTCGGAAGAGAGTCGGGCCTGTTGCTTATCAGCTTGAGTTACCTCCTCAGCTTATCCGTATTCATGATGTATTTCATGTATCTATGTTGAGGCAGTACCACCCAGATCCGAGCCATGTTATTTAGGTACAAGATGTGGAGTTGAGACCAGATTTGTCTTATGAGGAGGAACATGTTCAGATCTTGGGTCAAGATGAGAGAGTTCTAAGGAACAGGCGTATTCCAATGGTCAAAGTACAGTGGAGTAATCGAGGTCCTGAAGAAGCTACCTGGGAGACTCTTGAGTCGATGAAAGAGCAGTTTCCGCATCTTTTCCACTCAGGTAAATTTCGAGGCCAAATTTTTTTTTTAGGGGGGGAGAGTTGTAACACCCAGAAAATAAAATAAAGGATAATGTAAAAGAAAAAAAATTAAGGGAGGTGAGGGTTGTGGGAATCGAACCCACAACCTTTGCTTCTTTAGCTGGGTGCCCAGCCACTGAGCTAAGTGAGCTCTTGGCTCTAATCTTTCCCCCATAGTTCTTTTAAACCATGTCATTTGAAATAAAATAATATTAAATTCAAAATATCCTACCTACCGTCTCAGTGGGAATTAATTAGGCATGTTTGAGAGAAAATTGGAGAACCCAATTCCCTTACCGTCGCCCCTTTTCGCCCTTACCCTAAACGAACCGCCGCCGTCCGTCCATCGTCACCGCCGCGTCGTGCTCTCCACCGCCACCGCCATACGAACCACCTCGGTGTCCCAAACAAAACCCCTAAGGTCACTCGCGTAACCGTAGCCGCAATCGCCGGCAATCACGCGTTGAACGTTCGACGAACCGAGGGTTTGAGGCCGATCGGTTTTTCGTCGATTATGGCTGTTGTTGACGTCGGTTCACCGTGCCACCACCGTCGTTGGGTTCCCCGTCCCGAGCTGAGCAAAACCCCTAAGACTTCACGTTTTATCGGTGCCGGAAAGGGCTTGGTCGGAGCTACGTATTGTCCGGCGAAATCAAAGCTTTAAGGTGAGTTTTTTCATCGGTTTTAGGCTTTGTTTCGTGTTTAATCGTGTGAGGTAAATTGCTTGTCTAAAAATCTAAGTTTTTCCGGCAGAAACGACGCGAAAAGAGCTTTCCGGTGATGTTCCGGTGACCATCCGGCGACCTTCGGGTTCTTTAAGGTAAGAGCCGGTCCATGTAGACCGAACCGGTTGAACCGTTCAACTCGGTCAAACCAGTTGACCCGACCCGTTGACCCGTTGACCCGACCCGCTGACCGTTGACCCGATCCGTTGACCGAGTCAACTCAGTGAGTCAATTCATCCGAGTCAACTCAGTGAGTCAACTCGTCCGAGTCAACTCAGTGAGTCAACTCGTCCGAGTCAACCCACTGAGTCAACTCGCCGAGTCAGCCTTGGACCAGTGACGTCAGCATGACGTCAGCGTTGACTTTGACCGCTGACGTCAGCGTTGACTTTGACCAAAAAGTCAACTTTTCCCAAAAAGTCCTATTTTATGTTTTTCGACGTCCTGAGTCCGATTTTGAAGCCCGTTTCGCAAAATTCTAACCCGAAAGCCTCTAAATTGGACATTGAACCCAAACATGCATATGTATAAGTTATGCCTTTCAAGAGAAATTGATGATTGAGGACTGATGTTCATCTTCTGATCTAATAGGTACTCGTGGATCTCCCGACCGTGCCTGCGCCCAGCCCAGCTCGTCTCGATCTGTACCGCCTCGTGATCCTATCGTCACTCGTACGACCCGAAAGCTTAGTATTTTACTATGATTAAGGTGTAAATCTATTAGTAACCATAATCTCTGTCTATTTAGGTTCCAGCACTGTAGCGGAGCGTGATCTTGGTGCTCGATAGATCTTCTGGCCGATCTCATCTTTTGAGGTGTGTTCCTTGTGTGCTATATAACCGTTTTAATATTGTTTTACATGATGAAAGTATGTTATTAAGCTAAATACATGCTCATGATTGATAAAGTGTTTTTTTTGCATGATTATGATATGATTTCTAAAATAAGCATGATTATATTATATGTGTGATACATCATAGTTTTGACTGAACAATATGCTTACTGATTACCGCTTTATGGAAAATACATGTCTATTTTACATTTACCGAAATTACAGTTGTTATTGATAATCGAACTATTACATAGGTTGATACTGGGGTATTTGGGATAGAATATGAAGTGACCGCAGGTTCAGCCCTGATCCAGCTGATAATTCCTTACCGTTACAGGTTCCTATGCTTCGGCTAGGGTAATTCCTACCGTACCGTACCGTTCCTAAGGTATTCCCTTAGGTTGGCACCTATGCCCAATGGGCACTGGTTAATGCCTTTGATGCAGTTTTGGGGAACTGCCTCTTGGAGTATGGTTGGAGGGTAGAGAAAAGATTAAACCGAACCGTACTGTTACTTGAACTCTATATTTTTTTTGAACTATAAATGTATATTATATTGTTGTTGTACATGTTTTACTTGCACTGTTGGAACACACTGAGCTTTCTAGCTCACGCCCCCAATTCTTTCCCCTTTCAGATATTTTGGATAGGCCACCCCGTAGCCGACACTTGGAGAATCGACACATTTGGTATTCTTTTTTAATGTAATGTTTCCATCCACCGTTTTTACTTTCAGGGTGACATGTGCCTATATTTTGTTATGCATGGTATTAAATTAGAAGTATTTTTATATGCTAACTGATACCTATTTTGTAATCATCCTATGATGGGTTTATTTAAGTAATCATGGCTGTCTATATTATCTATGAAGTCTATGTGTTGAATGATTTTGGAAAGTATTATTGTTTGACGTGTTAAACAGGTTTATTTAACTTGATGGTTTTTGTAACCCCCTCGTCCCGGTCTGGTCGGATGACCGGTCCGAGTGGGCCACACGGGGAAAACCAAAGCGAAACCCGTTAAGGCTTCCCCTCGGTTAACGACCCGGAAAATTTCTTTTTAAATTAATCTTATCTAGATGCAATTATAATCCTATGTGAAGCACAGCAGCGGAAGAACCAAACAACGCATCACTCACCGACCAAACAAACATAAAACAATCCATTTTACTTCATTCCAGCAGACCGTTTCGAAACACCTATAGGGTGTTCCGAAACGTCCTGACCTGGTCAACGGGCCTGGGTCAACCACAAGGTGACCGTTCCGAAACAGGGGTGACCCGTATCGGAACGACCTTGACGGTCAATATCTCGTGGTCAACAAGATTTGACCGTTTCGGAACTTCAAAGGCCCGTTTCGGAACAGCTTCATCTCGCCAATTTCTCAAAATTACAGTGGCGAAAACGTTCCGGAACGACCCTCATCCGTTTCAAAACGGCAGGCCATTTAAGCAGGGCCGTTTCGGAACACGGGGACCCGTTCCGAAACGCCCCCTGTCTGCAGACTTTTCTGGGCTGTTTTGAGGCACAAGGATGCCTCAAAACATCCCCAAGACACCAAGCAACTTCAAGGCAAGACATCCTAAAGTATAGCAACCATACAAACATGCTTCAACAAGGCTTAAACATGTATAATACAAAGGCAACAATCCACATCATGCATTGATTCAAACCACCTTCAACACATGTAAAAACTCTTAAAGCAATAGCTAACATTCAAGCAAGCAAATAGGCAAGAGTTAACATCCATCATGGCAACACAACCATGCAAAAGCAACATATATAAAGGAGTCTACACATACTCCTATCAACCAACAATAACCACAAAACATTCATATCCCATTGCTCAACCATTACATGTCTAGTATTTTAAACCCATACTTGGTGAATTCAATCCAAACCACACTTGGAGGCCCTCCTCTTGCCCGAGCAACCCACGAACTAAGGATCTGCAATGTTGAACAAAGAGAGCGTAAGCAACGATGCTTAGTGAGGGTAAGCTCTAAAAACAAACCTCAACATTGTAGGGTCCGAGCACGATCTAGCCAAAGCCATTTACCCTTACCAAGGGTCCACAAGGTATAAATGCATGAGCAATGTATTACATGTATGCCTTAATTAAGAGCTCAATACTACCATACATGCAATCACATATAAACATCCAAACAGCTCATATATCTCAACACATTGATACATATATCAATCAACATTGGCACCTAGTTATGACCCAAATACGCGGATAGACTCGTTGGTAACTCATATCCAACAACCACATTACCTCGGTGGGATTCCACTCATCACCGGTCTCGCGGAGGGGATTCCACTCATCCTCACGCCCCGTCGATGGGATTCCACTCATCACCGACTATATTTAAATACCATTTCCGGGCGTACCCGTACTCCTCCTTGGTGACTCAACGCCACCAAGGCCACCCGCGACTTTAGACTCATGTGTACACACTAACATCCTAATGATCGATCATTTGTATTTAAGTATACTAGTGCCAATATTTTACTCATTCCACAACACACATTTCAATCATTTCCGTGCTTAGCACGTACTCACCATGGACACAACCATGAACCATCACCATGCATGCTTTAAGCAATACAACCCATGCCACAACTCACATGTATAAAACAATATACATAAACATTCATATCACATGGCATACGAGGCATATACATTCACACAATTGAGTTCATCCAAAGGCTTAGATCAAGCTTAGGATTAGGCTACCACCCTAACCCTAACTCTAGGTGGGTCTACCAAGCCCAACCTAGTCCACATACTCGAACCAACTAATTTAAAATCATTCAAGGAAATCAACCACTCACCTAAGCTCCCAAGCACAAGACCAAGCAAGCCACAACCTTCAACTCTCCGGATTCACTTCCGATGCTTCACCGATGCCCAAGCTCGATTCTAATCATCTCAAACACAACCAAGACGTTCGAATCAATAACACATCATCGGAAACAACCCGGATTAACATTAACAAGCATTCAACACCCCAAACAAAGACACAAAACAGAATTTTCGAGTAGCCTTTATAACCCACTGATTTCTTCCAATTCAAGCATCCAAATAACCATCAAACACATCCAAAGCAACCCTCATATATTATACTAACATCAGCCCTCAAAGACCAACCTTAAACAACCCCCAAAACCTCTTTAAAACCCTCCAAAAACCCCCTTTGAAACCCAAATCCGAAAATTGTTCAAAACCCTTTGAAATTCACATATATCATACCATTTGACTTCTATATAACTCATCTAAACATACAAATTCAACACATTTACTTTAACAACATAAAGCTCCCATTTTTATTCAAACTTCCATAAATTCCATTTTCTAAAACCCTCATGAAAATAAAAATAGAAAGTACTTTTAAGGAGGGAAATATGAGGACAACTCAAAAATGTCATTACCTTTCAAAAATCTTCAAAGATGAAGCAAAGAGATGATGGAATAGTAACCATCCATGGTGGGGAGAAGATACCGTGAATTTTGAAAGAGAGAGAGGGGAGGAAGATGAGGGAAAAGTGAAGTTTTATGTGTTTTGTTTTATTTTAAAAGCCAAAAGTCCTTTGTATCCTTAATGAGATGGGGTATTCTCAATAGTATGAAAACCATGGTTTATTGGGGTTTAAATCTTAAAACATGATCAACCCAATTTATAATTTTGAAACAAAACCCGAAACATTATTTGGAGTGTAAAACCGAGCCCAAACTAATATTAAAATATTATTTTTGCGTAACCCCTAAACCCGGGTGTTACAACTCTCCCCCACTTAAGGAATTTCGTCCCCGAAATTACCTGGTGGAAACAAATACGGAAACTGCTCAACCATATCAGCTTTCCTCTCCCACGTGGCCTCTTCCACACCTCTATGTCTCCACAACACCTTGGCCAACTCTATGGTCTTGCCACGCAACACCTTGCTATCAGAAGCAAGTATCTCAATGGGCTCTTCATTATAGGACAAATCCGGATTCAACTCTATTTCCTCAACGGGCATCACATACGAAGGATCTGATCTATATCTCCTAAGCATAGATACATGAAAGACATCATGGATCTTTTCTAACTCAGAAGGTAACCTCAATCGATAAGCTACGAGCCCAATCCGCTCAACTATCTCATACGGACCAATGAACCTCGGACTCAACTTGCCCTTTCGGCCAAATCTCATTACCTTCTTCCACGGAGATACCTTCAGAAACACTTTCTCACCCACTGTGTACTCAATCTCTTTCCTCTTCAAATCTGCATAAGACTTCTGACGATCCGAAGCCGCTTTCAAACGGTCACAAATCAACTTCACCTTTTCTGTGGTTCCCTTAAGCAAGTCTGGCATAGGTAACAACCTCTGACCTGTCTCAGCCCAACAAATTGGAGTCCTACACCATCTACCATACAAAGCCTCATAAGGAGCCATCTGAATACTAGACTAATAACTGTTGTTGTAGGCAAACTCAACCAACGGTAAGTGCTTCTCCCAAGAACCCTGAAAATCAATCACACAACAACGAAGCATATCCTCTAGAATCTGTATCACTCGCTCTGACTGCCCATCGGACTGCGGATGATAAGATGTGCTGAAATGCAGACGACTACCCAAAGCACTATGCAAACAACTCCAGAACCTCGAAGTAAATCTAGGATCCCTATCTGAAACTATAGACTTCGGAACTCCATGAAGTCTCACAATCTCACGAATGTACAAGTTTGCCAACTTGTCTAAGGAATCCATGGTGTTCACTGCTAAGAAGTGAGCACACTTAGTGAACCTATCAACAATCACCCAAACTGAATTCTTCTTCGAAGGAGACAAAGGCAACCCCGATACAAAATCCATGGTGATTCTCTCCCACTTCCATTCCGGAATCTTCAAAGGCTGTAGTAAACCTGAAGGAACCTGATGTTCTGCCTTCACTCTCTGACAAACCATGCAACGGCTCACATACTCGGCTACATCTCTCTTCAACCCTACCCAGAAGTAATCATTCTTCAAATCTCGGTACATCTTGGTACTACCCGGATGCATAGAAAAGGGACTCGAATGCGCTTCGCTCAAAATCTGACGTCTCAGCTCAACATCTTCCGGTACCACAATTCTATCTCTAAAGCACAACAAGCTCTCACCACTGAAACTATACTCAGTCTGTCTTCCTTCGGCTATGTCTTGAACATGAGGAACTAAGCTCGCATCTTGCAACTGTTTCTCTCTAATCAACTGAAACAAAGGAGGCTTCACTTGCAACTCGGTGATCAAACCACCATCATCGGACACACTCAATCTAGCAAACATAGCTCTCAGCTCAACGTCCACTTTTCTACTCAAAGCATCGGCCACTACGTTTGCTTTACCCGGATGGTACTCAATAGTCAAATCATAATCTTTCAACAACTCTAGCCATCTCCTCTGTCTCAAATTCAACTCTTTCTGTGTCATCAAGTACTTCAAGCTCTTGTGGTCGGTATAAACTATACACTTCTCACCATACAAGTAGTGACGCCAAATCTTCAATGCAAACACAACTGCGGCTAGTTCTATGTCATGAGTAGGATAGTTCTTCTCATGAATCTTCAACTGTCTAGAAGCATAAGCAACAACTCTCCTATCTTGCATCAAAACACATCCTAAGCCTACGTAGGAAGCATCACTGTAAATCACAAACTCCTTACCTGAAACAGGTTGTACTAGCACTGGAGCATTTGTCAAAGCTTCCTTCAACTTCTCAAAGGCCTTTTGTCTTGCATCTGACCATTCAAACTTGACTCCCTTTTGCAACAACTTAGTCAAGGGAGCAGCTACTCTAGAGAAGCCATCAACGAACCTCCTATAGTAACCCGCTAATCCTAGGAAACTCCTAATCTCGGTTACGGACTTAGGTTGTTTCCACTCCACAATAGCCTCAATCTTCGATGGATCAACTCGGATGCCTTCGGCCAAAACAACATGGCCAAGAAATACAACCTCTCGAATCCAGAACTCACACTTACTGAGCTTCGCATACAACTGATTGCTCAACAATCTCTGCAAAACAAATCTCAAGTGCTCATCATGCTCTTCTTCTGTCTTCGAGTACACAAGTATATCATCAATGAAGACAACCACAAACCGGTCTAGATAGTCTCTAAAAATTCTGTTCATCATGTCCATGAAAGCTGCTGGTGCATTCGTGAGCCCAAATGGCATCACAAGAAACTCATAGTGACCATATCTAGTCCTAAAAGCTGTCTTCGGAACATCACACTCTTTCACTTTCAACTGATAGTATCCGGATCTCAAATCTATCTTCGAGAATACTGAAGCACCCCTCAACTGATCAAATAAATCATCTATACGAGGCAACGGATACTTGTTCTTCACGGTCAACTGATTCAGCTGTCTATAGTCAATACACATGCGCATGCTACCATCTTTCTTCTTCACAAACAACACTGGAGCACCCCACGGAGAACTACTAGGCCTAATGAAACCACGGTCTAATAATTCTTGCAACTGACTCTTCAATTCTTTCAACTCTTTCGGAGCCATACGATACGGAGCTATCGAAACTGGGTTAGACCCTGAAACTGTCTCAATCACAAACTCAACATCTCTGTCAGGAGGCAAACCCGGCAACTCTTCAGGAAACACATCTGGAAAGTCACACACTGTTCTGATATCTTTCGGTCTAGCTTCACTCATATCCGGATTCATAACATAAGCCAAATAGGCCCCACATCCAGAGTCCATCAACCTATGAGCCTCTAAAGCTGACACCACATTAGACAAGAACTTAATGTTCTCGCCCACTACCACTACCTCGTAGTCATCAGAAAGCTTCAAGGAAATTCTCTTTGTCTCAAAATCCACACTAGCCCGATGCTCAACTAACCAATCCATACCCAAAATAATATCAAAACCGTAGAAAGGAAGTTTCATCATATCCACTGAGAACACATGACCCTGAATCTTCAGCGGACACCTCCTATACATACGTCTAACTACAACTGTCTCACCAAAAGAGCTAGTAACATGCATACCTACATCTAAGATCTCAACAGGAATATCTAACTTCTGTGCATGCTCACTCAGAATGTAGGAATGTGTAGAACCCGAATCAACCAAAGAAAGCAAAGACATAGACTGTAACTCAAAATTACCTGCTATCACATCGGTGTCGTTCCCGGCCCCTCTCTAAGCATAGACCCTCGCTGGTCCTCCCGCCTCTGGCTGCACAGCCACCACATGTGCAAGGTTCCTCTGAGCATCTACTCTAGGTGCATCAGCCCTCGGCTGGAAGTAGCCACGACCACGCCCACGGCCTCTCTGAAAATCATTCCCTCTCGCAGGAGCCTGAGCTATGTTCGGTGCCTGAGCTGCCTGACGTGGACAGTCCCTCCTAAAGTGGTCCCTCGAACCACAGTTCCAACAAGCATGATAGTTACCCCAGCACTCTCCAGTGTGCTGTCTCCCACACTGTGCACACTCGGGCAAGCGCCCTCCTCCTCTATGGCCCTGATGGCCCCTACCATGGTGGCCACCGCCACGTCTCTGATCAAACTGGTGTCTGCCACCCTTATGTCTCTTAGCATCTCCACCATCAGAGTGGTTATGCCTCTTTCCAGAACCAGAACCACCAGCTCGTTTGGCTGCACCCAAACTATGCTCCAAATCCTTGGCCCTCGCGACCAACACATCAAAGTCTGAGTAGTCAGAAGCCAACGTGTACCTCTTGACCTCTTCATTCAATCCGTATCGGAATCGGTTTCAGCGTTCCACTTCAGTAGGAATCAACTCTGGGGCATACTGACTCAAGCGAACAAAGCGGATCTCATAATCAGTCACAGAAGCATCATCCTGAGTAAGAGCCATAAACTCTCGCTTCTTCTCATCCAAGTACCTCGGTCCCAAGTACCTCTTTCTGAAAGCAAACTCAAAGAAATCCCAATCTATCTCGGCCTCTGGAACCCCGGTAGCGATGGTGACCCACCAGGTGTAGGCATCACCCTGAAGCAGTGAGATCACACAACCCAATCTACGTGCGCCCGCACAACCCATCTGAGCCAAGATACGAACTGTCTTCTCCAACCATAACTCCGACCTCTCCGGAGTAGATCCTCTAAACTCCTCGGCTCCTAGGCTACGGAGCCTCTCCAAAGGTAAACTAGCATCATCACACCTAGGCTGAACTGCAGCCTGAGCTCCCGCAACTGCGGCCTGGAACGCTCCCGCTATCGCTTGCACTAGCGGAGTCATATCAATTCCAGCTGGACCTTGGCCACCTTGGCCACCTTGAGGTCCCTCTCCTCCGGCTCCATCCTCGCCCCCAACTCCCGGTGGAGGAGGTGGTGGTGGTGGAGGAGCGCCAACTCCCGCGGCCCCCGGTCCCTCTATGTGAACCCTCGCACCAGCTATCGGCTCAACCGGAGCTACAACTCGCGGTTCCTGACGAACCAACCTCGGTCTACCTCTCGGTCTAGACATTGCTCTCTCAGATATTAACTACAACCACAACAACAACACACAAAATGGGTTAGCAAGGTGAGGCTCCCAAGTGTCCAAGTATGTTTCCTCACTTAAAAATCATTTTTCCAATGTAATAGTAGCAATGGGAACCACACACACGTGCTTAAAAGTAAAACAATCAGCATACTTGTCACATAAGCAACCATTCTTGCAGAACAAGCAAACACCGTGCAATTCAACTTAAAAACTTAAACTTACCTCACTTACCTGCCCAAGGTCTCGGTAACCTTAGGCTCTGATACCAACAAGTGTAACCCCCTCGTCCCGGTCTGGTCGGATGACCGGTCCGAGTGGGCCACACGGGGAAAACCGAAGCGAAACCCGTTAAGGCTTCCCCTCGGTTAACGACCCGGAAAATTTCTTTTTAAATTAATCTTATCTAGATGCAATTATAATCCTATGTGAAGCACAGCAGCGGAAGAACCAAACAACGCATCACTCACGGACCAAACAAACATAAAACAGTCCATTTTACTTCATTCCAGCAGACCGTTTCGAAACACCTATAGGGTGTTCCGAAACGTCCTGACCTGGTCAACGGGCCTGGGTCAACCACAAGGTGACCGTTCCGAAACAGGGGTGACCCGTATCGGAACGACCTTGACGGTCAATATCTCGTGGTCAACGAGATTTGACCGTTTCGGAACTTCAAAGGCCCGTTTCGGAACAGCTTCATCTCGCCAATTTCTCAAAATTACAGTGGCGAAAACGTTCCGGAACGACCCTCATCCGTTTCGAAACGGCAGGCCATTTACGCAGGGCCGTTTCGGAACACGGGGACCCGTTCCGAAACGCCCCCTGTCTGCAGACTTTTCTGGGCTGTTTTGAGGCACAAGGATGCCTCAAAACATCCCCAAGACACCAAGCAACTTCAAGGCAAGACATTCTAAAGTATAGCAACCATACAAGCATGCTTCAACAAGGCTTAAACATGTATAATACAAAGGCAACAATCCACATCATGCATTGATTCAAACCACCTTCAACACATGTAAAAACTCTTAAGGCATAAGCTAACATTCAAGCAAGCAAATAGGCAAGAGTTAACATCCATCATGGCAACACAACCATGCAAAAGCAACATATATAAAGGAGTCTACACATACTCCTATCAACCAACAATAACCACAAAACATTCATATCCCATTGCTCAACCATTACATGTCTAGTATTTTAAACCCATACTTGGTGAATTCAATCCAAACCACACTTGGAGGCCCTCCTCTTGCCCGAGCAACCCACGAACTAAGGATCTGCAATGTTGAACAAAGAGAGTGTAAGCAACGATGCTTAGTGAGGGTAAGCTCTAAAAACAAACCTCAACATTGTAGGGTCCGAGCACGATCTAGCCAAAGCCATTTACCCTTACCAAGGGTCCACAAGGTATAAATGCATGAGCAATGTATTACATGTATGCCTTAATTAAGAGCTCAATACTACCATACATGCAATCACATATAAACATCCAAACAGCTCATATATCTCAACACATTGATACATATATCAATCAACATTGGCACCTAGTTATGACCCAAATACGCGGATAGACTCGTTGGTAACTCATATCCAACAACCACATTACCTCGGTGGGATTCCACTCATCACCGGTCTCGCGGAGGGGATTCCACTCATCCTCACGCCCCGTCGATGGGATTCCACTCATCACCGACTATATTTAAATACCATTTACGGGCGTACCCGTACTCCTCCTTGGTGACTCAACGCCACCAAGGCCACGCGCGACTTTAGACTCATGTGTACACACTAACATCCTAATGATTGATCATTTGTATTTAAGTATACTAGTGCCAATATTTTACTCATTCCACAACACACATTTCAATCATTTCCGTGCTTAGCACGTACTCACCATGGACACAACCATGAACCATCACCATGCATGCTTTAAGCAATACAACCCATGCCACAACTCACATGTATAAAACAATATACATAA
Source organism: Hibiscus tridactylites (assembly GCA_958450335.1). Lineage (NCBI taxonomy): Eukaryota > Viridiplantae > Streptophyta > Magnoliopsida > Malvales > Malvaceae > Hibiscus > Hibiscus tridactylites. The sequence goes on along the minus strand of OY288279.1, from coordinate 16,513,234 downwards.
ACATTCATATCACATGGCATACGAGGCATATACATTCACACAATTGAGTTTATCCAAAGGCTTAGATCAAGCTTAGGATTAGGCTACCACCCTAACCCTAACTCTAGGTGGGTCTACCAAGCCCAACCTAGTCCACATACTCGAACCAACTAATTTAAAATCATTCAAGGAAATCAACCACTCACCTAAGCTCCCAAGCACAAGACCAAGCAAGCCACAACCTTCAACTCTCCGGATTCACTTCCGATGCTTCACCGATGCCCAAGCTCGATTCTAATCATCTCAAACACAACCAAGACGTTCGAATCAATAACACATCATCGGAAACAACCCGGATTAACATTAACAAGCATTCAACACCCCAAACAAAGACATAAAACAGAATTTTCGAGTAGCCTTTATAACCCACTGATTTCTTCCAATTCAAGCATCCAAATAACCATCAAACACATCCAAAGCAACCCTCATATATTATACTAACATCAGCCCTCAAAGACCAACCTTAAACAACCCCCAAAACCTCTTTAAAACCCTCCAAAAACCCCCTTTGAAACCCAAATCCGAAAATTGTTCAAAACCCTTTGAAATTCACATATATCATACCATTTGACTTCTATATAACTCATCTAAACATACAAATTCAACACATTTACTTTAACAACATAAAGCTCCCATTTTTATTCAAACTTCCATAAATTCCATTTTCTAAAACCCTCATGAAAATGAAAATAGAAAGTACTTTTAAGGAGGGAAATATGAGGACAACTCAAAAATGTCATTACCTTTCAAAAATCTTCAAAGATGAAGCAAAGAGATGATGGAATAGTAACCATCCATGGTGGGGAGAAGATACCGTGAATTTTGAAAGAGAGAGAGGGGAGGAAGATGAGGGAAAAGTGAAGTTTTATGTGTTTTGTTTTATTTTAAAAGCCAAAAGTCCTTTGTACCCTTAATGAGATGGGGTATTCTCAATAGTATGAAAACCATGGTTTATTGGGGTTTAAATCTTAAAACATGATCAACCCAATTTATAATTGGGTAAACTACACCGGTGGTACCCTAACTATGCCTGTATTCCTACTTTGGTCCCAAAACTATGTTTTTCGGCAAAAGAGTCCCTTCCGTTACATAGTTTTCCTATTTTGGTCCCCCGACGTTAAATAACTAACGGTTTTGCTGATGTGGCATTTTTTAAGGCTGACATGGCATTTTTAAATATTTTTTTAATCATTTCTCTCTCCTCTTATATATTATTTTTATTTAATTTTATTCACCCAATCATATTGTGACACGTGTCACTACACTATTAGCTGAAAAAAAACCCCAAATATCCTCAAAATTGAACATGGTGCTGCTAGGATTCGAACCCAGGACACCAGCGCACCAAGCATGTGCTTGAACCAATTAGGCTAGGCTGAATACTTGTTTCAAATCTACTAACACTTATATTTAAGCTGTACAAATTAACCCAAACAACCTAAAAACATATTTAAGCTGTCAAACTAGGGTTTCTGTGCTTCGTTGATTCTTTAATGGCAATATTCCGAAGTTAACCAGGTATATATAAACTTCTTCACCGCTCGCTTTTCTCTTTTGCAATTTGTTTTCTGCAATCGGTCTCGGCCTGAGTTTTGATCTCTTGAGTCGTGAGATTTTGTTGCAATTCCTGGTTCTAAATCTGGGGAAATACAAAAATTCTGATTGAAACTTTCGGATTCTCTGTTTACTCGTATTATATTTCATTCTCTTTTCATTGGAATGCTTTGATTCCCGAGACAAAAGTTTATGCTGTATTGTTTCGATAGATTCAATTTGATTTTGGTTTCATTTTCCTAATAGAATTGATTTAATGTGAAGAGTTGTGGATATCAGATTTGAATAGCGCATTTAATGACATTGATTAAAAATGGTTATATGAGTTAATTAAGTTAAATTTTGAGTTTGTTTACTCTATTTTCCCATAAATCCCAGATTGAGTTCACTACGCAACTAATGAATAATCCATAGAAGGAGATGAGGAGAGGTTACCATTTCAAAAACTCGATTGCTTTTGTGTTCTTGCTGTTGTTGTTTTGCTGTATCTCGTTGTTGATCGTTTCGATGCTCAGAGTTCTGGACATCGCCACCGGTAATGACATGAACTTGCTCAAGGCCTCTGGTAATGACGACTCGATCGGTACATTTGGGAACATGAACTTGTTTCTAATTTAAAAATATTTTTTTGGGTTAATTTGTACAGCTTAAATATAAATGTTAGTAGATTTGAATTAGGTAACCAGCTTAGCATAGTTGGTTCACACACATGCTTTATGCACTAATGGTCCTGGGTTCGATTCCTAGCATTACCGATTAAGTTTTTAGGTTTTTTTGGGTTAATTTGTACAGCTTAAATATAAGTGTTAGTAGATTTAGATCAAGTATTCAGCCTAGCCTGGTTGGTTCAAGCACATGCTTAGTGTGCTGGTGGTCCTGGGTTCGAATCCCAGCGGCACCAAGTTCAATTTTGAGGATTTTTGGGGGGTTTTTTCACCTAATAGTGTAGTGACACGTGTCACAACATGATTGGGTGAATAAAATTAAATAAAAATAATATATAAGAGGAGAGAGAAATGATTAAAAAAATATTTAAAAATGCCACGTCAGCCTTAAAAAATATTAAAAAATGCCACATCAGCAAAACCGTTAGTTATTTAACGCCAGGGGACCAAAACAGGAAAACTATGTAACGGAAGGGACTCTTTTGCCGAAAAACATAGTTTTGGGACCAAAGTAGGAATACAGGCATAGTTAAGGTACCACCGGTGTAGTTTACCCTTTATAATTTTGAAACAAAACTCGAAACATTATTTGGAGTGTAAAACCGAGCCCAAACTAATATTAAAATATTATTTTTGCCTAACCCCTAAACCCGGGTGTTACAGTTTTCACTAAGTTCTGCCGTTATGCTGCCGAAATTAACGCTTAGTTTGCAAACATGTTTTCTACTTGAGTTTTAAATTATAATGTGCCTTACTAGACTTGGTCTTTCCGCATAGGCCGGTCTAGGTGGTTACAGTTATACAAATAGAAAAATTCGATTAATCCTTAAAAAAATTCAGGTAATGATTTTTTACTTTGCTTATTAAATTTATCATATTACCGTATTTTATATTTTAATAAGCAAAGTAAAAATAATTATTACTTGATAAAATATTATAATTAATCGGTCAATCGATTATCTGATTTAATTGGTAAAATATAAGATCATGAATTGAATAACCTGAATTTAGTAATCAACCAAAATAATTTTTAAGGATTAACTGAACCCGATTTCGGTACAAAATTTTAAAATAAATTATTTCGATTCGGTTATAGTTCACGTTTCTAAGCAAAATTGATTAACCAGTCTGATCTATTATATACAATATTTCTAAATTTTATGCATTACAATATCTTAACGTCTAGTGATTTTGATACCCTTTTGATTTTTTGTAAAAAATGTTTTGGCTCTAGGCAAGATTAATAGGTGTGAACTTTTAATTTTAGACTTTTTAGTTGTTTTTACACTTTTATCGCAACAGAACAATTATTAACTTTACCATGTTATCATATTTGATATTTTAATAAACAAAGTAAAAAAATCATTTCCGAAATCAAATATTTTAGTTAATTGGTTAATCGATTATCTGATTTAATTGGTACAATATAAGATCGAGAATTGAATAATCTAAATTTATCAACCATTTTTGTAGTTTACCCTTAAATTAGACGATATTGTTTTAAATGTTATGTAACTATTTATCGAGAAAATTCATTAAAAGTCCTTCAAAATTTATAAATATTGTAATATTAGTCATATTAAAAACATGTTAAAAAGAATACATTAAAAAATATTTCCAGAAAAGGGACTATATGTGCCGTTTTTAAATAGTACAAGGGCCTGAACTAATATTTATATATTTTGATAATGTTATAAAAATAATTGATCACTAGTATTATACATATATATATATATATATATATAAGTTTTATAGCAACCTAATATTTATGTTTGCATGTAATTGAATTTTTAAAATATAATTTATATATTCAAATTAAAATTGACAAGTAAATTATATCTATTTCTTACAAGAAAAATAAGATTTATATTTTTAAAATATTTCATATATATATATATATATATATATATATATACTATATTTTAAGTTGATATAAGAATATCATAATATTAATGAATTAAAATATAGTATTTTAAAATTTACAATATGATGTATAAAACGGACCATTTAACTTTTCAAAATTATTTTTTATTCAAACAGTTAAATTATAAATCAAACTTTTCAAAATAGTTTTTCACAGCACTTTTCAAAAATATTTTTAAAAGCTTTGTCAAACTCACCTTAAATTAATTAATCTAAAAGTATTTTTCAAAAGTAATTTTAAACTGATCCTATATTTATCTGTCTACAACTTTCACATTTTCTTTGTTTCTTTATTCATTAAAATTCACATCTAATTTTTTTTTTATCATTTTAATAAATTCTATTACCCTTAAATCTTGACTCATTTACCATTCATTATAAATGCAAACATTTCATTTAAGGAAACGTTTTAAAATTAAACCCTATAAATAGCATATACGAAATGAGTTTTCAATCAAACAAAAAAAATAGAGCATTTCAATTTTAGAAGAGAAAAGGAAGATGGCCAAAACACAAGTTGTATCGTTCCTTCTTTTTACCGTACTCATCTTACCTATAGGTATGTATAAGTGACATTATTTTTTATTGTTTTATTTTATTATATATTTATAATCAGAGGAGGAACACAAAGGTAACCTATGTGGGTTATGATCTTTTTTAAGTTGTAAAATTTTATTTTAAACTTCTAAATTTTTAAAAATAATTTGAAGTTGTCCCCTACAAACTCTTTGTTTATGTTCTGTCGCTGTTTAAAATAATGTATGTATTATTTTGTAAAGTTAAAATATGTAATATTGACTGCATTTGAATAATAATACAGATATTATGGGAGTAGTCGGTGATGGAAAATGTTGCAAAAACATCTCCTTGGGGGGTTGTAAGCTGGGAGTAGACGACAAAGGACCTGATGGTAAATGCTTCAAGTATTGTACACCAGAATGCAAATTTGCCCATTGCCAATCTAATCAGTGCCATTGTGCTTGTTGATTTACTTTTAGTGACCCTGCACAATTTTAAATAACTGAGATGATGTTCTATTCTCAATTAGAAATAAAAACAATATGATTATTTCTTTCTTTTTTATTGAATATTTTTAGTTCGTGGTTATTATTTCAGCTTTTCTATATATAGATCATGAATACTCAAATTTAATTTTTAATTTAATAATTTATTATTTCAAAATATTCCAAGAAGGTTACAATTAAAACCTGACTAGTTTGCTCGATGTCTAGATATTTTTTATTTGGAATTCATAATAATACAATATAACGAGTGCAAATAATATTACAATTACGATAAATATTTTTCTTGATGAGCTTTCTTTAAGTGCAATTAAAAGTGGGGTTTAATTTTTAAATTAATTAGACTCTAATATTAAACATAAAAAATCGAGGGTTGATGTTTAATTTTACTAATTTTAAAATTGATGTACAATAAATCCCAAATCTAAATCTCTTCGAAACTAAATATGTCTTACCATCGCAACTACCGTTTATTAATATATTTGTAATTAAAAAAACAAATATCTATAAATCTGGAATGATACACTTATACAGGCTAATTCTAATACAGAAACAAAGCATCTACGAGTACAATCAGGGGCGAAACTATAAATTTACAAAAGGTGACCAAAGTTAAATTAAAAAAGCTAAAAATTTATAAAGGGGACAAAATGAAATTAAAAATTTTAAGGGGGTCATATTAAGATTTTACAAACTATGAAAGGATTGAAGAGGTAATTTTACCCTTTTCTAAAAATATCTATCTTATTCCTAATGAAAAAAAAGTTGGCGAGGACCAAACCCCTATGTTCCGCCCCTGAGTACAATACCATCTACATTACTTATTACTCACATGTTTTGTATACCAGTCATATCCTAAATATGTCAAAATAAATATAACAAAAAATACATATACGGCCATTCATCAATCTCCTAGTGATACTTAACTTTCTAAAATTACAAGTAGCCCTCCTTTAACATTTTAAAAAATAACATGATCAAAAGATACTAACTTAACAGAAGGTGCTGATTTGATAGAATGACATATTAATAAAAATAATAATTATATAAAAGAAGGGGACAAATAAACTACAAAACCTTTCTCTACCTCCGAACTCATTCTTAAACCGTTATTATGGGCAGTTGTACATGAGAATTATAGAGTATAATTGATCCTACTAAAATTTTCTAAACCCATTACAAAATATGAAAAGTTAAAATTTATCATAAGAAATATTAAAAATTCTACTCGATTTGGTGGGATATAAGCAGGGCCGGTCCTGATTATTTTTTGGCTCGGGGCGAAATTAAAAAAATGGGCCCCTAATTTAATTTTTTTTAAATGTAATATAAAATTTTTATTTATTAAATTAAACAAATAATAATTTGTTACGATCTTAAAAACATCAAAAATATATTTAAGCATACAAATACTTATAATAGTAGCACTTGTGAAATGGGAAGATTCTCAATCGAAATATTTATATACTAAATCCGCAACACTGAGGTGATTATACTTTAAAACAATAGCACATGTAAACATATAAAAAAGATAATAAGCATTTGAATCACATCTTAAAAAACTACCAAATATTAAAAGATTCAAGCTTATTAAACAAAAATAAAAGAACAATCTTAACTATAATTTAGAAATATATAAAAATAAGAAAAAAATAGAAACATAATCTTACCAAAAACTTTAAGAACAAGTTTCAATAGGATTCAAGCACCACGATTGATGATAAGCAATTGTAATTTCGTGTTTGTGAGAAATATGAGAAATTGAAAAGCGAATAATAATCTTTAGATGAATTGCAAAATATAGAAGAGAAGAAAAGAAATGTAGGATTATTATACTTGAATTTTTTCCACCCAATGATTATTAAAGAGAAAAAAATGTCGTTATAAAAATTCTCTATTGATATGGAAAATCTGAAAATATGGTAAATTAATGGTGGTGGGAATTTGGAAAGAGGGTAGTTTAACAATTTAGTTAGATTTTAATTTAAATTTTTGGAAAAATATATTTAATGAGTGTTTCGTGAGAATTAGAAACATTATTACCATTAATATAAAAATCTAAAATGTCAATTAACAGGTTAATAAATTTATGGGCCCATCAATTTTACTTATACAATTTATTTTTAATTTATTATAATAAATAAGAGATATATTATATTAAAAAAATTTAAAACTTATGGGCCCTGGGCGGGTGCCCCTTCTGCCCCGGACCAGGGCCGACCCTGGATATAAGATCAACAACACTTTGGTACGAGAGTTTTTCGCACCCCACATTCTACTATATAAAAATATTGGATCCGCCAATTACCGTTACCTCAATCTCCTTCCACCTTAAAATCACTATATAACTATCGACCCACCAAATAAAGCGTTTCTAACCTCCATATCAGCCCTATTGTATTAAAAAATTATATAAAAATCTTTCTATGCCATTTTAATTAAATAATAATATAGTGTTGATTTTGAAGTTGGACGATTTTTTTTCTTCAATTGTCTAATTCTACTCTATTTTTTTAATATTAATTCTACTCTATTTTAATTGAACTTAAATAAGGGATGTATTATATTGTTTAATTCTTTACCAGTGAAGTTTAGTGATACACCTTAATAAGAAATGGTTATTTTTAGCAATTCCTATTTATTTAGTCGTATTTAATATTTTTTAAATATTAGTAACAAACATTTCTTATATTAATTTTTTAATTTACATATATTTTATAGATCCTGAATTCAACCCGAAATGGATCTCTTTTGTTTCTCCGGAGAAATAGATTTTTTTCGGCACCGGCATCGATTTGAGCTGCGATAAGTTGAGAACTGAAAATTTGATGTTTCCAACGAATTTAATTTTAAACTCCTATAAAAATTTTTATTCTCCTGCGAATTCTTAATGCTTTGGGAACCATTAATTTTAAACTCGTATAAAAAAATTTCCTAACATAAAATCATACACCCGTCCTTCCTGTGAGTGTTCCAAGTCAGTTGTCGTGTTGCTGTTCAGTTTAGTACCCCAGCCATAATAAAAAGCCTTGTCTTGTAAAAACACGGCCAAATAGCCAACTTTCGACTTGCAAAATTACTTATTTGAACCAAATGAAAAACTTAAAATTTTCAAAAATTGCAATAAAAGAGCTCATATGAAAAAATGACATATTATCATTAGACATTCGGTCTTTCATTGGATAAAACAAATTAAAAATTACGCTTTTTCCCCAAACAACATAGTCTCCTTATTTGATAAATTATAGTTTTCTTTCTTATGTTCAATAGTTGAGATAAGAGAATCGAAGAGAGGGGTTGTTTATTTTGATTTATTTATTTATTTGATATATAATTTAATCCGAATCTATTAAGAATTACTTAAACGTACTAATTTAATGCCAACATTTATTTCACAACGTTTTATTTGTTTTAAATGTTATGATGTTATATTGCTTTACTTTAGGGGTAAACTACATAAATAGTCACCAAACTTTTAAGGTAAATTTATTTTGGTCACCGTACTTTAAAAATATTCGATGAGGTCACCCAACTTTTAGTTCGAATTCGATATGGTCCCTCCCGTTAGAAGTTGATGTTTGTTTTCGTTTTTCTTTATAAAAAACAGGTAAACTACACCAACCACCACTCAACTTTCTTCTCACACCTATTTTGGTCACTAAAGTTTAACAATTTTCAATTTAATAACTTAACCTTCAAATTGTTCATATTTTGGCCACTCTTAAATGACATGGTTATACAAATAGAAAAATTCGATTAATCCTTAAAAAAATTCGGGTAATGATTTTTTACTTTGCTTATTAAATTTATCATATTACCGTATTTTATATTTTAATAAGCAAAGTAAAAATAATTATTACTTGATCAAATATTATAATTAATCGGTCAAACGATTATCTGATTTAATTGATACAATATAAGATCAAGAATTGAATAACCTGAATTTAGTAATCAACCAAAATAATTTTTAAGGACTAACCGAACCCGATTTCGGTACAAAATTTTAAAATAAATTATTTCGATTCAGTTACAGTTCACGTTTCTAAGCAAAATTGATTAACCGGTCTGATCTATTATATACAATATTTCTAAATTTTATGCATTACAATATCTTAACGTCTAGTGATTTTGATACACTTTTGATTTTTTGTAAAAAATGTTTTGGCTCTAGGCAAGATTAATATGTGTGAACTTTTAATTTTAGACTTTTTAGTTGTTTTTACACTTTTATCGCAACAGAACAATTATTAACTTTACCATGTTATCATATTCGATATTTTAATAAACAAAGTAAAAAAATCATTTCTGAAATCAAATATTTGGGTTAATTGGTTAATCGATTATCTGATTTAATTGGTAAAATATAAGATCGAGAATTGAATAATCTAAATTTATCAATTTTTCTATTTGTAAAAAAAACTATTTTTGTAGTTTACCCTTAAATTAGACGATAATGTTTTAAATGTTATGTAACTATTTATCGAGAAAATTCATTAAAAGTCCTTCAAAATTTATAAATATTGTAATATTAGTCATATTAAAAACATGTTAAAAAGAATAAATTAAAAAATATTTCCAGAAAAGGGACTATATGTGTCGTTTTTAAATAGTACAAGGGCCTGAACTAATATTTATATATTTTGATAATGTTATAAAAATAATTGATCACTAGTATTATACATATATTTTTTTGCTCAAAATGTATGATTGATTTTATTACGAATGAATCATACATGGCAACATTACCAGTGGCCTCGTTAAAAACCTCCCTAATCCTAAATGGAGGAAAAGAGTACCCCGGTAATGCGAAAATGACCTTACAACCAATCACCCAAGTATCCGAACCCACGATGGACGATCAACCCCACTCTTAGCTAACGCATCCGCCATACAATTTGCCTCACGAAAAACATGATGAAAACAAACATCCATCAGAGTACGACATGCTTCATCAATCCTAGAAAACCATTGTGCTAGACGCCACGGTCGTTTCTCCCGTTATAACACCCATGCTATAGCAATCGTAGAATCGGATTCTATCACAATCGCTTGCGACTCGCGCCATGTCGATCCACACAACAACTCTAAAGCAGCACAAATCGCTTGTAACTCCGCTTCATTCGTGTCCACCACCCCAATCGGTCCTGAAAACAACGCTAGGACCCGCCCACAAGCATCTCTCAACACCCCACCACATCCTGCCTTACCCGGTTTCCCCCGCGATGAGCCATCAACATTAAATTTCAGCACCCCCAACAACGGTTTTTCCCACACCACATTCACCCGACTATCACTCGGATTATGTCTAATTTCGCAAAGCCAAGGGCATTCCCACCGCATATGTTCCGCAATGAAGTCGGCAGTCCCGTTTCGAGCCCAATACATCGATCGAATTTTAATAAGAAACAACAACTCACTCACCGTCACTCGTTGTTCACGAAATATCACTCCATTTCGACCCAACCACATCAACCATAAAACCGCCGCACACCCCGTTAACCACCATTCCCGCACCAACCCGTGGAAAAAGCTATCGAATAACATCCGCATAAACTCCAACAATGTCCGCGGCCTTACTATATCCACTCTCCACCATTGAAAAAATAATATCCATATCTCCCACATATTTGCGCATTCAAACAGGATATGATTCAACGTTTCCACCGCCTCCCGACACCAACAACATCTCCCTCTAGCTGCGTCAATCACAATACCCCAAAGCTGTAAATGGTCCATCGTTGTCAACCTTCCCAACAATACAAACCAAACAAAATACTGAATTTTCGGTGGCACTTGCAATCTCCAAATAGCATTCAATTCGGACATAGATTCCAACCCAAATGACACCATCAAGCCATACAATGAACTCACCGTGAAAACCCCCATTCGGTCCGGCTTCCACACAAGACGATCCGGCTCATTCACCATGAGTTTCCAGCCCCGCATGTACGCCTTTAGTTCGTGCAATTGCCTCAATTCAAATGTCCGCAAAGGTCGCCTAAACATCGCCTCCCACTCCTCGTGTTCAAGCTTGCCAAGTCGCGCGTAATCACATACCAATGCCTCCGTACACGAGGCAATCCGAAACAGTCTTGTATATACAAGTTGAAGAGGTTCCTCCATACACCAACAATCCCGCCAAAACAAAACTTTAGAACCATCCCCCACTTGCCACATGAAATCCAAAAAACACATGAACCTTTGCACCGTTTCATCACGCTGCACATCAACCAAACTACGCCACACTAACGACATATGCCTTCTCCCTCCCTCATTCGGACACCATAAGAAAGTGTTGCGTCCATATTTCGCCTCTATAATTGAATGCCAAAGAGATGTCTCACTCATCGTGTATTTCCAGCTCCATTTCGCAAGGAGAGCTAAATTACGCGCACGCAAATTCACTACACCCAAACCTCCACAATTCTTCGGACGACATGCCACCTCCCAACTCACTCTACTCATATGCAATTTATCCTCCGATCCCCCTATAGGAACCGATGTCTAATCCTATCTAATTTCAGAAGCACACCACGCGGCACTACGAATACGCCCATATAATATAAAGGCAAAGCAGACAAAACCGAATTTACCAGTATAAGTCTCCCATCAAACGATAAGGATCTGCGCTTCAAACCCGACAACTTCTTGCGAAACCGATGTATCATTGGTTCCCAAATCTGCATACCTCGCGGATTAACTCCTAATGGTAAACCCAAATACACAATCAGAAGCACCCCACATTGACAGCCAAACACCCGCGCAATGTCGTTCACCATAGCATTCTCAATCCGAATTCCATAAATACTCGACTTTTCATAATTTATTTGTAACCCCGTCGTATATTCAAAGCATGTCAGGACTCTTTTTAAGTTCACCGCATATTGCATATTCGCCTTAAAAAATAATACTGTGTCATCCGCAAACTGAAGATGTGTCATGACAAACCCATCGGCAACCTGCACCCCCTCAAGCTTCCCAAATCTAGCCGCATTACAAATATATTGATGTAGAATTTCGGCAACCATGACAAACAACAAAGGCGATAACGGATCACCTTGTCTAAGTCCACGCTTCATAGAAAACTCCCTTGTCGGACAACCATTCACTAAAATTGCCATCTTCACCGTACTCACACAAGTCCAAATCCACCGTCGCCAAATCAAACCAAATCTCATACGATTCAAAACCTGATCCAAGCACTCCCATTTAATACAATCGTATGCCTTTGCGAAATCTAGCTTGAGTATAATACCTCCCTCACTGTATCGACTCTTTTGTAGCGAATGAATCGTCTCATTTGTGAGCATAATTCCATCCAAAATTTGTCTACCTTGGACAAAACCTGACTGAACATCGTTTATCAACATTGGTAGCACTGTTCGCAACCTTTTCGCTAGACATTTCGCAAGTATCTTATAAAGGGAATTCATAAGACATATAGGTCGAAAGTCGCCTACCCCTTGCGGAATATCTTTCTTTGGAAGAAGCACAACAAACGTAGCATTAACCCCACTTGGTAACTGACTAGAAGTGCAAAACTTCTGCACAAAGTCCATCACGTCCGCTCGAAGGAACTCCCATCCCTTCTTATAAAACGCGAACGTAAAACCATCCGGACCTGGAGCCTTCGACCCTTCACAACCCCAAATTGCTGCCTTCACCTTCTCCTCCGTGATCACCAATTCTAATTTTTCCGCATGCTCCTTAGATATACGATGAAAATCAACCACCGCATGCATCGAATCCGACGTCGCTTGTCTAGCAAAGTGCTTTCGGAATGCTTTGAAAATAAATTCCTTTAGACGATCTTGCTCTTGCACCCACTCACCCTCAATACGCAGACCATAAATTCCATTTCGCAATGCTTGCAACTTGGCAACCTTGTGAAAAAAACTCGTGTTCCGATCTCCCTCCTTAAGCCACTTTACACGCGATTTTTGTCGCCAAATTGACTCGCGTAACTTAGAACACCGCCAAAGCTCAGCCGTTAACCGACCCCTTTCCACCAAAACCTCATTTGATACGTCCTCCTCTCCCATCCTCCGATCAATGGTTTCAATTACTTTTGTCACGTGTTCAATTTTTCCATCCACATCTCCAAAGTTTGACTAATTCCACCCTCTCAAAAAATTCTTTATCCCTCGCAATTTTTCCACAAAATTCCCTTTCTTATCAACCATAAACAACCTGCACCATTCCTCCTTCATCTCAAGTATCGAGCCTCTCTTACATAACCACACATTAGTGAAACGAAATGGTCGCAGTCCACCATCCAACGCTTCTGTTAAGAACAACAATTGGGTGTGATCGGACAACCTCTTTGGCAAGGAAAGAACACGCAAGTTGGCAAATTCCTCCAACCATTCTGAAGACACCAAAATCATATCTATGCGACTACACCTCCAACCCGGGCCAAACCAAGTAAATGGTTTTCCTTGTAACGGCAAATCAAACAAACCATTGCTCTCCACAAATTCATTAAACTCCACCATACCCCGAGAAAACCTCAAACAATTCCTCCTCTCCCTCGAGTGCAACACCATGTTAAAATCTCTGCAAATGCACCAAGGTAACTCACGTGTCCTAAATACCTCACTGATCTCATGCCAAAATATACATTGTTCCTCCAGCACACATGAAACGTACACCCCCACCATAACACATTTCCAATTTTCCGTAACCCAACAACCCTCAACCAAAATAAAACGTGCCCCCACCATTGAATTAGTCATCCGAAACTTCAATTTTTCCCAAACCAAAAGAATCCCACCCGATTTCCCCAATGAAGGCACATATATAAACTCAAATTCATCCGAAAACCACAAACTACTCACTAACGTACCTTTAATTTCCTCCAATTTTGTTTCTTGAAACATCGCCATCTCACATCGATGTTGCCGTACGAGGTATTGAATTCCTCTTCGTATGCTTGTCGAACCCATACCACGCACATTCCACGAAAACATCCTCATATCGCGCTGCTATTGATTCGGCTCTCGCGCTTCTATCAGTCGCGCGATGTCACTAACAATTTCCTCCTCCTTTCCCACTGTTTCTGCCCCAATAAACCTTCCCAATTCCAACGTCTCCCTTGCCTCACGAAGAATGGATCCTTTGCGCGTCTCAAAATCAGTATCCGATAAAGACTCGTTGACAATTTCGTGATGTGCCTTTGTGTTCTTCCGTGGTCTCCCTCGGCCTCGCTTCGTGGGTTTCAACACAGCTTCCTGTCGTTTCTCAAGAGACAGAAAACTCAAGTTTATTTCTGATATTTTACAAACTCCTTTTTTTTCTCCATTTGTTTCGACCACATCTGCTATTCTAGCCATTGGAAGCTCGGACCTTGGCCCATTAATATCCGTTACCTTTGATTGCTTTACCATGCACCTACTCGTGTGTTTATCCCTCAAATCCTTCCCCCAATAGTCCTTTTCCGGCGCCAATGTTTCCACAAAGGACTCGGACCCTCCCACATTTTCCAACGACCTCGACACCATCCCCACTTCTTCGTCCGCCATCTATTCTTTCCCCCTCGATGTCACCTCGATCACTCGCAAATCCACCCTTTGATTGTCCTCCCACATATAATTCAGCTCCATACTAGGTATCTCCGAATTAAATGTATCCGGAACCACCGTATCTTGTTGTTTGTCGAGCATCTCGTTATTTTTACTACTGTCTTGTTGTATGTCGAGTATCTCGTTCTTTTTACTACTATCCGTATCGCCCATTGTCTTCTCACTACAAGTATCATCCATCCTCTCGTCATCATCAACAGTATTCTCCGTGTTCACACCACAACAACATTCGCACTTCGACCCAAGAGCCTCCTCCATTTCGACTGCCCGAATCCTAAAAAGGTGTTCCCCTACACGAATATCCAACATTTCATCAATCATCAAAACCCAATCTGTTGCAATCTGAAAGCAACATCTTTCGAAAGTCGACGGTGCCAATGTCTCTGTATCTATTTGCACCAGTTCACCCTATAACTATGCAATATTCGCAAACGTTTTCTCTGACCAAGCATGTATCGGTAAGCCACTGACCGATAACCAAAGATGTCGATTCAACATTCCAAATGACGGCTCCCATATCATCACATTTTCCAACCATGTCTCGAAGCAATTCTCCTCCAACAATCGTTGACGAGTTTCTATGTCTTCAAACAACAATATGACTGTTGAACCCGCTGCTCGCATTACCGAGAAACCCTCCAACTTTGCTCTCTTAAATTCAAGAGCCAAATCCCTAATTTTGATGTTTAGTTTACAAAACCCCAATGCACACTTCTGGAGAATTTCCAATTTATCCACGTCTACTTCCCCTTCCACAATTCGTACAGCCTGTTCCCTACTTTCCTCTGCATCCTTTTTATCGACAACCCTATCTCTGCCTTCCGCTGTACTATGATTCTTTTCTGATCGCTGCACCCTCCCCTCCGATTGTTGCATTGCATTCAATTCTCTTTCTCCAAAATTGTTCCCGAGGATCTCGCCGTGCAAAACCCACTCGTATTCGAAAGCCATAGAGGCGAAATCCATCGAAACGCTCAATTACCCTAAGATCATCTTCCTTTGATTTCATCCTCACAAAACCAAATCGAGTACCATCCAATGCTGTTTTCCTAGGGATAAATACATCCATGACTACCCCATGGCGATCGAACACTTGCCAAACCCCTTTCCAATGCAATTGTAACGGTAAATTGGAGATGAATAAGGACCAACACCGATGCTCCTGTGAAGTTTCGCCTTGCCTTTCGCCTTGCGTCATTTTTTCAGTAAATTATATCTATTTCTTACAAGAAAAATAAGATTTATATTTTTAAAATATTTCATATATATATACATACTATATTTTAAGTTGATATAAGAATATTATAATGTTAATGAATTAAAATATAATATTTTAAAATTTACAATATGATGTATACAACGAACCAATTAACTTTTCAAAATTATTTTTTATTCAAACAGTTAAATTATAAATCAAACTTTTCAAAATAGTTTTTCACATTACTTTTCAAAAATATTTTTAAAAGCTTTGTCAAACTCACCTTAAATTAATTAATCTAAAAGTATTTTTCAAAAGTAATTTTAAACTGACCCTATATTTATCTATCTACAACTTTCACATTTTCTTTGTTTCTTTATTCATTAAAATTCACATCTAATATTTTTTTTATCATTTTAATAAATTCTATTACCCTTAAATCTTGACTCATTTACCATTCATTATAAATTGAAACATTTCATTTAAGGAAACGTTTTAAAATTAAACCCTATAAATAGCATATACGAAATGAGTTTTCAATCAAACAAAAAAATAGAGCATTTCAATATTAGAAGAGAAAAGAAAGACTTCAATTTTGAGGATTCAAAAAATATTCTATCTGCTCTTTGGTAGCACGCTTTGTCTATCTACTCTTTGGTAGCACGCTTGTTCTTTTCTGTTTGTTCTGTTTATTCCTTGTTTTGTTCGTCGATGGCGTCGGTAGTCAGTGATCTGGAAAGGTTGGCTATCCGGTCTGAGGAGGATGAGAGTCTGGAGATAGAGAGTTCAGATCCAGATCTGTTAGTTTCATATGAGTTTTGTTTTGTGGGGGCTTTCCTAACTTCTAGTGTGATCCACTTTGTGTCGATGCGTTCTACACTGGCCAACGTATGGCATCCGGTGGGAGGGATTTCGATATCTGATTTGGGGAGTGGCAGGTTCTTTTTTCGGCTGTTTCTTGCGGCAGATGCTGACCGAATAGAGAACGGCGGTCCATGGAACTTCAATAACCACGCTTTGGTTCTTCACAGATTGGCGGAGGGTGAGGACCCTCATTTGGTCCCATTAACTCATCTTTCTTTTTGGGTTCTGGTCCACAATGTTCCACACGGTTTTATTTCGGAGAAGGTGGCCCGATCGTTGGGGAATTTCTTAGGGTCCTTTTTAGAGTATGACGCCTTAGCCACTGCTCTTGGGTATAAGGGCATAATCAGACTCCGGGCCAGAATAGATATCCGGCATCCTCTGAAGAGAAGGAAGAAAATTCGGTTGGTCAATGGCCATGATCACTATGTTAGATTTGAGTACGAACGGCTCACGCTGTTTTGCTTCATATGCGGTCTCATGGGCCACGGGGAGAGCTTCTGTCCTTTAAGGGCTACAACGGATCCGTCGAAGTTAGTGATGGCGTGGGATGCATCTCTCAGGGCTCCATCCCGGCGGTGTAGCCAACCGGAAAGTATCTGGCTTAGGGAAGCTGATCAGGTTGATTCAATGCCGAGATTATCGCCTGGCCAAAACAAACATGGGAGGTCAGGGTTATCGGACGTTACAAATCTGGCAGTATCGGGAATTACCGGCAATCGCGGGAAGTTAAAAGGGAGTGAATTTGGCCTTAATGTTCGCTACAACAAGGGTGGCTTAGTTACGGGGCCGTTTTTTAATCAAAGTGGTCTGGGCCAATCCAGTGCAATGGATGTGGCTATGTCCACCGAGGAAGAGAATTGCCCAATTGAACAACCTGATGGGCTTAAGCGGGCCCGTGTCTATCCACAAGCATCTGTAGTTTCTGGTGTTATTGATTCTACCGTTGCTATGCCTTTGTCATCGGCCGACCTGGCAGCTCAGTTCCGCCGTCCACAATGAAACTTTTAAGTTGGAACATCCGGGGCTTAGGTAAGTCACGGACGGTAGGGCGTCTCCGACAGAAGTTAAGAGAGGAACGTCCATCTTTAATTTTTCTTATTGAGACTAAGGTGAATGAAGCTAAAATGGCAGGTATTCGTCGGAAATTTGGTTACCCGAATGGGTTTGATGTTGGTGCTTCTGGCCGCAGTGGTGGCCTTTCGTTTGGTTGGCAAGATAATTGTGTTGTTACTTTACGATCATTTTCTCCAAGACATATTGACGTTATTGTGGTTGACGATTCTGAAGGTAACCAATGGAGATGTACAGGGTTTTATGGTGCCCCTGAAGAACAACGTAGAGAGGAGTCCTGGAATTTGTTGAGAGCTTTAAACGACACGCTTGAGATTCCGTGGTTGGTAATCGGGGATTTCAATGAAATTGTCTTGGCGTCTGAGAAGCAGGGGGCAGTATTCGTAATCCAAGACAGATGGATAGATTTCGTGAGGCTCTAGTGGACTGTTCTTTGTCTGACTTGGGCTTTGTTGGGCCCTGGTTCACGTGGGAGAAGGGAAGACTGTCTTCAAATAACTTGCGTGAACGGCTTGATCGTGGGGTGGCATCTGACTTGTGGT
This sequence comes from Hibiscus tridactylites, assembly GCA_958450335.1. Taxonomy (NCBI): domain Eukaryota; kingdom Viridiplantae; phylum Streptophyta; class Magnoliopsida; order Malvales; family Malvaceae; genus Hibiscus; species Hibiscus tridactylites. The sequence continues at coordinate 16,494,772 of OY288279.1, read as the reverse complement.
GGGATTTATTCCCTAATTTTCAATTGAATCACTTGACCCATTCATTTTCGGACCATTGTCCGCTTCTCTTGTCGACGGGTCAGAGTGAAGCTAATCCCACTCGAGTTTGTCATTTTCGTTTTGAAGCGGTGTGGCTACTTGAAGACTCGTGCGAGGCTGAAGTCAAGAGGCTTTGGGAGTCATCTTCGGGGGAGTTTTTAGAACGCCTTAAACAAGTTTGCTTGGGGTTAAACAGTTGGTTCAAAAGATTAAAGAAGGATAGAGGTCTCACGGTGGCAGATTTGAAGGCCAAGTTGGAAAATCTCAATGAATTAAACCCTTCAGATGAAGTTCTTGGTGAAATTCTGGATGTGAAAGTGGCCATGAACCTTGAGTTAGATAAGGAAGAAATGTACTGGGAGCAACGGGCTAGATCGAACTGGTTAAAACACGGGGATCGGAATACTACTTTTTTCCATAGAAGTGCATCCCAGCGTAAGAGGAGGAATGTGATTAGGTCCCTGGAAAACGACAGTGGGGTCCTTTGTGTGGATGAACGAGAGATTGGGAAGGTGGCACGAGACTATTTCCTTGAGCTTTTTGAATCGAAAGGAGTGGCTGACTGTAGCAGCATCCTTAACGGAGTGCCGCGCTGTATCTCGGATGAGTTGAACAACATGCTCTCTCGTCCCTTCATAGCTAGAGAATTTTGGGAAGCTTTGAAATCGATGTGCCCTCTGAAGGCTGCTGGGGAAGACGGGTTAGGTGCCTTATTTTACCAAAAATTCTGGCACATTTTTGGTGAGGAGGTGGTCAAATTCGGAATTTCTGTGCTTTAGGGTGAGGTTCCCATGTCCTCTATTAATCAAACCCGTATCGTTCTTATACCAAAGAAGGATAATCCTACAGGTATGGCTCACTTTCGCCCAATTAGTTTATGCAATGTGTTGTATAAAATTTTTTCTAAGGTGCTAGTGAACCGTTTCCATGCTGTGTTACATTTGTGTATTGACGAGGCCCAGAGTGCCTTTGTCCTGGGCCGTCTTATTACAGATAATGTGTTGGCAGCTTTTGAAATTATCCATTCCATGAGGGCCAAGCGTTCTGGTAAAAAAAGATTCTTTGCTTTAAAATTGGATATGTCTAAAGCATACGATCGGGTGGAGTGGCCTTTTTTAGAAGCAATGATGTTGAAGATGGGTTTCTCTTCGAGTTGGGTTTCCATAATTATGAATTGTATTTCCTCTGTCACGTACTCGGTGGTTCTTAATGGTAAGGTTGGGGAGTTGTTTGCACCTTCTCGTGGGCTTCGTCAGGGTGACCCATTAAGCCCTTATCTTTTTTTATTGTGTAGCGAGGGTTTATCCTCCTTACTGCGCCAAGATGATGTGGATATTGGAATCCGTATTAACCGTTCAGGCCATTGTGTGTCGCACCTCCTTTTTGCTGATGACAGCTTGATTTTCGGGGAGGCTTCCTCTTGGTGTGCATCAAAACTCTGGCAGATATTGAGATCGTATGAGGGTTGCTCGGGCCAAGTTGTGAATTTTGAAAAGTCAGGGATTTTCTTTAGTTCTAATTGTATTGAAGAAAATAAAGGTGATGTTAGGAGGATTCTAGGCATTTCTAGTGCTTTATGTCCGGAGAAATACTTAGGGCTACCTATGCTGGTGGGAAGGAATAAGAAAAAGGCTTTCATGTCCCTTCGAGATCGTTTAGTGGCTTGTATTTCGGCGTGGAGTCCTCGTTCTTTATCACAAGGAGGCAAGGTAGTCTTTATTAAATCCATATTACAAGCAATCCCTACCTACACGATGAGCTGTTTCCTACTTCCCAAGACTTTCTGTTCAGATTTGGAGAGTATAATGCCTCGCTTTTGGTGGCAAAATGCTAAAGAGAAGAGGGGGATCCATTGGTGCCTCTGGGCTGAGTTATGTAGGCTAAGGGAAGAATGTGGTTTGGGCTTCAGGGACATGGCCAAATTCAACATTGCCTTGTTGGCAAAACAGGGTTGGAGATTAATTCAGAATCCGACGTCTTTAGTGGGCCGTTTGTTTCGGGCCAAATATTTTCCAACCACGGATTTTCTACATTCAAGTTTGGGTCCTACGCCGTCCCTAGCATGGAAGAGTATCTGGAGCGCGAGGGGGCTTTTGGAAATGGGTCTGGGCTTCAGGGTTGGTAACAGGCGGTCCATTTCTATATGGAACGATTTTTGGCAACCGGGGCCTGGTCCTAAGAAGGTCCAGTCTACGCCTATTACTAGTCTTGTGAAGGTATCCGATCTTATGGATAATTCAGGAAGCTCTTGGAATTCTAGCCTAATTAACGAGGTTTTTAATCCTACCGAGGCTGAGGAAATACTTAGCATTCCCCTTTCTTTATTCAGTACCCAAGATCGACTTATTTGGACAGGGGAGCATTCGGGGGTCTACTCCGTAAGAAGTGGGTACAAACTTCTCCTGCCAGCGGTTATTACCCCTAATCCAGAATGTGAGTTATTCAAACTAATTTGGCAGGTTAATTGCCCGCCAAAGATGAATGTCCAGTGTTGGAAGTTCATAAGGAACTTCGTGCCTACGAAATGTAACTTGTGTGTGAGGCGTGTGATTACAGACCCTACGTGTGCTAGGTGTTTACACGAACCAGAGGATGTGGCTCATGTGCTGCGTAATTGTCCGTTTGCAGATCAAGTTTGGAGTAATTTGGGCATACAATGTCCTAAAGTTACACATAATGTTTCATTTACAGCATGGCTACTAGATCTACTTAAGCAGAGTGGAAGCAATAAATCAACAGATATTTTAGTGGCCCTTTGGGCTTTATGGACGGCAAGAAATAAATTTGTTTTTGAGGGGGCTTCCACTAGGCCCATAGACATAGTTACCTCCATCAAGGGCTACGTCGTGGATATTAGCTTGGTGTCGAACCGGTCTGGCTTCAACCATCTGCCGACAACTGTACGGTGGACCGCTCCAGCTCCCCCTTGTGTCAAAGTGAATATTGATGCAGGTTAAAACAAAACGACAAAATTAGCAACAGTAGGGGCAGTTATCAGGAATACCGAAGGTTATATTTTGGGAGCTTGCAGCACGAGAGCTTACCGGGTTTCGTCTTCTTTCGCTGCAGAAGCTCAGGCAGTCATCCAGGGGCTCCGTCTTGCCCTAGATCTGGGTTTTGAACAGATCGTGGTTGAAGGTGATTCACGATCAATCATCTCAAAATTGGTCGCTGCGTCACCAGACTCATCGGAGGTAGCGGCTCTGATTATGGAAGCGAAGGGTCTCTCAACCAATTTTCGACGGTGCGATTTTGCCTTTGTCCTCCGATCGGGAAACTCTGTGGCGCATGCATTGTCGAAATACCGTCTGTCGGTGGATTTCGACCACTACTGGGTCGACGAAGTGCCTCACCAGATCGATCTTGCAGCGGCGGCGGACAGAAGATGGCTCGATCCGCCTTAACAGCTCCAGTAGCGTTTAGCTTAAGGTCTTGTTCTTTCGACTGTACGACACTCGAACGGACCTTATTTTCTCACCTCCTCCTCTCAACTGTCTCTATCTTGAAGTTTCCTTCAATGGCCTAGGAGGTGCTCTGCCGGCTCTTCTCTTTGTTTTTCTTTTGTGTGGCTTGTATTCACCGTCTTTTGACGGTTGATTTTCTTTATTCATTTTTTTGGTCCAGTTGGGCCTGGGTTTGTTTGGGCGAGCAAAGCCCGCGTGTTTGTATGCTTCCCACCTCTTCTATATTAATAAAGCCGATGTTTTAAGTCAAAAAAAAAGAGAAAAGAAAGATGGCCAAAACACAAGTTGTATCGTTCCTTCTTTTTACCGTACTCTTCTTATCTATAGGTATGTATAAGTGACATTATTTTTTATTGTTTTATTTTATTATATATTTATAATCAGAGGAGGAACACAAAGGTAACCTATGTGGGTTATGATCTTTTTTAAGTTGTAAAATTTTTTTAAACTTCTAAATTTTTAAAAATAATTTGAAGTTGTCCCCTACAAACTCTTTGTTTAAGTTCTGTCGCTGTTTAAAATAATGTATGTATTATTTTGTAAAGGTAAAATATGTAATATTGACTGCATTTGAATAATAATACAGATATTATGGAAGTATTCGGTGATGGAAAATGTTGCAAAAACATCTCCTTGGGGGGTTGTAAGCTGGGAGTAGACGACGAAGGACCTGATGGTAAATGCTTCAAGTATTGTACACCAGAATGCAAATTTGCCCATTGCCAATCTAATCAGTGCCATTGTGCTTGTTGATTTACTTTTAGTGACCCTGCACAATTTTAAATAACTGAGATGATGTTCTATTCTCAATTAGAAATAAAAACAATATGATTATTTCTTTCTTTTTTATTGAATTTTATTAGTTCGTGGTTATTATTTCATCTTTTCTATATATAGATCATGAATACTCAAATTTAATTTTTAATTTAATAATTTATTATTTCAAAATATTCCAAGAAGGTTACAATTAAAACCTGACTAGTTTGCCCGATATCTAGATATTTTTTATTTGGAATTCATAATAATACAATACAACGAGTGCAAATAATATTACAATTACGGTAAATATTTTTCTTGATGAGCTTTCTTTAAGTGCAATTAAAAGTGGGGTTTAATTTTTAAATGAATTAGACTGTAATATTAAACATAAAAAATCGAGGGTTGATGTTTAATTTTACTAATTTTAAAATTGATGTACAATAAATCCCAAATCTAAATCTCTTCGAAACTAAATATGTCTTACCATCGCAACTGTCGTTTATTAATATATTTGTAATTAAAAAACAAATATCTATAAATCTGGAATGATACACTGATACAGGCTAATTCTAATACAGAAACATAGTATCTACGAGTACAATCAGGGGCGAAACTATAAGTTTACAAAAGGTGACCAAAGTTAAATTAAAAAAGCTAAAAATTTATAAAGGGGACAAAATGAAATTAAAAATTTTGAGGGGGTCATATTAAGATTTTACAAACTATGAAAGGATTGAAGAGGTAATTTTACCCTTTTCTAAAATATCTATCTTATTCCTAATGAAAAAAAAGTTGGCGAGGACCAAACCCCTATGTTCCGCCCCTGAGTACAATACCATCTACATTACTTATTACACACATGTTTTGTATACCAGTCATATCTTAAATATGTCTAAATAAATGTAAGAAAAAATACGTATACGACCATTCATCAATCTCCGAGTGATACTTAACTTTCTAAAATTACAAGTAGACCTCCTTTAATATTCTTAAAAATAACATGATCAAAAGATACTAACTTAACAGAAGGTGCTGATTTGATAGAATGACATATTAATAAAAATAATAATTATATAAAATTATATGTTATATATAATTATTTGTTTGCTGACGTGTCATTCTAGCAAGTCATTTTAAGTTGTTTATCATTAGTTGACTAACAATTTTTATATACGAAAAAAACTGATTTGACTCAAAATAAAATGATAGAAATATTTTTTGACATTATGCCAAAAATTAAAAACTATACAAATAAACTACAAAACCTTTCTCTACCTCCAAACTCATTCTTAAACTGTTATTATGGGCAGTTGTACATGAGAATTATAGAGTATAATTGATCCTACTAAAATTTTCTAAACCCGTTACAAAGTATGAAAAGTTAAAATATTAAAAAAAATTCATTAGGAGAAAACAAAGGGAAAGGAAAGATTTGGCTTTGTGGAACCGCGATGAGTGTAAGGCGAGAGGGAAGAGGGAACCGGGTATGGACTTTGTTCGTTGCAAATCTCCCAAATCAGCTACATTGGCAGGGTGTATGGCAGGTCTTTGATCGCCATGGGGTGGTAGTCGACGTGTTTGTTCCCCGGAAAAGAGCGAGAGACGGAACCCGTTTTGGTTTTGTGAGAATGGCATCCGCAATTGATGCGGATAGAGTGATTGAGCGACTCGATGGTTTTTGGCTCTACGGATCCAAGATTAGAATTTCTATGGCGTATGATGGGGGAAAGGACTTTCGATTCAGGAGAAAGACTGAATCCCAGCCCCAATTTGTTAAAAGGCAGCAGCCGTTGAGTGGGAAGAAGGACTTTCGAGTTGCATCACAAACCCAATCCGATAGAAGGTAGCCGCCGCTGAAGCCTAAACCTAAATTGAAGCACATGACAGCGGATAGAGGGGGAAAGGGTAGCATCTCAGTCTCGCACGACACTCCTATAGAGGAGGAAAATCAACAAGGCATGACTCCTCGGAAAAGAGCAGTAGGGGTAATTGACGAGGAGAAATCGGAAATCCTCCAAACATGTGCTGTTGGATTTTGCCGAAAACCATATCAAATTGCGGAACTAGCGAAAGAATTGCACAATGCTGGTTTATTAGGCTTATCCGTAATGCGAATAGCGGGGGCAGTGGTATTGCTGATGTTCGACACAGTGGAAAACAGGGAAGCAACATTACATTCAAATCAACTTGATCAATGGCTTGAGAGTGTTTCACCATGGGCGCCGACGACAGTAATCCCAAGCCGAAGAATTTGGCTTTCAATAGGGAACATGCCGATACATGCCTGGTCGGAGGAATCTTTCAAAAATATCGCGGCTATTTGGGGTGTTTTGACGCGAATTGATATTGAAACATTAGCGCCGTCGTCGTTTGAAAGAGCGAGAATTCAAGTCGAAACGGACTGGATATACCATATCGATGAGATTGTTGAATTAGAAGTGGGGAAAGAAATTTATCAAATCCGTGTGCTGGAATTTGAGGAAGCGATAGGCCCCAAATGCGACTGTAGTTGCGAGAATGATCCAAGCGAGAGCAATACCAAACAGGGGGACAACGATGTCAATTGGAAAACCAATTCGGATTTCATCGATAATGAATCAGTGGGGGACACAGAGGTACCAAACTCGCTTTCGATACAGGCTACGAAGGCAGTGGAAGACATAGTGGTTGACCGGAGCTATCTCGATCGAATTTGGATGGATAACCAACGAGAGGAATGGGGGGTAGTTGAGACATCCAGTTGGATGAATGATGAAATGGTGAGTATGATCAGTAGGGATAAGGGCGAAAGGAGTGGTGGCGATGTATTAGGCGCAATACAGGAAGTAGATATTATATGTGTTAACCAATCACAAGAGCAAAGGAAGGAATTAAGCCCAGTGGTGAATGGCCCGCGGATAGAAATCCCAAGAGCAAATAAAGCAACAGTACTTGAAATTAATGGGGAACAAAAACGTATCAGGCAACTAGAGGAAATTGAAGCTTGCTTGGCGAAGGCTGGAAATCATCCGACAACAAAACAACAAACCAAAAAGGGGCGTGGTAGACCGCGGAAAAAGAAGACTCTGCCGTCGGAAAATGAGGTAATTGCCAACGGCTCTCTTTCCGATTCTGACTTTGTTATACGTAAGCAAGGATTGCTGCGTGAGGCTAGGGAGATAGTTGAATTGGGAAATTTGATAGGGGCGGTAACGAAGGGACGGGAAGAAGAAGTTATCAGCGATATAACGCGCCTAATTGAAGCGCGCAATCAAAATCTCTAGCAAACAATGAAAATGTTGTCGTGGAATGTCCGAGGGATAGGGGCGTTGTCGAAAAGAAGATCGATACAACGCGTTCTACGGCAACATAAGTGTATTTTGGCTCTCTTACAAGAGACCAAAATGGAGAATGTAACAATGGAGGTGGTGAGACAAATGTGGTATGAAGATGTGGTAGAATTTTACTATGTACCCTCGGATGGGAGAGCAGGGGGGATTATCGCAATGTGGGATCCAAAGGGCTTCCAATTGAAGTCGAAGGATTGGCGAGGGAACATGATCATCTTATTGGGTCGGTGGATTTATGATGATTGGGAGGCAGGTTTGATTGGAGTCTATGCACCATGTACATGCTTGGAACAACGAAGTTATTGGGAGGATATTAAATCGGTGATGATGGAGCAGCGCATCGAATGGTGCATCTGTGGCGACTTTAATGTGGTGACGAAAGAGGAGGAACGCACAGGAGGAACTCACAATGCTAGAGGTACGAGTATTTTTTGTGATTTCATTGAATATGTTGGGGTAGTTGACATGCCAATGCAGGAAAAGAGATATACTTGGTTCGGTCCGGGGGGAAAGGTAGTCGATTGGATCGATTCCTTGTGACACAAGGATGGGTGAACAGGTTCGAGGGGTTGACAGTTGTAAATTTACCGAAGGAACTGTCCGATCATTCTCCAATTATATTGATGGGGGATGTATTAGATAGCGGACCAAAACCATTTCGCTTTTATAATCTTTGGCTAAAAGATATAGCAAAAATTGAGGAGGAATGGAATCGATTATCAATGGTTGAGGTAGATGTGGGGATATCGCAGAAACTTAAAGGCTTAAAAAGAATGTTGAAAGGTTGGAATAGGGGTGTTGCGGACCTTGAAATTCAGTATAAACGGGTGGTGGCGGATTTGGATGAATTGGATGCGAATGTGGGAAACATGGGGCAGTCGAGGGATGATGATTTGCGGGCAAGGGAATTATATCAGAGGCTTTGGAAGATATCGAAATTGAGGGACTCAATTTGGAGGCAAAAATCACGCATAACTTGGCTTGCGGAGGGTGACCGAAATACGAGCTTTTATCATAAGATAGTGAAGATTAGACAACTACATAATCATATTGCTGGCATACAAGTGGGAGACCGATGGGAGACTAATCCTGAAAGCATGAAAATCTTGTTCCGAAGGGAGTTCCAGCGGCATTTTGATAAGCCCAAATTAGCGGGTCTCATGGTGCCACACGTGAAGTTTGGCAGGTTGTCGAGTGACCAGCAGCGAGGGCTTGAAGTGGCTTTCTCGGAAACGGAAGTGTGGGCTGCGATTGGGAGTTGTGAGGGGGAAAGGCGCCGGGTCCGGATGGATTTCCATTCGAATTTTTTAAGAGAGGTTGGCGGTTTCTAAAAGAGGATGTGATGTGCTTTATGAACGAATTTTTTGAATCCAGCCGATTACCTCCAGGTATGAATTCCACATTTGTTATCTTGATCGCGAAGAAAGATTGTCCGCGCACAATTGGAGACTATAGACCGATATGTCTGCTGAATTCGGTTTATAAAATTTTGGCGAAATGCTTAGCGAAACGCCTACAGGAGGTGCTGCCCTCTCTAATTTCTGATGTGCAATCAGCTTTTATCCGTGGGAGACAAATATTGGATGGCATTTTGCTAGCTAACGAGATAATACATTCCATGAAGAAAGCCAAGTGGGCGAATGGAGGTGTGCTTTTAAAATTAGACTTCGCAAAAGCGTACGATTGTATTGATTGGGGTTGCCTAAATAGAATTATGTGTGATATGGGATTTGGGGAGAGATGGAGGGATTGGATTATGGACTGTGTGTGTTCAGCACGGCTATCGATTTTGATCAATGGAAGTCCCTCGAAGGAATTTCCGATGAGGAGGGGAATTCGTCAGGGTGATCCTTTGTCACCGCTTTTGTTTGTGATCGTTGCTGAGCTTTTCCATCAATACATGATCAATGCGGAACATATGGGACTGGTCAAAGGTGTTAGAGTGGTGGGGGACATTTGGTTGTCGCACCTCCAATTCGCTGATGACACAATAGTGTTTTTATCCGGAGAAATTGAGGAGGCGAGGAATCTAAAACGCGTGCTGACTTGCTTCGAATATGTATCAGGCCTACAAATTAATTTTGAAAAGTCTTGCTTGTATGGTATTGGAGTAGACAAGGAGGTAACGATTGAGGTTGCTGCGATCCTCGGTTGCTCCATTGGTGAGCTGCCGATTTCATACTTGGGGGTTAAGTTGGGAGTGCATCCGCGTGGGGAGGTCTTGTGGGAACCGTTGATCCGTAATGTACGTAGGAAACTTGCTGGTTGGAAGAGACAATCCCTTTCTTTTGTGGGCAGATTGTTATTGATCAACACAGTCCTATCGGCACTTCCTGTTTATTATATGGGAATTTTTATGGTGCCTAAAAAGGTAATACGACGTATAGACTGTATTCGCCATAATTTCTTGTGGGGAGGTTCGGAGGAGAGGTCGAAGATGAGTAGGATTAGATGGGATGTTGTGTGTAAACCGAAAAGGATGGGTGGCCTTGGGGTGGTGAACTTGCGCACGAGAAATTTGGCTCTTTTGGCTAAATGGGTTTGGCGATATGCACAATCGGACAAGTCTTTGTGGAAAGAGGTGATAAAGGCCAAGTATGGCACGGCGGTTCAGCAATGGAAAATACAGAATAAAGGGAGACGACATATGTCGGCAATGTGGAAACAGATAGTTGAGGTGCAGGAAGATGAACATGTGGCTGAGTTTACAAATGACGAGCAGTTTATTTGGCTTGTGGGGGAGGGGAATTCGGTACTGTTTTGGTGGGATTGTTGGGCTATCGATGCTCCGTTAAAGGTATTGTATCCGCGGCTATTTGGTTTGGCAATTAATAAATTGAGCTTTGTTAGTGAGATGTTGAAATGCCCAATGGGGGAATGGATGACATGCTTTCGAAGGGAATTGCGGGTATTCGAAATGAAACAACTTGATGAATTAAAAGCTAGCGTGGTAGCGGTGAAGTTACATGTGGGAGTAGCGGATAGATTGATATGGAAACATGCTGTTCCGGGAACTTTCTCGGTTGGCAAGTTACATGATTTGATGAGTACTGTTGGCCTACCTGATACAAAGCATGTGGGGTTGATATGGAACATGCCTATTATACCAAAAATTCAATGCTTTCTATGGTTCGTTTTGGTTGATCGGATACCGACTATGCGAATGCTATATGATCGTGGAATTTCAGTCCCGTTAGAGTCGCTTGGTTGCCGTTGGTGTGCGTTCGGTGAAGACAGCAGCGACCATATATTATGGTCATATCGGTTTGCTGTCGAGGTATGGTCCTGTTTCTTTTCTTGGTGGGACGTTGCGGTGGTGTGGACGAGAACGGTGAGTGAGTTTATTGAGCAGTGTTGGGGGAGTTGGTTCAATGCGGAGGTCCGAGCGTGGTGGGTGATTGGTTGTGCTAGTGTGCTATGGTCTTTATGGTTGGCACGGAATGAGCTTAGCTTCCAAGATAGGTGGGCGTCGAGTCGAATGGTTTTCTTCTTGGCCCAGCTCGGGGCACTATATTGGACTCGTGCGTTCATGCACGAATCTTGTGTGAACGAGGCAAGTTGGTGGAGTTGCCCGCGGTATAGCTGGTCGTTGCAGCGGGAGGTAGACACGCCGCGGTCGCTTAGTGCTTGGATGCCGCCCGTGGCGGGTGTGTGGAAATTTAATGTCGACGGAGCTGAAAGGGGAAAACCGGGATGGGCAGGTTGCGAAGGTGTACTACGGGACTGCAATAGCCGTATTATGGCAATGTTTTCAGGTTCGATAGGAATTGCGGATTCAAATGTGGTTGAGATTCAAGCGATCGCTTATGCGTTGCGTTTGTTATGCGAGATGCAGTTGGGTACGGTGTCCTCAATTGTGGTGGAATCGGATTCTATGGTGGCGATATCATGGATGCATCGTACAGAGAATCGACCGTGGAAGCTTTGGCAATGGTTTCAGCAGATTGATGAGGACATTTCGGGGTTGCCTTGCGTGTGCTTCAACCATATCTATCGAGAAGCAAATGGGTTGGCGGATTCTTTGGCCAAGAGTGGTATTGTGAGGCATGAATGGGTATGGTTGTATAGCAAGTAAAGTGTGTATTTGTCCCTTGGCACATGCACATCGGTACTCTTTTCCTCTATTTAGGATTAGAGAGGTTTTTAATGAGGCCGATGTGTAATGTGTTTTTGTATGATTTCTGGCTAATAAAATCATACATGCTGTTCAAAAAAAATATTAAAAATTCTACTCGATTTGGTGGGATATAAGATCAACAACACTTTGGTACGAGAGTTTTTCGCACCCCACATTCTACTATATAAAAATATTAGATCCTTCAATTACCGTTATCTCAATCTCTTTCCACCTTAAAATCACTATATAACTATCGACCCGCCAAATAAAGCGTCTCTAACCTCCATATCAGCCCTATTGTATTAAAATATTATATAAAAATCTTTCTATGCCATTTTAATTAAATAATAATATAGTGTTGATTTTGATGTTGGACGATTTTTTTCTTCAATTGTCTAATTCTACTCTATTTTTTGAATATTAATTCTACTCTATTTTAATTGAACTTAAATAAGGGATGTATTATATTGTTTAATTCTTTACCAGTGAAGTTTAGTGATACACCTTAATAAGAAATGGTTTTTTTTATCATCAACTGTATGAATTTATTAAGAATAAAAATCATACAGCTCGACGCAGCCCTTACGCCTCGTTAAAAACCTCCCTAAGCCTAATGGAGGAAAAGAGTACGTAAGTGCTCGTCTTGAAAAGAAATGCCTAAATACAAGCTAAGAATAAAGAACTCCTATCCACTCCCTCCTTGGCGAGAACATCGGCAAAACCATTTGCTTCCCTCGGTGTGTATTGAAAATGAATTTCCGATATGATTTGGCACGCTTGATCAATCGAAACAAATGAGTCCCATAATCTCCACGGACGTTTTGCCAAACCCGTTACCCAACTCAATGCAACTTGGGAATCAGATTCAATCACCACGCACCTCTCGCGCCACACCCCTTCCGCCACCACCTTCACTGCAAGTTCGATAGCCCTTACTTCCGCCATGTTAGAGTCCAAACAGCCCACAGGCCCGGAAAATATTGCCAAAATGCGGCTGTCCGCATCACGCATAACTCCCCCGATGCCCGTTGGTCCAGGTTTGCCCCGCGCCGAGCCATCGACGTTGAATTTCAATGTTCCCCCAATAGGTGGCTGCCATACCAACCCAGCTCGTACCTTCTTTAGACGTCGGCTAATCACACATGTCGAAGGGCACGACCACCAAACCGATTCGGGCATAAAGTCGCCATCGGCATCCACTTTTATCCAATAGAAAGATCTAAGTTTCACAAGGAAGCACACTTCTGCTACCGTCGTATTTTTAACAATTTCTATTTATTTAGTCGTATTTAATATTTTTTTAAATATTAGTAACAAACATTTCTTATATTAATTTTTTAATTTACATATATTTTATAGATCCTGAATTCAACCCGAAATGGATCTCTTTTGTTTCTCCGGAAAAATAGATTTTTTTTCGGCACCGGCATCGATTTGAGCTAAGATAAGTTGAGAACTGAAAATTTGATGTTTCCAACGAATTTAATTTTAAAGTCGTATAAAATTTTTTATTCTCCTGCGAATTCTTAATGCTTTGGGAACCATTAATTTTAAACTCGTATAAAAAAATTTCCTAACATAAAATCATACGTCCGTCTTTTCCTGTGAGTGTTGCAAGTCAGTTGTCGTGTTGCTGTTCAGTTTAGTACCCCAACCATAATAAAAAGCCTTGTCTGGTAAAAACACGGCCAAATAGCAAACTTTCGACTTGCAAAATTACTTACTTGAACCAAATGAAAAACTTAAAATTTTGAACAATTGCAATAAAAGAGCTCATGTGAAAAAATGACATATTATCATTAGACATTCAGTCTTTCATTGGATAAAACAAATTAAAAATTACGGTTTTTTTCAAGCAACATAGTCTCCTTATTTTATATATTATAGTTTTCTTTCTTATGTTGAATAGTTCAGATAAGAGAATCGAAGAGAGGGGTTGTTTATTTTGATTTATTTATTTATTTGATATATAATTTAATCCAAGTCTATTAAGAATTACTTAAACGTACTAATTTAATGCCAACATTTATTTCACAACGTTTTATTTGTTTTAAATGTTATGATGTTATATTGCTTTACTTTAGGGGTAAACTACATAAATAGTCACCGAACTTTTAAGGTAAATTTATTTTGGTCACCGTACTTTAAAAATATTCGATGAGGTCACCCAACTTTTAGTTCGAATTCGATATGGTCCCTCCCGTTAGAAGTTGACGTTTGTTTTCGTTTTTCTTAATAAAAAATAAGTAAACTACACCAACCATCACTCATCTTTCTTCTCACACCTATTTTGGTCACTAAAGTTTAACAATTTTCAATTTAATAACTTAACCTTCAAATTGTTCATATTTTGGCCACTCTTAAATGACATGGTTATACAAATAGAAAAATTCGATTAATCCTTAAAAAAATTCGGGTAATGATTTTTTACTTTGCTTATTAAATTTATCATATTACCGTATTTTATATTTTAATAAGAAAAGTAAAAATAATTATTACTTGATCAAATATTATAATTAATCGGTCAATCGATTATCTGATTTAATTGGTACAATATAAGATCAAGAATTGAATAACCTGAAATTAGTAATAAACCAAAATAATTTTTAAGGATTAACTGAACCCGATTTTGGTACAAAATTTTAAAACAAATTATTTCGATTCGGTTACAGTTCACATTTCTAAGCAAAATTGATTAACTGGTATAATCTATTATATACAATATTTCTAAATTTTATGCATTACAATATCTTAACGTCTAGTGATTTTGATACCCTTTTGATTTTTTGTAAAAAATGTTTTGGCTTTAGGCAAGATTAATAGGTGTGAACTTTTAATTTTAGACTTTTTAGTTGTTTTTACACTTTTATCGCAACAGAACAATTATTAACTTTACCATGTTATCATATTTGATATTTTAATAAACAAGGTAAAAAAATCATTTCCGAAATCAAATATTTTGGTTAATTGGTTAATCGATTATCTGATTTAATTGGTACAATATAAGATCGAGAATTGAATAGTCTAAATTTATCAATTTTTCTATTTGTAAAAAAACCATTTTTGTAGTTTACCCTTAAATTAGACGATAATGTTTTAAATGTTATGTAACTATTTATCGAGAAAATTCATTAAAAGTCCTTCAAAATTTATAAATATTGTAATATTAGTCATATTAAAAACATGTTAAAAATAATACATTAAAAAATATTTCCAGAAAAGGGACTATATGTGCCGTTTTTAAATAGTACAAGGGACTGGACTAATATTTATATATTTTGATAATGTTATAAAAATAATTGATCACTAGTATTTTTTTTTTATCATCAACTATATGAATTTATTAAAAATAAAAGTCATACAGCTCGACGGAGCCCTTACGCCTCATTAAAAACCTCCCTAAGCCTAATGGAGGAAAAGAGTACGTAATTGCTCGTCTTAAAAAAGAAACGCCAAAATACAAGCTAAGAATAAAGAACCCCTATCCACTCCCTCCTTTGCGAGTACATCGGCAAAACCATTCGCTTCCCGCGGTGTGTATTGAAATTGTATCTCCGAAATGGCTTGACACGCTTGATCAATTGATACAAACGATTCCCATAATCTCCACGAACGTTTTGCCTAACCTGTTACCCATCTCAATGCAACTTGTGAATCGGATTCGATCACCACGCACCTCTCACGCCAAGCCCCTTCCGCCACCAACCTCACTGCGAGTTCGATAGCCCTCACTTCTGCCACGTTGGAGTCCAAACATCCCACAGGCCCGGAAAAGATCGCCAAATGCAGTTGTCCGCATCACGCATAACGCCCCCGATGCCCGCTGGTCCAGGCTTGCCCCGCGCCGAGCCATCGACATTGAATTTCAATGTTCCCACAATAGGTGGCTGCCATACCAACCCAGCTCGCACCTTCCTTAGTCGACGACTAACCACACATGTCGATGGACACGACCACCAAACCGATTCAGGCATAATGTCGCCATCGACATCTACCTTTATCCAATAGAAAGATCTAAGTTTCACAAGAAAACACACTTCCGCCACCGTCGATCGTTTGCCTCTAAAAATGAACTCATTTCGGGCGAGCCATAGCGACCAAAGCATAGCACTTACACTAGCCACCCACCACTTTAGTTGACAACCATGAAAGGAGCTATGAAAATTCATTACGAAAAAATCTGAGAAACACGCCGGTAATGGTAATGCAATACCCCACCAATCACGCAACCAGTCCCAAATCTGTTGAATACATGGGCAATCATAAAATAAATGGGCGATCGACTCCTCCACCCTTACGCACCACAGACATAGACCTTGTCCTTCCGCCAAAGGCACCCCTCTAATACGCAAAAAATCGGCAGTCGGTAACCTTTTCAACCAAGTGAACCATAGGAAAGCTTGTACCTTGGGTGGAACAAGAACCTTCCATGCGAAACAACCTCCGAAATCACCATCTCCCACCCTCTCTAATAGCAGCGCCTTAGTCATAGCTTGCACTGAAAATTCCCAACCTAATATTTATGTTTGCATGTAATTGGATTTTTAAAATATAATTTATATATTCAAATTAAAATTGACAAGTAAATTATATCTATTTCTTACAAGAAAAATAAGATTTATATTTTTAAAATATTTCATATATATATATATATATACATACTATATTTTAAGTTGATATAAGAATATCATAATGTTAATGAATTAAAATATAGTATTTTAAAATTTACAATATGATGTATAAAACGAACCATTTAACTTTTCAAAAATATTTTTATTCAAACAGTTAAATTATAAATCAAACTTTTCAAAATAGTTTTTCACAGCACTTTTCAAAAATATTTTTAAAAGCTTTGTCAAACTCACCTTAAATTAATTAATCTAAAAGTATTTTTCAAAAGTAATTTTAAAGTGACCCTATATTTATCTGTCTACAACTTTCACATTTTCTTTGTTTCTTTATTCATTAAAATTCACATCTAATATTTTTTTTTATCATTTTTAATAAATTTTATTACCCTTAAATCTTGACTCATTTACCATTCATTATAAATGCAAACATTTCATTTAAGGAAACGTTTTAAAATTAAACCCTATAAATTGTATATACGAAATGAGTTTTCAATCAAACAAAAAAATAGAGCATTTCAATTTTAGAAGAGAAAAGAAAGATGGCCAAAACACAAGTTGTATCGTTCCTTCTTTTTACCGTACTCATCTTATCTATAGGTATGCATAAGTGACATTATTTTTTATTGTTTTATTTTATTATATATTTATAATCAGAGGAGGAACACAAAGGTAACCTATGTGGGTTATGATCTTTTTTAAGTTGTAAAATTTTATTTTAAACTTCTAAAATTTTAAAAATAATTTGAAGTTGTCCCCTACAAACTCTTTGTTTATGTTCTGTCGCTGTTTAAAATAATGTATGTGTTTGGCTTGCAAGGAATGAGTTGATTTTCCAAGGGAAAGAATCAAGCCCGAAAGATGTGTTGTTCATTGCTAAATTACGCTCACTTTTCTGGTTCAAAACAACAAAAGAGGACCTAGTTCCTGATATTGATAGCCGGTGGAATAATCCTAGAAACATGGTGGTTCACGATTCTAAAAGAGGGAGTGGTGCTGCAGTTTGGAACGCACCGGAAAATGGTTTTGTCAAATTTAACGTTGATGGCGCTTTCAAGAATGAGGTGGCTGGGTGTGGAGGTTTTCTTCGCACGGAAGAAGGAATGGTGAGAGCCATTTTCTTGGGACTTGTAGGCAATCAAGGAGCAGACTTCGCTGAATTAACAGCCATAAAGACTGCACTGCAGATTTTCATTGAAGCAAAATGGGATTGGAATGAAAGTTTGGTTATAGAATCAGACTCGAAAATAGTGTTGAGCTGGATAGAAAATCCAATGCAAAGACCATGGCGATGGTGGGCGGACATGATGGAGATTGATGCACTAGTCAGAGAGATTGGCAAGGTGAAATTCTCTCACGTGTGCCGACAAGGTAATACTATGGCTGACGCGCTAGCAAAAGAAGGTATGCGTCGTCATGAATTGTTCAAAGCATGGTGGTGATGTTTTTTGTAGGAATTAAGACGAAATTGGGGAGGTTCCTGTGGAATGGTTTTATACCTTCATAGCTTGCTCCTCGTGTTAAAGGTCTGTTGGAAAATTTTGGATTTGGCGAGGACTGTTTTCTTAAGGCTGTTTTCTAGGGGGCTGTTTGTTGTTCTTGAGTCGTGGGCTGTTGCTTGGGTTGACAAGGAGTTGCTGGAGCATCTTTTATTTTTCAACAGTTGTTTTCATTTGCTCGTATGTGTTGTACTCTTTTCCTCCGACTAGGCTTAGGGAGGTTTTTAACGAGGCACGCATACGAGCTAAGGCAATAGGTTTTGTATCGCTTCCCTGAATACTTTTGCTGAGCAAAAAAAAGTGACATTATTTTTTATAGTTTTATTTTATTATATATTTATAATCAGAGGAGGAACACAAAGGTAACCTATGTGGGTTTATGTTCTGTCGCTGTTTAAAATAATGTATGTATTATTTTGTAAAGTTAAAATATGTAATATTGACTGCATTTGAATAATAATACAGATATTATGGGAGTAGTCGGTGATGGAAAATGTTGCAAAAACATCTCCTTGGGGGGTTGTAAGCTGGGAGTAGACGACGAAGGACCTGATGGTAAATGCTTCAAGTATTGTACACCATAATGCAAATTTGCCCATTGTCAATCTAATCAGTGCCATTGTGCTTGTTGATTTACTTTTAGTGACCCTGCACAATTTTAAATAACTGAGATGATGTTCTATTCTCAATTAGAAATAAAAACAATATGATTATTTCTTTCTTTTTTATTGAATATTTTTAGTTCGTGGTTATTATTTCAGCTTTTCTATATATAGATCATGAATACTCAAATTTAATTTTTAATTTAATAATTTATTATTTCAAAATATTTCAAGAAGGTTACAATTAAAACCTGACTAGTTTGCCCGATATCTAGAAATTTTTTATTTGGAATTCATGATAATACAATATAACGAGTGCCAATAATATTACAATTACGGTAAATATTTTTCTTGATGAGCTTTCTTTAAGTGCAGTTAAAAGTGGGGTTTAATTTTTAAATTAATTAGACTCTAATATTAAACATAAAAAATCGAGGGTTGATGTTTAATTTTACTAATTTTAAAATTGATGTACAATAAATCCCAAATCTAAATCTCTTCGAAACTAAATATGTCTTACCATCGCAACTGCCGTTTATTAATATATTTGTAATTAAAAAAAACAAATATCTATAAATCTAAAATGATACACTGATACATGCTAATTCTAATACAGAAACAAAGCATCTACGAGTACAATCAGGGGCGAACTATAAATTTACAAAAGGTGACCAAAGTTAAATTAAAAAAGCTAAAAATTTATAAAGGGGACAAAATGAAATTAAAAATTTCGAGGGGGTCATATTAAGATTTTACAAACTATGAAAGGATTGAAGAGGTAATTTTACCCTTTTCTAAAAATATCTATCTTATTCCTAATGAAAAAAAGTTGACGAGGAGCAAACCCCTATGTTCCGCCCCTGAGTACAATACCATCTACATTACTCATTACTCACATGTTTTGTATACCACTCATATCTTAAATATGTCTAAATAAATATAAGAAAAAATACGTATACGACCATTCATCAATCTCCGAGTGATACTTAACTTTCTAAAATTACAAGTAGACCTCCTTTAATATTCTCAAAAATAACATGATCAAAAGATACTAACTTAACAGAAGGTGCTGATTTGATAGAATGACATATTAATAAAAATAATAATTATATAAAATTATATATTATATATAATTATTTGTTTGTTGTTTATCATTAGTTGACTAACAATTTTTATATACGAAAAAACTGATTTGACTCAAAATAAAACGATAGAAATATTGTTTTGACATTATGCCAAAAATTAAAAACTCTACAAATAAACTACAAAACCTTTCTCTACCTCCAAACTCATTCTTAAACCGTTATAATGGGCAGTTGTACATGAGAATTATAGAGTATAATTGATCCTACTAAAATTTTCTAAACCTGTTACAAAATATGAAAAGTTAAAATTTATCATAAGAAATATTAAAAATTCTACTCGATTTGGTGGGATATAAGATCAACAACACTTTGGTACGAGAGTTTTTCGCACCCCACATTCTACTATATAAAAATATTGGATCCGCCAATTACCGTTACCTCAATCTCCTTCCACCTTAAAATCACTATATAACTATCGACCCACCAAATAAAGCGTCTCTAACCTCCATATCAGCCCTATTGTATTAAAATATTATATAAAAATCTTTCTATGCCATTTTAATTAAATAATAATATAGTGTTGATTTTGAAGTTGGACGATTTTTTTTCTTCAATTGTCTAATTCTACTCTATTTTTTGAATATTAATTATACTCAATTTTATTGAACTTTATTTTTGAACAGCATGTATGATTTTATTAGCCAAATAATCATACATAATCACATTACCCAACGGCCTCATTAAAAACCTCTCTAGTCCTAAGTAGAGGAAAAGAGTACCGCTGTGCATGTGCCAATTGGATATTCAAACACGTTATTTGCTATACAACCATACCCATTTACCCCTAACAATTCCACTCTTGGCCAAAGAATCCGCCAACCCATTTGCTTCTCGATAGATATGGTTGAAGCACACGCAAGGCAATACGGAAACATCCTCATCAATCTGCTGAAACCATCGCCAAAGCTGCCACGGACGATTCTCTGTACAATGCATCCATGATATCGCTACCATTGAATCAGATTCCACCACAATCGATGACACCGTTCCCAAATGCATCTCCCATAACAATCGCAATGCATAAGCTATCGCTTGAATCTCAGCCACATTTGAATCCGCAATGCCTATCGACCCTGAAAAAATTGCCATAATACGGCTATGGCAGTCCCGTAAGACTCCTCCACACCCTGCCCTTCCCGGTGTCCCCCTTGCAGCTCCATCGACATTGAATTTCCACACACCCTCCATTGGAGGCATCCATACACTATGCAAACGCTCCGAATTTACTACCTGCTGCTTCGACCAGCTAATCCGCGGGCAATTCCACCAACTTGCCTCATTCACACAAGACTCTTGCATGAACGCACGAGTCCAGTACAATGCCCGGAGTTGGGCCAAAAAGAATACTACTCGACTCGACGCTCGACGATCTTGGAATATAAGTTCATTCCGTGTCAACCATAATGACCATAACACGCTAGCGCAACCTATCACCCACCACGCTCGGACCTCCCCAGTAAACCAACTCATCCAACACTGCTCAATAAACTCACTCACCGTTCGCGTCCTCACCACATCAACGTCCCACCAAGAGAAGAAAAAAGACCATACCTCGGCAGCAAACCGACATGACCATAAAATGTGGTTGTAGCTATCTTCACCATCCGCACACCAACGGCAACCGAGAGACTCTAATGGAACTGGAATTCCACGATCACTTAGCATTCTCATAGTCGGTAGACGATCAACCATAATGAACCACAAGAAACATTGAATTTTCGGCACAATTGGCATGTTCCACACCATCCCCACATTCTTTGTATCAGGTATACCAACGGCACACATCAAATCATGTAATTTACCCACCGAGAAAACTCCCGAAACAGCATCTTTCCAGATCAATCTATCTGATACACCCACATGCAATTTCACGGATGCCACGCTTGCTTTCAACTCATCAAGCTGTTTTGTTTCGAACACCCGCAATTCCCTTCGAAAAAATGTCACCCATTCTCCGCTTGGGCAGTTCAACATATCACTAACAAAACACATTTTATTAATTGCCAAGCCAAATAACCTTGGATATAAGTTCTTCAACGGAGCATCGATAGCCCAACAATCCCACCAGAACATCACCTTATTCCCCTCCCCCACAATCCATATAAATTGATCTCCATTTGTAAAAGCATCCATGTATTCATCCTCATGCACCTCGACAATTTGTTTCCACATTGCCGACATATGTCGTTTACCTTTATTCTGGATTTGCCATTGCTAAACCGCCGTACCATATTTCGCCGTTATAACCTCTTTCCACAGAGACCTATCCGAGTGTGCATATCGCCAAACCCATTTATCCAATAGAGCCAAATTTCTGGTATGTAAATTCACCACCCCCAGACCACCCATCCTTTTCGGTTTACACACTACATCCCATCTAATCCGACTCATCTTCGATCTCTCTTCTGAACCACCCCACAGGAAATTTTGTCGAATGCAATCAATACGCCTTATCACCTTTTTAGGTACCATAAAAATTCCCATATAATAAACGGGAAGTGCCGATAGAACAGTGTTGATCAGTAGCAATCTGCCCGCAAAGGAAAGGGACTTTCGCTTCCATCCAGCAAGTTTTTTCCGCACATTACGGATCAATGGTTCCCATATTACCTCCCCACGCGGATGCACTCCCAGCTTTACCCCCAAATATAAATTGATCTCCATTTGTAAAAGCATCCATGTATTCATCCTCATGCACCTCGACAATTTGTTTCCACATTGCCGACATATGTCGTTTACCTTTATTCTGGATTTGCCATTGCTGAACCGCCGTACCATATTTCGCCGTTATAACCTCTTTCCACAGAGACCTATCCGAGTGTGCATATCGCCAAACCCATTTATCCAATAGAGCCAAATTTCTGGTATGTAAATTCACCACCCCCAGACCACCCATCCTTTTCGGTTTACACACTACATCCCATCTAATCCGACTCATCTTCGATCTCTCTTCTGAACCACCCCACAAGAAATTTTGTCGAATGCAATCAATACGCCTTATCACCTTTTTAGGTACCATAAAAATTCCCATATAATAAACGGGAAGTGCCGATAGAACAGTGTTGATCAGTAGCAATCTGCCCGCAAAGGAAAGGGACTTTCGCTTCCATCCAGCAAGTTTTTTCCGCACATTACGGATCAATGGTTCCCATATTACCTCCCCACGCGGATGCACTCCCAGCTTTACCCCCAAATATGATATCGGCAACTCACCAATGGAGCAACCGAGAATCGAAGCAAATTCCATCGTTACCTCATTGTCTACCCCAATTCCATACAAACAAGACTTATCAAAATTAATCTGTAAGCCTGATGCATACTCGAAGCTAGTCAAAACTCGTTTTAGATTCCTCGCCCCCTCTACATCTCCCGATAAAAACACTATAGTGTCATCGGCAAATTGTAAATGCGACAACATAACCTCCCCCACCACTCGAACTCCTTTGACTAGTCCCACTCGCTCCGCATTGACCATGAATTGATGGAATAACTCAGCGACTATCACAAACAAAAGAGGTGACAATGGATCACCCTGCCTAATTCCCCTCCTCATCGGAAATTCCTTCGACGGACTCCCATTGATCAAAATCGATAGACGGGCAGAACTCACACACTCCATAATCCAATCCCGCCACCTCTCCCCAAATTCCATACAACACATAATTCTACTTAGGCATCCCCAATCTATACAACCGTAGGGTTTCGCGAAGTCTAATTTTAGAAGTAAACCTCCATTCGCCCACTTAGCTTTCTTCATGGAATGGATTACCTCATTAGCTAATAATATACCATCCAATATTTGTCTCCCACGGATAAACGCTGATTGTACATCAGTAATCAGAGAAGGCAGCACCTCGTGTAGTCGTTTTGCCAAGCATTTCGCCAAAATTTTATAAACTGAATTCAATAAGCATATTGGGCGATAGTCCCCAATCGTACGCGGACAATCTTTCTTCGCAATCAGCACAACGAATGTTGAGTTTATACCTGGAGGTAATCGACTGGAAGCATGAAACTCATTCATAAAACACATCACATCTTCCTTTAGAAAATGCCAACCTCGCTTAAAAAATTCGAAGAGGAAGCCATCCGGGCCTGGTGCCTTTTCCCCCTCACAACTCCTAATCGCTGCCCATACTTCCGTTTCCGAGAATGCCACTTCAAGGCCCCGTTGCTGGTCACTCGACAATCTTCCAAAAGTCACATTTGGAACCATGAAACCTGCTGATTTGGGCTTATCAAAGTGCCGCTGGAATTCCTTTCGGAACATGATCTTTATTCTTTCAGGAGTAGTTTCCCATCGGTCCTCAACTTGTATGCCAACAATGTGATTATGTACCTGTCTAATCATCACCATTTTGTGATAAAAACTCGTATTACGATCACCCTCCGCTAACCAAATCATGCGTGATTTTTGCCGGCAAATGGAAACACGCAATTTCGATACCTTCCATAACCGCTGATATAACTCCCTTGCCCGCAATACTTCATCCCTCGACTGCCCCGTATTTCCTACCTTTGCATCCAACTCATCCAATTCCGCAACCACCTTTTTATACTGGTTTTCTATATCCGCAACCCCCTATTCCAACCTTTCAACATCCTTTTTAAGCCTTTTAGTTTCTGTGATATACCCGCACCCTCATCATCCATAGTTAATCGTTTCCATTCCTCCTCAATTGTTGATATATCTTTCAACCATATATTGTAGAAACGAAATGGTTTTGGTCCGCTATCTAATACATCCCCCACCAGTAAAATTGGCGAGTGGTCGGACAACTCCTTCGGCAAATTTACTACTGTCAACCCCTCGAACCTGTTCACCCATCCTTGTGTCACAAGGAACCGATCCAATCGACTTCCTTTACCCCCCGGACCGAACCAAGTATATTTCTTCCCCTGCATTGGCACGTCAATTACCCCAATATGTTCTATGAAATCACAAAAAATACTCGTACCTCTAGCATTGTGTGCCAAGCCTGTGCGTTCCTCCTCTTTAGTTACCATATTGAAATCGCCACAGATGCACCATTCGATGCGATGCTCTTTCACCACGTTTTTAATCTCCTCCCAATAGCAACTTTGCTCCAAGCTTGTACACGGCGCATACACCCCAATCAATCCTGCCTCCCAATCATCATGTATCCAACGCCCAATTAGAATAATCATGTTCTCTTACCTATCCTTCGACTCTAAATGAAAGCCCTTTGGATCCCAAATTGCGATTACCCCCTGCTCTCCCATCCGATGGTACATAACAAAATTCCACAACGTCCTCATACCACATTTGTCGAACAACCTCCACTGTTACATTCTCCATTTTGGTCTCTTGTAGAGGAGCCAAAATACACCTATGTTGACGTAGAACCCGTTGGATCGATCTCCTTTTCGACAACGCTCCTATCCCCCGGACATTCCACGACAACATTTTCATTGTTTGCTAGAGTTTTTGTTTGCGCGCTTCAATTAGGCGCGCTATATCACTGATAATTTCGTCTTCTCGTCCCTCCGTTACAGCCCCAATTAAATTTCCCAGATCAATTGTCTCCCTAGCCTAACGCAACAATCCTTGTTTACGAATAACAAAATCAGAATCGGAGAGAGATCCGTTCACAATTACCTCATTTTCAGCAGGCAAATCCTTCTATTTTCGCGGTCATCCACGCCCCCTTTTCGTTTGTTGATCGGTTGTCGGATGATTCCCACCTTTCACCAAGCAAGCTTCTATTTCCTCTAATTGTCTGATATGTTTCTGTTCCCCATTTATTTCAACTACTGTTGCTTTATTTGCTCTTGGAATTTCTATACGTGGGCCATTCAACGCTGGGCTCAATTCTTTCCAATACTCTTGCGATTGATTAACACATATTCTATCAATTTCCTGTACTACGCCTAAAACCTCACCACTACTCCGTTCGCCCTCATCCCTGCTAACCATACCCACCATTTCATCGTTCATCCAGCTTGATGTCTCAACTACCCCCCATTCCTCTCGTTGATTGTCCTTCCAAATGCGATCGAGGTAACTCCGGTCAACCATGATGTCTTCCAATGCCTTCGTATCATGTATAGAGATAGAGTTTGGTACCACCGTGTCCCCTATTGACTCATTATCATTGTAAGCTGAATTAGTTTTCCAATTTATTTCATTGTCCCCCTCCTCTTCATTACTCTCGCTTGGATCGACCTCGCGATTGCAATCGCATTTGGGGCCTATTGCTTCCTCAAATTCCATCACACAGACATGATATGTCTCCTTCCCCACTTCTAATTCAATTATTTCATCGATGTGGAAGGTCCAGTCCGTTTCGACTTGAATTCGCGCTCTTTCAAATGATGAAGGTGCTAATGTTTCAATCTCGATCCGCGTCATTACTCCCCAAAGAGCCGCGATGTTTTTGAATGTTTCCTCCGACCAGGCATGTATCGGCATGTTCCCAATTGAGAGCCAAATTCTTCGGCTTGGGATTACTGTCGTTGGCGACCATGGTGAAACACTCTCAAGCCACTGATCAAGCTGATTTGATTGTAATATTGCTTCCCTGTTTTCCACTGTGTCGAACATCAACAACACTACTGCCCCCGCTACTCGCATTACGGATAGACCTATTAAACCTGCGCTATGCAATTCTTTCGCTAATTCCGCAATTTGATATGGTCTTCAGCAGAATCCAATAGCACACGTTTGGAGGATTTCTGATTTTTCCGCGTCAATTACCCCTACCGCTTTTTTTCGAGGAGTCATGCCCTGCTGTTTTTCCTCTTCTATTGGAGTATCATGAGTAATTGAATTACTTCCCTTTCCCCCTCTATCTCCTGCCAAACCCTGGCGATCGACGCTTTCCTTAGGTTTTGGTTTTGGATCCATCGGCCGCTGCTCTCTATCAAATTGGGGTTGGGATGCAGCCGTCTTCCGATATCGAAAATCCTTCCCCCCATTATATGCCATAGAAATCCTAATCTTAGAGCCATAAAGCCAAAAACCATCAAGTCGTTCGATCACTCTATCCGCGTCAATTGCGGAGGCCATTCTCACAAAGCCAAATCGGGAACCGTCTCTCGCTCTTTTCCGGGGAACAAACACGTCGACCACCACCCCATGGCGATCAAATACTTGCCAAACACCCTGCCAATGTAGCTGATTCGGTAGATTCGCTACGAACAACGTCCATACTCGATTCCCAATTCCCTCTCGCCTTACCCCCATTTTCAGAAAATATTTTAAATTATTTATTAGTTTACCCTAAAACGGTCACAAAAACAG
This sequence comes from Hibiscus tridactylites, assembly GCA_958450335.1. Taxonomy (NCBI): domain Eukaryota; kingdom Viridiplantae; phylum Streptophyta; class Magnoliopsida; order Malvales; family Malvaceae; genus Hibiscus; species Hibiscus tridactylites. The sequence continues at coordinate 16,467,926 of OY288279.1, read as the reverse complement.
AGAAAGGGATTCTTATTTGACAACCAATACTAAAATTAATTCCCGACCACCGATCAAAGGAATTGATCAAAGTAGAGAGCGGCTAAGGTTGAAGGAATTGAACTTAAATAAGGGATGTATTATATTGTTTAATTCTTTACCAGTGAAGTTTAGTGATACACCTTAATAAGAAATGGTTATTTTTAACAATTTCTATTTATTTAGTCGTATTTAATATTTTTTTAAATATTAGTAACAAACATTTCTTATATTAATTTTTTAATTTACATATATTTTATAGATCCTGAATTCAACCCGAAATGGATCTCTTTTGTTTCTCCGGAGAAATAGATTTTTTTCGACACCATCATCGATTTGAGCTGAGATAAGTTGAGAAATTAAAATTTGATGTTTCCAACGATTTTAATTTTAAACTCGTATAAAAAATTTTATTCTCCTGCGAATTCTTAATGCTTTGGGAACCATTAATTTTAAACTCGTATAAAAAAATTTCCTAACATAAAATCATACATCCGTCCTTCCTGTGAGTGTTCCAAGTCAGTTGTCGTGTTGCTGTTCAGTTTAGTACCCCAGCCATAATAAAAAGCCTTGTCTGGTAAAAACACGGCCAAATAGCCAACTTTCGACTTGCAAAATTACTTATTTGAACCAAATGAAAAACTTAAAATTTTCAACAATTGCAATAAAAGAGCTCATATGAAAAATTGACATATTATCTTTAGACATTCGGTCTTTCATTGGATAAAACAAATTAAAAATTATGCTTTTTTTTCAAACAACATAGTCTCCTTATTTGATATATTGTAGTTTTATTTCTTATGTTGAATAGTTGAGATAAGAGAGAGAGGGGTTGTTTATTTTTATTTATTTGATATATAATTTAATCCGAGTCTATTAAGAATTACTTAAACATACTAGTTTAATGCCAACATTTATTTTAAAACGTTTTATTTGTTTTAAATGTTATAATGTGATTTTTTTAAAAGCAAATGCAAATTAAAGTTTAGTTAAAAAGAACAAAGATTTTAATTAATTTGTGAAAATGGATGAGAGATCGCAAGGGCAAGGGCAAAGACGACGGGTATGGACTCTGTTCATCGCCAACCTACCGGTCCAATTGCATTGGAAGGGTGCATGGCAGGTGTTTGATCGCCATGGGGTAGTGGTCGATGTGTTTGTGCCAAAGAAACGAGCGAGAGATGGTACGAGATTCAGATTCGTCCGTATGGATTCAAAGGCGGATGCGGATAGGATTATTGAACGCTTTTATGGATTCTGGCTATACGGATCGAAGATTAGGGTTTCGTTGGCAAGGAGGGAAGGGAGGATCATGGATCGGAAATGGGGGAACACGTCATATGCTAGCGGCAATGTAGAAGCAAAATCCAAGGGATCCACGAAACAAAATTCTACGAACGATAGGAGATCCATTAGAGTGATAAACGATCAAGGGGACAGAAAAACAAAATCAATGGAGGATGAGGGATCACAAGGGTAGAGGCGGAAACAGGTGAGGGGTGTGATAGATGAAGAGAAATGGGGGATCCTTCAATCCTGTGCAATAGGCTATTGTCGACAACCTTATCAAGTTGTTGATCTAGCCAAAGAACTTTACAACGCAAAATTAGAGGGTTTTTCGATGATGCGCGTCGCAGGGTCTATGATGTTGCTTATGTTTGAAAGCAAAGCAATCCGCGCAGAGGTATTGGCATCTGGGAACCTCGATAAATGGCTGGAAAACGTAATTGAATGGACGCCACAATTGGTGAAGCCAAATAGGCGAGTGTGGCTATCGGTCAGTGGTCTGCCAATACATGTTTGGTCAGAGGAAACCTTCAAGAACATTGCGGCAATTTGGGGAGAATTAGCTCGAATAGATATGGAAACGTTGGTGCTATCATCATTTGAGAGAGCACGGTTTCAGATTGAAACGGATTGGAACACGCACATTGATGAAACAATTGAATTGACAGTGGGGGATAATATGTTCCACATACGCGTGACGGAAGTCAAAGAAGTGATCGGGCCGAAGTGCGATTGTTGTTGTGAATTGGAGGTGAGCTCCATGGGTAAGGCAAGCATACCGGAAAATAAGGTGGAATGGACAATTAACTCTGTATAAAACGAGGGTGAATCCTCACCGGGAGAGTCTTTTGTTCCTAATTCAATACTTAATGAAGACAAGGCATATGTAGGGGGTCAAGGACAAGTGAATAGTAGCTATGTTTATCACATTTGGGAGGACAATAAGAGGGTGGACTGGAGGGTAAAGAGTACAATGAGCTGGATGGAGGAGGAAAACGTAATGTTGGTTAATCGGGAGAGAGAGGAATGATCAAGCTGCGATGTGCTGGGCAATATTATTGACTTCAATAGGGAGAGTGTCTCTCGTGATCACACGAACCGGGAGTCGGAAAAGGGCAATAGCCTGCTGGCTGATGGGCTGAGATTAGAAATACCTAGGGCCAATAAAGCTTCTATGATAGAAGTAAATGGGGAGAGCCGTCGGGTGAGGCAGTTAACGGAAATTAACTCTAGTCTGGATCCCACGACGGGGAGATCAAAAATAAGCAAGGTCCTAAGAGGGGAAGGGGAAGGCCGAGGAAAAATAAATTAGAGATACCATCAGAGACAGTGGCTATCGCGAACGGTTCTCTATCGGATTCGGACTTCGTATGTCGAAAGCAAGCAATTTTAAGGGAGGCGCGAGAAACGGTTGATCTGGGTAAATTAATTGGAGCAGTGACTAACGGTAGGGAGGAGGCGATTGTGAAGGACATCGCGTGCATAATTGAAGCGCGCGAAAAGAAGAATTAGCAACGAAGGATGAAGGTGTTGTCGTGGAATGTTAGGGGATTAGAGCAGCAGTGAAGAGGCGAAGTATTCAGCGAATTCTACGACAACAACGGTGTATTTTGGCTCTACTTCAAGAGACCAAAATGGAACTGGTGACAGATAGCGTGGTGCGTTAATTATGGTACACAGACAATTTTAAATTTGCCTTTGCGCCATCGGTTGGGAAATCGGGTGGGGTGATGGCTATTTGGGAGCCGACAGGGTTTGAGATGGGGGTGGTTGAATCGAGGCATAATATGGTGATCATCGAAGGGAGAGGGGTGCACGAGAATTGGAAGTGTGGTGTGGTAGGCGTTTATGCACCATGCATAATGGCCGAGCGATGTAGATATTGGGAAGAGTTGTTGACAGTAGTGAATGCAAGGGATTTAAATTGGTGCGTCACGGGGGATTTCAACATGGTTTTGAAAACAGAGGAGAGGCGCGGATATGTGGAATCAAATTGAGGTATGGATATTTTTTTGTGAATATGTAGATAGAATGGCGTTGCTAGATGTGCCGTTGAAAGGAAAGAGGTTTACGTGGTTTGGATCGGGGCGAAAGTGTAGTAGATTAGATAGGTTCTTTGTATCATATGGTTGGGTTCAAAGATTCGATTCGATTGTGGTGCGAAACCTCCCAAAGGAACTCTCGGATCACTCGCCTATTGTGTTGGAGTGTGATGTCGTGGATAGTGGTCCGAAACCTTTTAGGTTTTTTAATGCATGGTTGAAGGAACTTCCTTTATTAGAGTCGGAATGGAAACGATTGACAGAAGATGATAGTGCGGCATCGATCATTCAAAAATTAAGGAAATTAAAGGGTATGTTGAAAAATTGGAATCGACACTGTTTTGGTGACATAGAGTAGCAGTATCGTGAGCTGGTTGATAAAATTGAGAGGGCTGACGCGCAGGCTGAGAGTGGGGAGGTCAGTTCGAATGAGTTGGCTGATCGGAGGGAGTTGCATACGCGATTATGGAAGGTGGAGAACTTAAGAGAATCACTTTGGCGGCAAAAATCTAGAGCATCATGGTTAGCGGAGGGTGACCGCAACACTCGTTTCTTCCATAGGGCAGCGAAGGTGAGAGCTATGTCAAATGCAATTCCATGAAAGTATGTCGATGGGCGATGGATCAATGATCCGCAGCGATTGAAATTTATGATCCGTAGGGATTTTAAGAAGCATTTTTCTAAGCTTAAGGCCACGAGATCTTTGCTTCTGGAGGTGAATTTTGCTACGTTAACAAGGGAACAAAGTGAATCAATGGAATTAGCATTTGGGGAGGAGGAAATAAAAACAGCCGTGTGGAAATGTGAGTGTGCTAAGGCCCCGGGTCCGGATGGGTTTACATTCGAATTCTTTAAGAAGGGGTGGGAATTTCTCAAGGGGGATGTGTTACATTTTATGACGGAGTTCTTCCATTTGGGACATTTACCGCAAGGCGTAAATTCAACCTTTGTGGTTTTAATAGCAAAGCGGGACAATTCGAAGGGAATTGGGGATTATCGTCCAATATGTTTGCTAAATTCAATTTACAAAATTCTTGCGAAGTGTTTAGCGCAGAGGTTACAAAAGGTGCTGCCTATGCTTATTAGCGATGTACAAGCAGCATTTGTGAGTGGTCGTCAGATCTTGGATGGGATCCTTCTAGCTAACGAAGTTATACATTCGATGAAACAAGATCGATCGGGCAAGGGAGGAATAATTCTGAAATTGGATTTCGCCAAGGCGTATGACTGCATTAGCTGTGATTGTTTGGGTTGTGTTATGCATTGGATGGGGTTCGGGAAGCGATGGGGCGATTGGATTCGTGAATGTGTTGAGTCTGCAAGGCTGTCAATCTTAGTCAATGGTAGTCCGTCAAAGGAATTTGCAATGCGGAGAGGCTTGCGACAAGGGGACCCTCTTTCCCCCTTGTTGTTTGTAATGGTGGCCGAAGTGCTACACCAATTTCTAATTAATGCGGAGAAGAGGGGGTTAATTCGAGGGATTCAAGTGGCGCGGGGAGTATCAATCTCGCATTTACAATTTGCGGATGACACAGTGCTATTTATTCAAGGTGAGCGAGACAATGCAAGGCATCTCAAACGTATTCTCACTTGTTTTGAGTATGTGACTGGTCTACAAATAAATTATGACAAATCATGTGTGTATGGCATTGGTTTGGAGGATGATTTTCTGATGTCTATCGTGGATATTTTGGGATGTCAGCGAGTGTCCTTACCGATGAAGTATTTGGGGATCCCGTTAGGGGTGAATCCGAGGGGTGTGGAGATTTGGAACCCTCTTGTTCAGCGTTTCCGACATAAATTACCAGGCTGGAAGCGGGAGTCACTGTCATTTGCGAGAAGATTGATGTTAGTTAATTCTGTGTTGTCAGCTTTGTTGGTGTATTATATGGGGTGTTCTTAATACCGAAGAGGATAATTTTGAAGATTGACTGTATCCGTAGGAATTTTTTGTGGGGGGGGGGGGAAGGAAGAGCGTGCGAAACTTAGTAGAGTGAGCTGGGTGGTGGCTTGTCAACCGAAACGGTTTAGAGGTTTGGGAGTGGTGAATCTTCATACCCGAAATTTGGAAATGTTAGCCAAGTGGGTGTGGCGATATGCTCAATCGGATGGATCACTTTGGAAAGCAATTATTGTGGCAAAGTATGGTAAAGATGTCCTTTCATAGCAAATGAATTCTCGGGGCCTATTACGTATGTCGTCGATGTGGAAACAAATTGTAGCGGTTCAAAGCGATGAATACGTGGCCAGATTTTTTAGTGCCACTCAATTCTCATGGACATTGGGCGATGGTACTAGTATCTTATTTTGGAGAGATTGTTGGTGCCTTACGGAACCATTGAAACTTGTATTCCCCCGTTTGTTTAGCTTGGCTAGCAATAATATGGCAAGGGTATGTGATTACTTGGGACTGCCGAGGGATGAGTGGACCAGTTGTTTTAGGCGACCCTTGCGAACATTTGAGGCTGCCCAGGTACGTGAGTTGCAAGCTTGTGTTGCTGGATACACGCTACGCGATCGGGCTATGGATAAATTGGTATGGGTTCATGATGTGGCGGGGCAATTCTCGGTGAGTGCTTTACACAAATTAATGACAACATTTGGGTTAAATGATGCATCCGATGTTAGCATGATATGGAAGCTGCCGTTGTTACCAAAAATTCAGTGCTTCATTGGTTTTTATTGTTGAACTGGCTGCCAACTTTGAAGATGTTGCTGGAGCGAGGAATTCTGTTGGGGGTGGATGGGATTGGTTGCCGATGGTGTGCGGATGGGGAAGACAACGTGGACCATATTTTTGGGCAATGTGAGATTGTATGGGGGTATGGAACCTTTTCTTTGGATGGTGGTCAGTATCGACCGTTCGACCATGGTGCATTGGTGAGTTTATTCACCAATGTTGCGTGAGTTATTTCGATGGTGATCTGCGCACATGGTGGATTATAGGGTGCGCGAGTGTTTTGTGGTCTTTGTGGCTTGCCCGGAATGAGCTGATGTTTAGGGACAAGAGGGCGTCGTGCCAATCGATATTTTTCATGGTGCAGCTACGGTCATTTCATTGGACCTGTGCAGGTTTTGAGACGCTACACTCGTGCGAAGCAGCTTGGTGGGAGTGCCCTATTGTGTGCAGGCCATCGCGGGTGATGAGAAGTGAGTGTCAAATGGGTGTGGTATGGGTGCCGCCACCACAGAGGATGTGGAAATTCAACGTGGACGGGGCATCCAAGGGTAAGCCAGGTGAGGCCGGTTGTGGGGGCATCCTTCGCGATTGGAGCAGCCGGATAATGGCATTATTTTCGGGGTCTATCGGGGTGGTGGATTCCAATGTCACTAAACTTCAGGCGATAGCGTATTCTTTGCAGATGGTGTAGGAAATTAATTGTGAGGGGGTGCAGTCAGTGGTAATTGAGTCGGACTCGGTCGTTGCAATTTCTTGGATTTTAGGCACGGAACGTCGGCCGTGGCGTTTGGGAAATTGGTTTCATCAAATTGACGATGCGTGGGAGGCGATGCCTTTTGTATGTTTTAATAATATCTTTAGAGAAGCCAATTGTATCGGGGATGCATTAGCGAAAAGTGGTGTCCTACGCTCTAAGTGGGTATGGATGTATTGAGCTGAGTTCGGGGATCCGTTTGTTTGAGTTTGACGTTGTACCATATGCACGGGCACTCTTTTCCCCCACTTAGGCTTAGGGGGTTTTTAATGAGGCCGGTGCAATGGATTTTGCATGGTTTATTCAGTAAAATCATATCATGTTGCTGATAAAAAAATGATATGATGTTATATTGCTTTACTTTAGGGGTAAACTACATAAATAGTCACCAAACTTTTAAGGTAAACTTATTTTGGTCACCGTACTTTAAAAATATTCGATGAGGTCACCCAACTTTTAGTTCGAATTCGATATGGTCCCTCCCGTTAGAAGTTGACGTTTGTTTTCGTTTTTCTTAATAAAAAATAGGTAAACTACACCAACCATCACTCAACTTTCTTCTCACACCTATTTTTGTCACTAAAGTTTAACAATTTTCAATTTAATAACTTAACCTTCAAATTGTTCATATTTTGGCCACTCTTAAATGACATGGTTATACAAATAGAAAAATTCGATTAACCCTTAAAAAATTTGGGTAATGATTTTTTACTTTGCTTATTAAATTTATCATATTACCGTATTTTTTATCATTACCGTATTTTATATTTTAATAAGCAAAGTAAAAATAATTATTACTTGATGATCAAATATTATAATTAATTGGTCAATCGATTATCTGATTTAATTGGTACAATATAAGATCAAGAATTGAATAACCTGAATTTAGTAATCAACCAAAATAATTTTTAAGGATTAACCGAACCCGATTTCGGTACAAAATTTTAAAATAAATTATTTCGATTCGGTTACAATTCACGTTTCTAAGCAAAATTTATTAACCGGTCTGATCTATTATATACAATATTTCTAAATTTTATGCATTACAATATCTTAACGTCTAGTGATTTTGATACCCTTTTGATTTTTTGTAAAAACTGTTTTGGCTCTAGGCAAGATTAATAGGTGTGAACTTTTAATTTTTGACTTTTTAGTTGTTTTTACACTTTTATCGCAACAGAACAATTATTGACATTACCATGTTATCATATTTGATATTTTAATAAACAAAGTAAAAAAATCATTTCTGAAATTAAATATTTTGGTTAATTGGTTAATCGATTATCTGATTTAATTGGTACAATATAAGATCGAGAATTGAATAATCTAAATTTATCAATTTTTCTATTTGTACAAAAAACCATTTTTGTAGTTTACCCTTAAATTAGACGATAATGTTTTAAATGTTATGTAACTATTTATCTATAAAATTCATTAAAAGTCCTTCAAAATTTATAAATATTGTAATATTAGTCATATTGAAAACATTTTAAAAAGAATACATTAAAAAATATTTCCAGAAAAGGGACTATATGTGTCGTTTTTAAATAGTACAAGGGCCTGAACTAATATTTATATATTTTGATAATGTTATAAAAATAATTGATCACTAGTATTATACACACACATATATATACATATATATATATATATATAAGTTTTATATCAACCTAATATTTATGTTTGCATGTAATTGAATTTTTAAAATATAATTTATATATTCAAATTTTTTTTTGATCAATCGTATGATTTTATTTTATTGGGATCAAAATCATACAAACCATCCAATCTTGGGCCTCATTAAAAACCTCCCTAAACCTAAATGGAGGAAAAGAGTACCCAAGTTGGATCCGGAAATACACGCTAAGACCCGGAAATACACTCGAACCAAATACCCGACACCCCTCCATCGAAGAGAAACATCATATACTCACCCTTCCCATGGCAACCCAGTGAACAAGCTGTCCACCCCTGCACCCCGTACGAAACAGCACCCCTAACGCCCAGATGCACCTCGCTGCCCTCGAGCCCCTGCCCAGCAGCCGATCACAAGTGCTCGTCTCCCACGAGGCAACTAAAATCCCACACGCAACCAGTCCCGCCGATCGACTCCTCCCTTGGCTAGCATATCCGCAATCCCATTAGCTTCCCGATTCGCATGTTGGAAAGTGCACTTCACAGCTCGACATACTCGATCAATCCTCCGAAGCAACCAATCATATTTCCAAGGTCTACTCTCCTTGTTCATAACCCACGAAAGAGCTACTAACGAATCAGCTTCGTTTGAATCGATAATGCCCAATGGACCAGCAAACAGTGCCAACAACCTACCCCCCGCATCCCGTAGCACCCCACCGCATCCCGCTAGTCCCGGTTTTCCTCTAGCCGAACCATCAACATTGAGCTTGACCATATTCGACAATGGCGGTACCCACACCACCCCTATCCGAGGCCGAACAATCCGACCCCTAGTCTCGCACCACCACGGGCAGTCCCACCACACCGACTCCACCAATAATGCATTGCGGTCCAACACATTAACCCAAGAGAAGGCGCGCAATTTAATGGCAAAAAATAAATCCGATGAGGAGAGTCTCTTACCATTAAATAATAAATCATTGTGAGCGAGCCACATGGACCATAAAACCACTGCACAACTTGACATCCACCAATGTCTAACCATCCCGCTAAACGGTCCATCCAGTAGCATATGCACATAAGCCACTACCGACGCCGGCCGAACCACCTCCACCTTCCACCACCCAAAAAACAATGACCATACCTGCCACATCCATCGACAATGCAGTAATATATGATTCGCCTCATCCTCCCCCTCCCCACACCATCGACAACAAAAATCCTGTACCTCTACATGCACCCCACGGTCTCGCAACAAGCACAACGTCGGTAACCGATCAAGGAGGACAAACCACACAAAACATTGCACCTTCGGTGGTGTTAACATCGACCATATATCAACATTCTCCCATTCGGCTTCCTCCTCCAGTCCAAAAGTCGCCATTAAACGCGATAGCTTAGCCACCGAAAATGTACCCGTCGGAGTATGCTTCCAAATCCATTTGTCCACCTCCTCCTCAACAAGTTGTATCGCTCCCACCACGCCACGCAATTCACTCAATTGTACCTCTTCAAACGCTCGCAATTGGCGCGAAAAGAACGCTTCCCATCTCGTATGACCCAAGGAAAAATCCAAAGAATACTCATATATCAATGCCCATTTATTCACCGCAATACGGTATAACCGCGGGAACACCTCACACAACGGAACCTCCAAGCACCACCTATCTCGCCAAAATAAAGCCTTCTTCCCGTTCCCAACCAACCATACGAAATTTGGCAGTCCCATAAAATTCTGTACACTCACCTCGTTTTGGATTTCAATAATTTGTCGCCACACCGTCGACATGTCTCGCTTTTGTTTGACCGTCATCCTGCGATGTAACATATCAGCCCCATATTTCGCATCCAAAATACCCTTCCACAACGATCCCTTATCCACCTTAACACGCCACAACCATTTAGCTAAAAGCGCCAAATTTTTCTTATTCAAATCGACCACTCCCAACCCGCCAAATTGTCGCGGCCGACACACTACCTTCCAGCTAACTCTGCTCATCTTTCGTTTCTCCTCCGTGCCCCCCATAGAAAGCTACGCCGGATACGATCCAAACGTTTAATCACTCCTTTAGGCACAACAAAAACTCCCATATAATAGATAGGAAGGGCAGATAATACCGAATTTAACAATGTCAATCGAGCAGCAAACGACAACGCATCTCTCTTCCACCCAGCTAGGCTTTTCCGAAATATCTGTATCAAAGGCTCCCATACTTTAATACTGCGTGGATTGTCACCCAACGACAATCCTAGGTATGTCATCGGTAAGCTACCTAGACCACAACCCAAAACATCGGCCATCTCACCTAACATTGCCTCCTCCACACCAATTCCATACAAACATGACTTGGTATAATTAATCTTTAAACCAGAACTGTATTCAAAACAAGTAAGAATTCTCTTTAAATTTCGTGCCATCTCGACATCCCCTTGAAAGAACAACACTGTGTCGTCCGCAAATTGTAAGTGCGACACAAAGCAGCCATCCACCACTCGCACTCCCCTTATCAATCCCCTGTTCTCAGCCTCTAGCAATAAGACATGCAGCAACTCGGCCACCATCACAAATAACAACGGTGATAGTGGATCACCTTGTCGCACCCCTCTCTTCATCGGAAATTCTTTTGTTGGGCAGCCATTAAGCAAGATCGACAACCGCGCCGTGCTAAAACACGTGCGCATCCAATGCATCCACCTCCCCCAAAACCCATCCGTTGCTGAATATTCTCTAAACATCCCCATTTCACATAGTCATAGGCTTTTGCGAAGTCAAGTTTCAGCAAAACACCACCTTCCTCGCTTTGTTGTATCGAATGTAACACCTCATTTGCCAACATAATCCCATCGACAATTTGCCGTCCTCTGACAAAAGCGGATTGCACATCGCTAATGATCCACGGCAGCACCTTTTGTAACCTTTTAGCTAGACATTTCGCCACAATTTTATAAATTGAGTTCAAAAGGCAAATTGGTCGAAAGTCCCCAATTTCTCTCGGATTGTCTTTCTTCGGCAGCAAAGTAACAAAAGTAGAATTCACGCCCTTCGGTAGTTCACCCGAACCATGAAATTCATGCAACACTTGCATCACATCTTCCTTCAAAAAATTCCAGCCCTTCTTGAAAAAATTAAAAGTGAAGCCATCAGGACCAGGTGCTTTCGATCCGTCACAACTCCATACCACTGCCCGTACTTCCTCCTCACAAAACGCCACCTCTAACCCCTCTACCATTGTCTCGGGTACCTGTTTAAACACAACAGCCATATCGATAACTCCTAAGCACCTCGTAGCAGCAAAGTGTTTCCTAAATTCATCATAAACCAAGTGCCGAAGGCGATCCGGATTCGTCTCCCATATGCCATTAACGAGCAGCCCCGTAATGCCATTTTTTAAAGCTCTCAATTTTGCCGAACGATGAAAGAATGCCGTATTTCCATCCCCCTCTCGCAACCATCTCACCCTCGCTTTTTGTCTCCATATCGACTCCCTCATCCGCGATAAAGACCACAACTCTTGGTGATGATTTCGGCGTTGCTTCAATTGGGAATCCGTGACTGCATTTGTGCTTATTAATTCTTCAATTCGATTAATAGCACTTGTCGTGGATTCAATTCTATTGTCAATATTACCGAACACCCGCTTATTCCAATCTCGCAAAAATAATTTCATTCCCCGTAGCTTAGACACCAGATCCCCACTCTCCAGCTTAACCGACAATCTCCCCCATTCCTCCTCCAAATCCCGCAAGCATCCCCTATTCTCCATCCACACATTTAGAAACTTAAACGGTTTTGGTCCCCAATCCAACACATCATTCACAAGTAATAGTGGTGTGTGATCCGACAAACCCCTTGGTAAAGATTATAATCTCAAGTTATTGAATTTATCCACCCAATGCATAGACACCAAGCACCTATCAATTCTACTACACTTGCTATCCGGACCAAACCACGTAAAAGACAACCCATGCAAAGACAAATCACAAAGTCCATTATCCTGAATGAAATTCACAAAAACATCCATACCTCTATCCGTCGCAACACAGCCTTGTCGCTCCGATAACTGCGTCACGGCATTGAAATCACCAATGAGGCACCACGGTATGTCACGCGATAAAACTTCCCTCTCAATTTCGGTCCACAGCAGCCCTTGTTGCGTTGCATCACATGGTGCATAGACGCCTACTATCCCACAAGTCCAACCCTCATACGTCCAGCAGCCCTCTATCGCCACAAACTGTTCCCTCACAAGCTTCCGATTAACATGAAATCTAGTCGTCTCCCAACACAACAATATACCCTCCGATCGCCCTGTTGATGGCGAAAAGGCAAAATCAAAAGAATTCGATATCCAAATACTCCTTAATAGCAATGGTGTGATATTTTCCAATTTTGTTTCCACGATTATCACACAATCTCCCCTATGTTGTCGTAGTAAATTCCTTACCCCTCTCCTCTTCGCTGCCGTACCCAACCCCTGCACATTCCACGACAACAACCGCATCTTTTGATTACAATTGGATTGGTTCGCGCGCCTCAATAAGGCGAGCAATGTCTTTGATGACATTCTCCTCGTTCCCAATCGTTTCAGCCCCCAACAATTTTCCCAACTCCCACGTTTCCTGTGCCTCCCTAAAGATACTCCTTTTCTGCTGTAAAAAATCCGAGTCCGAAAGAGACCCGTTAGCCAGCTCCGTCGAGGGTGGTTTCAGATTTTTTCTTGGGCGACCCCTGCCCCTCTTCTCCACTGCCAATCCCTTTTCCTCCGTACTGTTTTCCTTCCCCGATGATTGTAGAATTTCCGAGAGTTGTCGCACTCGGCGTTGTTTGCCTTTATACTCTATTAAGGCGGCAATGCCAGCCCTAGACTTAGGCCCAGATTCCATTGTGTTCTCTTGTTGCATCGCACCCATCACCGTCCCTAAATCCTTATTCCCACTACCCATCGGTAATTCCCCCTCACTATCGACTATGGCCAATACGTTATCACCATTGCCGTCGTGTGTTTTATTGCCACTGTCTTCGCGTACCTCACATGCACTAATATCCATACTACGATATTCGACAACCTCCCTTTCGACGATGCCCACCTCCTCATCCGCCTTACCCGAATTTGCTCTTCTCGAAGTTACTTCTTCACTCAAATTTGGTGCAAAAATTCTATCGTCTCGCCTTTTGTTGTCATCCCATAATTTATTGATCATCTAGCTTTTCGGGGATGGCATACTAATCGAGTTTGGGACCACTGTCTCCTCCTCATCAACACCATCCGATTTAGTTGTGAGTTGCACCTTTGGCTCCTCTTTTTCTTCCATATCCCTCGGCTAGGCTCCCCCCTCCGATTGCTCCATACTCCCCTCGTCATCTCCATTTCGATTCTCCGAATTGGGGTCCGAAATTTCATGAACTCGAACTCTATATTGGTTATCGCCAATTGTAACATCAATTGTTTCCTTTATCGGGAAGAACCAGTCCGTTTCAAGAAGGAACTGCGCTTTTTCAAACGATGTAGGGGCGTCAGTCTTCTCATCCACACAAATCAATTCGCCCCACAACGCTGCTATGTTTTGATATGTGCCCTCGGACCAGGCATGTATCGGCAAGCCACATACCGACACCCATACGCGTCGATTGTGAATCACACAATCTGGCGACCATTCGGTCACATTTTCTAGCCATGGTGCAAAGCAGCCGGATTTAATACATTCATCCCTTGTCTCCCTATCGGGGAACATTAGAAGTACCAATGAACCTGCAATTCGCATTAAAGAGAACTCCCTTTTTGTCGCTTTCAATTCCGATGCCAATTCCATAATTGATCGCGGTTGTCGACAGAATCCTATCGCGCAGGTTTTTAGTATCGTCAGTTTGTCCTCGTCAATTATGCCCTCAACCCTACGATAGTCTTTCATTGCCTCTCTTTTATCCCCCTTTGCGCTGCCGCTAGCCGCCGATTTTTCCTCCTTTGAAGCCCTCGTCGAAATCCCTCCCTCATCCCTAGAGAAACCGTTTCGTCGTTGCCCAAACGCATCTCTCGTGTCTCTTTGTGCCAATTGTACCGTCAATTTTGATCCATACAAGCGAAACCCATAGAATCTCTCTATTACACGATCTGCTTCAGCTTTCGTTTTCATTCGAACGAATCCAAACCTAGATCCATCTCTAGCCCTCTTCGTCGGCACAAATACATCCACCACCACCCCATGTCGATCAAAAACTTGCCAGACTCCTTTCCTGTGGAGTTGCGCCGGTAGGTTTCCGACGAATAAGGTCCAACATGATCGTGATGATCGTGATGCTCTCTCGTTGGGTTCTCTCATTTTTTTTAATGATGTTTATTATTTGCCAGACTCAGAAATATTAATATATTCAAATTAAAATTGACAAGTAAATTATATCTATTTCTTACAAGAAAAATAAGATTTATATTTTTAAAATATTTCATATATATATATATACATACTATATTTTAAGTTGATATAAGAATATCATAATGTTAATGAATTAAAATATAATATTTTTAAATTTACAGTATGATGTATAAAACGAACCATTTAACTTTTCAAAATTATTTTTTATTCAAACAGTTAAATTATAAATCAAACTTTTCAAAATAGTTTTCATAACACTTTTCAAAAATATTTTTAAAAGCTTTGTCAAACTCACCTTAAATTAATTAATCTAAAAGTATTTTTCAAAAGTAATTTTAAATTGACCCTATATTTATCTGTCTACAACTTTCACATTTTCTTTGTTTCTTTATTCATTAAAATTCGCATCTAATATTTTTTTTATCATTTTAATAAATTCTATTACCCTTAAATCTTGACTCATTTACCATTCATTATAAATGCAAACATTTCATTTAAGGAAACGTTTTAAAATTAAACCCTATAAATAGCATATACGAAATGAGTTTTCAATCAAACAAAAATAAATAGAGCATTTCAATTTTAAAAGAGAAAAGAAAGATGGCCAAAATTCAAGTTGTATCGTTCCTTCTTTTTACCGTACTCATCTTATCTATCGGTATGTATAAGTGACATTATTTTCATTGTTTTATTTTATTATATATTTATAATCAGAGGAGGAACACAAAGGTAACCTATGTGGGTTATGATCTTTTCTAAGTTGTAAAATTTTATTTTAAACTTCTAAATTTTTAAAAATAATTTGAAGTTGTCCCCTACAAACTCTTTGTTTATGTTCTGTCCCTGTTTAAAATAATGTATGTATTATTTCGTAAAGGTAAAATATATAATATTGACTGCATTTGAATAATAATACAGATATTATGGGAGTAGTCGGTGATGGAAAATGTTGCAAAAACATCTCCTTGGGGGGTTGTAAGCTGGGAGTAGACGACGAAGGACCTGATGGTAAATGCTTCAAGTATTGTACACCAGAATGCAAATTTGCCCATTGCCAATCTAATCAGTGCCATTGTGCTTGTTGATTTACTTTTAGTGACCGTGCACAATTTTAAATAACTGAGATGATGTTCTATTCTCAATTAGAAATAAAAACAATATGATTCTTTCTTTCTTTTTTATTGAGTTTTTTTCGTTCGTGGTTATTATTTCAGCTTTTCTATATATAGATCATGAATACTCAAATTTAATTTTTAATTTAATAATTTATTATTTCAAAATATTCCAAGAAGGTTACAATTAAAACCTGACAAGTTTGCCCGATATCTTGATGAGCTTTCTTTTAGTGCAGTTAAAAGTGGGGTTTAACTTTTAAATTAATTAGACTCTAATATTAAACATAAAAAATCGAGGGTTGATGTTTAATTTTACTAATTTTAAAATTGATGTACAATAAATCCCAAATCTAAATCTCTTCGAAATTAAATATGTCTTACCATCGCAACTACCGTTTATTAATATATTTTTAATTAAAAAAAACAAATATCTATAAATCTGGAATTATACACTGATACAGGCTAATTCTAATAAAGAAACAAAGCATCCACGAGTACAATTAGGGGCGAAACTATAAATTAACAAAAGGTGACCAAAATAAAATTTAAAAAGCTAAAATTTTATAAAGGGGACAAAATGAAATTAAAAATTTTGAGGGGGTCATATTAAGATTTTACAAACTTTGAAAGGATTATAGAGGTAATTTTACCCTTTTCTAAAAATATCTATCTTATTCCTAATGAAAAAAAAGTTGGCGAGGACCAAACCCCTATGTTCCGCCCCTAAGTACAATGCCATCTACATTACTTATTACTCACATGTTTTGTATACCAGTCATATCTTAAATATGTCTAAATAAATATAAGAAAAAATACGTATACGGCCATTCATCAATCTTTGATAGAATGACATATTAATAAAAATAATAATTTTATAAAATTATATGTTATATATAATTATTTTTTTGTTGACGTATCATTCTAGCAAGTCATTTTAAGTTGTTTATCATTAGTTGACTAACAATTTTTATCTACGAAAAAAACTGATTTGACTCAAAATAAAACGATAGAAATATTTTTTGACATTATGCCAAAAATTAAAAACTCTACAAATAAACTACAAAACCTTTCTCTACCTCCAAACTCATTCTTAAACCGTTATTATGGGCAGTTGTACATGAGAATTATAGAGTATAATTGATCCTACTAAAATTTTCTAAACCCGTTACAAAGTATGAAAAGTTAAAATTTATCATAAGAAATATTAAAAATTCTACTCGATTTGGTGGGATATAAGATCAACAACACTTTGGTACGAGAGTTTTCGCACCCCACATTCTACTATGTAAAAATATTGGCTCCGCCAATTACCGTTACCTCAATCTCCTTCCACCTTAAAATCACCATATAACTATCGACCCACCAAATAAAGCGTCTCTAACCTCCATATCAGCCCTATGTATTAAAATATTATATAAAATCTTTCTATGCCATTTTAATTAAATAATAATATAGTGTTGATTTTGAAGTTGGACGATTTTTTTTCTCTTCAATTGTCTAATTTTACTCTATTTTTTGAATATTAATTCTACTATATTTTAATTGAACTTAAATAAGGGATTTATTACATTGTTTACTTCTTTACTGGTGAAGTTTAGTGATAAGCCTTAATAAGAAATGGTTATTTTAACAATTTCTATTTATTTAGTTGTATTTAATAATTTTTTTTAAATATCAGTAACAAACATTTCCTATATTAATTTTTTAATTTACATATATTTTATAGATCCTGAATTCAACCCGAAATGGATCTCTTTTATTTCTCTGGAGAAATAGATTTTTTTCGGCACCGGCATCGATTTGAGCTGAGATAAGTTGAGAACTGAAAATTTGATGTTTCCAACGAATTTAATTTTAAACTCGTATAAAAAAGTTTATTCTCCTGCGAATTCTTAATGCTCTGGGAACCATTAATTTTAAACTCGTATAAAAAAATTTCCTAACATAAAATCATACATCTATCCTTCCTGTGAGTGTTCCAAGTCAGTTGTCGTGTTGCTGTTCAGTTTAGTACCCCAGCCATAATAAAAAGCCTTGTCTGGTAAAAACACGGCCAAATAGCCAATTTTCGCCTTGCAAAATTACTTATTTGAACCAAATGAAAAACTTAAAATTTTCAACAATTGCAATAAAAGAGCTCATATGAAAAAATGACATATTATCCTTATACATTCGGTCTTTCATTGGATAAAACAAATTAAAAATTACGCTTTTTTTTTCAAACAACATAGTCTCCTTATTTGATATATTATAGTTTTCTTTCTTATGTTGAATAGTTGAGATAAGAGCATCGAAGAGAGGGGTTGTTTATTTTTATTTATTTATTTATTTATTTGATATATAATTTAATCCGAGTCTATTAAGAATTACTTAAACGTACTAATTTAATGCCAACATTTATTTTACAACGTTTTATTTGTTTTAAATGTTATGATGTTATATTGCTTTAATTTAGGGGGTAAACTACATAAATAGTCACCGAACTTTTAAGGTAAATTTATTTTGGTCACCGTAGTTTAAAAATATTCGATGAGGTCACCCAACTTTTAGTTCGAATTCGATATGGTCCCTCCCGTTAGAAGTTGACGTTTGTTTTCGTTTTTCTTAATAAAAAATACTTAAACTACACCAACCATCACTCAACTTTCTTCTCACACCTATTGCGGTCACTAAAGTTTAACAATTTTCAATTTAATAATTTAACCTTCAAATTGTTCATATTTTGGCCACTCTTAAGTGACATGGTTATACAAATAGAAAAATTCGATTAATCCTTAAAAAAATTCGGGTAATGATTTTTTACTTTGCTTATTAAATTTATCATATTATCGTATTTTATATTTTAATAAGCAAAGTAAAAATAATTATTACTTGATCAAATATTATAATTAATCAGTCAATCAATTATCTGATTTAATTGGTACAATATAAGATCAAGAATTGAATAACCTGAATTTAGTAATCAACTAAAATAATTTTTAAGGATTAACCGAACCCAATTTCGATACAAAATTTTAAAATAAATTATTTCGATTCGGTTACAGTTCACGTTTCTAAGCAAAATTGATTAACCGGTCTGATCTATTATATACAATATTTCTAAATTTTATGCATTACAATATCTTAACATCTAATGATTTTGATATCATTTTAATTTTTTGTAAAAAAAGTTTTGGCTCTAGGCAAGATTAATAGGTGTGAACTTTTAATTTTTGACTTTTTAGTTGTTTTTATATTCTATCACAACAGAAGAATTATTAACTTTACCATGTTATCATATTTGTTATTTTAATAAACAAGGTAAAAAAAATCATTTCCGAAATCAAATAGTTTGCTTAATTGGTTAATCGATTATCTGATTTAATTGGTACAATATAAGATCGACAATTGGATAATCTAAATTTATCAATTTTTCTATTTGTAAAAAAAACCATTTTTTAGTTTACCCTTAAATTAGACGATAATGTTTTAAATGTTATGTAACTATTTATCGAGAAAATTCATTAAAAGTCCTTCAAAATTTATAAATATTGTAATATTAGTCATATTAAAAACATGTTAAAAAGAATACATTAAAAAATATTTCCAGAAAAGGGACTATATGTGCCGTTTTTAAATAGTACAAGGGCCTGAACTAATATTTATATATTTTGATAATGTTATAAAAATAATTGATCACTAGTATTATACATATATATACATATATATATGGAAAATACTTTGATGCACAAGCTGTGTAAACTTTAGTTTACACAAGCCCTTTAATTTTAGGGTTTAGAGTTTAGGGTTTTAGGTTAGGGTTTAGGGGTTTAGTATGTAGGGTATATAATTTAAGGTTTATGGTTAGAATTTAGAGTTTAGGGTTTAGGGCTTAGGGTTTAGGTTTTAGGTTGCTAGGGTTTGTGATTTAGATTTTAAATTTTATAGAAGGATTGTGTAAAAAAAATTTACACAGCTTGTGCATCAAAATAAAACCCTATATATATATATATAAGTTTTATAGCAACCTAATATTTATGTTTGCATGTAATTGAATTTTTAAAATATAATTTATATATTCAATTTTTTTTTGGCTCAGAATGTATGATTTTATTAAATAATAATCATACAAGACAACATTACCGATGGCCTCATTAAAAACCTCCCTAATCCTAAATGGAGGAAAAGAGTACCCCGGTAATGCGAACCAAGAACCAATCACCCAATACATTGAACCCACGAGGGGCGATCCACTCCACTCTTCGCTAAAGCATCCGCCATACCATTTGCCTCTCGAAAAACATGATGGAAGCAAACATCCATCAGAGACCGACAAGCTTCATCAATCCTCGAGAACCAACGTGCAAGACGCCACGGGCGTTGCTCTCGTTGTGTCACCCATGCGATAGCTATCGCGGAATCAGATTCTATCACAACCGTTTTCGACGCACTCCACCTCGAAGCACACAACAATTCCAAAGCAGCACAAATTGCTTGTAACTCTGCTTCATTCGAATCCACCACCCCGATCGGCCCCGAGAACAAAGCTAGCACACGCCCACAATCATCCCTCAACACCCCCCACATCCAGCCATACCCGGTTTCCCCCGTGAGGACCCATCAACGTTAAATTTCAACACCCCCAAAGGTGGTTTTTCCCAAACCACATTCCTCCGATCAGCTTTCGGATCATGGCGATTGTTACACAACCAAGGGCATTCCCACCATATATTTTCCGCAATATGATCGACCGTCCCATTGCGTGCCCAATACAACGATCTAATTTTGACAAGGAAGAACAGCTCACTCTTCGACACTTCTTGTTCCCTAAAAATCACACCGTTTCTACCCAACCATAGTGACCATAACACCGCCGCACACCCCGCTAACCACCAATCCCTCACTGACCCTTAAATTAGACGATAATGTTTTAAATGTTATGTAACTATTTATCGAGAAAATTCATTAAAAGTCCTTCAAAATTTATAAATATTGTAATATTAGTCATATTAAAAACATGTTAAAAAGAATACATTAAAAAATATTTCCAGAAAAGGGACTATATGTGCCGTTTTTAAATAGTACAAGGGCCTGAACTAATATTTATATATTTTGATAATGTTAACAAAATAATTGATCACTAGTATTATACATGTAACCCCCTCGTCCCGGTCTGGTCGGATGACCGGTCCGAGTGGGCCACACGGGGAAAACCGAAGCGAAACCCGTTAAGGCTTCCCCTCGGTTAACGACCCAGAAAATTTCTTTTAACTTTAGTCTTATCTAGATGCAATTATAGTTCCTATGTGAAGCACAACAGCGGAAGAAACAAACAACGTAACATTCACCGACCAAACAAACATAAACAGTCCATTTTACTTCATTTCAGCAGGCCGTTTCGAAACACCTATAGGGTGTTCCGAAACGCCCTGACCTGGTCAACGGGCCTGGGTCAACCACAAGGTGACCGTTCCGAAACAGGGGTGACCCGTATCGGAACGACCTTGACGGTCAATATCTCGTGGTCAACGAGATTTGACCGTTTCGGAACTTCAAAGGCCCGTTTCGGAACGGCATCATCTCGCCAATTTCTCAAAATTCCAGTAGCGAAAACGTTCCGGAACGACCCTCATCTGTTTCGAAACGGCAGGCCATTTACGCAGGGGCCGTTTCGGAACACGGGGACCCGTTCCGAAACAACCCCTGTCTGCAGACTTTTCTGGGCTGTTTTGAGGCACAAGGATGCCCCAAAACATCCCCACGACACCATACAACAGCCAAGCATTTAAACCCAAGATACAACAACATTACTAACATGCTTTAACACAACTTTAACATGTCTAATAACGAGGCAACAATCCACACATGCATTCATTCCAAACAACATTCAAACACATGTAAAAACTCTTAAGGCATAGGCTAACATTCAAGCAAGCAAATAGGCATGAGTTAACATTCATCATGGCAACACAACCATGCAAAAGCAACATATATATATAGGAGTCTACACATGCTCCTATCAACCAACAACAATCCAACAAAATCATACATGTCCCATTGCTCAACCATTACATGTTTAAATACTAAAACCCATACTTGATGAACTCAAGTCACAATCACACTTGGAGGCCCTCCACTTGCCCGAGCAACCCACGAACTAAGGATCTGCAATGTTGAACAAAGAGAGCGTAAGCAATAATGCTTAGTGAGGGTAAGCTCTAAAAACAAACTTCAACATTGCAGGGTCCGAGCACGATCTAGCCAAAGCAACTTACACTTACCAAGAGTCCACAAGATATAGATGCATGAGCAATATATCACATATATGCCATAATCATGAGCTCAACACTACCATACATGTAATCACACTTAAACATCCAAACAGCTCATAAATCCCAACACAATGATACACATATCAATCCACATTGGCACCTAGTTATGACTCAAATACGCGGATAGACACGTTGGAAACTCATATCCAACAACCACATTACCTCGGTGGGATTCCACTCATCACCGGTCTCGCGGAGGGGATTCCACTCATCACCGACTATATTCAATTACAATTCCGGGCGAACCCGTACTCCTCCTTGGTGACTCAACGCCACCAAGGCCACGCGCGACTTTAGACTCATGTGTACACACTAACATCCTAATGATCGATCATTTGTATTTAAGTATACTAGTGCCAATATTTTACTCATTCCACATTACTCTTTTCAATCATTTCAGTGCTTAGCACGTACTCACCATGGACACAATCATGAACCATCACTATGCATGTTTTAAGCAATACAACCCATGCCTCAATTCACATGTATAAAACAATATACATAAGCATTCATAACACAAGACATACGAGGCATATACATTCATACATTTGAGTTCATCCAAAGGCTTAGATCAAGATTAGGATTAGGCTACCACCCTAATCCTAACTCTAGGTGGGTCTACCAAGCCCAGTCTAGTCCATATACTCGAACCAACTAATTTAAAACCTTTAAAAGCTAACAACCACTCACCTAAGCTTCCAAGCTCAAAGACCAAGCAAGCGACCGTTCTTCAAATTCCCGGATTCTCTTCCAAAGCTTCTCCGACGCCCAAACTCGGTTCTAATGAATCTCAAACACAAACAAAACATTCATAATCAATATCTCATCAACGGATACAACCCGGATCAACACTTCAAGCACTCAATACCCAAAACAAGTCCCAAAAACAGAATTTCCGAGCTGCCCTTAAAGCCCACCAATATCTTCCATTTCAAGCATCC
The DNA here is from genome assembly GCA_958450335.1 of Hibiscus tridactylites. NCBI lineage: Eukaryota > Viridiplantae > Streptophyta > Magnoliopsida > Malvales > Malvaceae > Hibiscus > Hibiscus tridactylites. The sequence continues at coordinate 16,444,771 of OY288279.1, read as the reverse complement.
AAATAACCATCAAACACACCCAAAGCAGCCCTCATATATCATATTAACATCAGCCCTCGAAAACCAACATTGAAACACCCGAAAAACCATTTTAAAACCCTCCCAAAACCCCTTTGGTACCCAATTCCGAAAATTGATTAAAATCGCTTGAAATTCACATATATCATACCATTTGACTTCTACATAACTTATCTAAACATATTAAATCAACACATTTACTTTAACAACATAAAGCTTTCATTTTTAATCCCAACTCCCATAAATTCCATTTTCTCAAACTCTTATGAAAATGAAAATAAAAGGTACTTTTAAAGAGGGGAGGATGAGGGGAAGTCAAAAACATCCTTACCTTTCGATTTGGAGCTGAAATGGAGGAGGAATAAGATGGAATAGTGAACTTGGGTAGAGAACCCTATTTTACGTTGGAAAATCTGATGAAGAAGATGAATAGTGGAAGTGTGATAGGGAAAAAGGGGTTTAAATTTGAAGTGGGGCAAATTACCCAAAAGGCCATTAATGAATAGTTTTCCTTGTTTTTAAATTAGCTTTTCAACTTTGAGTCTAAAACACTTTGGTCCCGTTTTAAAAGGTAAATTTTGTAACCCAATATTTTTAAAAGGATTATTTCATAAACCAACCGAGCCCAAAATAATATTAAAATATTATTTCCACCTAACCCCTAAACCCGGGTGTTACAACTCTCCCCCACTTAAGGAAATTTCGTCCCCGAAATTACCTGGTGGAAACAAGTACGGAAACTGCTCAACCATATCAGCTTTCCTCTCCCACGTGGCCTCTTCCACACCCCTATGTCTCCACAACACCTTGACCAACTCTATGGTCTTGCCACGCAACACCTTGCTGTCAGAAGCAAGTATCTCAACGGGCTCTTCATTATAAGACAAATCTGGATTCAACTCTATCTCCTCAACGGGCATCACATGAGAAGGATCCGATCTATATCTCCTAAGCATAGATACATGAAAGACATCATGAATCTTCTCTAACTCAGAAGGTAACCTCAATCGATAAGCTACAGGCCCAATCCGCTCAACTATCTCATACGGACCAATGAACCTCGGACTCAACTTGCCCTTTCGGCCAAATCTCATTACCTTCTTCCACGGAGATACCTTCAGAAACACTTTTTCACCCACTGAGTACTCAACCTCTTTCCTCTTCAAATCTGCATAGGACTTCTGACGATCGGAAGCTGCTTTCAAACGGTCACAAATCAACTTCACTTTTTCTGTGGTTTCTTTAAGCAAGTCTGGCATAGGTAACAACCTCTGACCTGTCTCAGCCCAACAAATCGGAGTCCTACACCGTCTACTATACAAAGCCTCGTAAGGTGCCATCTGGATACTAGACTGATAACTGTTGTTGTAGGCAAACTCAACAAACGGTAAGTGCTTCTCCCAAGAACCCTGAAAATCTATCACACAACAACGAAGCATATCCTCTAGAATCTGTATCACTCGCTCTGACTGCCCATCGGACTGCGGATGATAAGATGTGCTGAAATGGAGACGACTACCCAAGGCACTATGCAAACAACTCCAGAACCTCGAAGTAAATCTAGGATCCCTATCTGAAACTATAGACTTTGGAACTCCATGAAGTCTCACAATCTCACGAATGTACAAGTTTGCCAGCTTGTCTAAGGAATTCGTAGTGTTCACTGCTAGGAAGTGAGCACACTTGGCGAACCTATCAACAATCACCCAAACTGAATTCTTCTTCGAAGGAGACAACGGCAACCCCGATACAAAATCCATGGTGATTCTCTCCCATTTCCATTCCGGGATCTTCAAAGGCTGTAGCAAACCTGAAGGAACCTGATGTTCTGCCTTCACTCTCTGACAAACCATACAACGGCTCACATACTCGGCTACATCTCTCTTCAAACCAACCCAGAAGTAATCATTCTTCAAATCTCGGTACATCTTGGTACTACCCGGATGCATAGAAAAGGGACTCGAATGCGCTTCGCTCAAAATCTGACGTCTCAGCTCAACATCTTCCGGTACCACAATTCTATCTCTAAAGCACAACAAGCTCTCACCACTGAAACTATACTCAGTCGGTCTTCCTTCGGCTATGTCTTGAACATGAGGAACTAGGCTCGCATCTTGCAACTGCTTCTCTCTAATCAACTGAATCAAAGAAGGCTTCACTTGCAACTCGGTGATCAAGCCACCATCATCGGACACACTCAATCTAGCAAACATAGCTCTCAGCTCAACGGCCACTTTTCTACTCAAAGCATCGGCTACTACGTTTGCTTTACCCGGATGGTACTCAATGGTCAAATCGTAATCTTTTAACAACTCTAGCCATCTTCTCTGTCTCAAGTTCAACTCTTTCTGTGTCATCAAGTACTTCAAGCTCTTGTGATCGGTGTAAACTATACACTTCTCACCATATAAGTAGTGACGCCAAATCTTCAATGCAAACACAACTGCGGCTAGTTCTATGTCATGAGTAGGATAGTTCTTCTCATGAATCTTCAACTGTCTAGAAGCATAAGCAACGACTCTCCTATCTTGCATCAAAACACATCCTAAGCCTACGTAGGAAGCATCACTGTAGATCACAAACTCCTTACCTGAAACAGGTTGCACTAACACTGGAGCATTCGTCAAAGCTTCTTTCAATTTTTCAAAGGCCTTTTGTCTTGCATCTGACCATTCAAACTTGACTCCCTTTTGCAACAATTTAGTCAAGGGAGCAGCTACTCTAGAGAAGCCATTACCGAACCTCCTATAGTAACCGGCTAATCCTAGGAAACTCCTAATCTCGGTCACGGACTTAGGTTGTTTCCACTCAACAATAGCCTCAATCTTCGATGGATCAACTCGGATGCCTTCGGCCGAAACAACATGGCCAAGAAATACAACCTCTCGAATCCAGAACTCACACTTACTGAGCTTCGCATACAACTGATTTCTCAACAATCTCTGCAAGACGAATCTCAAGTGCTCATCATGCTCTTCTTCTGTCTTCGAGTACACAAGTATGTCATCAATGAAGACAACCACAAATCGGTCTAAATAGTCTCTGAAAATTCTGTTCATCATGTCAATGAATGCTGCTGGTGCATTCGTGAGCCCAAATGGCATCACAAGAAACTCATAGTGACCATATCTAGTCCTAAAAGCTGTTTTTGGAACATCACACTCTTTCACTTTCAACTGATAGTATCCGGATCTCAAATCTATCTTCGAGAACACTGAAGCACCCCTCAACTGATCAAACAAATGATCTATACGAGGCAACGAATACTTGTTCTTCACGGTCAACTGATTCAGCTGTCTATAGTCAATACACATGCGCATGCTACCATCCTTCTTTTTCACAAACAACACTGGAGCACCCCACGGAGAACTACTAGGCCTAATGAAACCACGGTCTAATAATTCTTGCAACTGACTCTTCAATTCTTTCAACTCTTTCGGAGCCATACGATACGGAGCTATCGAAACTGGATTAGATCCCGAAACTGTCTCAATCACAAACTCAACATCTCTGTCAGGAGGCAAACCAGGCAACTCTTCAGGAAATACATCTGGAAAGTCACACACTGTCCTGATATCCTTTGGTCTAGCATCACTCATATCCGGATTCATAACATAAGCTAAATAGGCCCCACATCCTGAGTCCATCAACCTATGAGCCTCTAAAGCTGACACCACATTAGACAAGAACTTAATGTTCTCGCCCACTACCACTACCTCGTAGTCATCAGAAAGTTTCAAGGAAATTCTCTTTGTCTCAAAATCCACACTAGCCCGATGTTCAACCAACCAGTCCATACCCAAAATAATATCAAAACCGTAGAAAGGAAGTTCCATCATATCAACTGAGAACACATGACCCTGAATCTTCAGTGGACACCTCCTATACATACGTCTAACCACAACTGTCTCACCAAAAGAACTAGTAACATGCATACCTACATCTAAGATCTCAACAGGAATATCTAACTTCTGTGCATGCTTACTCAAAATGTAGGAGTGCGTAGAACCCGAATCAACCAAAGAAAGCAAGGACATAGACTGTAACTCGAAATTACCTGCTATCACATCGGTGTCGTTCCCGGCCTCTCTCTGAGCATAGACCCTCGCTGGTCCTCCCGCCTCTGGCTGCACAGCCACAACATGTGCAAGGTTCCTCTGAGCATCTACCCTAGGTGCATCAACTCTCGGCTGGAAGTAGCCACGACCGCGCCCACGGCCTCTCTGAAAGTCAGTACCTCTCGCAGGAGCCTGAGCAATATTCGGTGCCTGAGCTGCCTGACGTGGACAGTCCCTCCTAAAGTGGTCCCTCGAACCACAGTTCCAACAAGCATGAAAGTTACCCCAGCACTCTCCAGTGTGCTGTCTCCCACACTGTGCACACTCGGGCAAGCGCCCTCCTCCTCTATGGCCCTGATGGCCCCTACCATGGTGGCCACCGCCACGTCTCTGATCAAACTGATGCCCGCCACCTCTGTGCCTCTTAGCATCTCTACCATCAAAGTTGTTGTGCCTCTTACCCGAGCTAGATCCTCCAGAACGCTTGGCCAGCCCCAAGCTATGCTCGATGTCCTTGGCTCTAGCAACCAAGACATCAAAGTCAGAATAATCAGAAGCCAAGGTATACCTCTTAACTTCCTCATGAAGTCCGTATCTGAAACGATCACATCGAGCCCTCTCAGTGGGTACTAACTCTGGAGCATACTGACTCATACGAACGAAACGAATCTTATAATCAGTCACTGACGCATCTCCCTGAGTGAGAGCCATGAACTCTCTCTTCTTCTCATCTAGGTACCTCGGTCCCAAGTACCTCTTCCTGAAGGCAGACTCAAAGAACTCCCAATCAATCTCTGCCTCTGGAACCCCGGTAGTAATGGTGACCCACCAGGTGTAGGCATCACCCTGAAGCAACGAGATCACACAACCCAATCTACGTGCACCCGCACAACCCATCTGAGCCAAGATACGAACTGTCTTCTCCAACCATAACTCCGACCTCTCCGGAGTAGATCCTCTAAACTCCTCGGCTCCCAAGCTACGGAGCCTCTCCAAAGGTAAACTAGCATCATCACACCTAGGCTGAACTGCAGCCTGAGCTCCCGCAACTGCGGCCTGAAACGCTCCCGCTATCGCTTGCACTAGCGGAGTCATATCAACCCCAGCTGGACCTTGGCCACCTTGAGGTCATTCTCCTCCAGCTCCAGGTGGAGGAGGTGGTGGTGGTGGAGGTGGTGGAGGAGCGCCAACTCCCGCTGCCCCCGGTCCCTCTATGTGAGCTCCCGTACCCACTACCGGCTCAACAGGAGCCACAACTCGCGGTTCCTGACGAACCAACCTCGGTCTACCCCTCGGTCTAGACATTGCCCTCTCAGATATTAACTACAACCACAACAACAACACACAAGTTGGGTTAGCAAGGCAAGGCTTCCAAGTGTCCAAGTATGTTCCCTCACTTAAAAATCAATTTTTCAATGTAATAGTAGCAATGGGACCCACACACACGTGCTGTAAAGTAAACCAACCAACGTACTTGTCACATAAGCAACCATTCTTTCAAAACAAGCAAACACCGTGCAATTCAATTTAAAAACTTAAACTTACCTCACTTACCTGCCCAAGGTCTCGGTAACCTTAGGCTCTGATACCAACAAGTGTAACCCCCTCGTCCCGGTCTGGTCGGATGACCGGTCCGAGTGGGCCACACGGGGAAAACCGAAGCGAAACCCGTTAAGGCTTCCCCTCGGTTAACGACCCAGAAAATTTCTTTTAACTTTAGTCTTATCTAGATGCAATTATAGTTCCTATTTGAAGCACATCAGCGGAAGAAACAAACAACGTAACATTCACCGACCAAACAAACATAAACAGTCCATTTTACTTCATTTCAGCAGGCCGTTTCGAAACACCTATAGGGTGTTCCAAAATGCCCTGACCTGGTCAACGGGCCTGGGTCAACCACAAGGTGACCGTTCTGAAACAGGGGTGACCCGTATCGGAACGACCTTGACGGTTAATATCTCGTGGTCAACGAGATTTGACCGTTTCGGAACTTCAAAGGCCCGTTTCGGAACGGCATCATCTCGCCAATTTCTCAAAATTCCAGTAGCGAAAACGTTCCGGAACGACCCTCATCCGTTTCGAAACGGCAGGCCATTTACGCAGGGGCCGTTTCGGAACACGGGGACCCGTTCCGAAACAACCCCTGTCTGCAGACTTTTCTGGGCTGTTTTGAGGCACAAGGATGCCCCAAAACATCCCCACGACACCATACAACAGCCAAGCATTTAAACCCAAGATACAACAACATTACTAACATGCTTTAACACAACTTTAACATGTCTAATAACGAGGCAACAATCCACACATGCATTCATTCCAAACAACATTCAAACACATGTAAAAACTCTTAAGGCATAGGCTAACATTCAAGCAAGCAAATAGGCATGAGTTAACATTCATCATGGCAACACAACCATGCAAAAGCAACATATATATATAGGAGTCTACACATGCTCCTATCAACCAACAACAATCCAACAAAATCATACATGTCCCATTGCTCAACCATTACATGTTTAAATACTAAAACCCATACTTGATGAACTCAAGTCACAATCACACTTGGAGGCCCTCCACTTGCCCGAGCAACCCACGAACTAAGGATCTGCAATGTTGAACAAAGAGAGCGTAAGCAATAATGCTTAGTGAGGGTAAGCTCTAAAAACAAACCTCAACATTGCAGGGTCCGAGCACGATCTAGCCAAAGCAACTTACACTTACCAAGAGTCCACAAGATATAGATGCATGAGCAATATATCACATATATGCCATAATTATGAGCTCAACACTACCATACATGTAATCACACTTAAACATCCAAACAGCTCATAAATCCCAACACAATGATACACATATCAATCCACATTGGCACCTAATTATGACTCAAATACGCGGATAGACACGTTGGAAACTCATATCCAACAACCACATTACCTCGGTGGGATTCCACTCATCACCGGTCTCGCGGAGGGGATTCCACTCATCCTCACGCCCCGTCGATGGGATTCCACTCATCACCGACTATATTCAATTACAATTCCGGGCGAACCCGTACTCCTCCTTGGTGACTCAACGCCACCAAGGCCACGCGCGACTTTAGACTCATGTGTACACACTAACATCCTAATGATCGATCATTTGTATTTAAGTATACTAGTGCCAATATTTTACTCATTCCACATTACTCTTTTCAATCATTTCCGTGCTTAGCACGTACTCACCATGGACACAATCATGAACCATCACTATGCATGTTTTAAGCAATACAACCCATGCCTCAATTCACATGTATAAAACAATATACATAAGCATTCATAACACAAGACATACGAGGCATATACATTCATACATTTGAGTTCATCCAAAGGCTTAGATCAAGATTAGGATTAGGCTACCACCCTAATCCTAACTCTAGGTGGGTCTACCAAGCCCAACCTAGTCCATATACTCGAACCAACTAATTTAAAACCTTTAAAAGCTAACAACCACTCACCTAAGCTTCCAAGCTCAAAGACCAAGCAAGCGACCGTTCTTCAAATTCCCGGATTCTCATCCAAAGCTTCTCCGACGCCCAAACTCGGTTCTAATGAATCTCAAACACAAACAAAACATTCATAATCAATATCTCATCAACGGATACAACCCGGATCAACACTTCAAGCACTCAATACCCAAAACAAGTCCCAAAAACAGAATTTCCGAGCTGCCCTTAAAGCCCACCAATATCTTCCATTTCAAGCATCCAAATAACCATCAAACACACCCAAAGCAGCCCTCATATATCATATTAACATCAGCCCTCGAAAACCAACATTGAAACACCCGAAAAACCATTTTAAAACCCTCCCAAAACCCCCTTGGTACCCAATTCCGAAAATTGATTAAAATCGCTTGAAATTCACATATATCATACCATTTGACTTCTACATAACTTATCTAAACATATTAAATCAACACATTTACTTTAACAACATAAAGCTTTCATTTTTAATCCCAACTCCCATAAATTCCATTTTCTCAAACTCTTATGAAAATGAAAATAGAAGGTACTTTTAAAGAGGGGAGGATGAGGGGAAGTCAAAAACATCCTTACCTTTCGATTTGGAGCTGAAATGGAGGAGGACTAAGATGGAATAGTGAACTTGGGTAGAGAACCCTATTTTACGTTGGAAAATCTAATGAAGAAGATGAATAGTGGAAGTGTGATAGGGAAAAAAGGGGTTTAAATTTGAAGTGGGGCAAATTACCCAAAAGGCCATTAATGAATAGTTTTCCTTGTTTTTAAATTAGCTTTTCAACTTTGAGTCTAAAACACTTTGGTCCCGTTTTAAAAGGTAAATTTTGTAACCCAATATTTTTAAAAGGATTATTTCATAAACCAACCGAGCCCAAAATAATATTAAAATATTATTTCCACCTAACCCCTAAACCCGGGTGTTACAATACATATATATATATAACTTTTATAGCAACCTAATATTTATGTTTGCATGTAATTGAATTTTTAAAATATAATTTATATATTCAAATTAAAATTGACAAGTAAATTATATCTATTTCTTACAAGAAAAATAAGATTTATATTTTTAAAATATTTCATATATATATATATATATATACATACTATATTTTAAGTTCATATAACAATATCATAATGTTAATTAATTAAAATATAATATTTTAAAATTTACAATATGATGTATAAAACGAACAATTTAACATTTCAAAATTATTTTTTATTCAAACAGTTAAATTATAAATCAAACTTTTCAAAATGGTTTTCACAACACTTTTCAAAAATATTTTTAAAAGCTTTGTCAAACTCACCTTAAATTAATTAATCTAAAAGTATTCTTCAAAAGTAATTATAAACTGACCCTATATTTATTTGTCTACAACTTTCACATTTTCTTTGTTTCTTTATTCATTAAAATTCACATCTAATATTTTTTTTATCATTTTAATAAATTCTATTACCCTTAAATCTTGACTCATTTACCATTCATTATAAATGCAAACATTTCATTTAAGGAAACGTTTTAAAATTAAACCCTATAAATAGCATATACGAAATGAGTTTTCAATCAAACAAAAAAATAGAGCATTTCAATTTTAAAAGAGAAAAGAAAGATGGCCAAAACACAAGTTGTATCGTTCCTTGTTTTTACCGTACTCATCTTATCTATTGGTATGTATAAGTGACATTATTTTTAATTGTTTTATTTTATTATATATTTATAATCAGAGGAGGAACACAAAGGTAACCTATGTGGGTTATGATCTTTTTTAAGTTGTAAAATTTTATTTTAAACTTCTAAATTTTTAAAAATAATTTGAAGTTGTCCCCTACAAACTCTTTGTTTATGTTCTGTCTCTGTTTAAAATAATGTATGTATTATTTCGTAAAGGTAAAATATGTAATATTTTTTTTTCTCAGCAACATGTATGATTTATTGAAAAATATGTAATATTGACTGCATTTGAATAATAATACAGATATTATGGGAGTAGCCGGTGATGGAAAATGTTGCAAAAACATCTCCTTGGGGGGTTGTAAGCTGGGAGTAGACGACGAAGGACCTGATGGTAAATGCTTCAAGTATTGTACACCAGAATGCAAATTTGCCCATTGCCAATCTAATCAGTGCCATTGTGCTTGTTGATTTACTTTTAGTGACCGTGCACAATTTTAAATAACTGAGATGATGTTCTATTCTCAATTAGAAATAAAAACAATATGATTATTTCTTTCTTTTTTATTGAATTTTTTTCGTTCGTGGTTATTATTTCAGCTTTTCTATATATAGATCATGAATACTCAAATTTAATTTTTAATTTAATATTTTATTATTTCAAAATATTCCAAGAAGGTTACAATTAAAACCTGACAAGTTTGCCCGATATCTTGATATTTTTTTATTTGGAATTCATAATAATACAATATAACGAGTGCAAATAATATTACAATTACGGTAATATTTTTCTTGATGAGCTTTCTTTTAGTGCAGTTAAAAGTGGGGTTTAACTTTTAAATTAATTAGACTCTAATATTAAACATAAAAAATCGAGGGTTGATGTTTAATTTTACTAATTTTAAAATTGATGTACAATAAATCCCAAATCTAAATCTCTTCGAAACTAAATATGTCTTACCATCGCAACTACCGTTTATTAATATATTTTTAATTAAAAAAACAAATATCTATAAATCTGGAATTATATACTGATACAGGCTAATTCTAATAAAGAAACAAAGCATCTACGAGTACAATTAGGGGCGAAACTATAAATTAACAAAAGGTGACCAAAATAAAATTTAAAAAGCTAAAAATTTATAAAGGGGACAAAATGAAATTAAAAATTTTGAGGGGGTCATATTAAGATTTTACAAACTTTGAAAGGATTATAGATGTAATTTTACCCTTTTCTAAAAATATCTATCTTATTCCTAATGAAAAAAAAGTTGGCGAGGACCAAACCCCTATGTTCCGCCCCTGAGTACAATACCATCTACATTACTTATTACTCACATGTTTTGTATACCAGTCATATCTTAAATATGTCTAAATAAATATAAGAAAAAATACGTATACGGCCATTCATCAATCTCCGAGTGATACTTAACTTTTTAAAATTACACGTAGACCTCCTTTAATATTCTCAAAAATAACATGATCAAAAGATACTAACTTAACAGAGGTGCTGATTTGATAGAATGACACATTAATAAAAATAATAATTTTATAAAATTTTATATTATATATAATTATTTTTTTGTTGACGTGTCATTCTAGCAAGTCATTTTAAGTTGTTTATCATTAGTTGACTAACAATTTTTATCTACAAAAAAAACTGATTTGACTCAAAATAAACGATAGAAATATATTTTGACATTATGCCAAAAATTAAAAACTCTACAAATAAACTACAAAACCTTTCTCTACCTCCAAACTCATTCTTAAACCGTTATTATGGGCAGTTGTACATAAGAATTATAGAGTATAATTGATCCTACTAAAATTTTCTAAACCCGTTACAAAGTATGAAAAGTTAAAATTTATCATAAGAAATAATAAAAATTCTACTCGATTTGGTGGGATATAGGATCAACAACACTTTGGTACGAGAGTTTCTCGCACCCCATATTCTACTATATAAAAATATTGGCTCCGCCAATTACCGTTACCTCAATCTTCTTCCACCTTAAAATCACTATATAACTATCGACCCACCAAATAAAGCGTCTCTAACCTCCATATCAGCCCTATGTATTAAAATATTATATAAAATCTTTCTATGCCATTTTAATTAAATAATAATATAGTGTTGATTTTGAAGTTGGACGATTTTTTTTCTTCAATTGTCTAATTCTACTCTATTTTTTGAATATTAATTCTACTCAGTTTTAATTGAACTTAAATAAGAGATGTATTATATTGTTTAATTCTTTACTAGTGAAGTTTAGTGATACACTTTAATAAGAAATGTTTTTTTTTAACAATTTCTATTTATTTAGTCGTATTTAATAATTTTTTTTAAATATTAATAACAAACATTTTACTGTGGTCTCTGAATTCTTCCTCCCGGCTTTCACTGTTCTTTCACGGGCACTTTAAGGCTTTTGTGGGTTTTGAGCATTGCAACAGTGTTGTGGTCTCTATGGCTTGCGCGAAATGAGAGTGTTTTTAACGGTAAGCTACTACCGGCTTCGGAGATTTGCTTCTTGGTTAAATTGCGCTCATTTTACTGGGTGAAGACGTTAAAGGAGGGGTTGTCCGTCAATGAGTCCTTATGGTGGGATTGCCCGAGCTCGTTCAGTGAGTCTGTAGTTTCTAGGCCATGTTCTGTGAGGGTGAGTGTGGAGCCTCCAATTGGGGACACGCTCAAATTTTCGGTTGATGGTTCTGCTCGTGGTAAGCCAAGGCCTGCGGATTTTAGGGGCGTTTTGCGTGAAGCACAGGGCAGAATTCTAGCTCTCTTCTCGGGTCCGCTTAGTTCCCTTAATTCCAATGTAGCGGAGTTAGAGTCAATTTCCTTTGCGTTGAATTTCTTTGCAGCTTCTAAATGGGCATCTCGCCCCCTCGTGGTGGAGTCAGATTCCAAAATTGCTCTTGGTTGGGTGTTGCATTTGGAACGACGACCTTGGCGTATGTGGGAGATTTTTGGTTTGATCGATCAAGCAAGTCTCACTTTGGGGTCCGTCTGCTTTAACCACATTTTCTGTGAGGCGAATGGGTTAGTGAATGCTTTAGCAAAGGAAGGAGTGACGCGAGCATCTCTATTTCAGGCTTCTCTGTGATTGTTTGACTATGTGAGGGGCGTTGTGTTTCTTTGTTTGTTTGTTTCCTTTTTGTCCACGTGTCGTACTCTTTTCCTCCGTTAGGCTTAGGGAGGTTTTTAATGAGGCGTCCGTGTGACTCGAGTTGTATATTTCCCCTTTAATATACAACTTTTTGCCGATAAAAAAAGTATTTCTTATATTAATTTTTTAATTTACATATATTTTATAGATCCTGAATTCAACCCGAAATGGATCTCTTTTGTTTCTCCCGAGAAATAGATTTTTTTCGGCACCGACATCGATTGGAGCTGAGATAAGTTGAGAACTGAAAATTCAATGTTTCCAACGAATTAAATTTTTAACTCGTATAAAATTTTTCATTCTCCTGCGAATTCTTAATGCTCTGGGAACCATTAATTTTAAACTCGTATAATTTTTTTCCTAACATAAAATCATACATGAACCAAGACCTTCAAGCTTCCGGATTCACTCCCGATGCTTCACCAACACAATCTCTTGCTTCTAATCATCCCAACACAATCAAAATAATCTCAAATCAGTCCACACAACAATGTAGCAAACCCGGAACACTATTCAAGCATCAAACACATGATTTCAAGCCAAGAACAACCCCCAAAACCTCATACTCGAGCAGCCCTTAAACCCAATCCAAAACTTATGATTTCAACCTCTTTAACACTCTTAAATGATTCCAAAACAACCCCCAACTATCATACTAACCTTAGCCCTCAATTTCCAACATAAAACAACTCCAAAAACTCCCTTAAAACCCTCCTAAAAACCCATTAAAACCCAAATCCGGGAATCTCAATAAAACACTTTAAAAATCATATATGTTGGACCTCATGGTTCACAAACAACTCATATATCATTAACAAATCGAAATCTTTAGTTAAAAACAATAAAGGTAGCATTTTTTATTCAAAACTCCCAAAAACACAAATTCCAAAAACATGGACAAAAATGAAAACTAATGGTACTTTCAAAGAGAGGAAGATGAGAGCAAGATGGGGATGTAATTACCTTTCAAAACCGAGCCAAAATGAAGGAGAAAGAAGATGGAATAGTAACTCAATGGTGGGAGGGGTTTCTCATGTTGGAAAACTTGGAGGTAGAAGATGATGGCAATTTTGGGTGTTTGAAATAAAAGGAAAAAAGGGTTTTATTTTGCAAGTCAAAGTATTTACAGAAACGCTGTTGCGTGTAAAATAGTTTATCGCAATGGAAGTGCAAGTATACACGACGCAAGTAGTAAAGTGATACGAAGTATCGGATATCGTCTCCACAGGGACTGGGCTAATAGCTTCACCTTAATTCACTGCACGAAAGTAAAGGAAATAATTGAGAGTTGTCACGAAAATAATAAAGAAAACGTAAATAAAAGAGTAAAGATATCAAGATAGAGAGAATGGGCTGGTATTGAATTGCTCAGTAGTGCAGGTATTGCAGAGTTTAGGAAATCCAGTTCTGTCGTCGTCACCTGTCGTGGCAGCACCTGTCACGACGGCAGTCCGTTGATTGTCGCGGAAGCAAACACTCAACTCAGTACTTTCAAGTTTGGCAAGAATCCCAGATCTGCCTTGGCCTATCCCTAGGTCCAAGTCTGTCGATGATCACGTCTTGATGATACCTCCAGGCGTGAATCGAAGGATGAACACCGATGTGTATGAATTATTCTTTAGCCACTTAACCTCGCCCTATCCCTAGGCACGAGATAGTTCAACTATAAACTAGAGAACTTGCTCTTATTTCTTTCGTATACTTAACTCTCCCGATGCTAAGTAAATAGATAACCTCACAATGCTCTCCCGATGCTCTTGCAAGATATTAATAACCAAAATAAGAGAACATGAAGTTTATTTTATTGAACTGAAAATTCCTAAAACAAAACAACCCTTGCAACTACTTTACAAATCAACCCGTGGCCCTAGGAAGGATTAAGAACATGTCGAGGGCAGGAAAACGGCTAGGGGTTTTGGGTATCGGTTATGGGGTTTTCAGGTATGCCCTAGGTTAAAATACATGCCCTTATATAAGCTTTGGGCTCAAGTTATCTAATTTAACAAGGATTAAAACTTTAATTAAAAGTATGATTCTAATAAAGACTAAATCTTCAAGGAATCTACTTTCCAACCGTCTTCCTTGTTTCTTGGGATTTTCTCTCCTTGAACTTTGGGCTTGACATATCTTTTGATCCGGGGCTTGGAAAAATATATGGTTTTCACACGACAGACGGTCTAAATTTTCTCTATCTGTCGAGGTCCACTTTGCTTTCTCTCCGCAAAACTGCTGTCGTCCTCTGCTGTCACGGCAGCACCATGGCAGCATCGTCCTCTTTGTCTGCTTGTCCAGTTCAGCTCTTCTGCTTCTCTGCCCAGCGCCTGCCCTCACCGTCTGCTACGACAGCAACCTGCAAAAACATCCATTCTTAGTAGAATATGTGCCTTTAATATATTTGTGATGTTTTGCTGTAAACTAACCTAAATGCAATGAAATAATGCTTGAATGCAGCAGAAAATATGGGTTAAAAAGAGTGTAAATAATAGAACTTTTACACACTCAACACACCCCCAAACTCAAGTTTTTGCTTGCCCTCAAGCAATTAAGACCTAAAAGAAAAATGAAATATTTTTGTTTTGGCTTTCAAACAGTGAAGTTTCCCTTACCCGTCGTTCGTTCCCTATGACGGCAGCAACCTGTCGGATAATTTAGGATCTGTCCGGAATCTCACTATAGTTCTCGTACAGTGTGTGTATGCTTGTGAACAGTTATATGCCAAGACTCTCTTAGTTTCACTAGAATATTCAACTATTAACTCGAATTTTTATGCCAAAGTTTATCTTTTTGAAGGCACATTTTCATGCTTCTTTGATTTTTTTGTGTTGACTCAATTTCTCTATTTTTCAAGCTAAAGTTTTACTAGAGCCAGTTTTTGGCACCTCTAGTTAACTTCCTAGAGCCAGTTTCGGGCACCTATAGGGTTATTGAGTCTCTTTTGCTAAACTTCTTTCCTAGAGCCAGTGTTAGGCTCCTCTAGGGGCTATTCAAGTACTAAGCTTCCTATTCTAGTTTGGCTAAAAGAAGTCTAAGCAGTATAACAATCACAATGGTGTTTAAGTTTTCAGAACTATAGAAAGGCTCTAAACTTCTCCTAAAACTATCCTAAAGTTACTGCCACGACAGAGTTGTCACGACAGGTAAGTTCAATTCACAGTTTTTAGCCAAAGTTTTCAATATTTTCAGATTTTTTTTAAGAAAATTAACTAAGTAAAAGACACAAAATTTTAACTAAGATGTACTCCATTAATATGGAGGGTTGCCACCCCCAAACTCGAGGGTTGCATTGCCCTCAATGCAAATGACAAAATAAAAATGAAAACAAATGAAGGCAGTACATCAAAAAATATATAAATGGCAGGCAGCAATAAGAAAATAAGAAACTTAAATTTTTAAGCATTGTCTTCACTGCTGCTGCTGAGGCGGATTTGGCGGCGGATTCTGGCTCTTGGGGCGGGCTGGAGTGGTTGTTGTACAACCTGAATGTCGGAGCTGCTGCCGCTGCTGTCACTGCTGTCACTATGCTGCTGGCCTTTGGCAGAGTTTTCTTGTCTGCCATTCTTTTCTGCCTCTTTACCGGTGTAAATTCTTTCGACAGGTTCCTCTGAATAGAGGGTTCAGCGTCGCTGTCTGCCCAGACGGAGGAGGAAGAGAACCCAGCAACAAAGGCAGCAAGGTCATCCGATGGTACGAGTCGCTTTGTTCCTCGAGCGGATGTTTCAACATGGCCCCGAGGGCAGTGTATCATTTGAAACAAGTTTTTGGCGCCGTTGCCGGGGATTGGCAACATAACTCTACCTTTTCTTTTACTGCACTTTTTGTTTTTGTTTTTATTTCGTTTTTATTTTTATTTTTCTGTTTTTCTTTGGTGCATTCGACTCTTCCTTTTCACAAGGTTACTTGTTTATGCGCAGATCGAATCGAGGTAAAGACCCTGAGTATCAATTAGATCTGGAAATCAAATGATCATTCAACCTCAAGAAACAACTTCGTCACTTACTAGCCAGGAACGAGTACCTTAAGGAACAGCTAGAGAAGATGGCCCACATTGGAGACGACCCGTCTGTCGG
Source organism: Hibiscus tridactylites (assembly GCA_958450335.1). Taxonomy (NCBI): domain Eukaryota; kingdom Viridiplantae; phylum Streptophyta; class Magnoliopsida; order Malvales; family Malvaceae; genus Hibiscus; species Hibiscus tridactylites. The sequence continues at coordinate 16,428,263 of OY288279.1, read as the reverse complement.
CGATATTATACCGCCTGTCGGCAACCCTGCCGCCGCCGAACGACGGTCCTGTCGTGACTACATGTTGAACGACCATGTAGAGCCGGAGACCACGCTGCCGGACATAGATGTTGACAACTTCGAGCTGAAACTTGTTATGTTTAGTATGATCAACAATGCTGGTCAATTCAGTGGTGCTGTTACAGAGGATCTAGGGAGCATCTAAAAACGTTCTAGGAAATCTATGGTTCATTTAGACTGCCAGGAGTTAATCCGGAGATACCGAGGCTTCGGTTATTCCCCATTCATTGAGGGACAGAGCAAAAACTTGGTGGAATAAACTTACGCCAGGTTCAATTAGAACTTGGGCAGATTTATCTCGTGAATTTTTATCTCGTTTTAATCATTCGCATTTATCTGAGCGATTACGTAATGAAATTGCTACTTTTCAACAGGAAGATGACGAGCCAATGCACGAGGCATGAGACCGATTTACTACTCTTCTACGGAACTGCCCAATGCATGGATTCCCCGTCTGGAATCAGGTAACTAAGTTTTATAATGCTGCCAACTTACAAACTCGTATTCGAATTGATTCAGCAGCAAAAGGACTATTATTGGATAAAGATTCGAATGAGGTAATGCAAGTATTGAAAAATCTGGCTAAGAATGAGGAACAGTTTTCGACAACAAGAAGAGGGGGTAAACGGGTATTAGCTGTCAAGGATTATGAGGCCAACAGCACGATGAAATCACAGGTAGCATTCCTTACTAAAGCAATGAAAAGGTTATTGAATGATGATGCACAACATGGATTTGTTGTTGAGGAGGTTTGTGAAATCTGTGAGGGAAATCATAGTTCGGATGAATGCCCGATACAATTAGAAGAGGGAAAATATGTTGGAAACTACAAGCCGAATTACAATTCCAACAACTACAATCCCAATTGGAGGAAGGATCCCAAGTTTTCTTGGAGTAATCCTAATAATGCCCTGAATCCTCAAGCACACAATCAGAATCAAGGAGGACCTAGATTGCTGACGCGACAGCAACTGCCGCCGCAGCAGCAACAGCAGCCACCAGCTGCCACGAGCAGTATACTGGAACAGACTCTGGGCACTTTTATGTCTCAGACAGGCACTTATATTGAGAATATGAATCAGTTTGTCAAGAAAACAGAGAATTTCATAGATAAAACAGAGATGCGGATGACGAATCATGAAGCTACTCTGAAATCTTTGGAGACACAAATGGGTCAGGTTTCCCAACATATTAAGCCAAGGCAGACTGGAGGATTTCCTAGTAATACTGAAAATGCTAGACAGCCCACACATGAGCAATGTAAGGCTATTACTACTAGGAGTGGGAAGAAACTACCAGGGACGGAAAAGAAAGCTGAAATAGTAAAGGAACCAGCCTTGGACAAACCTGCCGAGGAAGCTGCCCCGACATGTAATAAACAGACTGCTGCCGATGAGCCTGCCACGACAGCAGAAGCGACAGAGGAGAACATTGATGAACCGAAACCTCCTCAGATTCGTATGCAGTGGGAAGGACGTATTGCTGATTATCGTCCCCCACCTCCTTTTCCTCAACGGATACAACAAGCAAAGCAAGAATCTCAACTCAAAAAGATTTATGATATTTTTAAACAGGTTCATATTAATATTCCGCTGTTAGATATCATTAGGGAGATGCCCGGTTATGCCAAATTTCTCAAGGATGTCATGTCAAAGAAATCTAAACTTGGGGAATTTGAAACGGTTAAGATGACAGAAGGTTGCATGAGTATTCTTCATCGGCAGCCACCCTAGAAAAAGAAGGATTTGGGGAGCTTCATCATACCTTGTGTAATCAGAGATAAATATGTGGGTAAGGCACTTTGTGATCTTGGTGCTAGTGTTAATTTAATGCCAAAATGTGTTTTTCAGAAATTAGGTATTGGGAAGGCGCGACCCACGACAGTAACTCTGCAGCTGGCAGACCGCTCTTACGTTCATCCGAAAGGAAAAATCGAAGATATTCTGGTAAGAGTGGATAAATTTATTTTTCCTGCTGACTTTCTTGTTTTGGATTATGAGGCAGAGGAAAACGCACCAATCATCCTCGGGTGACCCTTTTTAGCCACGGGAAGATCACTGATTGATGTGGAGAAAGGAGAACTCACCATGCGAGTGAACGATCAAGAGATTAAGTTGAATGTTCTCCAAGCTATGAAGCATGCTGATGCAGACGAGGAATGCAAGGCTATCATTGAAGTTACCCTTGATCAACCCTGCATCAGGTCGGGCTATCACGACATAAAAATTGGTCACTGCCGCGGCAGCCACCTACAGGACTGTCACGACAGCACCGACGACAGCAACTCCTCTAAATCTGATACATCTGATACTGAAGATCAGGAAGAGGTAAATTGGATAGGCGATCGTCCAGGTAAGTTATTCGAACCTTTGAATTATACTTCGGTTAACCATGCAATCCAAAAGCCATCTACTGTTGAGCCACCTGCCTTAGAACTGAAGCCCCTGCCAGGGCAGCTAAAATATGCTTTTCTTAGTTCAAATGATACACTGCCCGTAATTATCTCTTATAAGCTGCCACAGGAACAGGAACGACAGCTAATAGGGATGTTGCGGCAGCACAAAAAGGCAATTGGATGGACGATAGCCGATATTCAAGGCATTAGTCCGGCGTTATGCATGCACAAAATCCTTTTAGAGGAAGATCATAAGCCGACTATAGATGCCCAAAGGCGGCTAAACCATGCGATGAAAGAGGTAGTTCGTAAAGAGATAATCAAATGGTTAGATGCTGGTATTATTTACGCCATCTCCGACAGCAAATAGGTGAGCCCGGTGCAATGTGTTCCAAAGAAAAGAGGAATGATCGTGGTGACCAATGAAAACAATGAGTTAATCCTAACCAGGACTGTGACCGGTTGGAGGGTTTGTATGGACTATCAGAAGCTTAACAAAGCTACCCGAAAACCCCATAACCGATACCCAAAACCCCTAGCCGTTTTCCTGCCCTCGACATGTTCTAAATCCTTCCTAGGGCCACGGGTTGATTTGTAAAGTAGTTGCAAGGGTTGTTTTGTTTTAGAAATTTTCAGTTCAATAAAATAAACTTCAAGTTCTCTTATTTTGGTTATTAATATCTTGCAAGAGCATCGGGAGAGCATTGTGAGGTTATCTATTTACTTAGCATCGTGAGAGTTAAGTATACGAAAGAAAAAAGAGCAAGTTCTCTAGTTTATAGTTGAACTATCTCGTGCCTAGGGATAGGGCGAGGTTAAGTGGCTAAAGAAAGTTTTCATACACATCGGTGTTCATCCTTCGATTCACGCCGGGAGGTATCATCAAGACGTGATCATCGACAGACTTGGACCTAGGGATAGGCCAAGGCAGATCTGGGATTCCTGCCAAACTTGAAAGTACAGAGTTGAGTGTTTGCGGCCGCGGCAATCAACGGACTGCCGCCGTGATAGGTGCTGCCACGATGGGTGACGACGAAAGAACTGGATTTCCTAAACTCTGCAATACCTGCACTACTAAGCAATTCAATACCAGCCCATTCTCTCTATCTTGATATCTTTACTCTTTTATTTACGTTTTCTTTATTATTTTCGTGACAACTCTCAATTATTTCCTTTACTTTCGTGCAGTGAATTAAGGTGAAGCTATTAGCCCAATCCCTGTGGGGACGATATCCGATACTTCGTATCACTTTACTACTTGCGTCGTGTATACTTGCACTTCCATTGCGATAGACTATTTTACACGCAACAAGTTTATGGAAGTGCAAGTATACACGACGCAAGTAGTAAAGTGATACAAAGTATCGGATATCGTCTCCATAGGGATTGGGCTAATTGCTTCACCTTAATTCACTGCACGAAGTAAAGGAAATAATTGAGAGTTGTCACGAAAATAATAAAGAAAACGTAAATAAAAGAGTAAAGCTATCAAGATAGAGAGAATGGGCTGGTACTGAATTGCTCAGTAGTCCAGGTATTGCAGAGTTTAGGAAATCCAGTTCTGTCGTCGTCACCCGTCGTGGCAGCACCTGTCACGACGGCAGTCCGTTGATTGTCGCGGCAGCAAACACTCAACTCAGTACTCTCAAGTTTGGCAAGAATCCCATATCTTCCTTGGCCTATCCCTAGGTCCAAGTCTGTCGATGATCACGTCTTGATGATACCTCCCGGCGTGAATCGAAGGATGAACACTGATGTGTATGATTTCTTCTTTAGCCACTTAACCTCGCCCTATCCCTAGGCACGAGATAGTTCAACTATAAACTAGAGAACTTGCTCTTATTTCTTTCGTATACTTAACTCTCCCGATGCTAAGTAAATAGATAACCTCACAATGCTCTCCCGATGCTCTTGCAAGATATTAATAACCAAAATAAGAGAACTTGAAGTTTATTTTATTGAACTGAAAATTCCTAAAACAAAACAACCCTTGCAACTACTTTACAAATACCCCCGAAAACCCCATAACCGATACCCAAAACCCCTAGCCATTTTCCTGCCCTCGACATGTTCTAGATCCTTCCTAGGGTCACAGGTTGATTTGTAAAGTAGTTGCAAGGGTTGTTTTGTTTTAGGAATTTTCAGTTCAATAAAATAAACTTCAAGTTCTCTTATTTTGGTTATTAATATCTTGCAAGAGCATCGGGAGAGCATTGTGAGGTTATCTATTTACTTAGCATCGAGAGAGTTAAGTATACGAAAGAAATAAGAGCAAGTTCTCTAGTTTATAGTTGAACTATCTCGTGCCTAGGGATAGGGCGAGGTTAAGTGGCTAAAGAAGAATTCATACACATCAGTGTTCATCATTCGATTCACGTCGGGAGGTATTATCAAGACGTGATCATCGACAGACTTGGACCTAGGGATAGGCCAAGGCAGATCTAGGATTCTTGCCAAACTTGAAAGTACTGGGGTGGGGACAGTGAAGTAGTGGGCAGGGAAGGTGGGGAAAACAACATCAGGGAAATTTAAAGTATTGTGAATAAAATTTACCGTACATGCGGCAAAGTCCATGATGAATGTCATGAGACCCAGCTGTCTGTCCTCCATCCTCTGAATGGCAGCTAGGATCTGATTGGAGGGGTCTGCCAGAGCAGCTGTTGCGGCGGCAAGTTCAGGATTTGGCTGCTCTGATGATTCAGCTGGGGCGGCAGCGGGGTTGAAAGATGAGAGAGGGGTTGCCACTGTCAGTTCCATGAGGCTGATGATATTCTTGTCTGTCCAACCCCGTCCTTTCACTATGGAATCGGTGTCAGCTTCCGGCACAGCATGACAGCGGCAGAGGGACGTGATGAGGTAGGGGAGACAAAGGAGGGCCGTCGGTCTAAGTGCACTTTCCAAAATACTCTCTCGCATATAACTTCCCACATTAATGGGTCGTTTATTTAAAATAGAGTGTATTAAGGCTAACCTCTGCTGGTCAACGGTGGTGTGATGCGACGACGGCAGGATCCTCTTTTTGATGAAGGAATTCCACAGTTTTGCCTCCGACAGCAGCTGCCCCCTCTTCAATGTGTGAGGATTTTTTCGGCTTGTATTCCATTCAGTCCCTTCTTCCGTCAGTTCTGCCATGACAGCATCATAGGCAGCATCATCCAAAATGTCAAGGAACTCCTGGTGTGCATCATCATTGGGGCCTAGGTAGAGGCCATATAAAGAGTTAATGCGTTCGGCTGTGAACTGCACCTCTTTCCCTCAGACAGTCACTGTTGTCGCTGTCTTGCTGCTGATGGCAGCATAAATTCCCTCACCAGCGTCTCGTTCATCTCCGTTGGTTGCTCCGCAAATGATTCCCATAATAGAGCTCTAATCGTCCTTGCGATGAAAGGCTTGAGGCCCAGATTAATTGCCTTTGGACTGTAAATGAAGCCTCGTTCTTCCCACAGATCTCTGGTTGCAAAGGATTGTGGGGGAGTTGATGCCGGTGAGGAAGTAGAAGCAGCACAGCGGCGGGTTCTTCTAGAAGACATGTTAGTGCAAGGGTTGTGAAAAGTAAAAGAAAGCAAATGAAAACTAAAGGGGGAGAGCAAGTAAGAAAGGCAGAAGTGAATGAAAATGAAAATGAAAATTAAAAGGGGTTTTATAGGAGAGGAATTGTTGTCCGTTGAAATTGTAATGGCAGGCGTGAATAATGGGGCGACTGTTGAGCGTTAGCGTGTCTGACGCGTCTGACATGCGGTTCTGCGTCTGTTACGCGTCTGTCACATGTTTCCGCGTCTGTCGTGACAGCATGGTGGCAGCCTGTCTTTTCCGTGTTTGTCGTGGCAGCTGGAACGACATGCTTCAATATTGGGCTTTGTTGGGCTGATGGATGGACGGTGGGTTGGGTTCACTTCTCCTGTTCTTCTTGACTCCTTTATTTCCGAAAAACAGTAAACATAAAAAAACATTATTCGAATAAAACCTTATTTCCTAATAAATAATAACTAAAATTTAGGTTAAATTAGGGCTGCCAGGTGGGTCATCTCCTAAGGTAACCATTTCCTGCATTCTTGGGGCTTCAGTCCCCTGATAATGCTTGAGGCGTTGTCCATTGAATTTGAATTGGTGCCCGTCTTTTAATGATCGGATTGTGATGGCACCATGGGGAAAAACTTGTACGACTTGGAATGGGCCAGACCATCTAGATTTTAGTTTCCCTGGGAAAAGTTTCAGTCTAGAATTGAACAGCAATACAAGCTGCCCTGGGAAGAACTGTCGTGGTAGCAACTTCCTGTCATGCCACTTCTTAGTTTACTCCTTGTAGATTCTTGCATTGTCGTAGGCCATTGTCCGTATTTCTTCAATCTCGTTCAGATCTAACAGCCTTTTCTGTCCTGCCATGTCCAAGTCCATATTTACTGCCTTGATTGCCCAGTATGATCTGTGCTCTATCTCGACAGGCAGATGACATGTTTTCCCATAAATCAATCGGTATGGAGACATGCCCAATGGAGTCTTAAAAGCTGTCCTATATGCCCATAATGCATCATTGAGGAGTAAAGACCAATCTTTCATAGTTGGTTTGACCATCTTCTCAAGAATGTTCTTAACTTCCCTATTAGATATTTCAGCTTGTCCATTGTTCTGTGGGTGATATGTTGTCGCGATCCGATGCTTGACACCATATTTCTTCAAGGCGGCAGCAATAACCCTATTATCGAAATGTCTCCCTTCATCACTGATAATCGCCTTAGGGATGCCAAACCTAGAAAAAATGTTTTTGTGTAAAAATCTTTGGACTGTTTTGGCATCATTCTTTTGAGTGGCGATAGCTTCAACCCATTTAGAGACATAATCCACTGCTAGGAGGATATATAGATTTCCACATGAAGATGGAAAAGGTCCCATAAAATCGATCCCCCAAACATCGAAGATTTCGACTTCTAGAATGTTTTGCAGCGGCATCTCGTTTCTCCTTGAGATGTTTCCTGTCCTTTGGCACCTTTCACAACTCTTGTAGAAGGTTTGTGCATCTTTATACAGTGACGGCCAATAAAACCCTGACTGCAGCACCTTGGCAGCAGTTTTGTTGCCTCCTAAGTGACCTCCATACTGTGAAGCATGGCAGTGATGAAGTATGTCTTCTTGTTCTTCTTGTGGTACACACCTCCTTATAACCTGATCTGCACAAATTTTGAAAAGAAGAGGTTCGTCCCAATAATAATGCTTAACATCATTTTGGAACCTCTTCCTGGCTTGATAATTAAGATCAGAAGGAATTATTCCGCTAACTATAAAATTAATGAAATCAGCATACCAGGGGAGTTCAGAAGACTTACCTGCCGCCATAGCTTTCGCGGAAGTGATTGCGGCAGCAAAGAGCTGCTCGTCTGGGAAGGTCTCCAGTATGTTTGTCTCATCTGTTGGTAGACTCTGTCCTTTCTCCAACCTTGACAAGTGATCTGCCACTTGATTTTCTGTCCCTTTTTTATCCTTGATTTCAAGGTCGAATTCTTGTAATAGCAGGATCCACCGTATCAATCTAGGCTTTGCATCTTTTTTGCGAATAAATACTTTAGGGCAGAATGGTCTGTGTGCACTATTACTTTCGTCCCAAGTATGTAAGAACGAAACTTGTCAATGGAGAACACCACAGCTAATAACTCCTTTTCTGTGGTGGTGTAGTTCACTTGGGCGTCATTCAATGTCTTACTAGCATAATATATGACATGAAATAACTTGTCTCTCCGCTGCCCAAGTGCTGCCCCGACATCATAGTCACTAGCATCACACATAATCTCAAATGGATGTGTCCAGTCTGGTGGCTGTACTATTGGGGCTGTTACCAGTTTTTCCTTCAGAATCTTGAATGCTTCAGTACATTCATCATTAAAGTCAAAGGGTCGGTTCTGCTCCAAAAGATGACATAAGCGCTTGGTGATTTTTGAGAAATTTGCAATGAATCTCCGATAAAAACCAGCATGTCCAAAGAAACTTCTAATACCCTTGACTGTGGTCGGCGGCGGCAGCTTCTCGATCACTTCTATTTTGGCCCTGTCGACTTCTATCCCACGGCTGCTAATCTTATGGCCAAGGACTATCCCTTCATCCACCATAAAGTGGCATTTTTCCCAATTTAAAACTAGATTTGCTTTTTCACATCTTTCAAGTACCTTTTGTAAATTGCCTAGGCAGCTCTCAAAATCATCCCCAAAGACTGAAAAATCATCCATAAAAATTTCAAGGAAGTCCTCCACGATATCGAAGAATATGGCCATCATGCACCTTTCGATAGTGGTGGGTGCATTGCATAATCCAAACGACATCCTCCTAAAAGCATACGTTCCGTAGGGGCATGTGAAAGTCGTCTTTTCTTGATCTTCTGGTGCGATAGCAATTTGATTATAACCTGAATAACCATCAAGAAAACAATAGTAAGGTTTACCCGCTAATCTATCAAGCATTTGATCAATAAAGGGAAAAGGAAAGTGGTCTTTTCGGGTAGCTTTGTTAAGCTTCCGATAGTCCATACAAACCCTCCAACCGGTCACAGTCCTGATTGGGATTAACTCATTGTTTTCATTGGTCACCACGATCATTCCTCCTTTCTTTGGAACACATTGCACCGGGCTCACCTATTTGCTGTCGAAGATGGCGTAAATAATACCAGCATCTAACCATTTGATTATCTCTTTACGAACCACCTCTTTCATCGCATGGTTTAGCCACCTTTGGGCATCTATAGTCAGCTTATGATCTTCATCTAAAAGGATTTTGTGCATGCATAATGCCGGACTAATGCCTTGAATATCGGCTATCGTCCATCCAATTGTCTTTTTGTGCTGCCGCAACATCCCTATTAGCTGTCGTTCCTGTTCCTGTGGCAGCTTAGAAGAGATAATTACGGGCAGTGTATCATTTGAACCAAGAAAAGCATATTTTAGCTGCCCTAGCAGGGGCTTCAGTTCTAAGGCAGGTGGCTCAACAGTAGATGGCTTTTGGATTGCATCGTTATCTGAAGTATAATTCAAAGGTTCGAATAACTTACCTGGACGATCGCCTATCCAGTTTACCTCCTCCTGATCTTCAGTATCAGATGTATCGGATTCAGAGGAGTTGCTGTCGTCGGTGCTGTCGTGACAGTCCTGTAGGTGGCTGCCGCGGCAGTGACCAATTTTTATGTCCTGACAGCCCGACCTGATGCAGGGTTGATCAAGGGTAACTTCAGTGATAGCCTTGCATTCCTCGTCTGCATCAGCATGCTTCATAGCTTGGAGAACATTCAACTTAATCTCTTGATCGTTCACTCGCATGGTGAGTTCTCCTTTCTCCACATCAATCAGTGATCTTCCCGTGGCTAAAAAGGGCCGCCCAAGGATGATTGGTGCGTTTTCATCTGCCTCACAATCCAAAACAAGAAAGTCAGCAGGAAAAATAAATTTATCCACTCTTACCAGAATATCTTCGATTTTTCCTTCTGGATGAACGTAAGAGCGGTCTGCCAGCTGCAGAGTTACTGTCGTGGGCCGCGCCTTCCCAATACCTAATTTCTGAAAAACACATTTTGGCATTAAATTAACACTAGCACCAAGATCACAAAGTGCCTTACCCACATATTTATCTCCGATTACACAAGGTATGATGAAGCTCCCCGGATCCTTCTTTTTCTAGGGTGGCTGCCGATGAAGAATACTCATGCAACCTTCTGTCATCTTAACCGTTTCAAATTCCCCACGTTTAGATTTCTTTGACATGAAATCCTTGAGAAATTTGGCATAACCGGGCATCTCCCTAACGGCATCTAACAGCGGAATATTAATATGAACCTACTTAAAAATATCATAAATCTTTTTGAGTTGAGATTCTTGCTTTGCTTGCTATATCTGTTGAGGAAAAGGAGGTGGGGGACGATAATCAGCAATATGTCCTTCCCACTGCATACAAATCTGAGGAGGTTTAGGTTCATCAATGTTCTCCTCTGTCGCTTCTACTGTCGTGACAGGCTCATCGGCAGCAGTCTGTTTATTACCTGTCGGGGCAGCTTCCTCGGCAGGTTTGTCCAAGGCTGGTTCCTTTACTGTTTCAGCTTTCTTTTCCAGCCCTGGTAGTTTCTTCCCACTCCTAGTAGTAATAGCCTTACATTGCTCATGTGTGGGCTGCCTAGCATTTTCAGTATTACTAGGAAATCCTCCAGTCTGCCTTGGCTTAATATGTTGGGAAACCTGACCCATTTGTGTCTCCAAAGATTTTAGAGTAGCTTCATGATTCGTCATCCACATCTATGTTTTATCCATGAAATTCTCTGTTTTCTTGACAAACTGATTCATATTCTCAATATAAGTGCCTGTCTGAGAAATAAAAGTGGCCAGAGTCTGTTCCAGTATACTGCTCGTGGCAGCTGGTGGCTGTTGTTGCTGCTGCGGCGGCAAGTGCGGCAGCAGTTGCTGTCGCGTCAGCAATCTAGGTCCTCCTTGATTCTAATTGTGTGCTTTAGGATTCAGGGCATTATTAGGATTACTCCAAGAAAACTTGGGATCCTTCCTCCAATTGGGATTGTAGTTGTTGGAATTGTAATTCGGCTTGTAGTTTCCAACATATTTTCCCTCTTCTAATTGTATCGGGCATTCATCCGAACTATGATTTCCCTCACAGATTTCACAAACCTCCTCAACAACAAATCCATGTTGTGCATCATCATTCAATAACCTTTTCATTGCTTTAGTAAGGAATGCTACCTGTGATTTCATCGTGCTGTCGGCCTCATAATCCTTGACAGCTAATACCCATTTACCCCCTCTTCTTGCTGTCGGAAACTGTTCCTCATTCTTAGCCAGATTTTTCAATACTTGCATTGCCTCGTCCGGATCTTTATCCAATAATAGTCCGTTTGCTGCTGAATCAATTCGAATACGAGTTTGTAAGTTGGCAGCATTATAAAACTTAGTTACATGATTCCAGACGGGGAATCCATGCATTGGGCAGTTCCGTAGAAGAGTAGTAAATCTGTCCCATGCCTCGTGCATTGGCTCGTCATCTTCCTATTGAAAAGTAGCAATTTCATTACGTAATCGCTCAGATAAATGCGAGGGATTAAAACAAGATAAAAATTCACGAGATAAATCTGCCCAAGTTCTAATTGAACCCGTCGTAAGTTTATTCCACCAAGTTTTTGCTCTGTCCCTCAATGAATGGGGAAATAACCGAAGCCTTAGTATCTCCGGATTAACTCCTGGCAGTCTAAACGAACCACAGATTTCCTGGAACGTTTTTAGATGCTCCCTAGCATCCTCTGTAACAGCACCACTGAATTGACCGGCATTGTTGATCATACTAAACATAACAGGTTTCAGCTCGAAGTTGTCAACATCTATGTCCGGCAGCGTGGTCTCCAACTCTACATGGTCGTTCAACATGTAGTCACGACAGGACCGTCGTCCGGCGGCGGCAGGGTTGCCGACAGGCGGTATAATATCGCCGACAGGCGGGTCGTCTCCAATGTGGGCCATCTTCTCTAGCTGTTCCTCAGGGTACTCGTTCCTGGCTAGTAAGTGACGAAGTTGTTTCTTGAGGTTGAATGATCGTTCGATTTCCGGATCTAATTGATACTCAGGGTCTTTACCTTGATTCGATCTGCGCATAAACAAGTAACCTTGTGAAAAGCAAGAGTTGAATGCACCAAAGAAAAACAGAAAAATAAAAATAAAAACGAAATAAAAACAAAAACGAAAAGTGCAGTAAAAGAAAAGGTAGAGTTATGTTGCCAATCCCCAGCAACGGCGCCAAAAACTTGTTGCGTGTAAAATAGTCTATCGCAATGGAAGTGCAAGTATACATGACGCAAGTAGTAAAGTGATACGAAGTATCAGATATCGTCTCCACAGGGATTGGGCTTATAGCTTCACCTTAATTCACTGCACAAAAGTAAAGGAAATAATTGAGAGTTGTCACGAAAATAATAAAGAAAACGTAAATAAAAGAGTAAAGATATCAAGATAGAGAGAATGGGCTGGTATTGAATTGCTCAGTAGTGCATGTATTGCAGAGTTTAGGAAATCCAGTTCTATCGTCGTCACCCGTCGTGGCAGCACCTCTCACGACGGCACTCCGTTGATTGTCGCGGCAGCAAACACTCAACTTAGTACTTTCAAGTTTGGCAAGAATCCCAGATCTGCCTTGGCCTATCCCTAGGTCCAAGTCTGTCGATGATCACGTCTTGATGATACCTCCCGACGTGAATCGAAGGATGAACACCGATGTGTATGAATTCTTCTTTAGCCACTTAACCTCGCCCTATCCCTAGGAATGAGATAGTTCAACTATAAACTAGAGAACTTGCTCTTATTTCTTTCGTATACTTAACTCTCCTGATGCTAAGTAAATAGATAACCTCACAATGCTCTCTCGATGCTCTTGCAAGATATTAATAACCAAAATAAGAGAACTTGAAGTTTATTTTATTGAACTGAAAATTCCTAAAACAAAACAACCCTTGCAACTACTTTACAAATCAACCCGTGGCCCTAGGAAGGATTTAGAACATGTCGAGGGCAGGAAAACGGCTAGGGGTTTTGGGTATCGGTTATGGGGTTTTCGGGTATGCCCTAGGTTAAAATGCATGCCCTTATATAAGCTTTGGGCTCAAGTTATCTAATTTAACAAGGATTACAACTTTAATTAAAAGTATGATTCTAATAAAGACTAAATCTTTAAGGAATCTACTTTCCAGCCGTCTTCCTTGTTTCTTGGGATTATCTCTCCTTGAACTTTGGGCTTGACATATCTTTTGATCCGGGGCTTGGAAAAATATATGGTTTTCATACGACAGACGGGCTGAATTTTCTCTATCTGTCAATGTCCACTTTGCTTTGTCTCCGCAAAACTGCTGTCGTCCTCTGCTGTCACGGCAGCACCATGGCAGCATCGTCCTCTTTGTCTGCTTGTCCAGTTCAGCTCTTCTGCTTCTCTGCCCAGCGCCTGCCCTCACCGTCTGCTACGGCAGCAACCTGCAAAAACAACCATTCTTAGTAGAATCTGTGCCTTTAATATATTTGTGATGTTTTGCTGTAAACTAACCTAATGCAATGAAATAATGCTTGAATGCAGCAGAAATATGGGTTAAAAAGGGTGTAAATAATAGAAGTTTTACACACTCAACAAACGCCATTAATGAGATGGCCATTCTCATCTATTTGTAAATTCCGTGGAGTTGGGCTTTAATATCAAAACATGTCCAACATAAATATTTGTTTTGAAACCCGAGGCCCAAAAGATTATTTTAATTATAAACCCGAAACTCAAAATATTATTTTATTATTATTTTCACCCGACCCCTAAACCCGGGTGTTACAATACATCCGTCCTTCCTGTGAGTGTTCCAAGTCAGTTGTCGTGTTGCTGTTCAGTTTAGCACCCCAACCATAATAAAAAGCCTTGTCTGGTAAAAACATGGCCAAATAGCCAACTTTCGACTTGCAAAATTACTTATTTGAACCAAATGAAAAACTTAAAATTTTCAACAATTGCAATAAAAGAGCTCATATGAAAAAATGACATATTATCTTTAGACATTCGGTCTTTCATTGAATAAAACAAATTAAAAATTACGCTTTTTTTTCAAACAACATTGTCTCCTTATTTGATATATTATAGTTTTCTTTCTTATGCTGAATAGTTGAGATAAGAGAATCGAAGAGAGTGGTTGTTTATTTTTATTTATTTATTTATTTATTTGATATATAATTAATTGATATTAAACAAAAATACATTCAGAGTCAACAATTCCGATGGACGGCGCAAAAGGGTCTGGCCGCCGACAGGTTTGGACGGTGTATGTGGGAAAGATATCGGAATCTCTACATTGGAAGGGTTTGTGGCAAGTTTTTGACAGGCACTGTGTGGTGATCGATGTGTTCATCCCTCAAAAAAGGGTAAAGGATGGATCGAGGTTTGGTTTTGTTATAATGGAGAGTCGCCTTGATGCTGATCGGGTCATAGAACGGCTGCACAACAAATGGATCTATGGTTTACGTTTATCGGTGACCATGGCGAGGTATGATGATCCTGGTTTCCTTTGGAGAAATAAAAGGAGAAGTATGGGGTTAGGACGTTCACAACAAGTTTCTCAGAGTAGAGTGAAGGGACAATCGGAGATTCGAAGTGTCGATTCAAAGAGGAAGCATGATCCAGTTGAGGTGGTTCGGGGGGCATGTGGACGAGGAAAAATTGAAGGTTTTACATAATTGTATGGTGGGGTGGTGTAAGCAACATTGGAGCCTTAAGGAACTAGCATCACAGATGAATCTTCACTGCATCCAAGGCTTTTCTATTCTACGTATTGAAGGGCCTGCGATTCTATTGATGTTCACTGACTCTAGCATCCGGGAGGAGGTAACGGGGATGACGATGGTTCGTGAATGCTTCTGCAAACTAGAAAGGTTGTCGCAGGATTTGGTTCTATCTTCAAGGAGGGCATGGATATCGGTGAGAGGTTTACCTATCCATGTGTGGTCACAAGCGTCATTCGCTAGTATTGCGAAAATATGAGGTTCCCTAGTGCGTGTGGCTGACACAACGAAATCACCAACATCCATCGAATGTGGCTGGATGTTGATAGAAACAGATTTGGTGGAGTTCATAGATTCACGCATAAAGCTGGAGGTTGAGGGGCTATCGTATACTGTATACGTTAAAGAGGTGAGTATGTTTAGGCCGCTAGTTGAATGTGAGTGTACAACGACCACCGTTGATGATAGTAGTGAGTCGCCAGAGTTGAGCTCATCCGAATGTGTGTGTAACCCCCTTAACCCGGCCTAGACGGTTGACCCGAATTAAGAAAGTCACACGGGGAAAACCAAAGTCAACCTGAAAGTCAACCTTGATTAACGACCCTTTTTTTTTCTTTTTAATCTTGTCTAGATGCACATTAACCCTAATTGTGATCATACAAACAACATACTCAGAGATCATAAACATCAGAGATCAATCAGGGACCCAATTGAACAAATTACAACTTTAGGGACCAAACTGTAAATTCTGTAAATTACAAGGCCTTAACCCAAATTTAAGTTACCATCTTGAAATTAATCAAATTTCATGCTTCTCTACCAAATCTCAGCTCAAACGGAAATTCCAAACTCATACAATTGCTTAAACAAGATTCAGGACCAAAATGCAAACAATCCAAAACATTCAACTGCCAATGTCAGCCCCCAACGGTCGACCGTTCCGGAACAGACAGAGCCTGTTTCGAAACGCGGGGCCGTTCCGCAACGCGTACCGAAACAGGGGCTGGCAGAGGCCTTTCCGTTTCGAAACGGTGCCTACCGTTTCGGACGCCTGGGTTCATTCAAGGCACTCGTTCCGGAACGGTGTGCACTGTTCCGAAACACCCTGCACAGAAAGCTGCATTTTACATACTCAAACACACAATTGATCAGCCAAACATGCTCCAAATGCTACCAAACTTTACCAGCATGAAATTCAACATATAAAAGACATTTAAGCATCATCCAAACATCAAGATAGTATCACATGTAAAAAGCCCCAATTCTAATGGCATGCTTCCTACACAAGCAACCATTCAAGTCTAAAAACCTTCAAACCAAAACATTAAAGCCATTACAAGAAACCAGCAATATCAACAACATTAAACATACTTAGGGAGTACAACACATCTCCCAAAACAACCACATGAGTTTCCCCCATTGCCAAATACCCAAAAGCTAAATGTGTTCAATAAAACCTTTCCATACTTGAGCTTAGTTTTCCCTTGGTTGCTTGCCTTCCTTGCTGCCCTCAAATCCTCTTAATGTTCTGCATTATTGGTTTAAGAAAACGAAGAGAGCGTAAGCAATAGCTTAGTGAGGAATGCTCATTAAAACCATTCAATAATGCATTTATAAAACACTTTTAAAATCATGCTTCAAATCATACTTTACTCATGCTCAAAAGCAATTTAAACAAGCAATACATGCTTCCACATCATTTCATATCATATTGCCCACAAATGATAAGTTTCATCTTTTAAAAACAACATGGTCAACATAAGACTCACACATGGACTTTTAAACACCATTGTGATCTTATAGTTTCCAAGAACACACAAGGACTTTTAACCACCTTTGTGTTCTTCCCAAGGACTTTTAAACACCTTGGCCCATGGACTTTTAAACACCATGGCAAGGACCACACAAGGACTTTTAACCACCTTTGTGTCCTTAACAAGAACCATCCAAGGACTTTTAACCACCTTGATGTTCTTAAGTAACAAGGCTCACTCAAGGACTTTTAACCACCTTAGTGACCTTAACAAGAATCATCATGGACTTTTAACCACCATGAAGTTCTTAGATACCACAAGGCTCACTCAAGGACTTTTAACCACCTTAGTGACCTTAACCTTTTCAAACATCACTTGCCAATATACAACATTATCGTCATTTAATCCACTGTTTTAAAGCATTTAAACCAAGCCATGTTCATCATGCATTTATAAGCATCAAACCACATTTTAACCATGCTCAAAAACAAGGAACTCTTACCTTGAGCTTCCTTCAACATATGGCTTACAAAACCAGCATTAACCATGCTAAATCATGCTTTCTAAACAGAATTTAAAACATGCAATAACCACATTGCACAACAATCAAACCATGGCCACCACTTAGAGAGTTTTCCGAAAACTTACACTTGAGCTTAGTAAAGTTGTTTAGACTTAAACTAAGCTCCCAAGACATTGGTTTCAAAGCTGAAAACCCATTTTCACTCACCGATTCCACTTCGCCTCTTGCCGAAGCACCAATTCAAGCTTCCGGATCAACAACTCTTGGATTCAAAGATGCCTCCCCTGTTTTAACACATCAAAGCAGAGGATTAATGCATCATCATGCATTAATAGCTTCAATGAAAGCACCTAAACTCGCTGCTCTCATCCACACTCCATTTTCGGCCACCAAACACAACCGAAAATGCCTCTAAACAACTTCTCAACAAAGCCCAGCCATTAACCATCAAAACCTAACATCCTTTAACAACATTTAACATCTAAAAAAGAGCTTAACAACATCCTTATACCTCCAGCAACAACAGATCCACAAGATCACACCAAAAACAACCTAGAATCATAAGCTAAACTTAGGAAATTCAACCTATCCGGGATTTCATTAATCAAAACTCAATTCCTCATCAAATTATCATTCATTAATCATCATTTTAACACCTTAAAACACTGATTTAATAGATCCAACGAAAATTCATCAAAAATCACCAAATCTTGCATTTTAAGCCAAGATCCATTAAACAACTTAAAAGCCATTTATAAAACATCAATTAAGGATTGAGAACTTAGGAATTTCAGTAAAGAACTGATAGTTTAGAGGAGAAGGACGTTCTTACCTCCAAACTTGAGTTTCTCCTCTTTAGAGCCAAAAAGCTTGAAAATCCAATTAGCAAATTGCAAGGTTTTGTTGTTGAAATGATTAGGAATCCAAAGAGAATTGAAAAGATAGATTTGAGTGACAAAATCAGAAAGAAATCTCTGGAGAGAAAGTGTTTGGGTTGAGAGAAAATGAGAGAAAAGGAAAATTGGAAGAAAATGAAAAGTTGGTTACAAAATAGTAAAATGATTTCCCTCCACTTTTCTTAAGCTTTAAAATCAGAATTATACATTAAAATATCTTAGAAAAATCTGGAGAAACTCTTTTTGGAATAATAGCTCCTTAAAGATTCAAAGTTTCAACCCTTTCTAAAACAGTCACTCAACTTTCAAAAATTACATTTTGGTCACTAGCCAAAATGTCACCCTTCCAAAACTCATTTTGTAAAATTGATTTCACAGTTCACTTATATATATTAAAAGATGATTTTAGAACATTTTTCCATATTTTTAATGCAACCCGAACTAGGCTCTCCTAATTTCACCTCTTTAGATTCGACCAGCACTTTGACCAAACCGGTCAACGCTCAAACTTCTAAGCCCAAAACCGGGGCGTTACAGTGTGCCTGAGTCGAGGTTGGGTGATGAGTGGCAGATTGAGGATTTTGTGGAATTAGGAAAAATGGTGCCTCAAGACTGGCATTGTAATCGCCTTTGGGAGGATAATCGTCGGGAGGATCTTCGTATTGAGAGTTTCTCGTCTGATTGCTCTGGGTCGTCGTCGGGACGAAAAGTTGACAAACAGGGGGTGGAGGTGGCCGGTGAAGCTGCATTGACGGCTGGTTTTTCACCGTTACGTGCGGTTGTTGAGGAAGCTAAGAGTCCTCTTTCGGATGGTCACCAAGGGGGAGTTAGAATTTTGAATTCTAGTGATAAGTTGTTACAACCACTTAGTTTGAATGAAGGAAATGAAATTCAAAACCAAAATCAAGGGGATTTGGACAGTGATAGAATCGAACTAGAAAGGTTAGTTAATATTCCCGTTGGGGAGGTCTTTAGTGAGCAGGCAGATTTCCAACAAATTCTGAGGGGGAGACCGAGGAAGGGATTGGGGCGTGACACAACTATAGTGGTTGATGCCTCGTTAACGAACTCGGATCTGCAACACCGGTAGCGTATTCTTCAGCGAGAAATTACAGCGACAATGGCATTAGGAAACCTTGTGGGTGTGAAATCGGTTGGGCGCGAGGAAGAAATAATTAAAGATTTATCATGGGTGCTTATCGACGACACCCGAGCGTTGTAGTCATGCGTATTTTGAGCTGGAACGTTAGGGGGTTGGGTTCCGTTTTGAAAAGGCGAAGGGTGGGTGACGTTATTAAAAAACAACGGATATATATGGTGTTGCTGCAGGAATCGAAGTTAGAGGAGATATCACTGTCAATAGTTGCCAGCTTATGGTTTAGTGATGGCTTTGAGCAATCTTTTTCACCGTCGATAGGTGCTTCGGGAGGGTTGTTGTTGATATGGGAGGGTGCACGATTTTTGTTGGAGTCGATAGAGGTGGATCGTAATTTTTTTGTACTTTAGGGGCGTTAGAAACCGGAAGATTTTGTGTGCTGCATCATGGCCGTTTATGCTCCTTGTGATGTGAACGAGCAAGAGAGTTTGTGGTCACGCATGGGGGATATGATTAGTGGTTTTCCAGGACCGTGGTGTGTGGCGGGGGATTTCAACTCGGTTCTTTGGGCGTCGGAAAGGGTCGGGTGTAGCTCGGTGTCGAGAGGTATGGATGCTTTTGCTACTTTTGTAAATTCGGTGGGTTTAGTTGATTTGCCATTGCGGGGGAAGCAATTCACTTGGTTTGGAAGGGAAAATCGTAGAAGTCGCATTGAAAGATTTCTAGTGTCGTCTCTCTATATAGATTGTTTTTTGAACATTAAGCAGATATCGCTTTCTAGAGGGATATCGGATCATGCCCCGTTACTTCTGTTGTGTGATGATAAAGATTGGGGCCCTCGCCCTTTTCGCTTTATTAACTGCTAGTTAGATGAAAATCGCAACGTTCGCTGCATGACTGAGGAGTAGTGTCGTTTGACGGGGTTGGGAATTGGTAATTCCAATATTTTGGTAAAGCTTCGGCACTTGAAGAATTTTCTACGTCAGTGGAATAGATCGGATTTTGGGGACATTGAGAAAGAGATTGTTCTAATCCGAAATTGCCTTGATACTTTGGATGACGGTGGTATGGAGGAAGCGGATTGGGACGTATCCGAGCTGTCTGATCAGAAGCGAGCTTGGCTACAAGCATTGTGGAAAGCTATCCGCCGTAAGGAGTTCTTTGGCGCCAAAAATCGAGAGCGAATTGGCTTCGGTTGGGGGATAAAAACACGACATGTTTCCATAGAGCTGCGAAGCTACGAGCGGTGCATAATGCTATTTTCAGTTTGAACATCAGTGGTAATTGGGTAACGGATCCGACTCGGTTGCGTAAACATATAGTGTTGTTCTTTTCTCAACATTTTTCCGCGGATGAAAGGTCTTGTGTTTGGAGCTTTGAGGGGAATTTTAATAGGGTGAGTAAAGGTTAAAATAGGGGGTTAGTGGCGCCTTTCACTCTTGATGAGGCGTGGGCGGTTGTTCGTGGGTGTGAGGGCTCGAAGTCACCGGGGCCGGACAGCTATAGTATGGAATTTTTTTAAGAAGTGTTGGGAGGTAGTTTGTGATGATGTTGGGAGGTTTTTAGATGATTTTTTTTGCATACAACACATTCCTTGTGCTTTTTGCCTAAGGTTGATTCACCGGTCACACTGTGTGATTTTCGACCAATCAGCTTTCTTAATTTGATATATAAGATTCTTGCCAAGATTCTGGCTAGAAGGCTGCAGTCGGTGTTGGGATGATTAATTAGTGATCACCAATCGGCTTTTGTGCGTGGGCGTCAAATTGTGGATGGTATTCTATTTTCAAATAAGACAATACATTCCATGCGACAGAGTTCGTTGGGCGGATGTATCCTGAAATTAGACTTCACGAAAGCTTATGACTGCGTTCGATGGGAATTTTTAGAGCACATTTTATGGTCAATGGGGTTTAGTGATTCTTGGCGACGTTTGGATTACTGAGTGTATCAACACAGTCAGGTTGTCAATTTTGTTAAACGGTAGCGCCACTAAAGAATTTGGAATAGGGCGTGGTCTGCGGCAATGCTGCCCGTTGTCGCCTTTGTTGTTTGTTATTGTGGCAGAAGCACTGCATAGGATGTTCGTTCAAGCGGAGGAGTTGGGGCTCATCTATGGGGTTTCGTTGGCTCCGGGGGTGTCGCTATCGCATCTTCAATTTGCCGACGACACCATTCTATTCTTTGAAGCCTCCGTTGAAAGCGCTATGACTATCTGCAGGTTACTGTGTTGCTTTCAAATTTGTTTTGGTTTGAAAATTAATTTCAACAAGTCCTATCTTTATACTATTGGCGTGGATGAGGGGTTGTTTGATTCAATGGCGGATGTCTTGTGTTGTCAGAAAGGTGAATTGCCTTTTGTTTATTTGGGGCTGCCATTGGGGGTGAATCCTCGCAACATTGCTATATGGGAACCAGTTATAGCCTCGGTTCGACGAAAGCTTGCTGGTTGGAAACCGACATCTTTATCTTTTGCTGCTCGCGTCACACTGGTAAACTTTGTTCTTTCGTCACTTCCAGTTTATTAAATGGGTTTGTTTCGGGTGCCAAAGGGTGTTATCGCAGCAATAGATAAAGTGAGGCGTGCTTTTCTGTGGAGTGGGGGTGAGTTTACAACAGAAAATTTGTCGAGTAAGTTGGAGTATGGTTTGTCGGCCACGTCATCTTGGTGGGTTGGGGGTTGCAGATTTGGAGGTTCGAAATAGAGCATTATTGGAAAAATGGTCTTGGCGGTATGGTAGGGATGAATCATCTCTCCGGAAGGCCATCATCGTGGCAAAATATAGCGAGGCAGCCCAGTGGTGGCGATTTAACTCTGCCTACAGGAGTTTGATGTCAGTTATTTGGAAACAGATTGTTCAAACTATGAGCTCGAATAGTGTGCAAAAGTTTATCGGTGAGCCTAGTTTTGTTTGGAAGGTTGGTGATGGTTCGCGAGTTTTATTTTGGTTTGATGCGTGGTGTGTTGAGAAACCATTGGAGGATATATTCCCACGGTTATTTTTTATAGTGGTGAATCGTTTGGCTTTGGTCGTTGACCTTTCCGATGGGGGTAGCTTTCAGCATTATCGCTGGGAGATTTTCTTTCGTTGAGGCTTGCGTTCGTTTGAGCTTCGACAACTTCGGGATCTCATCTCGCTCTTGGGACATGTGAGGTTGCGACATGGAGCAGTGATATGTTAGTCTGGACACCTCATACGCACATGACCTTTTCAGTAAAGGCTCTATCGCGCCTGCTTATGTTGGACAAGGTGGGAGGGAGCGATTTCGATGAGTGCTTTGCGTGGAAAGTTCTCGTACCTCTAAAGGTTCAGGCGTTTTTGTGGTTCACATGGCTGCGCCGTTTACCAACCTTTGATTTTTTGAAGCTTCATGGCATCATGTTGGATGAGCAGCAAGGTTTGCATGCTTGGTGTCATGAGAGGGAGGAGGAGATTGATCACTTTTTTTCCTATGCCCGTTTGCCCAAGGAATTTGGGATTGGTTTAGGCGTTGGTGGGGGGTATCTTTGCCGATGCCGAGGACTTTTTCTGAGTTTTTCATCCCAGGATTTCATTGTTCATTCACGGGCACTTTAAGGCTTCTGTAGGTCTCGAGCATTGCAGCATTGTTGTGGTCCCTATGGCTTGATCGAAATGAGTGTGTTTTTAACGGTGAAATTCTTCCGGCTTCGGAGATTTGCTTCTTGGTTAAATTGCGCTCATTTTACTGGGTGAAGACGTTAAAAGATGGGCTGTCCGTCAGTGAGTCTTTATGATGGGATTGCCCGAGCTCGTCTAGTGAGTTTGTTGTTTCTAAGCCATGTCGTGTGGGGGTGAGTTGGGAGCCTCCAATTTTGGACACGCTGAAATTTTCGGTTGATGGTTCTGCTCGTGGTAAGCCAGGGCCTGCAGGTTTTGGAGGTGTTTTGCGTGATGCACAGGGTCGAATTCTAGCTCTCTTCTCGGGTCCACTTGGTTCCCTTGATTCCAATGTAGCAGAGTTGCGGGCAATCACTTTTGCGTTGAATTTCTTTGCAGCTTCTAAATGGGCATCTCGTCCCCTCGTGGTGGAGTCGGATTCCAAAATTGCTCTTGGCTGGGTGTTGCATTTGGAACGATGACCTTGGCTTTTGTGGGAGAGTTTTGGTTTGATCGATCACGCATGCCTCACTTTGGGGTCCGTATGCTTTAACCACATTTTCTGTGAGGCAAATGGGTTAGCAGATGCTCTATCAAAGGAAGGGGTGTCGCGGGCATCTTTATTTCAGGCCTTTGTATGATTGTTTCTTTTGTGGGGGGCGTTGTGTTCCGTTGTTGTTTATTTCCTTTTAGTCCACGTGTCGTACTCTTTTCCTCCGTTAGGCTTAGGGAGGTTTTTAATGAGACGCACATGTGACTCGAGTTGTATATTTTCCCATTAATATACAGCTTTTTGCCGATAAAAAAAGATATATAATTTAATCCGAGTCTATTAAGAATTACTTAAACGTACTAATTTAATGCCAACATTTATTTTACAATATTTTATTTGTTTTAAATGTAATGATGTTATATTGCTTTACTTTAGGGGTAAACTACATAAATAGTCACCCAATTGTTAAGGTAAATTTATTTTGGTCACCGCACTTTAAAAATATTCGATGAGGTCACCCAACTTTTAGTTCGAATTTGATATGGTCCCTCCCGTTAGAAGTTGACGTTTGTATTCGTTTTTCTTAATAAAAAAAGGTAAACTACACCAACCATCACTCAACTTTCTTCTCACACCTATTTTGGTCACTAAAGTTTAACAATTTTCGATTTAATAACTTAACCTTCAAATTGTTCATATTTTGGCCACTCTTAAATGACATGGTTATACAAATAGAAAAATTCGATTAATCCTTAAAAAAATTCGGGTAATGATTTTTTTACTTTGCTTATTAATTTATCATATTACCGTATTTTATATTTTAATAAGCAAAGTAAAAATAATTATTACTCGAATCAAATATTATAATTAACCGGTCAATCGATTATCTGATTTAATTGGTACAATATAAGACCGAGAATTTAATAACCTGAATTTAGTAATCAACCAAAATAATTTTTAAGGATTAACCGAACCCAATTTCGGTAGAAATTTTTAAAATATATTATTTCGATTCGGTTACAGTTCACGTTTCTAAGCAAAATTGATTAACCGGTCTGATCTATTATATACAATATTTCTAAATTTTATGCATTACAATATTTTAAAGTCTAGTGATTTTGATACACTTCTGATTTTTTTTGTAAAAAACGTTTCGGCTTTGGGCTAGATTAATAGGTGTGAACTTTTAATTTTTGACTTTTTAGTTGTTTTTACACTTTTATCACAACAGAACAATTATTAACTTTACCATGTTATCATATTTGATATTTTAATAAACAAAGTAAAAAAATCATTTCCGAAATCAAATATTTTGGTTAATTGGTTAATCGATTATCTGATTTAATTGGTCAATATAAGATCGAGAATTGAATAATCTAAATTTGCAAATTTTTCTATTTGAAAAAAAACATTTTTGTAGTTTACCCTTAAATTAGACGATAATGTTTTAAATGTTATGTAACTATTTATCGAGAAAATTCATTAAAATTCCTTCAAAATTTATAAATATTGTAATATTAGTCATATTTAAAACATGTTAAAAAGAATACATTAAAAAATATTTCCAGAAAAGGGACTATATGTGTCGTTTTTAAATATTACAAGGGCTTGAACTAATATTTATATATTTTGATAATGTTATAAAAATAATTGATCACTAGTATTATACATATATATAAATTTTATAGCAACCTAATATTTATGTTTTCATGTAATTTTAGTTTTTAAAATATAATTTATATATTCAAATTAAAATTGACAAGTAAATTATATCTATTTCTTACAAGAAAAATAAGATTTATATTTTGTAAATATTTTGTAACCCCCTCGTCCCAGTCCGGACGCTTGACTGGTCTGAGTGGGCTACACGAGGATAACCGAGGCGAAACCCGTTAAGGCTCCACTTCGGTTAACAACCCGAGAAAACTTTTTCATTTATTATTATCTTGTCTAGATGCATTAATATGTCATATGTGAAACAACAACAGCGGAAGCAACAAACGAGGCGAACAGACAAACAACCAATCAAAAACAACCCATGTTATTTAAATTGCAGGCCGTATCGAAACGCCCAAAGGGTGTATCGATACGCCTTGACTAGGCCAACTGGCCAAAGTCAACTCGAGGAGACCGAATCGATACGTTGGTTGACCGTATCGATACGCCCTCAACGGTCAACTTCTCGTGGTCAACGCTACGAAGACCGTTTCGAAACACCTAAACTCGTTTCGATACCCAAAATTTCTCGTCCAAATCTCAGATTTTCAGTAGCAAAATGGTATTGAAACGCCCCTCCCGCGTATCGAAACGATTGGCCTGAAACAAGAGGGGCATATCGAAACGGGACCAACCGTTTCGATACACCTGCTGCGAACAGACAAGTTTTAGCTGGTTTATGGCACAAGGCTGCCTCAAACACCAACTAAGACCTCCCACAACACGCATGCATTAACTCTAGATACAAGGCACCCTATAACAAGCATGCTTAACACACAACATACGTATAAAAGCCATTCATTAAAAGGATCATCAATTCAACATAAGATGCATACATAGCATTGAAAGGATATCATGTCTAAGGCAAGAACATACATAAGAGCATTCACAAAAGGGCACAAGGCCAACATACAAGGCATGAGCAAGCCTTAAGCAAAACATCCACAAAACGTATGAGTCTAAACATGCTCCTAACACATAACAACAACATAAATCAAAAGCTCAAATCTCATTGCTTGTCTATTACATCCATAACTTAAATAGTTCATACTTGAGGATAGCAAAAGCTCAAATAGCACACTTGGAGGCCCTATCCTTGCACAAGCAACCCACGAACTACGGATCTGCATTGTCGAACAAAAGAGAGCGTAAGCATAAAGCTTAGTGAGGGTAGCTCATAAAACAAACCTCGACAATGCAAAGTCCAAGCACGAACAACTCAACCAAGGAAGAATGCATGATCTTACCTTCGAACCACATGAGTCAAAATTAGATGATGCATGAACATATTATCATTAACATGTCATGCTCAACAAGTCCATAAACACAACATGTGGAACACATATAACAATGTAATAGCAAACACATTCCACAATCCGTATTGGCACCTAGCTATGACCCGAATATGCGAATAACCGTTGGAACTCATATCCAACAACACAACCATTACCTTACAGTGGGATTACACTCATCACCGTTTCATGCGGAGGGGATTCCAATCATCCTCACGCCCCGTTGATGGGATTCCACTCATCACCGACTAACATATATATATAATAAGGTTTCCGGGCGAACCCGTACTCCATCTTGATGACTACCATCACCAAGACCACGCGCGCATTTTGACTCTCGTGTGCACACTAAACACCCTAATGATCGATCATTGTACCCAAGCATACTAGTGCCAATACTAATACATTTCATAACCTTTCACAACACCATTTCTTTCTGATTTCCGTGCTTAGCACGTACTCACCATGATTTACCATCATGCACAACCATATTCCATAACCACATGCATATAACAATGCATCATATATCATGCCTCAACACACATGTATAACATGATATACATAACCATATTAATCACAATTAATATGAAAAAAGAGGCATATCAAGCATTTAGAAGGTCAACCAAAGGTCTCCTAAACTAAGCTTGAGATTAGGCTACCAATCTAATCTCAACTCTACATGGTGTACCAAGCCCAACCTAGGTCCACATGCTTGAACCAACGTTTGAAAACCAATTTAATCAAGTTGAAACCATTAACCACTCACCGACTATTCCAAGCTCAACAACTCTAGTCGATCAAGCTCCCAACGGTTCCGGATTCGTTCCCAAGGCTTCACCAACACAATTCCTTGCTTCTAACCATCCCAACACGATCAAAATAACCACAATTCATTCCACAAATCAAAGTAGCAAACCTGGAACACAAACCAAGCACAAAACACATGATTTCAAGGTAAAGACACCCCCAAAAATGCCATTTTCGAGCAGCCCTTAACCACAGCCTAAAACCATTAATTCCAATACTTATAACACTCCTAAAAGCTTCCAAAACAACCCTCAACCAACATACAACCATCAGCCAACAATTTCCCACATCAAACACCCCAAAACTCAACCTTTGAACTCTCTAAAACCTCCATAAAACCCAAATCCGAAATTCATTACAAAATCTGTAAAAATTAGATATGTTGGACCTTATAAGATGCTTTTAACTTGTCTAACAACATTAAATCAAAAACTCGTCTAAAGGTTATTAAAGTTTGAATTTTTATCTTCAAAACTTAAAAACTCAAATTACATTGTAATGAGTTTTATTGAAAACTAAATACATGGGGAGGAAGAGGAAGGTGAGGACAAAATGAAAATCTAATTACCTTGTAAAAACATTCAAGGATGAGAGTAGATGGTGATGGAACAGTGAAATGGAGGAGGGGAGGTTTGGGTGTCGTTCAAAAACAAAGATGAGGAAGAAGAAAGACTTTTGGGTATTTTTATTTTATTTGTTTTATTCCACCAAAATCATATTTACCATACTGCCATTAATGAGATGGCTTAAATTCTCATCTCCTAAAACCCATGGGATTGGATTTAGAAGATAGTCCCAACATAGATTTTAATTATTTTGAAAACACGAAGCCCAAAATAATATTTTAATTTCACCCGACCCCCAAACCCGAGTGTTACATATTTCATATATATATATATATATGTATATATATATATACACTATATTTTAAGTTGATATGAGAATATCATAATGTTAATGAATTAAAATATAATATTTTAAAATTTACAATATGATGTATAAAACCAACCATTTAGCTTTTCAAAATTATTTTTTATTCAAACAGTTAAATTATAAATCAAACTTTTCAAAATAGTTTTTCACAACACTTTTCAAAAATATTTTTAAAAGCTTTGTCAAACTCACCTTAAATTAATTAATCTAAAAGTATTTTTAAAAGTAATTTTAAACCGACCCTATATTTATCTGTCTACAACTTTTACATTTTCTTTGTTTTTTATTCATTAAAATTCACAACTAATACTTTTTTATCATTTTAATAAATCTAATATTAATTATAGGTATATTATAAAAAAATATGAAATTTATTATTTCTAAAGGGTGAATTATATTGTTTAATTTCTTACTAGTGAATTTTATTGATATGTCCTAACAAGGAAGGGTTACTTAAATAAGGAAAACCATTCTATTCATCCGTGGTGGAAAACTTATTTTCCATAAGCGTCTAATTTGTAGAGTTTAGAGATTAGAGTTTATGGTTAGAGGTTTAATTTTTGTGGTTAGACTTTAATATTAGTGAATAAATTTTATGATTAAGAGTTTAAAGTTTGGATTTTAGACCCCTAAAAGGGTCACGTGACAGCCTAAGAAGCTCGTTTGTAGAAAAAAATTCACTCACAATGCATGCATCAAATAATTAACCAAAATATAAAAGTTGAAAATTGACAAATAGAAATACCAAATTTGTGGCATATAAATCCTAAAACGGATTATTCTTATTTGAAAAAAAAATCTGTAACCCTTAAATCTTGACTCATTTACCATTCATTATAAATGCAAACATTGAAACGTTTTAAAATTAAACTCTATAAATAGCATATACGAAATGAGTTTTCAAACAAACAAAAAAATAAAGCATTTCAATTTTAGAAGAGAAAAGAAAGATGGCCAAAACACAAGTTGTATCGTTCCTTCTTTTTACCGTACTCATCTTATCTATAGGTATGTATAAGTGACATTATTATTTTGTTGTTTTATTTTATTATATATTTATAATCAGAGGAGGAACACAAAGGTAACCTATGTGGGTTATGATCCTTTTAAGTTGTAAAATTTTATTTTAAACTTCTAATTTTTTTTAAAAAAATTGAAGTTGTCCCCTACAAACACTTTATTTATGTTCTGCCACTGTTTAAAATAATGTATGTATTATTTTGTAAAGGTAAAATATGTAATATTGACTGCATTTGAATAATAATACAGATATTATGTGTAACACTCGGGTTTGGGGGTCGGGTGAAAATAATATTAAAATAATATTTTGAGTTTTGATTTTCTAATTAAAATAATAAAATATTATCTTGACTTGTGATTTCAAAACAAACATCTTAGGTTGGACCTAAATTGATTTGAAACTCAAATTCCTTGAATTTTAGAGTTTATGAGATTGCCATCTCATTAATGGCAAAACTGTAAATAAATGGACTTTCAATTAAAAATCCCCGTGTTGTTTAAAACACCATTTTTTCATCTTCTTCTCTCTTCACTTCTCCATTCTCACGACAAAGAAGAGAACTCATCTCCATTTCACTATTCCGTCACACCCTTTGCTCTTTGTTGGTGATTTTCGAAAGGTAACTTCGTTTTTGACTTGGCCTTGTCTTCCTCTTCATTTTGGTACCATTAGTTTTCATTAAAACTATGTATTTTGCATTTTGGGTTTTCAAAGTTTTTATCAAAGGTTGAAGCTTTATTGTCTTTTAACAAGCTTTTGATTTATTGTTGATAGATAAGTTGTTTATGAACCATGAGGTCCAACATATGTGAATTTTAAAGTATTTTATAAAGATATCCGGATTTGGGTTTTAATGGGGTTTTTGAATGGTTTAAAGGTTAGTTTTGGGTGTGGTTGATGTTGGAAATTGAGGGCTAGTGTTAGTGTAATAGTTAGGGGTTGTATTGGAAGCATTTAAGAGTGTTAAAGAGGTTGAAACTTGAGTTTTGGATTGGGTTTCATGGCTGCTCGAGTTTGGAGTTTTGGGGTTGTTCTTGGCTTGAAAATCATGTGTGTTATGCTTGATTAGTGTTCCGGGTTTGCTACATTGATGTGTGGACTGATTTCAGGTTGTTTTGATTGTGTTGAGTTGATTAGAAGCAAGAATTTGTGTTGGTGAAGCATCGGGAACAAATCCGGAATCGTTGGAAGCTTGATCGGCTAGTGTGTTGAGCTTGGAATAGTCGGTGAGTGGTTAAATGTTTTTAAATGGTTTTTGAGTATTTGGTTTAAGCTGGTAGACCCACCTAGAGTTGGGATTAGATTGGTAGTCTAATCCCAAGCTTTAGTTAGAGACCTTGGTTGCACTTTAGTTGTTGTTTATGCCTCATGTTTACTTGTGATTATGGTGATTATGTATATTGTGTTATACATGTGTGTTGAGGCATGGTTGGGATGCATTGTGATATGCATGTGGATTGTTTAAGATGGTGATCATGGTGAGTACGTGCTAAGCACGGAAGTGTTATGAAATGATATAGTGGATTGTGTTTAATATTGGCACTAGTATGCTTGGGTACAAATGATCGATCATTAGGATGTTTAGTGTGCACACGTGAGTCAAATGTGCGCGTGGTCTTGGTGATGGTAGTCATCAAGATGGAGTACGAGTTCGCCCATAAATTCTTCTATATATATGTTAGTCGGTGATGAGTGTAATCCCATCGACGGGGCGTGAGGATGAGTGGAATCCCCTCCGCGTGAACGGTGATGAGTGTAATCCCACCGTAAGGTAATGGTTGTGTTGAATGTGAGTTCCAACGGTTATCCGCGTATTCGAGTCATAGCTAGGTGCCAGTATGAGATTATATGTGTGCCAATATGATTAGAGATGTGTTGTCAATATGGATTAATATATGTGCTTACATATGATGTGGTTATGGACTTGATGAGCATGGCATAGTATTGAATATACGTTCATGCATCATGTATATTTTGGTTCATGTGGATCAAAGGTAAGATCATGCATTCTACCTTGGTTGTGCTCATGCTTGGACCCTGCGTTGTCGAGTTTTGTTTTAATGAGCTTACCCTCACTAAGCTTTATGCTTACGCTCTCTTTGTTCGACAATGCAGATCCGTAGTTCGTGGGTTGCTAGTGCAAGAAGAGGGCCTCCAAGTGTCCTTTGTGGTGCTATCTTAGCTTTCAAGTATGGACTTTTTAGTTATGAGATGTAATGGTCAAGCAATGGGATGTGTGATGTTGATTTGTGCTTTTGATTAATGTTGTTGGTTGTTTAGGAGCGTGTTAGACTCCTTTACATGTTTATGTTGGATTGGCTTTTGGATGCCTTGTCTTCCTTGCAAACCATGTTTAAATTGCTTACCACGAATGCTTTTTGTATGGATGTTTAAGGCATGAACCTTATATATGCTATATATGTCTCCTTGAGTAAATGCATGAATCCTTGAATGAATGTTCCGTGTTCGTGTTGGTTGCCTCGTATGCTGAGATCTTGGTTGTTAAGTGTTTTATGAATGTTTGTATGTGGCTAGGGAAGTCTTAAAATGCATTTAGAGTGGTGTTTTGGAGTCTTAGGCTGCAAACTTGGGTATTGCAGTGCAGGGCGTATCGGTACGCCTAAGGGCCGTATCGATACGGTCCTACACTTTGTGACTCAAGTTTGGCCTATCGTACCGATACACGAGGGCTATCGATATGCCAAATCCTCTATGGAAATCCGAGTTTTTAACGAGATTTTGGCGTATTGGTACGAGTCTAGCGTGTATCGATACGGTCTTGTATCTTTGACCATGAGTTGTTGACCAGTCAGGGCGTATCGGTACGGTCAACCTGCGTATCGATACGGTCTCCCTAGTTTGATCTAGGGCTGTTGACCTAGTCAAGGCGTATCGATACCCTCTCTTAGTGTATCGATACGACCTGGTTTAAAAAGGTAAAATGGACTATTTTATGTCACATGTTCGTTTGTTCACCTTGCTTGTTGCTTCTGCTGTCGTTTATTCACATAGGATATATAATAAAGCATCTAGAGAAGATAATTAATGAAAATGTTTTCCTTGGGTAGGTAACCGAAGTGGAGCCTTAACGGGTTTCGCCTCGGTTATCCCCGTGTAGCCCACACGGATCGGTTAAGCGTCCGGACCGGGACGAGGGGGTTACACTTGTTGGTATCAGAGCCTAAGGTTTCCGAGACCTTGGGCAAGTAAGTGAGGTAAGTTAAGTTCTTATATTGAAAATGCACGGTGTTTGCTTGCCATGTAAGTATGTTTGCTTGTTTATCAAGTATGCCTTGTTGTATTCTTGTTTGATCGTATATGTATGTTGTGTAGAGTCACATTGCTACTATTACATCGAAAAAAGGATTTTTAAGTGAGGGAACATACTTGAGCCACTTGGAACCCTTACCTTGCTAACTCTATCTTTTGTGCTTTGTTGTTGTTGTTGTTGTTGTTATCTGTGAGTGCGAATGTCGAGGCCTAGGGGTAGACCGAGGTTGGTTCGTCAGGAACCTCGGGTTGTGGCTCCTGTTAATGAGCCGGTGGCTGGAGTAGAGGCTCATGTGGTAGAGCCTGCTGCGGGAGTTGGAGCTCCTCCACCACCACCACCTCCTCAGCCTAGAGTAGGAGGCAAGGCTAGAGCTGAGGGAGAGGGACCTCAGGTTGGCCAAGGTGGCCAAGGTCCTGCGGGAATAGACATGGCTCCGCTTGTACAAGCTATAGCGGGAGCGTTTCAGGCCGAAGTTGTCGGAGCTCAGGCTGCAGTGATGATACTAGTTTACCGTTAAAGTGGCTCCGTAGCCTAGGGACAGAAGAGTTCAGGGGATCTACACTTGAGAGGTCTGAGTTGTGGTTAGAGAAGACAGTCCGCATCTTAGCTCAGATGGGTTGTGTGGGTGTTCGCAAATTGGGTTGTGTGATTTCTTTGCTACAGGGTGATGCCTACACTTGGTGGGTCACCATTACTACTGTAGTTCCTGAGGCTGAGATTGGTTGGGATTTCTTTGAGTCTGCTTTCCGGAAGAGATACTTGGGGCCGAGATATCTTGAAGAGAAGAAGCGAGAGTTCATGGCTCTTGTTCAAGGAGATGCTACAGTGACTGATTATGAGATTCGTTTCGTCCGCTTGAGTCAGTATGCTCCAGAGTTGGTTCCTACTGAGAGGGACGTTGTAACCGATTCAGATATGGGCTTCATGAGGAAGTTAAGAGGTATACCTTAGCTTCAGATTACACTAATTTTGATGTCTTGGTTGCTAGGACCAAGAACATTGAGCATAGCTTGGGGCTGACCAAGCGTTCTGAGGGATCTAGTTCTAGAAAGAGACATAATAACTTTGACCGTGAAGATGCCAAGAGGCATCGAGGTGGTGGAAAGCAGTTTGACCATAGGCGTGGCGGTGGCCACCATGGTAGAGGTCACCATGGACATAGAGCTGGAGGGCGTTTGCCCGAGTGCACACGTTGTGGGAGACAGCATTCAGAAGAGTGTTGGGGTAACTTTCATGCTTGTTGGAACTGTGGTTTGAGGGACCACATTAGCAGAGAATGCCCGCATTAGGCGGCACAAGCACCGAATCTTACTCAGGCACCTGCGAGGGCCATTGATTTTCAGAGAGGTCGTGGGCGCGGTCGTGGCTACTTCCAGCCTAGGGCTGATGCACCTAGGATAGATGCTCAGAGGAACCTTGCTCATGTTGTGGCAGTACAGCCAGAGGCAGGTGGACCAGCGAGGGTTTATGCTCAGAGAGAGGTCGGGAATGACACGGATGTGATAACCGATAATTTTGAGTTACAGTCTATGTCTTTGCTTTCCTTGGTTGATTCGGGTTCTACGTATTCTTACATTTTGAGTGAGCATGCAAAGAAGTTAGACATACATGTTGAAGTCTTAGATGTAGGTATGCATGTGACTAGTTCTTTCGGTGAGACAGTTGTAGTTAGACGGATGTATAGGAGGTGTCCGCTGAAGATTTAGGGTCATGTGTTTCCCATTGATATGATGGAGCTTCCGTTCTATGGCTTTTATATTATTCTGGGTATGGACTGGTTAGTTGAGCACAGAGCTAGTGTAGACTTTGAGACGAAGAGAATTGTTTTGAAGCTTTCTGATGACTACGAGGTAGTAGTAGTAGGCGAGAACATTAAGTTCTTGTCTAATGTTGTGTCAGCTTTAGAGGCTCATAGGTTGATGGATTCCGGTTGTGAGGCTTACTTAGAATATGTTATGAATCCGAATATGAGTGAGGTTAGACCAAAAGACATTAGAATAGTCTGTGATTTTCCGGATGTGTTTCCTGAAGAGTTACCAGGTTTGCCTCCTGACAGAGATGTAGAGTTTGTGATTGAGACTGTTTCATGGTCTACTCCAGTTTGTATTGCCCCGTATCGTATGGCTCCGAAAGAGTTGAAAGAATTGAAGAGTCGGCTTTAGGAGTTGTTAGATCGTGGTTTCATTAGGCCTAGTAGTTCGCCTTGGGGTGCTCCTGTGTTGTTCGTAAAGAAGAAAGATGGCAGTATGCGAATGTGTATTGACTACAGGGAGTTGAATTAGTTGACCATGAAGAACAAGTATTCGTTGCCTCGTATAGATGATATGTTTGATCAGTTGAGGGGTGCTTCAGTGTTCTCGAAGATAGACTTAAGATCAGGGTACTATCAATTGAAAGTAAAAGAATGTGATGTTCTGAAAACAGCTTTTAGGACTAGATATGGTCACTATGAGTTCCTTGTGATGCCGTTTGGGCTCACGAATGCACCAGCAGCATTCATGGATATGATGAATAGAATTTTTAGAGACTATCTAGACCGGTTTGTAGATGTTTTCATAGATGATATTCTTGTGTACTCAAGATCAGAAGAAGAACATGATGAGCACTTGAGACTTGTTTTACAGAGATTGTTGACCAATCAGTTGTATGCTAAGCTTAGCAAATGTGAGTTCTGGATTCGAGAGGTTGTATTTCTTGGCCATGTAGTATCGGCTGAAGGTATCCGTGTTAATCCGACGAAGATTGAGGCTATTGTTGAGTGGAAACAACCTAAGTCTGTGACTGAGATTAGGAGTTTCCTAGGATTAGCCGGTTACTATAGGAGATATGTTGATGGTTTCTCTAGAGTAGTTGCTCCCTTGACTAAGTTGTTGCAAAAAGGAGTGAAGTTTGAGTGGTCAGATGCGATACAGAAGGCTTTCGAGAAATTGAAAGAAGCTTTGACGAATGCTTCAGTGTTAGTGCAACCAGTTTCACGTAAAGAGTTTGTGATCTATAGTGATGCTTCTTACATAGATTTAGGGTGTGTTCTAATGCAAGAAAGAAGAGTTGTTTCCTATGCTTCGAGACAGTTGAAAGTGCATGATAAGAACTATCCTACTCATGATATTGAGTTAGCTGCGGTTGTATTTGCATTGAAGATTTGGCGTCACTACTTGTATGGTGAGAAGTGTATAGTTTACACCGATCATAAGAGCTTGAAGTATTTGATGACACAGAGATAGTTGAACTTGAGACAGAGAAGATGGCTTGAGTTGTTGAAAGACTATGATTTGACTATCGAGTACCATCCGGGTAAGGCAAATGTAGTAGCCGATGCTTTGAGTAGAAAAGTTGTAGTTGAGTTGCAAGCTATGTTTGCTAGATTGAGTGTATCCGAGGATGGTGGTTTGATCATAGAGTTGCAAGTGAAACCTTCCTTGATTCAGTTGATTAGAGAAAAACAGTTGCAAGATGTGTCTTTAGTCCCTCATGTTCAGGACATAGCCGAAGGTAGACCGACCGAGTACAGTTTCGGTAGTGAGAATGTGTTATGCTTTAGAGACAGAGTTGTAGTACCTGAAGATGTTGAGCTGAAACGTCTGATTTTGAGCGAAGCATATTCGAGTCCTTTTTCCATGCATCCGGGTAGTACTAAGATGTACCGTGACTTGAAAAATGACTACTTCTGGGTTGGTTTGAAGAAGGATGTAGCCGAGTATGTGAGCCGTTGTATGGTTTGTCAGAGAGTGAAGGCAGAACATCAGGTTCCTTCAGGTTTGTTACAGCCTTTGAAGATTCCGGAATGGAAATAGGAGAGGATCATTATGGACTTTGTGTCGGGGTTACCGTTGTCTCCTTCGAAGAAGAATTCTGTTTGGGTGATTGTTGATAGATTCACTAAGTGTGCTCACTTCTTAGCAGTGAATACTACATATTCTTTAGACAAAATGGCAAATTTGTACATTCGCGAGATTGTGAGACTTCATGGAGTTCCGAAGTCTATTGTTTCAGACAGAGATCCGAGATTCACTTCGAGGTTCTGGAGTTGTTTGCATAATGCCCTAGGTAGCCGTTTGCATTTCACTACTTCTTATCATCCGCAGCCAGATGGACAGTCAGAGCGAGTGACATAGATTTTAGAGGAAATGCTTCGTTGTTGTGTGATTGACTTCCAAGGTTCTTGGGAGAAGCACTTGCCCTTAGTTGAGTTTGCTTACAACAATAGTTACCAGGCTAGTATACAGATGGCTCCTTATGAGGTTTTGTATGGTAGACGATGTAGGACTCCGATATGTTGGGCTGAAACAGGTCAGAAATTGTTACCTATGCCGGATTTGCTCAAGGGAACTACAGAAAAAGTGAAGTTGATTTGCGACCGTTTGAAAGCAGCTTCCGATCGTCAGAAATCTTATGCAGATTTGAAGAGAAAAGAGATTGAGTTCTCCGTGGGTGAGAAAGTGTTTCTGAAAGTATCTCCGTGGAAGAAGGTAATGAGATTTGGCCGGAAAGGCAAGTTGAGTCCGAGGTTTATTGGTCCGTATGAGATAGTTGAGCGGATTGGGCCAGTAGCTTACTGTTTGTTTTTGCTTTCTGAGTTAGAGAAGATCCATGATGTCTTCCATGTGTCGATGCTTAGGAGATATAGATCAGATCCGTCTCATGTTATGCCCGTTGAGGAGATAGAGTTGAATACGGATTTGTCTTATAATGAAGAACCAGTTGAGATACTTGCTTCTGATAGCAAGGTGTTGCGTGGCAAGACCATAGAGTTGGTCAAGGTGTTGTGAAGACATAAAGCTGTGGAAGATGCCACGTGGGAGAGGAAAGTTGATATGCTTGAGCAGTTTTCGTACTTGTTTCCGTCAGGTAATTTCGGGGACGAAATTCCTTAAATGGGGGAGAGTTGTAACACCTGGGTTTAAGGGTCGGTTGAAAATAATATATTGAGTTTCGGTTTTCTAATTAAAATAATAAAATATTATCTTGACTTGTGATTTCAAAACAAACATCTTAGGTTGGACCTAAATTGATTTGAAACTCAAATTCCTTGAATTTTAGAGTTTATGAGATTGCCATCTCATTAATGGCAAAACTGTAAATAAATGGAATTTCAATTAAAAATCCTCGTGTTGCTTAAAACACCATTTTGTCATCTTCTTCCCTCTTCACTTCTCCATTCTCACGACAAAGAAGAGAACTCATCTCCATTTCACTATTCCATCACACCCTTTGCTCTTTGTTGGTGATTTTCGAAAGGTAACTTCTTTTTTGACTTGGCATTGTCTTCCTTTTCATTTTGGTACCGTTAGTTTTCATTAAAACTATGTATTTTGCATTTTGGGTTTTCAAAGTTTTTATCAAAGGTTGAAGCTTTATTGTCTTTTAACAAATCTTTTGATTTATTGTTGATAGATAAGTTATTTATGAACCATGAGGTCCAACATATGTGAATTTTAAAGTGTTTTATAAAGATTTCCGGATTTGGGTTTTAATGGGGTTTTTGAAGGGTTTAAAGGATAGTTTTGGGTGTGGTTGATGTTGGAAATTGAGGGCTGGTGTTAGTGTAATAGTTAGGGGTTGTTTTGGAAGCATTTAAGAGTGTTAAAGAGGTTGAAAACTTGAGTTTTGGACTGGGTTTCATGGCTGCTCGAGTTTGGAGTTTTGGGGTTGTTCTTGGCTAGAAAATCTTGTGTATTATACTTGATTAGTGTTTTGGGTTCGCTACATTGATGTGTGGACTGATTTGAGGTCGTTTTGATTGTGTTGAGTTAATTAGAAGCAAGAATTTGTATTGGTGAAGCATCGGGAACAAATCCGGAATCGTTGGAAGCTTGATCGACTAGTGTGTTGAGCTTGGAATAGTCGGTGAGTGGTTAAATGTTTTTAAATGGTTTTCGAGTATTTGGTTCAAGCATGTGGACTAGGTCGGGCTTGGTAGACCCACCTAGAGTTTGTATTAGATTGGTATTCTAATCCCAAGCTTTAGTTAGAGACCTTGGTTGCACTTTAGTTGTTGTTTATGCCTCATGTTTACTTGTGATTATGGTGATTATGTATATTGTGTTATACATGTGTGTTGAGGCATGGTTGGGATGCATGTTCGACAATGCAGATCCGTAGTTCGTGGGTTGCTAGTGCAAGAAGAGGGCCTCCAAGTGTGCTTTGTGTTGCTATCTTAGCTTTCAAGTATGGACTTTTTAGTTATGAGATGTAATGGTCAAGCAATGGGATGTGTGATGTTGGTTTGTGCTTTTGATGAATGTTGTTGGTTGTTTAGGAGCGTGTTAGACTCCTTTACATGTTTATGTTGGATTGGATTCTGGATGCCTTGTCTTTCTTGCAAACCATGTTTAAATTGCTTACCATGAATGCTTTTTGTATGGATGTTTAAGGCATGAACCTTATATATGCTATGTATGTCTCCTTGAGTAAATGCATTAATCCTTGAATGAATGTTCCGTGTTCGTGTTGGTTGCCTCGTATGCTGAGATCTTGATTGTTAAGTGTTGTATGAATGTTTGTATGTGGCTAGGGAAGTCTTAAAATGCATTTAGAGTGGTGTTTTGGAGTCTTAGGCTGCAAACTTGGGTATTGCAGTGCAGGGCGTATCGGTACGCCCAAGGGCTGTATCGATACGGTCCTACACTTTAGGACTCAAGTTTGGCCTAGCGTACCGATACACGAGGGCGTCTCGATACGCCAAATCCTCTCTGGAAATCCGAGTTTTTGAAGAGATTTTGGCGTATCGGTACAGGTCTAGCGTGTATCGATACGGTCTTGTATCTTTGACCGTGAGTTGTTGACCAGTCAGGGCGTATCGGTACGGTCAACCTGCGTACCGATACGGTCTCCCTAGTTTGATCTAGGGCTGTTGACCTAGTCAAGGCGTATCGATACCCTCTCTTAGTGTATCGATACGGCCTGCTTTAAAAAGGTAAAATGGACTGTTTTATGTCATATATTCGTTTGTTCACCTTGATTGTTGCTTCCGCTGTCGTTTATTCACATAGGATATATAATAAAGCATCTAGAGAAGATAATTAATGAAAATGTTTTCCTTGGGTCGGTAACCGAAGTGGAGCCTTAACGGGTTTCGCATCGGTTATCCCCGTGTAGCCCACTCAGATCGGTCAAGCGTCCGGACCGGGACGAGGGGGTTACATTATGGGAGTAGTCGATGATGGAAAATGTTGCAAAAATATCTCCTTGGGGGTTGTAAGGTAAGAGTAGAAAGACCTGATTGTAAATGCTTCAAGTATTGTACACCATAATGCAAATTTGCCCATTGCCAATCTAATCAGTGTCATTGTGCTTGTTGATTTATTTTTTGTGACCGTGCACAATTTTAAATAACTAAGATGATGTTCCATTCTCAATTAGAAATAAAAACAATATGATTATTTTTTTTCTTTTTTATTGAATTTTAATAGTTCGTGGTTATTATTTCTGTTTTTCTATATATAGATCATGAATACTCAAATTTAATTTTTAATTTAATAATTTATTATTTCAAAATATTACATGAAGGTTATAATTAAAACCTGTCTAGTTTGACCGATATCTAGATATTTTTATTTGGAATTCATAATAATACAATATAACGAGTGCAAATAATATTACAATTACGGTAAATATTTTTCTTGATGAGCTTTCTTTAAGTGCAGTTAAAAGTGGGGTTTAATTTTTAAATTAATTAGACTCTAATGTTAAACATAAAAAATCGAGGGTTGATGTTTAATTTTACTAATTTTAAAATTGATGTACAATAAATCCCAAATCTAAATCTCTTCGAAACTAAATATGTCTTACCATCGCAACTATCGTTTATTAATACATTTGTAATTAAAAAAACTAATATCTATAAATCTGGAATTATACACTAATACAGGCTAATTCTAATAAAGAAACAAAGCATCTACGAGTACAATCAAGGGCGAAACTATAAATTTACAAAAGGTGACCAAAATTAAATTAAAAAATAAAAAATTATAAAGGGGCCAAAATGAAATTAAAAATTTTAAGGGGGTCGTATAAGATTTTACAAACTTTGAAGAGATTATAGAGGTAATTTTACCCTTTTCTAAAAATATCTATCTTATTCCTAATGAAAAAAAAGTTGGCGACGACCAAACCCCTATGTTCCGCCCCTGAGTACAATGCCATCTACATTACTTATTACTCACATGTTTTGTATACTAGTCGTATCTTAAATATGTCTAAATAAATATAAGAAAAAATACGTATACGACCATTCATCAATCTTCGAGTGATACTTAACCTTTTAAAATTACAAGTAGACCTCCTTTAATATTCTCAAAAATAACATGATCAAAAGATACTAACTTAGTGCTGATTTGATAGGATGACATATTAATAAAAATAATAATTTTAGAAAATTATATAAAATATATAATTATTTTTTTGCTGACGTGTCATTCTAGCAAGTCCTTTTAAGTTGTTTATCATTAGTTGACTAACAATATTTATCTACGAAAAAACCCGATTTGACTCAAAATATAACGATAGAAATATTTTTTTGACATTATGCCAAAAATTAAAAACTCTACAAATAAACTACAAAACCTTTCTCTACCTCCAAACTCATTCTTAAACCGTTACTATGGGCGATGTACATGAGAATTATAGAGTATAATTGATCCTACTAAAATTTTCCAAATTTGTTACAAAGTATGAAAAGTTAAAATTTATCATAAGAAATATTAAAAATTATACTCGGTTTGGTGGGATATAAGATCAACAACACTTTGGTACGAGAGTTTTTTGCACCCCATATTCTACTGTATAAAAATATTGGCTCCGCCAATTACTGTTACCTCAATCTCCTTCCACCTTAAAATCACTATATAACTATCGACCCACCAAATAAACCGTCTCTAACCTCCATATCAGCCCTATTGTATTAAAATATTATATAAAAATCTTTCTATGCCATTTTAATTAAATAATAATATAGTGTTGATTTTGAAGTTGGACGATTTTTTTTTTTCTTCAATTGTCTAATTCTACTGTAACCCTCTCGACCCGGCCTAGCCATCAGACCGCATTGAATGGGTTACACGGGGAAAACCGAAGCGAAACCCGTTAAGGCTCCACTTCGATTAACAACCCTAGAAAATTTCTTTTAAGGTTATCTTGTCTAGATGCAATATTTATATCCTATGTGAGAGGACACACAACGGATAACACAAATGAATACAAAACGCGCAAAACAAACCATTAAGATACCCTTTTTAAACCTTTACAACATGTTGTATCGGTACGCTAGAGGACCGTATCGATACACCTGGGCTTGGTCAACACCCCAAAGTCAACCTAGGGAGACCATATCGATACGCTAAAAGACCGTATCGATACACTCTCAACGGTCAACTATCCCAAGGTCAAACTACGAAGATCGTACCGATACCCTCAGGACCCGTACCGATACGCCAAAATCTTGTCAATTTCTTAGATTTCTAGACAGCATTTGGCGTATCAATACACCCCCGCGTACCGGTACGCCTTTCCCAAAACAAGGTCCAAAGCAAGGGATCGTATCGATACATCCCTTGAGCGTATCGATACGCCCTGCACTGCAAAACTTGTTTTTTTTCCTGCTAAAAACACAAGGACTCAACACTAGAGGCATATAACGACCATTCAAGCAATATACAATCATGCATATAACACGAGGCATCCACGGATAAACATACGAAGCATTTTAGACACCTAACGATGCAACATTCATCATGATAGGATTTAAAAGGGAAACATGCATACATAGCATTCACCAACATAGCCAAAAGTTAAACAAAAGCATACTTCAACATGGCATAAGCCAAAACAAGCCCAAAACAACCAAGTAAACTTGTCTAATCAAAAGGGACATGCCAACAACATCGTAAACATAAAGGTCCTATCCCATTGCTTAAATACTAATTACTGAAGTCTAAACCATACTTGAGCAAACCAAACTCCCTTGGAGTCTCCCTTGTTCCCCGAGATGCTCCAAAGGTCTAAGGGCATGCATTGTTGGAAAAGAGAGCGTAAGCGTTTAAGCTTAGTGAGCGGTGCTCAAATAGGTAGCTACAACAATGCAGTTTTAAAACATAGCTTGCTTGAAAA
The DNA here is from genome assembly GCA_958450335.1 of Hibiscus tridactylites. NCBI lineage: Eukaryota > Viridiplantae > Streptophyta > Magnoliopsida > Malvales > Malvaceae > Hibiscus > Hibiscus tridactylites. The sequence continues at coordinate 16,386,013 of OY288279.1, read as the reverse complement.
CCAATACCTTTTCCAAATCATTTCCACGTGCTTGAACACACAATCTCATGCATTTACCTTCACGTGCATTTACCGAATGCAACCAAAAGCCATAGGCTTACCAAATGCTCATTCTCATAATGCAAGCAAAGTAAAAAACAATGCATAAGCACAAATATAAGGAATCAATAACATGCTTAACATGAGAATTAGAGCAATCATGGGTATATTGACATTCAACGTTTTTACTCGAATATGCGGATAGTTTCACAAACCCACTAGACACTTCTGGTGGAATCTCACATCATCGTACTCCTCCTTAGTGGAATCTAACATCACTAAGGTGTAACCCCCTCGATCCGGCTTAGCCGCCAGACCGTATCGAATGGGTTACACGGGGAAAACCAAAGCGAAACCCATTAAGGCTCCACTCCGATTAACAACCCTAGAAAATTTCTTTTAAAGTTATCTTGTCTAGATGCTTTAATTATATCATATGTGAGAGGACACGCAGCGGAAACACACACGGATACAAAACACGCGAAACAGACAATTAAACAAACCCTTTTTAACTTTTACAACAGGCTGCATCGGTACGCTAGATAACCATATCGATACGCCTGGACTTGGTCAACACCCCAAAGTCAACCTAGGGAGACCATATCAATACGCTAGAAGACAGTATCGATACGCTCTCAACGGTCAACTTCCCAATGCCAAACTACAAAGACCGTACCGATACCCTCAGGACCCGTACCGATACGCCAAAATCTCGTCAATTTCTCAGATTTCCAGATAGAATTTGGCGTATCGATACACCCCCATGTACCGGTATGGTTTTCCCAAAACCAACCCCAAAGCAAGGACCGTATCGATACAACCCTTGAACGTATCGATACGCTGTGCACTGCAAGACTTGTTTTAGCTGCTAAAAACACAAGGACTCGACACTAGAGGCATATAACGACCATTCAAGCAACATAAAATCATACATATAACACAAGGCAACCATGGGTAAACATACGAAGCAATTTAAGCACTCAAGGAAGCAACATCCAACAAGATAAGATTCAAAGGGGGAAATGCAAACATAGCATTCACCAACATAGCCAAAAGCTAAACAAAAGTATACTTCAACATGGTCAAAGGCATTACAAGCCCAAAGCAACTAAACAAACTTGTCTAAGCAAAAAGGATATGCCAACAACACTTCAAACATAAAGGACCTATCCCATTGCTCTATCCTAGTTATTGAAGTCTAAACCATACTTGAGCAAACCAAATTCCCCTGGATTCTCCCTTGTTTCCCGAGTTGCTCTGAAGGTCTAAGGGCCTGCATTGTTGGAAAAGAGAGCATAAGCGTTTAAGCTTAGTGAGCGGTGCTCAAAACGGTAGCTACAACAATGCATTTTTAAAACGTTAGTTTGCTTGAAACCAAAACGATTTCCAAATCATTTCTACATGCTTGAACACACAATATCATGCATTTACCTTCACGTGTATTTACCGAATGCACCCACAAGCCATAGGCTTACCAAACGCTCATTTCATAACGCAAGCAAAGTAAACAACAATGCATAAACATAAGCATAATAGGGGAAATCAACAACATGATTTACATGAGAATTAAAGCATTCATGGGTATATTGACATTCAACGTTTTTACTCGGATATGCGGATAGTTTCTCAAACCCACTTGACACTTCTGGTGGAATCTCACATCACCGTACTCACCCGTCTATTACATAATTTCCGGTGGAATCTCACATCATCGTACTCCTCCTTAGTGGAATCTAACATCACTAAGGCCACGCGCAAATTTTACCTCGAGTGCACTCTAATCCCATTGATCGATCAATTATATCCGGTAACAACCCAACACGTGTCAACATACTCAATTACAGCCACAAGCATTACCGATGCTTGAACCACTTACCAAGTCCAACTTCCATGCAAGGCATGTACTCACAATGCAAGTATAAACACACGTCCCACATCTCAACATGCATAACAATGCAATTCAACACATAACAACATAGCATGTTCAAACTTGCATTTCAAGAATTGTAAAACACAATTTAATTGCATAAACCTTTAAAACTTACTCTCGAGCTTGGATTGGCCTTTCAAGATCAATCCAAACTCCCAAAACACTCTCTTAACCACGTTAAGGCTTTTAAAATCGATCCAGTCACCAGCCAACATACAAACGATGTCCAAGATGTCGAATCAAGCCTCCGAACCACCCGAATTTCCGTACACAAAGCCCGAATCCAAATTCTCTGTTTTGAGCAACCCAAAATCGAACATTAGAACACTAATACACTCACAAACACAACAAAGACCCAAAACTCAACAACCTTGCATCTACGCACATCGATTCAAGCTCGAACTACACCCGAAACATTGCCAATTTCAGTCCCAAATTACTAGCAGCCACAACCAACGAATTTACCATAAAAAATCTACCTTTTAACATCCCTAAACATCAATCCAAAGCTACCAAACCTCTAGCTGCCATTTAGACTCAAAACCCAACCAAAAACTAAAGATTTTCAACTCTTAAAATCACCCATAATACCCATTTCGGGTTTCCATTAAAAATCATCCTTTTCATGTTATTTTAGTGATAAAAACAAAGTTAGAAACACCCTCAACTCAGCCACAACCAACCCAACGAAAATCCATAAATTTCCCTTCATTTCAAACCAAACTTTAAAAATCAAAATGTGTTTAATCCATGAGTTTTACAAAAATATCAACATTCATAACTCAAGGAAGATGAAACTAAGTTGAGGAACCATTTACCTTGAAGAAATCACTTGATTTGGAAGCTTGAAATAAATGGAATAGTGAATAGGGTTTGGGGAGGTTTTAGAACGTAAAATGGAGAATTGAAGAGATGATACTTTTGAAGAAAAAAAAACCCTTTTTTATTCCTTTTTGCTAAAAGTTCCCCTTTTTGCCATTTAGTCTTTTAAAACCCTTTTTGGTGTATTAAAAAATAGTTTTTCTCCAATTTAATTTTAATCTGAATCAGTTGACTAATCTGATATCTCTCGAACCTAAACTCGGGACATTACAACTCTCCCCCACTCAAAGAATTTCGTCCCTAAAATTTACCTGGTGGAAAGAGATGTGGAAACTGCTTTCTCATGTCATCCTTCCTCTCCCAAGTGGCTTCTTCCACCCCTCGGTGTCGCCACTTGACCTTAACCAACTCAATGGTCCTTCCTCGCAACACTTTGTTGTCTGAAGCCAAAATCTCAACTGGTTCTTCATCGTAGTCAAATTTGGATTCAATTCTATCTGCTCAACTGGCATTAAGGGTGTTCAAAAATACCCGGCCCGAACTACCCGACCCGTCGACCCGCCGACCCGATTAAAATTAACCGGGTATTTATTTTAAAGTACCCGAATTTTTTGGGCCGGGTACCCGACCCGCAATTTTTTCCGGGTAGTTCGGCCGGGTCAGGGCCGAAATTTTTTTATAACTGGGTACCCGACACGCTAAGTTTAATATTTATATATTTTATAATTAAATTTTATTTTTATTTTATGTTTCTTATTACTTTTTTTTAAATTAATTTTAAATCCATAACTTCTTTTTATACTTGTATTATATACTTTTAAGTTCACAAATTTACAAAAATATTTATATTAGTTTGACAATATGAGAGTCGAAAGAAAAATTATGATCGAAATTAATATTTTTAATACATTCTTTTATCGATAAACTTTAATATATATACAATGTGACACTGCAAAATCTACATGTTTTCAAGTAACATGTGACACTGTAAGTGTCCTTCACTTTCCTAAAAGATTATAGTTTTTTTTTGAAAAGCAATATGATTTTATTAAAGAAAAATCATACAAAGCACTACTAATAGCCTCGTTAAAAACCCCCTAATCCTAAATGGGGAAAAAGAGTACCATTAGTAGTGTCGAAATAAAGGACAAACACGCATACAACTCACGTCGTTACCCAAAGCCACGACCTCCGATCGACACCCCTATTGGCAAGGGCATCCGCCAATTGATTACCTTCTCGGAATACATGTGCGAAACATACATTTGGCAAAGACTCACAAGCGTCGTCGATCTAATAAAACCAACACCACAGACGCCAAGGCCTCCGTTCAACCCCTTGAATCCACGCAAGTGCCACCCTCGAATCAGATTCAATGACTATCGACTGTACCCCCTCCCATGATGATTCCCTCAACAACTTCAGAGCAAATGCAATCGCTTGGACCTCGGCCTCATTCGAGTCCGCCATTCCGATCGGCCCGGAAAACAAGCCTCAGATTCGACTTTCCCAATCCCGTAGCACTCCCCCACATCCCGCCAAGCCCGGCTTACCCCAGGCTGCCCCATCGACATTGAACTTCCACACTCCTTTACAAGGTGGTACCCACGCCACAGCACCTCGAATCGAATGCCCCCCGCTGCGTCGTTTACGCACATCAAAGGGCATTCCCACCAAGCTTCCTCACGGATGTCTACCTTATCGAACCGAATACGGGTCCAATGGAATGAACGCAATTGAAGCAAGAAAAAAATCCCCCTAATCGGCAGTCTCTTGTCCTAGAACATTAGCGCATTTCGTGCAAGCCAAATAGACCACAACACACTCGTGCATCCGATAAGCCACCACTCCCTCAAATCACCATAAAAGAAACTGTTGAAACACATAACAATAAACTCCCTCACCTGCCTCGGACGTGTCACCACCACTCCCCACCACGCAAAATAGCAGTCCCAAATCTTCCACGACGTCGAACAGTCCCATAGAATGTGATCTATCGCATCCTCGCCTTCCCCACAAAAACGGCATACAACGGATGTTTCCCCCTAACGGTAAACCTCGTGCTATCAACATAGACAAAGTAGGCAGGCGGTCAATAAGAATAAACCAAATAAAACATTGCAATTTTGGCATCACCGGAAGACGCCACGGCCAATTTACTTCTGACATGTCCGAAACACCCAAAGATGACATTAATTTATTTAACGCTTTTACCAAAAATTCCCCCGTTGTCTCCGGGGTCCAAATGAGCTTATCCGCTACGTCATACCTCAGCACAAAGCCTTGAACACAAGCCAACAAGTCCCTCAGCATACCCCCCTCGAACGCCCTCAATTCTCTGCGAAAACAGCCACTCCAATCAGCCTCTTTCCGTCCTAGCACCTCACCAACACGCTCAATTTTATCCACAACCAGCCCATACAACCGCGGGAAAACCAGCTTCAATGGTTCGGCCACACACCAACGATCATGCCAAAACATCACTCTCGCACCATTCCCGACAATCCACACGAAATGAGAAGAATTCATAAACCTTTCGACCACTTCATTTTGCTGAACATCAACCACTTGTTTCCACATTGATGACATGGACCGTGAACTTCGCTGATGGATCCTCCAAGACAACACCTCGGAACCATATTTTGCAGCCACAATCTTCCTCCAAAGCGAACCCTCTTCAACCGCATATTTCCATGCCCATTTTGCCAACAATGCTAAGTTGCGGACGTGTAAATTTATCACCCCTAAACCTCCAAGCTTTTTCGGACGACAAGCCACTTCCCACCCAACTCGACTCAATTTAGCTCGTTCTTCTTTACCTCCCCATAAGAAATTCCGCCGAATCCGATCGATTTTCAGAATGATACGCTTTGGTATCATAAAGACACCCATGTAATATACCGGAAGGGCCGATAACAACGAATTTACCAACACTAAACGCCCCGCAAACGAAAGCGAGTCGCATTTCCAACCCGCCAAACGCCGACGAAATCGCTGAATTAATGGTTCCCAAAATTCCATGCCCCTAGGGCTCACACCGATGGGAATTCCCAAGTATTTCATCGGCAATTCACCTTTCGGACAACCAAAAACTCTGCTCACTCCATCCAGAACCGAGTCCTCTAATCCAACTCCAATTAGGCATGACTTATCATAGTTGATCTTTAAACCTGTGGTAAGTTCAAAGCACGTAAGCACCCTTTTTAAGTTTCGAGCCATCTCTACATCGCCCCGCATAAATAGCACAGTATCATCCGTGAACTGTAGGTGCGACACCGATACCTCCCCTACTACCCGAACCCCAGTAATTAAGCCCCTACGTTCAGCATTAGCCAAAAAAATGTGAAGTACCTCGGCCACAATAACAAACAGCAGTGGCGAAATTGGGTCACCTTGTCGCAACCCTCTCCTTATAGGGAATTCCTCCGTCAGACTGCCGTTAATCAACACTAAAAGCCTCGCTGTTTCTACACATTCCGATATCCATCTACACCAAGTCTCCCCAAACCCCATTTTAGTGAGTACAAACCGCAAGCAGACCCAATCGATGCAATCGTAGGCATTAGCGAAGTCAAGTTTCAGCACATAACTACCCATTCTATCACCCGAAGACTTCATAGAATGAATAACTTCATTCGCTAACATGATCCCATCCAAGATTTGTCGCCCATCAATAAAAGCGGACTGTACGTCACTAATAAGATGAGGCAATACCACTTGAAGGCGACGAGCTAAACATTTAGCTAAAATCTTATACACCGAGTTAAGTAAGCAAATCGGATGAAAATCCCCCAACATCCGAGGGTGCTCCTTCTTCGCTATCAACACAACAAAGGTCGAATTATAGCCCCGCGGAAGCCTATCGGTACCATGAAAATCCTCCATAAAATCCATTAAATCACCACGCACAAACTCCCAACCCTTTCGAAAAAATTCAAAGGGAAAGCCATTCGGACCCGGCGCTTTAGCCCCCTCGCTACTCCATATCACTTTTTTAACTTCCTCTTCCATAAACGGTCTTTCCAGCACCTCTCGTTGTTGTGTCGAAATATGTGAAAAACAAACATCAGGCACTAGAATACCACCTTCCGGCTGCTGCCCAAAATGCTTAATAAAATCCCTTCGCACCAACTGCTTTAGGCGCCCAATTTCCGTGACCCATACCTCACCAAATTGGAGACCTCTAATTGTGTTTTGTGCTTGTCTGATTTTTGCCGCTTTGTGGAAAAATGAGGTGTTTTTGTCACCTTCCGCTAGCCATAATGCCCTCGATTTCTGACGCCAAACGGATTCCCGCAAACTCACCACCTTCCATAAACGAGTGTGTAAACGGCGGTATTCTACTTCCTCGGCCCTCGTCCTAGTTGTAGTATTCAGCATATTATCACAACCCTCAACTTTTTTCGCTAAAGCCTCATATTCCCTATCCAAATCGCCAAATTGAGATCGACTCCAACCCTTCAAAATCTATTTTAAGCCCTTTAATTTCAATCGAATTGACATACGTTCAACTCTCGAAGCTAACTGCTTCCATTCCTTTTCTAAGCGTGGAATATCATTCAACCAAGCATTTACAAAGCGAAACGGTTTGGGGCCACTGTCCTCCATCTCGCTCACTAAGACAATAGGCGAATGGTCCGACAATTCCTTCGGCAGATGCAGAATCACTAACGACTCAAACCTCTAAAACCAACCATCCGTGACCAAAAATCGATCTAGTCGACTACACCTCCACTCAGGACCAAACCACGTGAACAAATTCCCTTTTACCGGAATGTCAACCAATGCAAGATGCTCTATAAACTCACAAAAACAGTCCACCCCCGGATATCCATTCCCCCTCCCACGCCTTTCCTCTTGACATTTTACCACATTATAATCACCTCCCACACACCAATCGATTGGCCAACTTTGAACCATCACTTTAATTCCCTCCCAAAAATTGACCTGTTCTGTTACCCCACACGGCGCATAGATCCCAATAAAACCACAATCCCACTCTTCTCTCATCCATTTCCTAATGACCATAATTAAATTACGCCCAATCTCATATTCCGAAACATGAAAACTCGCATGATCCCACACCATGAGTACCCCTCCCGACCAACCCTCCGATGGAGCAAAAAGGAATTCAAACGAATAAGAAAACCATAATTGGCTAACTAACCTCTCTGAGATGCTTTCCATCTTTGTCTCCTGAAAGAGAGCCAATCAGCATCGTTGTTGCCGTAGAACACGTCCAATTGAACGTCGTTTCGTCGCTGCCCCTAGACCCCGCACGTTCCACGACAACACCCTCATGAGCTGCTATTTCCGAACCTCTCGTGCCTCTAATAAGCGCACGATATCTTGTAGCACTTCGTCTTCTCTACCTGATGTCACCGCCCCAATTAAATTGCCCACTCTCGCTGTTTCCGTAGCCTCACGAATAATAGCTTGCTTCCGACAGATAAAATCCGAATCACACAAAGATCTGTTTGCAATTTCAACCGTTTGCTGCTGTCCTTCTTCTTTATTTTTTCTCGGACGACCACGCCCCCTTTTCACTACTTTAGTCTTTGACGGAGAGTCAACCACTTGGGGAGGGTTGAGTTCCGATAGGAGTCGAACTCTTCTCCTCTCTCCATTTACTTCCAGTACACATGCCTTCGAATTACGGTTGTCCCCGCCCATGGACACAGCATGCACTTGCTCCGCGATCATAAGCACACCCCCTCATCCGATGCAACCACCTGCCCCTCGTTCCCCCCTCCTCCAATCGCTGTAGCCTCCACTAAGCAACGTTCCTCTCCAGCCGTTTGTTCCTCTAAATCTTGATTTATTAATCCCAATGATTCCTCCTCACATCCGCTATCTAGTATAAGGTGTTGCTGAACATCCCCCTAGTTACCGTCTCCCTCTCCAATTCATCCACACGTAAGCTTGTTTCGCACGGCAACGACACCTCTAAATCCCTATTCAACAAAATCAGCTGCTCCTCTTCACTTACCCTCTCCATTGATCGCACCCTATCATCCTCCCTCACATTGTCCTCCCACATGTGATCAATATAAGACTTATCTCGAACATTTCCTGTTTCCATTTGATGTTCCTCCCGATCGATAGAATTCGGCACAATGGTATCATCATCGGAATCATCACCCTGTGCAAACACCGAATTGGACTTCCATTCCACTTCCCCCTCCCTAAGGCTATCCTCTTTTTCCGAGCACGACCCCGTGTCACCATTACACTCCCTCTTCATGCCAAATCCTTCCTCAAAATTAGAGACTCGGATTAAGAAATTCGTATCTCCTTCTTTAATTTCCACCATTTCGTCAATCTGATAGACCCAATCCGTTTCAACTAGGATTCGAGCTCGCTCAAATGACGAAGGAGCATTTGTTTCCGAATCCACACGCACTAATTCACCCCATAAATTTGCAATATTTCTAAATGTATCATCCGACCATAAGTGGATGGGCAGTCCACACAAAGAGAGCCATACTCGTCGGTTTGGTATTTCCATCGACGGCGTCCATTCCATCACATTTTCTAGCCACCGCTGCAGTTTCCCTGATTTAAGCGTCGCCTCTCGTAGATGGCAATTGTCGAACATCAATAGCACTAGCGATCCCGCCACTCTCATCACGGATAACCCCTTCAACTCCTACCGTTTGAACTCCCTAGCCAATTGCTCAATTGAGCAGATTTGACGGCAAAAACCTATTGCACAAGATTGCAAAATTCGCCATTTATCCATATCGACGATTCCTGTAACTTGTTTAATTTGGGGTTTCGACATTGGGGAATGTCCCCTATCCTCCCATCGCCTAGGTTGTTGATTGATATCCTTTGCTCGAATCCCCTTATTATCTCTATTGATTTTGGGCGAAATTTCTTTTTCCCCTTCTTTATACCGCTGCTCACGTCCTCCATCCCTAGCTAGCGATACCCTGATTTTCGAGCCGTATAGACGAAATCCATCGAATCGCTCAATTACTCTCTCCGCGTCCTGTTTCGATTCCATTCGAACAAAACCGAATCGGACACCATCTTTTGATCGCTTTGTAGGTACGAAAACGTCCACCACCACTCCGTGTCGGTCAAATACCTGCCAAACACCCTTCCAATGAAGTTGATACGGGAGATTGTAGACGAATAGAGACCAGCCCCGTCTTCTACCGTTGTCCCCACGTGAGATTGTTTCTCTTCCGCCGTCGGCCTTTTTCCCTTGTGCCGCCATTGACACGCCTGTTTTTTTTCATCTATTTTGATGTTTTTTTATTAAATGACCAGTTGTCAATTATTTTTTAATGCATTTTAAAACGAATATCTAAAAGATTATAGTTGAGCTTGAAATTTCAAAAGAATATATTAAAACAACAGGATTATACACACATATATATATATATATATATATATATATATATATATTCAAATATTTATCTTTTTAAACTAACCTCAAATCAATAACTTTTGTGTTTGAAATATATATCATGAAATTTTATGTGTTCCCTATGTATTTTTTAAAAAAATAAAATTTAAAAAAAAAAGCAAACCGGGTACCCGGTTCTTATGGGCCGAGTCACGGGCCGACTTTTAGGTACCCGAAAATTCCGGGTACCCGAAATTTAGGGTACCCGAATATGAACACCCCTAACTGGCATAACATGTGATAGATCTGATCTATACCTCCTAAATCTCAACTCATTTCTTTTTGCTTTTTGCATTTATTTTGCATACATACCATGGCATAATGGTGTTGAGTCAAGGTGGTTTTACCCAATTCAAGGACTTTCATTATGGACGAGAGGTTGCTAAAAAGGATGTCAATTCGTAAATCCGACATGAGTCAGAGATGAATCAGAAGGGTCAAGGGGACAGCTTACCAAGAAGACGTATAGTGTCAGACCATACCTATAGGAGATCTAATTCCCACGTTGAGCAATGCGAAGCTTTTCTTCATCATAAGGAGGTCAAACGAGATTGGATCCACTCAAAATGACCGAAGTCACAAAACTACCCAGTCAAGATCAAGGAGGCGGCCGGGACGAGCAAGGATTGAGCTAAGGGATTGATTCAGCTTCGGGGAGACAATTTGGCGTTTTCATCCGGGACTTGACACTGACACACCCCGACGAATTCTAGATAGTTGAAGAAGAAAGCTAATCCGGCCTCGACAGTTTTGGCCAAAACCTTCATTTCCTCGGACGCAATTCAGAGGCACAAAGGGGCATCTGTGGGAAATTGCTATGACTACCTTTCAACAAGGAATCTCTTTTATGTATAATTGAAAGTCAACCTAAAGGGAGTCACCTATACGACCAACACCTTTATTCGCATACACATTTGCATACATTATTGCATTATCTGTTCATACATTATTTCATATCACAATCATTCACAACATTAAATCTGTAGTCATACATTCATTACATCATACCCGTTTCTAATTGGGCATCAAAGTTTTTGTTTAAATCCATGGTGCATTACATCATACTCATTGGTAAAACTCTTTTTTCAAATCCAAAATGCATTCATCACATCATGCTCATTGCTAACCAGGAGAGATTCTCGCCTAACTGAAAAGGGAATGACTTCAAGCCAATACAACTCTAAAGGATTAAGCTCGAACAGCTTCAAGGACACTTGGTTCAAAATCAAAGGGAGTCAATTTTGTATGCAAAAACCCAATTCTTATGATTGGTAAAAAATGATTGTACCCAGGGGAATGGTACAACTAGCCCAGGGCAAACGGCTACCAGTCAATTCAAATCCGTTAATCCATGTGCATTTGGGAAAATGTTGTTGGGTCACGTCGGTACGCCCCGTGGCGCAGCGGAAAAATTAATTCGACGTATCCATCCAGGATCCATGTATAGGAACGAATCCGGGGCGAAAAGATGAAGAGTTACCTTTTAAAACTCTAGAAACTGGAAAACCGACGGTATGTCGGAATAACCACGTCAAGTAAAACCGAAATCGTCACAGGTTCGCAACAACCTCTACGTAGTCCACCCGAACAAAACGAACAAAGTTTCTGCCTCCCTAACACTTAGGGATAAATTTCGACAGGTTTGAACACCTTCCAGGGAGAAGTCGAAATCCCTCTAGGGATTATTGAGGGAGTCTAAAATCGAACAGGAGTTCAACCGGGACTTGCAATCGAGCAAGAGAACCTTCAGGGATTTGCCAGGGGGCAAGTAGAACACCAGAAAAATATCGAACAGCGTCTCAGAGAGCTTTCTGGGATATGTCGAATTCCAGTGGAGAATCCCCAGGGGTGTTGTCAAAATCTTCAAGAGGAGGAAGAGTGATGATTTGGTTGCTAGCCCTTGTCCCTTTAAATAGTATTCAGAGACTTAATTCTAGTTGAATTCATTAAATACAAGTTCAACCAAAATTCATAGAATCTAATTCTACTTGAAATTGGTTTATATTAAGGGTAAACTATCTGTTTGACCACCAAACTATTGTGAAAGTTTTAAAATGACCACCATAGAAAAAACGCGCCATTTCAGTACCCAAACTATTAAAATGGGATCAATTTGGCCACCGGCCGTTAAGAGGCTAACGGAAGGTGACGTGGCTGTTAAAAAATTAAAGGTATAATCACACATTTGGTCCTTATTATTTACACATTTTTTCAATTTAGTCCTAATTTATATTAATAAAATAAATAAATTAAATAATTAGATAGCGACACGTGTCAACACCTTATTGGAGGACTTTAATTATTTATATTTGATTTAATTAATTTATTTCCCTCCTCCAATCAGGTGGTGACACGTGTCACCACCTGTTTAAAGGAGAAAATATAACTTCATGAAAATGCCTAACATGGGATTCGAACCTAGGCACTCATGTTTGAGTGGCAGCAGTATAACCACTGCACCAAACTCAATTTTATGTTCAAATCTACTCAATTAGATATATATCTCTTATACTCAATTACATTTCATGCATCTCGGAAATGGATCCACAGTGGAATCAGCACTCGCATTAACTTCTGTCGATGCAGAAGTTGAAGCGGTACTGAAGCCATCGCCGGCAACCGCGTCATTGGGAAAATTCGCCGGAAACTGGAAAAAAGCCTTCTGAAAATTTTCTTCATTTGCCTCCTCCTCCGATATTGGGTCATGGGGCCAAACGTCTGCGACATTTTCAACAGACTTTCCATCATCTTCTAGCAAGGTATCAATCGCCCTTCCAATACTTACTTCAATCTTAAAATCGGACCCCATTGATCGTACTGTGATCATCTTTGGAATTTCCTGAGTGTTGACAGTTCTAATGATCATACAAGCTTTATCTAACCTCAACTTTTTTTGAGTAAAAGCTTCCGTTTTCACAAAAGTACCCCAATGATTTCCCAATCTGCTGAAGAAGGTGTCGTTCCAACAATTCAACGGCACGCCCATCAAGTTAATGTAACTGAATTGGTGAGGGATGCCATTGATGAGGAGTGGCGCAATGTGATCGAACCAAAACCCAATCTCTTCCTTTTTCTGAATCCAGTACTCCTTCATCTCTGCGGGTGAATTAAAAATGATGAGGAAGGACTCTGATTTCCCATCCCATTTCGCCATAAGAGATATATATCTAATTGAGTAGATTTGAACATAAGATTGAGTTTGGTGCAGTGGTTATACCGTTGCCACTCAAACATGAGTGCCTGGGTTCGAATCCCATGTTAGGCATTTTCATGAAGTTATATTTTCTCCTTTAAACAGGTGGTGACACGTGTCACCACCTGATTGGAGGAGGGAAATAAATTAATTAAATCAAATATAAATAATTAAAGTCCTCCAATAAGGTGTTGACACGTGTCACTATCTAATTATTTAATTTATTTATTTTATTAATATAAATTAGGACTAAATTGAAAGAATGTGTAAATAATAAGGACCAAATGTGTGATTATACCTTTAATTTTTTAACTGCCACATCACCTTCCGTTAGCCCATTAACGGCAGGTGGCCAAATTGATCCCATTTTAATAGTTTGGGTACTGAAATGGCGCGTTTTTTTCTATGGTGGTCATTTTAAAACTTTCACAATAGTTTGGTGGTCAAACAGATAGTTTACCCTTATATTAAATATACATTATATTTAATAATATTAAATGAAATATATATATTTAATTATGTAGAATCTTATTCTACATAAAACATGGATTTAAATATACATTATATTTAATCCAAATATATATATTTTTTATTATATAGAATCTCATTCTATCTTTACTTGGATTTAAATATATTTAAATATATATTTTTAATTATGTGGAATCTAATTCTACATAAACTTGGAATTAAATATACATTATATAAATTCCAAATATATATTTAAATTTCTAGAATCTTATTCTATAATATTTACGTCTCTAAATATTTTCCATACTCTAAATAATATTTGATAAATACAATATTTATCCAATATTATTCCCATTTAAGGGAGTTGCCGATTTCCTCTATCCCATAGGGGATTTTCGGCAACCTCCCTAAAATAGGGAGTATGGTTTCCAATTTTTGTTCGTTTCAATCGAAGGGTGTGACCCTTGTAGGTTCATGCAACGTTAGCAGCAAAATTAGAACTGTTCTAATTTTACAAACAATGAGTGGCATCTAGAAATACATCATTGCTACCTAAGTTGCATGAAGTCATGGTTTGACTTTCCTAATTCCTGAATAAACTTTCTTTATGTATTTCATCCTTTTGTCCTTTATATCTTAGATGAACACAAGTCATGGGTTAGTCACACTTGCGTTGTCCATCTAGTGTTTCTTGATGTCTTGAGTATATTATGATAAACGAATCTCTATGATATCTCATATCATAATATTCGAGCATGGTCATGCATTTTCTAATCTCACTCAATCAAGTGGCCGAAGATATTTCTTCCATTATATAGGAGGGACAAATCCTTTCTTGATCAATCATATTTCACTACATAGGTCATCACGTATCCAATCATCAGTCTTTATAATGTAGTCAGTTACGACACACGTTTGACTATGTCAAAATACATAAATCTTTATGTTGAAATCATGTTGATCTCAAGTCTGAGGATTATACATATTTTATCATGAGCAATGTTGTGACTGTCACATAATTACCCAAGAAACATGCTCATAGCGGGTCAATCCAGTATGTTGTTCTCTAACAAATACTTATGGGTTGATTTTGACATCTCTATGTCAATGACAACACTTGTTATCAATCAACCACATATTAGTCTTTATATATTATCACTGTCCATACATGTAATAATATTCGACTAAGGATCCTATTTAACAATAATCGTATTATTGTATGGACATTATTATCCAATGGTTAGTTTGATGCACAGAAACATACAAAATGATAATAACGGAAATGTCATTACTTGATAAATCTAGTAAAATAGTATGTCTATTCAATCATCATATGATTGGTCTTTGGGCATACTCCAACAAATGTAAGTCTCAATTCATGGATAATTCAAACGTCCATCGGAAAATCCATTTTCATGAATGGTCAAAGGGAAATAAATCCTTTGGAAAAATCCAACGATACAGTTGGTGTAAACTGATTGTACCTAGGGGAATGGTACGACTAGCCCGGAGCAAACGGCTACCGATAAAGGCAATTCAAATTCGTTAATCCATGTGCATTTAGGAAAAGTGCAAAAGAAACAAGCTAAGGTGTGGATTTTTGGTTATTTTTTTGATAAAAATTCCATTTTGAAAACATTTGTTGCATTCTTTAATTCTTTAAACATTTCATTCTTATGAATTCTTTATTATTTTCCAAATACACATGTATATACTGTTTTTTAGAAATACACTTTAATTCAATTCAAAAAGAAATTTGTTTTCCCAAAAAATCGAATGTTGAGGACATTACAAATGGAAACACTATCTGTTCTACTCAATCCAAGGGAGGAATGACAATGAGTGATCGGAAGTAATGGGCCACTCCCATTGAATGACTTCTCATCTCAAGCATTGTTGTCTAAGATACTTGAATGAAGCGATAACCCGAAAACATCTACCACCTGAAGACTATTTTGATATCCAAGTATGGGAGGACATTTGGACCCAAGCCAAGGATCACCTCAACACTAGGGGGCAAGAGGATGAAAGTTTGTGGACAAATGAGCAACTTTCAGTCTTAACCATGCTATGAAGATGAAAAAGTGCAATAAAGGAGACACTTGGTCTAATCTTTACCAAGAAAGACATACAAAGGATGACGAAAGGAAAGTTCGTGCTCAAGGAAGCCGACCCAAGCCAAGACCAAAGGCACCAACACGTGAGCCCGGGTCGACAAAAAGGGCTATAAGAACTCTTCATCCAAATGCAACGTAAACGATGAAAGGAAAGTTTATGCTCAAAGAGCCAACATAAACCAAGTTGAAAATTATCAAAGTTGAAACCAAAAGTGAAGGCGCTAAATCAAAAAGTGCGAGCTATGGGAATTTTTCATCCAATTAGACCTCTACTTAAATTAATCGGAAGTACGCACCAACACAATGCAAAGGTGCAAGTCGATTCGAAACTACACGTAATGAAAGGAGAACACCCAAAAAATAGACATTCTAAAGCGATCCAAGCATATCAACATCAGTCAGTACATGATGATATTCAATTCGGGGCATATGTCCTCCTTCTGTCACAACCACGGGCCGTTGCCTACATTTCGAGACCTACAAGACCACTCCGACTATACACAGATGGATGAATTTGTCTTCGGAATACATCCCGCCTATCGAAGTTAACCTTTCTTCAAGGATTGCCGCACTTTTAATGCTTGATCGAGATAAAAAACGAGGGAAGGATGGGGCATGGTGAGTTAGTGTATCAAAGAGAGCTGTTGAGTGCATAAATGTTTTATATTTTAACCCTCATTTACCCATATTATTGATGCACTCAAGCATGTTTAGTTGCATTTTAGGATAGATTTTGCATAAACATCACAAATGGAAAATATTGCACAGATACTGCTGATTTTGGTGTATTCTTGCAGGTACCTGTCGTGGCAGCATCCAGGGCAGCAGAGGAATAGAAGATAACAACAGAGCTAGAATGAAGGATTGAAGGAGACTGCCCATTACAACAATGTCGTGACATCTGCTATGGCAGAAGAGGCGACAGTGAAGACTATGGTGATGGAAAATGCGAAGTGGAGTTCGAATGATAGAGCGTTTAAAGCCTGATTTTTGTGGACCACTCGTATAACTGTCAGAGCCCAGAAGCAGAAGGAAGGCCTTGCCCAAAGTTTGAGGAAAAAGTCAAATCAAGAAGATAGGGCGAATTAAAAGACATCTACTCAGAGATTTAGTCTTTAATAGAGTTGTACTTTAATTCAAACTAGTATTCTTGGCCATTAAGAAAACTCAAGTCCAAGGCCTATATATATATGATTGTAATTCGACAAGGCAAAGGATATCTAGCTCCTAGCCGTCTTCCCCCAAAACCCTAGTCGTTTTCTCTATCCATCATGTTCTAAACTTCCCCTGGGGCTAAGGGTTGATCTTGTAAGGTAGTTGTAAGGGTTGTGTTGTTTCTTAGGATTTTTTCTGTTCAATTAATAAAAGCTTCAAGTTTATTTACTCTGGTTTCAATATCTCATAAGAGTTTCGGGAGAGCATTGTGAGGTTATCCATTTACTTAATATCGGGAGAGTTAAGTATACGAAAAGAGTAAATACGAATTTTCCAGTTTATGGTTAAACCATCTCGGCCTAGAGATAGGTGCAAGGTTAAATGGCTAAAGAAGAATTCACAAACATCGTTGTTCATCCTTTGATTCACGCCGGGAGGTATCATCCAAGACATGTTCATCGACAAAACTTGGGCCTAGAGATAAGACAAGTCACAACAGGGATTCTTGCCAAACTTGAAGTATAGAGTTGTTGACCGCTACCGCGACAACAACAGACTGTTGCCGTGATAGGTGCTACCGCGACAGGAGCAACAGAAGTTCCTTTGAACAGTGCAATACATGCACTACTGAGCAAATCAATACCAGCCTATTCTCTCAATCTGAATTCCTCTTTTACTTTAGTTTATCTTCAAGTCTTCCAAAATCATTTTATTAATATTATTTCTTTTCTTGTGCAGATATTTAAGGATAGAAGTATTTCCAGTTCCTGTGGAGACGATATCTAATACTTCGTATCACTTTATTACTTGCGACGTGTATACTTGCACCTAATTGCGATAGACTCTTTTACACGCAACAAGATTTTGGCGCCGTTGCCGGGGACTGGCAACATACCTTTACCTTTAATTATTGTACCTTTTTATTTTTTTTGTTTTTATTTCTTTTAATTTTTTTAGTTGTTTTATTTCCCCGTGCTTTTCACAAGGTTCTCCTATTGCTTATGCGCAGATCGAGACGTGGTAAAGAACTTGAATACGATCTAGATCCAAAAATCGATCGGACATACCATCTCAGGAACCAAGTCCGACTCTTGATAGAAATAAACAACTATCTTGAGGAAAGACTTGAAGTAATGGTGAACGAAAGACAATGCAATGGGACAGATAACAACAACAACAACAACAACCCCACAGTTGATGTTGATCCTCCTATTGATGTCCAAAACGACCGGCCAGCTCCTGCTGCCCCAGCAACTTGACAGACTTGCCGAGATTACATGGACAACGATCACGTTGAACTGCAAACTACACTACCAGATGTGGAAGCTCAACACTTTGAACTTAAACCTGTGATGTTATGCATGATAAATTCAGCTGGACAATTTGGTGGTTCTGCTACAGAGGATGCACGTGAACATCTGAAAACCTTCCAAGAGATCTGTGGATCATTCAGACAACCAGGAATAAGCCCAAAAATACTGACACTCCGATTATTTCCTCATTCATTGAGGGATAGAGCGAAAACCTGGTGGAACAAGTTAACGTCGGGTTTAATAAGAACTTGGGCGGATCTCTGCCGTGAATTTCTCTCTCGTTTTAATCCTTATCTTTTAATTGAAAGATTGCATAACGAGATTGCTACTTTTCAACAGGAAGATGACGAACCAATGCATGAGGCGTGGGACCACTTTACAACTCTCTTACGAAACTGTCCGATGCATGGATTCCCTGTATAGAATCATGTCGTCAAATTCTATAATGCTGCCAATACACACACTCGGATGAGGATATATTCAGCAGCGACCGATTTGTTACTATAGAAGGAACCAGAAGATGCAATGCTGGTGTTGAAAAAGTTAGCAAAGAACGATGAACAGTTCCCCACAGCTCGAAGAGGAGGAAGACGAGGAGTATCTGTCAAGGAGTACGAATCTGACAATTCGGTAAAAACTCAGTTAGCATACATCACCAAGGTGGTTGAAAACCTGTAGCGAAAAGAATCTAAGGTTGTATTTTCTACCGAGGAGATGTGTGAAACTTGCAGCGGAAACCATAATACAGATGAATGCCCCTTACAGCTGGAGACGAGAATGTACGTTGGAAATTATAGCAAGAATAAAAGCTATGACTCCAACAATTACAACCCGAATTGGAGGAAGGACCCCAAATTTTCCTGGAGTAACCCAAACAATGCATTGAATCCTCCAGTCCAGAATAACCAAAACCAAGGAGGTCCCAGAATTTTGTCATGACAGCAACCATAGCAGCAGCCACAATAGCAGCCGGCAGCCACCACAAGCATATTGGAACAGACCCTAGCAACCTTCATGTCTCAAACTGGAGCATAGATGGCCAACACGGATCATTTTGTCAAGAAAACTGAAACCTTCATGGATAAGACAGGGATGAGAATGACAACCATGAAGCTACCTTAAAATCTCTATAGACACAGATGGGTCAAGTTTCACAGTTCATTAACACAAGGCAGAATGGAGGATTCCCTAGTGATACTGAGGTCACTAGAAAACCCACGCACGAGCAGTGTAAAGCCATTACAACGAGAAGTGGGAAACAACTACAAGGGCCGATAACTAAAGAAACATCTAGTAAGGAATCGACCCTACAGACACCTGCTGAGAACACTGCCTTGGCAAAAAGAAAGCAACTTGCTATCGTCACCCTTGCCATGATAGTAGAAGAATCGGAGGAGACGACAGAAGAAGCTGAAGATTGTGAGCCTCCTCAAATCCGATTCTCATGTGAAGGACGCATCGAAGACTGCCGTCCTTCACCCCCTTTTCCATAGCGGTTGAAAAAATAGAAACATGAGTACCAACTTAAAAAGATCTACGATGTTTTTTAAGCAAGTACACATCAACATTCCGTTGTTGGAGGCCATTAAGAAGATGCCCAGTTATGCAAAATTCCAAAAAGATACAATGTCCAAGAAATCAAGACTAGGGGAATTTGAAACTGTAATGATGACGGAAGGATGCATGGAAATCCTACATAAGCGTCCACCCCCAAAGAAGAAGGATCCTGGGAGTTTCATCATACCATGCATAATTGGTGATAAGTTTGTGGGTAAGGCACTTTGTGATCTTGGTGCTAGTATTAATCTAATGCCCAAATCTGTTTTTCAGAAGCTAGGTATTGGACAAGCAAGACCCACAACAATCATGCTGCAACTGGCGGACCGCTCTTACGTACAACCGAAAGGAAATATTGAAGATATTTTGGTAAGAGTGGATAAATTTATATTCCCTGCTGACTTTCTTGTTTTAGACTGTGAAGCAGATGAGAACGCACCGATCATCCTAGGGCGACCCTTCCTAGCCACAGGTAGAACAATGATCGATGTAAAGAAAGGAGAACTGACTATGAGAGTCAATGACCGACAGATAAAGCTCAATGTTCTCCAAGCCATAAAATAAGTTGATGTATAGGATGAATGTAAGGCAATATCAGACGTAATTGTAGACCAGCCCTGCATCAGAACAAGCTGTCACGACAGACAATTTGGTCACTATCACCACAGTCACCTAGAAGACTGTCACGACAGCATTGACGACAGCAACTCCTCAGACAATAATACATCTAATACTGAAGGTCCTGAGGAGGTAAATTGGATAGGTACGCGTCCAGGTAAGTTCTTTGAACCTTTAAACTATACCTTAGACGAACATGTGATTCAAAAGCCTTCCATAGATCAGCCACCTGCCTTAGATCTTAAACCCCTGTCAGGGCAGCTTAAATACGTTTTTCTTGGTCTTAATGATATGTTGCCCATAATCATCTCTTCTAAGTTGATGCAGGAACAAGAGCAGCAGCTGATCAGGATGCTACTGTAGCATAAGAAGGCGATTGGATGGACCATTGCCGACATCCAAGGCATCAGTCCGACAATTTGTATGCATAAGATCCTCTTGGAGGATGACCATAAGCCAACAATTGATGCCCAGAGAAGACTAAACGAAGCTATGCGAGAGGTGGTATGAAAAGAAATTATCGAATGGCTTGACGCTGGAATAATTTATGCCATCTCGGATAGCAAGTGGGTGAGCCTGGTGCACTGCGTACCCAAGAAAGGAGGCATAACTGTGGTTACCAACAAGGACAATGAGCTAATTCCAACCAGGACTGTGACCGGTTGGAGGGTTTGTATGGACTACCAGAAGCTTAATAAAGCTACTCGGAAGGACCACTTCCTTTTACCCTTTATTGATCAAATGTTAGATAGATTAGCAGAAAAGCCTTATTATTGTTTCCTTGATGGTTACTCAGGTTACAATCAAATTGCAATTGCACTGGAGGACCAGGAGAAGACAACCTTCACATGCCCATACGGAACGTACGTCTTTCGAAGAATGCCATTTGGATTGTGTAATGCACCAGCAACTTTTCAGCGGTGTATGATGGCAATATTCTCTGATATGGTGGAAGATTTCCTAGAGATCTTCATGGATGACTTTTCCGTCTTTGGAGACTGTTTGAACGATTGCTTCGGCAATTTTAAGAAGGTGCTTGAAAGATGTGAAGAGGCAAACCTTGTACTGAACTGGGAAAAATGTCATTTTATGGTAAATGGGGGCATAGTGCTGGGACACAAGGTCTTCTATCGCGGCATAGAAGTGGACAGAGCAAAAATCGAAGTTATCAAAAAACTGCCGCCACCCACCATAGTCAAGGGCATTAGAAGTTTCCTGGGACACGTAGGGTTTTATCGTAGATTTATTGCTAATTTTTCTAAAATCACTAAATCCCTGTGTCTCTTGTTGGAACAGAATAGGGCATTTGACTTCAATACTGAATGTACTGAAGCATTCAAGACACTGAAAGAGAAGCTGGTAACAACCCCAATAGTGCAGCCACCAGACTGGAGTTTACCATTCGAGATAATGTGTGACGCCAGTGACTATGCTGTCGGGGCAGCACTAAGGCAGCGGAAGGAGAAACTCTTACATGTTATATATTATGCCAGTAAGACCTTAAATGATGCCCAGATAAACTACACCACAACAGAGAATGAGTTGCTAGCGGTGGTGTTCGCCTTTGACAAGTTCAGACCATATATACTTGGAACAAAAGTGGTGGTCCATACGGATCATTCAGCTCTAAAATATTTGTTCACCAAGAAGGATGCAAAATCACGATTGATACGTTGGATTCTGCTATTGCAAGAATTCGATATAGACATCAAGGACAAAAAGGGAACAGAAAACCAAGTAGTTGATCACTTGCCAAGACTGGAGATGGGAAAGGATCAAGATAAAAACAAAGTTAACATACATGAGACTTTCCCATACGAGTAGTTATTCACTGCCACCAGCACTGTCGCGACAGCCATGGCGACAGATAAACTTTCTGAAATCCCTTGGTATGCAGACATAGTAAACTATCTTGTTAGTGGTTTATTACCTCCTGAACTTAACTACCAAGCAAGGAAGAGGTTCCAAAATGATGCAAAACATTATTATTGAGACGAACATCTTCTATTTAAGCACTTTGCAAATCAGATCATCAGGAGATGCATACCACAGGAAGAACAGGAAGTAGTTGATCACTTGCCAAGACTGGAGATGGGAAAGGATCAAGATAAAAACAAAGTTAACATACATGAGACTTTCCCAGACGAGCAGTTATTCACTGCCACCAGCACTGTCGCGACAGCCATGGCGACAGGTAAACTTTCTGAAATCCCTTGGTAAGCAGACATAGTAAACTATCTTGTTAGTGGTTTATTACCTCCTGAACTTAACTACCAAGCAAGGAAGAGGTTCCAAAATGATACAAAACATTATTATTGAGATGAACATCTTCTATTTAAGCACTTTGCAAATCAGATCATCAGGAGATGCATACCACAGGAAGAACAGGAAGAAGTGTTCCACCATTGTCATGCTGCTCCCTATGGAGGACACTTTGGAGGAAACAAAAATGCTGCCAAAGTTCTGCAATCTGGTTTCTTTTGGCCTACATTGTTCAAAGATGCACAAGCCTTTTACAAGCATTGTGACAAGTGCCAAAGGACTGGAAACATATCTAGAAGGCATGAGATGCCCCTGCAGAACATTCTCGAAGTCAAAATTTTCGATGTTTGGGGAATCGACTTCTTGGGACCATTCCCAGCTTCTTGTGGGAACCTGTACATACTGCTGGCGGTAGATTACGTGTCCAAGTGGGTAGAAGCTATTGCAACACAAAAGAATGATGCCAAGACCATGCAAAGATTTCTCCACAAACATATCTTCACCGAGTTTGGCATCCCAAGGGCGATCATTAGTGATGAGGGTAAGCATTTTGACAACAGGGTAATTGCTAGTGCGTTGAAGAAGTATGGAGTTAAGCACATGATCGCAACAGCATATCACCCTCAAACCAATGGGCATGCTGGAATCTCAAATAGAGAAGTGAAGAACATCCTGGAAAAGATGGTTAAACCAACTAGAAAGGATTGGTCTCTTCACCTGAATGATGCATTATGGGCCTACAGAACTGCATTTAAAACACCATTGAGAATGTCACCCTACTACCTCATCTACGAAAAAACTTGCCACCTACATGTCGAGATAGAACATAAAGCATATTGGGATATCAAGACAGTTAACATGGACTGGGACAAAGTAGGGAAGAAAAGGCTACTGGACTTAAATGAAATTGAAGAAATTCGAGTCATGGCCTACGACAACGCCATAATTTATAAGGACAAAACAAAGAAGTGGCACGACAGAAAACTGTTGCCACGACAGTTCACACCAGGGCAGAAGGTGTTGTTGTTCAACTCTAGGTTGAAGCTCTTCCCAGGGAAGCTAAAGTCTAGGTGGTCTAAACCCTTCCAAGTAGTCCAAGTTTTTAATCATGGTTCTATCACAATAAGATCAATCAAGGACAAGCACCAATTCAAAGTCAATGGACAAAGGCTAAAGCACTATCAGGGGACTGAAGCCCCAAAAGAGCAGGAAGTAGTTACTTTAGGAAATGCCCCTCAAGGCATCCCTAATTTAACTTAGTTCTTATTTTATTATATTTTATTTTTATTTATTTTTATTGCTTTAGGAAATAAGAATTTAATATTTGTTTATTTTAGTTTTCAAGTAAATAAAAGAAGCAGAGTAAAGAGAATGAATGAACCAGCCCACCACACTCACAACAGCCCAAGAAGCCCAATGGTAACAAGGGTGTCGTGATAGCCGGTCATCAGTTGTCACAGAAGATGCGCAAATACAGCGTCTCACCAGGCTATCGTGACAAACACGGAAACGCGTAACAGACGCGTCCGGAAACCACGTGACAGCTGGCTCTATTTTTCACGCCACCCGTTACGGATTTAACGGGTAGAACCCCGTTCTATATAAACCACCACCTCCATTTCATTTTTCACCTCATTCTCTTCTCTCTACTTTGTTTTCGAGTATTTTAGCTTTTCAAGTATTTTTTTCATTTCTACAATAACCTTACAATGACCATGAGATCGACAAGAAGAAGTGATGCCTCCACATCTATCGCGGTAGTCTCCACTCCTAGCCACGGTAGAATTCATAGAAGGTTCGCCTCGGTAGATTCAGAGAAAAGATATTATGAATCTTTTCAGAAAAGGGAAATGTGGGAGGAAAGAGGCTTCACCTACATAAAGAAGACATGAGATCTAGGGCTTGAGGGGTTCATTGCCAAACGGATCATTGCATTAAAGTGGCAGATGTTCGCAGAACAACCCGAGGAGATAAATGTTACACTTGTCCACGAATTTTATGTTGCCGTCACATCTAAGGATGCCACGAAAGTCACTATTAGGGGTAAGGAAATCACTCTCGAACCAGCCTACATCAATACTCTATATGGCATATATGTGGGTAGGAAAGAGGATGCACACAACAGGTTCATCAGCAATCTTTCGCCGACAGACTATGATGGCATCATGGCAGACCTGACTGAAGAGGGCACAAACTGGAACGAAGATCCAAAACATAGATGGACGGTGCGAAGAACCCTACTCACACCTACTGCCAAACTATGGAACCACTTTGTGAAAAAGTATCCCATGCCAACATCTCACAACACAACAGTGGACCGACAGAGGCTTGCCCTCGTGCACTTCATCATTGATGAATGACAGATCAACGTGGGTAAGTACATCCTCGATGGCATCCACGAGTGTGCATTAAAAGACAAGGTGCCCTTCTTCTTCCCCTACTTAATCGCATCCCTCTATCGAGCCAACAATGTGCCTGAAATTGATGAAGACATGAAGATTCAGGGCAAGGGGTGGACGCAGCAGAACATCTACAGCCTGATGGAATTGAAGGCAGCCACCCCAATGGCATATGTTGATCCCTCTGCCACAACAGAACCAACGATAGAACCAGACTCCACAGAACATGTCGCGGTAGAGCCTGAACATACAGAACCTGCACAACCAGAAGCCACCTCCTCCAACCAAATTATTCAACTGCTAAAAAAGATGGAGGCACGACATCTGGGATTTATGAAGTACATAAGGGACTTCACCACTGCAATGGTAAACTTTATTAAAGTTGAGCTTAATTATCCAAACGCGCAGTTCCCTCCTTTTTCTAGAAACCATTCTTTTTGCCCCCAACTCCTGCTGCCAGCCCCAAGACGCCCACACCGACAACTGCCTATGCTTCACCATCTGCCACGGCCGGAGACGATGAAAAACGATCTGCCACTCCTCGAGGAACCAAACGAAAGGAACCACTGCTAGAAATAGACCCAAAATATTTTGAAGGTTTCTCCTCCTCCTCAGTCTGGCAGGATGACTCCGACTCCGAGCCCTCTGTCGTCCGAGAGATAGCTAAGGATTTCCCTCCGATGAAGAAGAAAAAGTTTGATATTGAAGTTGAGGGACCCTGCCACGATAGAGCAGACGGCAGCCGCAGTAGCAGTGACAGTGAGATCGAGGTCCTGGACAAGGCCCCAAAAATTTCACCCACTAGAGTCCAGCCACCTCGAGAGGCAAAGAAGAAGGTAGCCTCACCCTTTCCAACTCCAAAGCCAACCTCTGCCATAAAAGCAACTGCTCGACGACAGCTCTGCATCGACAGCAGTAGTGACGACAGCTCTTCAACTTAAGTTCTTTTACTTTTCTTTCGTTTGTGTTTTATTTTCTATTTTGTGATGTTTTTTTTATTTTATTTTTCTGTTTTGTGTCATGCATTGAGGACAATGCAACCCTGGAGTTTGGAGGTAGGCATTCCTCTTAATTATCATTAATGAACTTATTTTATTTTGTGTCATTCTTGTGTCTAAAAAAATATAATAAAAAAATAATTTGACTTAAGTCTTTGAACTTCTCTTACCTGTCGCGGCATTCTTTGTCGTGACAGTGTCTTTAAGGTGTTTTAGGAAATATTTAGAGCCTTACTAGAGTTTTGATTGTTTAAAAGCAAGGAATTGTGTTGGTGAAGCCTCACGTTCGAATCCGAAACCGTTGGGAGCTTGATCGGTTGTTTGCTTGTGTTTGGAAAGTCCGGTGAGTGGTTCTTCAATTTTAAATTGGTTTTCAAATGTTGGTTCGAGCATGTGGACCTAGGTCAGGCTTGGTAAACCCACCTAGAGTTGGGATTAGATTGGTAGTCTAATCTCAAGCTTTAGTTTAGAAGACTTTGGTTGAACTTCTAAATGTTGTGTTATGCCTCATGTGCTAAATGTGAATGATGTTGCTATGCATTTTGTGCATATGTGTTGTGATGAGGCATGATGATTCATTTATGCATTGCGATATGCATGTGGTTGATGATATGTGAGTGCATGATGGTAAATCATGGTGGCTACGTGCTAGGCACGGGAAATGGTAAAAATGTTGTGTTATGATGATCTTGTGGTGAGTCAGTATTGGCACTAGTATGCTTGGGTACAAATGATCGATCATTAGGATGTTAGTGTGCACACGAGTGTCGAAATGCGCGTGTGGTCTTGGTGATGGTAGTCACCAAGATGGAGTACGGGTACGCCCGGAAATCTTCATTTATATTTTAGTCGGTGATGAGCGGAATCCCATCGACGAGGCGTGAGGATGAGTGGAATCCCCTCCGCGGGTAACAGTGATGAGTGTAATCCCACTGTGTGGTAATGTAATGGTTGAGTTGTTGGATGTGTGTTCCAACGGTTGTTATCCGCATATTCGGGTCATAGCTAGGTGTCAATACGTTTTGTTGAATGTGTTTCATATGGATGTGTGTTCCAACGGTTGTTATTCGCGTATTCGGGTCATTTATATTTATGGCATGATATGTGATATTATGTTCATGCATTATATATTTGACTCTTATGGCTTCGAATGTAAGAAAACATGCATTCTTCCTTGGTTATGTTGCTCGTGCTTGGACCCTGCATTGTCGAGGTTTGTTTTATGAGCTTACCCTCACTAAGCTTTACGCTTACGCTCTCTTTTGTTCGACAATGCAGATCCTTAGTTCGTGGGTTGCTTGTGCAAGGAGAAAGGCCTCCAAGTGTGCTATCTTAACCTTCAAGTATGAACTTTTAAGTTAAAAGATGTAATAGATAAGCAATGGGGATTTGTGTTGTAGCTTTGTGTTTAGGAGCTTGTTAAGACTCTTTTAATATGTTGGTGCTTTGGTGGGGCTTGTTGATGCCTTATTTTGGATTGTAAACCATGCTTATGATGCGTATCATGAATGCTTATGTGTTTGTTTTAAGGCTTGTGAACCTTGCTTGCTTATTACCTTAATGAATGCATGGTTATCCTTTTGGTTGCCCTTATGTACATGTGATTTAAGTGTTTAAGCATGCTTGTACTAGGGTGTATGCCTCTAGAGTTGTGTACGCATGTTGTGTCTTGCTTCTTGAGGTTGTTGGGGTCGTTTGGGATCGTTTAGAGATGCTTAAAACTGGTTTTGGAAACTCACTGGTTGCATGCGTTTCAGAACGATGGAGGTTGTTTCGGAATGGGTGTGGTTCCAGGGACAACCGTATCGGAACGTGTTCCGGTACGGTTTGGCTACTGTGAACCCATGTTCCGATTAGAGTATCGAAACGTTTTTGCTACTGTGAGTGCATGTTCTGGAACGTGTTTCAGAATGCCCAGGCGAAATGAACCCCTGTTCCGAAACGGGGTGGAGCGTATCGGAACGGATGGTCTGGCTTTTTAATCTGGAGCCCGTGTATCGAAATGAGCAAGCCCGTTTCGAAACACAGGCCTAATATGTGGGCTTTTGACATCTCTAAAGGTTCTCAAGTGTTGGGCATTACGCCATGTTCGATGTTAGCTTTCTTGTGAGCCTTGTTAGTAATCGTTTATGTGAGTTTTGGTCGCATGTGCTAGGAATCAATCTAACTTGAATACATGGTAAGTTTAAATCAAATTACGTGTCGTTTGTATGGTTTAGTTTTGTTTTCCGCTGTCGCTTCTCACATAGGTCTAATTGAATTCATCTAGACAAGATAATTAAAGAAAAAGTTTTCTCGCGTTGTTAACCGAAGTGGAGCCTTAACGGGTTTCACCTCGGTTATCCCCGTGTAGCCCACTCGGGCCGGTTAGCCGCCCAGGTCGGGACGATGGGGGTTACTGCAACTGCTCAGTACTTTGTTCGTTGTGCAACCTCAAGGTTGAATCTACTAATCACTTGTTTGTTCAATGCCATGTTGCGT
This sequence comes from Hibiscus tridactylites, assembly GCA_958450335.1. NCBI lineage: Eukaryota > Viridiplantae > Streptophyta > Magnoliopsida > Malvales > Malvaceae > Hibiscus > Hibiscus tridactylites. The sequence continues at coordinate 16,357,244 of OY288279.1, read as the reverse complement.
GGCTATTATGGCAAAAATGGTGCAACTTTTGGGTCGTCAATCTGGTATGTCCTAACTCTATCAACGACTTGTTTATTATGTGGTTACAAATGAAGCCTCCCAAGCTACATTCTAATATTTGGTTGTCTAGCTTCTTCTGTATATTGTGGTCTTGCTGGTTATATCGTAATGATGTGTTGTTCAAAAGATTAAAGCCGAATGGAGATTTCTTATTTGTGCTGTGTATACATCGCCTAAGCTTTTGGTGTAATTCCAATTGGCCGGATGACCACATCCTTGTCAACGATCTTGTAGTTGCACTGGAAAGATTCAGTGATTTTCGTTGTTGCAAAAAGGCTCCTTCGCAACTGAGCTAGTCTCCTTCTTCCTCAAACTCCCTGAAGTTTAGTGTCGATGGCATTGTCTCGGGATGTTTCAGTAATGCTAGTATTGGTGGGGTACTTAGATATGAGAATTTGATGATTCTTCTTCAATTCTCCTTACTTATTGGTCTTTCCGACGCGGCATCGATAGAGCTTCGCGCGATTCTGGAAGCAGTCAAACAATACAAGAGTTCTCCCTGGGCAAACAAGAGAATGTTGATTCTAGAAAGTGACAGCACCAACGTTGTGAGTTGGTTACTTAATCACGTTCACTATCCTGCAGTTTTTAAAGAACTCATTGCCTCATGTCTTAAAGAGCTCTCTAATCTTCTATGGTTCATCAAGTGGGTTCCTATGGAAGACAATACACTGGTGGATTTCTTGGCCAAGAAGGGTTTATCGAGACCAATGCAATGTCTTCCTATAGACCCATGTTGACTTGTCCTATTAGTTCGAAGATTTGCTGGTTCTTGTGTTCTTGATTTGGTTTTCATGTTCTCAAGGTTCATATGGTATGATGTAAGGACTCGTAAAAAACATTATTAGCAATAATCGTTGCACTCTTTTTCTCTATCTAGGTTTAAAGGGTTTTTTAATGAAGCATGATTATGACCACATCCTTGTCAACGAGTATTTTCGGTAATTAGAGAAAAATTATACAGAATAATAATCGAAGTAAACACTAATGATTCAAGAAAACAAGTGGCTGAATCACAGAAAATGCTAATGTTGGTGGAGAAGAAGTTCATATTAGGACTGTCTAGTAGATTTTTGGGATCCAAACAAAAATTAAAAATTAAAGTATTATATAGCGAAAGTACAAAAAAAAATATTTTTGGTGTCACTGTTTATGCTCCAATAGTAAAAAAAATAAGTTTAGAGTTTAGAGTTATGGTTTAATGTTATGGTTTAAGGTATTAGTGTAGAGTTTAGGATTTAGGACTTAAGGTTAGGGTTTAAAATTTATTTATTTTAGTGTTGGACTTAGAAAGAGGCACCGAAAAAGGGTAAAAGATTTTATTCATCTCATTACTTTAAACAATTAATTTAATTTTTCAAATACATTATTTTCATTATTAGATTTATATATTTATTTAAAAATTAATTTTTATTATTAAATTATTTATTTATTTGATAAATTAAAAAATAAAATTAAAAATATAAATAATTAAATTTTAAGACTCTAGGCTAGTTGGGGACTTGAGCGGTCGCTCAGTGTGCTCCTCTTATAGTCCACCCTAGTTTATATGTCGGTCAAAACTCACATATGTCATCAATATTAAATATAGTTGTTTTCTTTTTCTTAGCCAGTAAAATTTTATTAAATAAGGGTCACTTAGAAGCTATTTGTCTAAGTTGTAAGACTCATTAAAAAGTCTTCGAGAAGACTATAGCACAAAACAAAACAAGCCACATAACAAATAAACCAAATATTCCATACCGGCATACCCTTTTCAACTTAAGTTAAAAATTTGTATTTGTTAAAATCATATTAGAATTTTCATTTATTTCATTGGCTAAGTATTTTGAAAACTCCCGTGAGGTTGTGAGGTTGAATTCTTACATCAATCTCACTTTATTTTGTGTTGTTAACTTAGTATAATTTAAATATATTTTTCTTTTGTTAAAAATTGCACAAATATCGGGTTTAGTTGAGTGGCTAAGTGCATGTATCTTTATGCTAGGGGTTCATGATGAATCCCAGTAAATCTTCACGTTATTTTTTAATGGTTGTTGACTAAAATAAAAAAAAATACCATAACATTAGTGATGATTTTGTCAAAAAATAGTTAAATGACCAAAACAAAAAAGAAACAATAGTTTGGTGAATACCGGTGTAGTTTAACCTAATTATTTATTAAGCTTAACTATAAAAAGGTGTCCAAACTATACTTTTTTTTGCTTTAAGCGCCTAATTTTTGATTAAAATAGGTGTTTAAAGTTTACTTTGTGATCATTTCTAAGTAGCGACCGTTAAAAGTAAAAATAAGTGTCCATATTATGTCGTTTTTTGTTTGTTTTAGGTGTCTATTTAAAAATTTAACGGCTATTATCTGAGAAGGGTAACGGAGTAAACTTAATACACTCATTTTGATTAATATAAACTTTAGGCATTAAATGTGAAAATGAAGTATATTTTAAACACTTATTTTGTAATTAAACCTATTTCTTATATCATATTATGGCACATGTGTCATTAGGACTTCAGCGTTTGAAAAGTTGGAGCATTTGCCCGAGGATGTTCCACTGTCCCGTAATCGGTAAAGGCTTCATTCTTCAGCTTTTTTGTTGGAGTATACATATACACAAACGGTTTAGTTTGTTAGATGAATCAATTAGTGGTTAATGATCAGTTATCATACTGACTTTTAGTGTATAAATAAGCTTGTTGTAAACCTTGAATGAATAACAAGTTTTTGTTCAATATTAAAATTTCTCCAGTTTAATACTTGTAACATGGTATCAGTTGATTCTTGAAGTTTCTTCTTTGTTTTCCGTTTTCTTTTGAGCTTCCTCTGAGTTCTTCTGCTTTTCTTCCTCTGATTTCTTCTTTTCTTTGATCATGGTGAATCTCAATGATAAATTCGATGATGGTGGTAACCCTTATTATCTCCATCAATCCGACAATCCAGGAATGGTTCTTGTTCTTCAGCCTCTTACGAATGATAATTACAACAGCTGGAGGCGTTCCATGGTGATGGCTCTTTCAGCCAAGAACAAATTGGGATTTGTAGATGGTTCGATTTTTGCTCCTCCATTGATTCCTGCAGAAATATACAACGCTTGGACAAGAGCAAATAATCTTGTCAATTCTTGGCTTCTTAATGCTGTGTCTAAAGAAATCGCTGCCAGTTTGCTATATCATTCAACTGTAGCTGAAATATGGAAAGATCTTGAAGATCATTTCCAGCAAATGAATGGTACACGTTTGTTTCACCTGAGGAAGAAGATTGGTGAATTGGTTCAAGGCTCTTCCTCGGTTACTGTTTATTATACTCAGCTTAAAATCCTCTGGGATGAGCTGATGTCTGCCAAATCTGTTTGTTCTTGTTCCACTTGTACTTGTGGTGGTGTCAAAAGATGATTGATGATTCACAGAGGGAACAAACCATTCAATTCTTGATGGGTTTGAATGATTCCTTCTCTCACATTCGTGGTCAAATTCTGTTAGTTGACCCTTTTCTTCTTTGTCAAGGGTATTGTTGAGTGTGTAAAAGTTCTATTATTTACACCTTTTTAACCCATGTTTCTGCTGCATTCAAGCATCATTGCTTTGCATTTAGGTTAGTTTTCAATAAAACATCACAATTATATAAAAGGCACGGATTCTACTAAAAGATGGTGTATTTTGCAGGTAACTGCCATGGTTGACAATGAAGGCAGGCGCAGGACAGATAAGCAGGAAAGCTGAACTGGACTAGCAGCTGAAGAAGACGAACCTGTCATGGACCTGTCACGACAGCAAGGTGACAGCAGATTTATGAAGAGGAAAAGTCAAGTGGACCTCGATAAATAGAGAAAAATCTGCTCGTCTGTCGTGTGAAAGCTAAATATTTTTCCGAGCCCCGGATCAAAAGATGTGTCAAGCCAAAGCTCAAAGAGAGGAAATTCCTAAAAGCTAGGATGCGGCTGGAAAGTAGGAGACTTTAGAGATTTAGTCTTTATTAGAATCTTACTTTTAATTAAAGTTGTAATCCTTGTTACCTTAGATAACTTGAGCCCAAAGCTTATATAAGGGCATAGATTTAACCTAGAGGCAGAACCGATATCCCATAACCGAAATAAAACCCCTGCCGTCCACCCGTCACCGACATGTTCTAAATTCCCCCTAGGGCTACGGGTTGTTTTGTAAAGTAGTTGCAAGGGTTGCTTTGTTTTAGGATTTTTCAAGTTCAATAAAATAAACTTCAAGTTCTTTTATCTTGGTTTTAATATCTTGCAAGAGCATCGGGAGAGCATTGTGAGGTTATCTATTTACTTAGCATCGGGAGAGTTAAGTATACGAAAGAGATAAAAGCGCGTTCTCTAGTTTATAGTTGAACCATCTCGTGCTTAGGGATAAGGCGAGGTTAAGTGGCTAAGGAAGAATTCATACACATCGGTGTTCATCCTTCGATTCACGCCGGGAGGTATCATCAAAGACGTGTTCATCGACAGACTTGTGCCTAGGGATAGGGCAAGGCAGATCTGGGATTCTTGCCAAACTTGAAGTGCGGAGTTGGTGTGTCTGCTGCCGCGACAACTAACGGACAGACGCCGCGACAGGTGCTGTCGGCGACGGGAGCGACGACAGAACTGGAGATTCTAAGCAATTCAATACCTGCACTACCAAGCAATTCAATACCGGCCCATTCTCTCTATCTTGATATTCCAATCCTTTTATTTACGTTTTTATCATATTATTCTCGTGACAATCTTCTAAATTATTTCCTTTACTTCGTGCAGTAAATCAAGGTGAAGTCATTAGCTCAATCCCTGTGGAGACGATATCCGATACTTCGTATCACTTTACTACTTGCGTCGTGTACACTTGCACTACAATTGCGATAGTCTATTTTACACGCAACAAGTTTTTGGCGCCGTTGCCGGGGATTGGCAACATAACTACATCTTTCTTTTATTGCACTTTTTGCTTTTATTTTTATTTTTATTTTCGTTTTTATTCTTCTTTAATTTTCCTTTTGTATTTTCAACTCTTGCTTTTCACGAGGTTCTCTTGTTTATGCGCAGATCGAAAAGAGGCGAAGATCCTGAGTATAAGTTAGATCCGGAAATTGAACGATCATTCAATCTCAAGAAACAGATTCACCACCTTTTAGACAGGAACGAATACCTTGAAGAACAGCTAGAGCAGATGGCCCGTAACCAGCCTGCTGGAGGAGACATACCGCCTGTCGGCGACCCGCCCGCAGCAGGTGGACGACGGTCATTTCGTGACTACATGCTAAATGATCATGTAGAACTGGAGACCACGCTGCCTGATATTGATGTTGACAACTTCGAACTTAAACCTGTCATGTTTAGTATGATCAACAACGCCGGACAGTTTAGTGGTTCTGCGACAGAAGATGCTAGGGAGCATCTCAAAACGTTCCAGGAGATCTGTGGTTCGTTTAGGCTACCAGGAGTTAGTCCGGAGATACTGAGGCTTCGGTTATTCCCCCATTCATTGAGGGACAGAGCTAAAACTTGGTGGAATAAACTTACACCGGGTTCTATTATGACTTGGGCAGATCTAACTCGTGAATTTTTATCTCGTTTTAATCCTTCGCATTTATCTGAGCGATTACGTAACGAAATTGCTACTTTTCAACAGGAAGATGACGAGCCGATGCACGAGGCCTGGGACAGATTTACTACTCTTCTACGGAACTGCCCAATGCATGGATTCCCCGTCTGGAATCAGGTAACTAAATTTTATAATGCTGCTAACTTACAAACTCGTATTCGCATTGATTCTGCAGCAAATGGACTATTATTGGATAAAGATCCGGACGAGGCGTTGCAAGTTCTGAAAAATCTAGCCAAGAATGAGGAGCAGTTTCCGACAGCTAGAACAGGGAGTAAACGGGTACTTGCTGTCAAGGACTATGAGGCCGACAGCACTATGAAATCTCAGGTAGCATTCCTTACTAAAGCAATGAAACACTTACTGAGTGAAGAGGACTTACGAGGATTTGTTGTCGAGGAAATTTGTGCTACTTGTGAAGGAAATCATAGTAGTGAAGAGTGCCCTATAAATATAGAAGAGGGAAAATATGTTGGAAATTACAAGCCAAACTACAATTCCAACAACTACAACCCTAATTGGAGGAAAGATCCCAAATTTTCCTGGAGTAACCCTAACAATGCCTTGAATCCGCAAGCTTATAATCAGAATCAGGGGAGTCCTAGATTGTTGACGCGACAGCAACTGCAGCCACATAACCTGCCGCAGAACCTGCCGCCGCAGCAGCAACAGCAGCCACCACCTGCCACGAGTAGTGTATTGGAGCAGACTCTGGCCACCTTTATGTCCCAGACTGGCACGTATATGGATAATATTAATCAGTTTGTCAAGAAGACGGAAAATTTTATGGATGAAACTAAGATGAGAATGACAAACCATGAGGCCACCTTGAAATCTCTAGAGACACAAATGGGTCAGGTGTCGCAGCATATTAAACCGAGGCAGAATGGAGGTTTCCCTAGCAATACTGAAAATGCTAGACCACCCCCACATGAGCAAGTAAGGCAATTACTACTAGGAGTGGGAAAAAGCTACCAGGGCCGGAAAAAGAAATTGATACAGAAAAGGAACCTGCCTTGGATAAACCTGCCGAGGAAGCTGCCCCGACAGGTGACAAACAGACTGCTGCCGATGAGCCTGTCACGACAGCAGAAGCGACAGAGGAGAAAAAGGATGATTATCGTCCTCAGATTCGCATGCAGTGGGAAGGACGCATTGCTGATTATCGTCCCCCACCACCCTTCCCTCAACGGATACAGCAAGCTAAGCATGAATCTCAACTCAAAAAAATTTATGATATTTTTAAACAGGTTCATATTAACATTCCGTTGTTAGATGCTGTTAGGGAGATGCCCGGTTATGCTAAATTTCTCAAGGATGTCATGTCTAAAAAATCTAAACTTGGGGAATTTGAAACGGTAAGGATGCAAGAAGGTTGCATGAGTATTCTTCATCGGCAGCCACCCCAGAAAAAGAAGGATTCGGGGAGCTTCCTCATACCTTGCGTAATCGGCGATAAATTTGTGGGTAAGGCACTTTGTGATCTTGGTGCTAGTGTTAATCTAATGCCCAAATCTGTTTTTTAGAAACTAGGTATTGGCAAGGCGCGGCCCACGACAGTTACCCTACAGCTAGCTGACCGCTCTTACGTTCACCCCGAGGGAAAAATTGAAGATATTTTGGTAAGAGTGGATAAACTTATTTTTCCTGCTGACTTTCTTATTTTAGACTGTGAGGCAGATGAGAACGCACCAGTCATCCTAGGGCGACCCTTCTTAGCCACGGGAAGATCATTGATTGATGTGGAGAAAGGAGAACTCACCATGCGCGTGAACGATCAAGAAATTAAGTTGAATGTTCTCCAAGCAATGAAACATGCCGATGTGGACGAGGAATGCAAGGCCATCATTGAGATGACCTTTGATCAACCCTGCATCAGGTCGGGCTGCCGAGATATAAAATTTGGTCACTGCTGCGACAGCCACCTACAAGCCTGTCATGACAGTGACGACGACAGCGATGACGACAGCATCGACGAAAGTGACCCCTCTGAATCCGATACATCTGATACTACAGGTCATGAGGAGGCAAACTGGTTAGACCATCGTCCAGGTAAGTTATTCGAACCTTTGAATTACACTTCGGATAACCATTTAATCCAAAAGCCCTCTACTGTTGAACCACCTGCCTTAGAACTTAAGCCCCTGCCAGGGCAGCTTAAATATGCTTATCTTGGTTGTGATGACACACTGCCTGTAATCATCTCTGCTAAGCTGCCGCAGGAACAGGAACGACAGCTGATCGACATGTTAAAGCAGCATAAAAGGGCGATAGGATGGACGATAGCAGACATTCAGGGCATTAGTCCGGCAATCTGTATGCACAAAATCCTCCTAGAGGAAGATCATAAGCCGACTATTGATGCCCAAAGGCGGTTAAACCTTGCGATGAAGGAGGTAGTGCGTAAAGAAATAATTAAATGGTTAGATGCAGGTATTATTTACGCCATCTCCGACAGCAAATGGGTAAGCCCGGTGCAATGTGTTCCCAAGAAAGGAGGCATGACCGTGATCACCAACGAAAACAACGAGTTAATCCCAACCAGGACTGTGACCGGTTGGAGGGTTTGTATGGACTATCGGAAGCTTAACAAAGCTACCCGAAAGGACCACTTTCCTTTACCCTTTATTGATCAAATGCTTGACAGATTAGCGGGTAAACCTTACTATTGTTTTCTTGATGGTTACTCAGGTTACAACCAAATTGCTATTGCACCAGAGGATCAAAAGAAAACGACTTTCACATGCCCCTACGGAACATACGCATTTAGGAGGATGCCGTTCGGTCTATGTAACGCACCTGCCACCTTCCAAAGATGCATGATGGCTATATTCTCCGACATGGTAGAGGACTTCCTTGAAATCTTCATGGATGATTTTTCCGTCTTTGGAGACGATTTTGAGAGCTGCCTCGGCAACCTTCAAAAGGTACTTGAAAGATGTGAAAAAGCTAATCTTGTTCTTAATTGGGAAAAATGCCATTTTATGGTAGATGAAGGGATAGTTCTAGGCCATAAGATTAGCTGCCGTGGGATAGAAGTCGACAGGGCAAAAATAGAGGTCATAGAGAAGCTGCCGCCGCCAACCACTGTCAAGGGCATTAGGAGTTTTTTAGGGCATGCTGGTTTTTATAGGAGATTCATTGCAAATTTCTCAAAAATCACCAAGCCTCTATGCCATCTTCTAGAACAGAACCGACCCTTTGACTTTAATGAAGAATGTACTGAAGCATTCAAGGTTCTGAAGGAAAAGCTAGTGACAGCCCCCATAGTACAGCCACCAGACTGGACACAACCGTTTGAGATTATGTGTGACGCTAGTGACTATGCTGTCGGGGCAGCACTTGGGCAGCGCAAGGACAGGCTGTTTCATGTCATATATTATGCCAGCAAAACATTGAATGATGCCCAAGTGAATTATACCACCACAGAAAAGGAGCTGTTAGCTGTGGTGTTCTCCATCGACAAGTTTCGTTCTTACATACTTGGGACGAAAGTAATAGTGCACACCGACCATTCTGCCCTCAAGTACTTATTTGCAAAGAAGGATGCCAAGCCGAGATTGATACGGTGGATCTTGCTATTACAAGAGTTCGACCTTGAGATCAAAGACAAAAAGGGGACAGAAAACCAGGTGGCAGACCACTTGTCGAGGTTGGAGATGGGACAGAGTCTACCCATTGATGAGACACACATACTTGAGACCTTCCCAGATGAGCAGCTCTTTGCTGCCGCAATAGCTGTCGCGACAGCCATGGCGGCAGGTAAGTCTTCTAACCTTCCCTGGTATGCTGATTTAGTTAATTTTATAGTTAGCGGAATATTACCTTCTGATCTTACTTATCAAGCCAGGAAGAGGTTTCAAAATGATGTTAAACATTATTATTGGGACGAACCTCTTCTTTTCAAAATGTGCGCAGATCAGGTTATAAGAAGATGCGTACCACAAGAAGAACAAGAAGACATTCTCCATCACTGTCATGCTTCACAATATGGAGGACACTTAGGAGGCAATAAAACTGCTGCCAAGGTGCTGCAGTCAGAGTTCTACTGGCCGACACTGTATAAGGACGCACAGGAATTTTACAAACACTGTGACAGGTGTCAGCGGACAGGTAACATCTCGAGGAGAAACGAGATGCCACTGCAAAATATTTTGGAAGTCGAGATCTTCGACGTTTGGGGGATTGATTTTATGGGACCTTTTCCATCTTCGTGTGGAAATCTTTACATCCTCCTAGCAGTGGATTATGTCTCCAAGTGGGTAGAAGCAATCGCAACTCAAAAGAATGATGCCAAAACGGTCCAAAAGTTTTTGCACAAAAACATCTTTTCTAGATTTGGCATCCCTAGGGCGATTATCAGTGATGAAGGGAGACATTTTGACAACAGGGTAATTGCTACCGCCTTGAGAAAATATGGTGTCAAGCACAGGATCGCGACAGCATACCACCCACAGACCAATGGACAGGCTGAGATATCCAATAGGGAAGTGAAGAACATTCTTGAAAAAATGGTTAAACCAACTAGAAAAGATTGGTCTTTGCTTCTGAATGATGCATTATGGGCATACAGGACAGCTTTCAAGACTCCATTGGGCATGTCTCCATACCGTTTGATTTATGGGAAAACCTGTCACTTGCCTGTCGAGATAGAACACAAGGCATATTGGGCGATCAAGGCAGTAAACATGGACTTGGACAAGGCAGGCCAGAAAAGGCTGTTAGATTTGAATGAGATCGATGAAATACGGACAATGGCCTACGACAATGCAAGAATTTACAAGGAAAAGACTAAGAAGTGGCATGACAAGAAGTTGCTGCCACGACAGTTCTGCCCAGGGCAGCTTGTGTTGTTGTTTAATTCTAGGTTGAAACTCTTTCCAGGGAAGCTCAAATCTAGATGGTCTGGCCCGTTCCAAGTAGTTCAAGTTTTTCCCCATGGTGCCATTACAATTCAATCACTAAAGGACGGGCACCAATTCAAAGTCAATGGACAACGCCTCAAGCACTATCAAGGGACTGAAGCCCCAGGAATACAGGAAGTGGTTACTTTAGGTGATGCCCCACAAGGCATCCCTAATTTAACCTAATTTTTTTATTTATTTTTATTAATATTATTTATTAGGAATTAGATTTATTTTATTCGAATAATGTTTTGTTTTTATAATTTCAGTTTTTAGGAAATAAAGGAGTCAAGTGAGAAAGAAGAAGTGGCCCAAACCCACCGCTCATCCACCAGCCCAATAAAGCCCATTTATGGTAACCTGTCGTTTCGGCTGCCGGCGCAGACGGATTTGACAGGCTGTCAACAGACGCACAGCAGACGCAGAAGCGTGCGGTAGACGCATAACAGACGCATTAATGCCTGTCAGACGCGTCAGACACGCTACATTCAATCTGCCGCCCCGTTATTCCCGCCTGCCGTTGCGGCATTAAATGGGCAGATACCCAACAGCTATATAAACCCCTTCCCATTTTCACTTTTCATCACTTCCGATTTTTCTCTCTTGTTATTCTCCTCTAGTTTTATCTATTCTCTTTTTCAGCCCTTGCAACCAAAATGTCCTCACGACAAACCCGTCAAAACACTGCTGCCGCTTCTTCTTCAGCAGCAGCATCGCCATTCACCAAAAAGGAGCTATGGGAGGAGCGTGGCTTCATTTACAACAGAGATGCGCCTCTTTTTGGACTCAGGCCGTTCATTATGAAGGCCATAACGGCACAACTATGGGAGGACTTTGCCGAGCAGCCGGCAGAGCTTAATGATACTTTGGTCCGGGAATTTTATGCGGTGATCGAAAGCAAGACGACGACATCTGTCACCGTCCGAGGAGTGACAGTTCCCTTCAGCGCTAGCAGCATCAACCATGTGTTCGGCCTCTTCTTTGGCCCCAATGCTGATGCTCACCAACAATTTTGGGACACCCTCGACACTGCTGGACATGATGCTGTCATGAGGGAGCTGACAGAGGCTGGAACGACATGGAGCACCAGTAAGAAGAACCCCCACTCTGTCAATAGGGGGCAGCTACTCCCTGAGGCAAAACTATGGAACGCTTTTATCAAAAAGCGTATCCTGCCTTCGTCCCACCATACAACAGTCAACCGACAGCGGCTGGCCCTTATCCATTCTATTATGCACGACAGGCCCATCAATGTGGGCAGGTACATGCGGGACAGCATCCTTGATTGTGTCTTCCGCTCGGACTCACGACTCTGCCTGCCGTTCACTATCACCGCCCTCTGCCGCTGCGCTGCCGTACCGGAGGAGCCTTCAGACAAAATCAAGACGGGCAGCGGATGGACAGACAACAACATCTCCAGCCTCATGGAGATCATAGTCGTATCGCCCCTCAACGCCTTCGATCCAAACGCCCCTCCTGCCGAGTCCGATGATGAACCAGCCACCGAACCTGCCCCAGAAGCTGCCACCAACACCGCTCCGGCAGATCAGAACGCCCACATCCTTGCTGCCATCCTGAGGGTAGAGGAGCGCCAGATGGGTTTGATGACTTTCATCCGTGACTTCTCAAATGCAACGGTAAATTTCATCACTAATACTTTGAATTTTCCGGATGTCATCTTCCCCACCTTCCCCGCCCATTATTTCAATATCCCCTCCCCCACTCCCACACCACCTGTCTCTCCCCATACACAATCTGCCACTTCCACACCATCCCCTGCCCCGACGGCAGCCGGCAGCCCACCGACAGACACCTCCCCTCGAGGAACCAAGCGAGCTGCCACTGATGACAGCCCTCTTGTCCGGCGGAATTTGGAAAGCGACTTCACGCGAGTCAAACGCATTAAGCACGTGGCAAACAAGAGAAGGCTGTCCAAAGCCATCATAACTAGCAGCTCATGGGACAGCAGCAGCAGTTCCGACATCAGGCTAGTGGAGCCACCTGCCCTTCAACCTGCTGACGACCCTGTCCCCCAACCGGATGAAGAACCTGCTGATCAACCTGCTCCGGAACCTGCCCAGCCACCTCCACAACGCAGACGCCGCCATCAGATCCGCGTCAGCAGCAGCAGCGAGGACAGCGAATAAAATTTAAGTTTTTATTTCTTTTTCTCCTCTTATTCCTGCCTACCCTTATATTTTTGTGATGTACTTTTATTTATCTTGTCTTTCTTTAATTTTTGTGTCATTTTGCATTGAGGGCAATGCAACCCTCGAGTTTGGGGGTGGCAACCCTCCATTCTAATGGAGTCTTAGTACATCTTTTATTAATTTTTTGTGTCTTATTATTTATTTAGTTTATCTTAAAAAAAATCAGAAAACTAAAACTGTTGGCTTAAAACTGTGGAGTTAACTTACCTGTCATGATGGCTCTGTCGTGGCAGCATCTTTAGGACAGGTTAAGGAGAAAGTTTAGAGCCTTTCTATAATTCTGAAAACTTAAACACTTTTGTGACTGTTATATTGCTTAGATTTCTTTTAGCCAAACTAGAATAGAAAGCTTAGAACTTGAATAGCCCCTAGAGGTGCCTAACACTGGCTCTAGGAAAGAAGTTTAGCAAAAAGAAAATTAAACCTAGAGGTGCCCGAAACCGGCTCTAGGAAGCTAACTAGAGGTGCCCAAAACTGGCTCTAGAAAAATTTAGCTTGAAAAAAAATAGAAGAAAAAGAAGCATGAAAATGTGCCTACTAAAAAAATAAACTTTGGCATAAAGATTCGAGTTAAGGAGTTGAATATTCTAGTGAAACTAAGAGAGTCTTAGCATATAACTGTTCACAGGCATGCACACACTGCACGAGAGCTATAGGGAGATTCCGGACAGATCCTAATCCTTCCGACAGGATGCTGCTGCCATAGAGAATGAGCGACAGGTGAAGGGACAGCTCACTGTTTGAAGGCCAACACAAAAATTTTCATTTTTCTTTTAAGTCTTGATTGCTTGAGGACAAGCAAAAACGTGAGTTTGGGGGTGTGTTGAGTGTGTAAAAGTTCTATTATTTACACCTTTTTAACCCATATTTCTGCTGCATTCAAGCATCATTGCATTGCATTTAGGTTAGTTTTCAATAAAACATCACAATTATATAAAAGGCACGGATTCTACTAAAAGATGGTGTATTTTGCAGGTAACTGCCATGGTTGACAATGAAGGCAGGCGCAGGACAGATAAGCAGGAAAGCTGAACTGGACTAGCAGCTGAAGAAGACGAACCTGTCATGGACCTGTCACGACAGCAAGGTGACAGCAGATTTATGAAGAGGAAAAGTCAAGTGGACCTCGATAGATAGAGAAAAATCTGCTCGTCTGTCGTGTGAAAGCCAAATATTTTTCCGAGCCCCGGATCAAAAGATATGTCAAGCCAAAGCTCAAAGAGAGGAAATTCCTAAAAGCTAGGATGCGGCTGGAAAGTAGGAGACTTTAGAGATTTAGTCTTTATTAGAATCTTACTTTTAATTAAAGTTGTAATCCTTGTTACCTTAGATAACTTGAGCCCAAAGCTTATATAAGGGCATAGATTTAACCTAGAGGTAGAACCGATATCCCATAACCGAAATAAAACCCCTACCGTCCACCCGTCACCGACATGTTCTAAATTCCCCCTAGGGCTACGGGTTGTTTTGTAAAGTAGTTGCAAGGGTTGCTTTGTTTTAGGATTTTTCAAGTTCAATAAAATAAACTTCAAGTTCTTTTATCTTGGTTTTAATATCTTGCAAGAGCATCGGGAGAGCATTGTGAGGTTATCTATTTACTTAGCATCGGGAGAGTTAAGTATACGAAAGAGATAAAAGCGCGTTCTCTAGTTTATAGTTGAACCATCTCGTGCTTAGGGATAAGGCGAGGTTAAGTGGCTAAGGAAGAATTCATACACATCGGTGTTCATCCTTCGATTCACGCCGGGAGGTATCATCAAAGACGTGTTCATCGACAGACTTGTGCCTAGGGATAGGGCAAGGCAGATCTGGGATTCTTGCCAAACTTGAAGTGCGGAGTTGGTGTGTCTGCTGCCGCGACAACTAACGGACAGACGCCGCGACAGGTGCTGTCGGCGACGGGAGCGACGACAGAACTGGAGATTCTAAGCAATTCAATACCTGCACTACCAAGCAATTCAATACCGGCCCATTCTCTCTATCTTGATATTCCAATCCTTTTATTTACGTTTTTATCATATTATTCTCGTGACAATCTTCTAAATTATTTCCTTTACTTCGTGCAGTAAATCAAGGTGAATTCATTAGCTCAATCCCTGTGGAGACGATATCCGATACTTCGTATCACTTTACTACTTGCGTCGTGTACACTTGCACTACAATTGCGATAGTCTATTTTACACGCAACAGGTATTTTCATGGGTTGTTCAAGAAGAGAACCAGCGTTCTGTTTTGCTCTCTAAGCCAGCCATTGAAGCTGCTTTTGCTGTGAAAGTCGTGTCCAAGAAGTCTCGGCCTCAATGCAGTCATTGCAACATGTTGGGACATACCAGAGACAAGTGCTACAAGCTCAATGGATATCCTTCTGGTTATAATGTTCGATCGAAGCCATCTCATCCTCATACTGCTCATTCGAATGTTGTTAAAGATTCTGAATCTTTGCCTGTTGTTCCTGGTGAATCATTGACTCCTCATCAATGCCAACAGCTGATTGCAATGTTGTCCACTCAATTACAGGCTGCATCTAATCTGGATATTCCATCTTCTTCGATTAATCTTACTATGCAAGGCAAGATTTTAGCTTATATTAATAGCTTGCATTTCTCTGATTCTAAGTCTCCCTGGATAATTGACTCAGGAGCATCTCGTCACATTTGTTATGAAAAGGGATTATTTGAATCCTTAACTCCAATTACAGGTGGCAACATTCTCTTGCCAGATAAATCTGTTATTCCTGTAAACTTTTCTGGCACTGTTCGTTTGTCATCTAGCATGGTTCTTAATTCAGTTCTTTTTGTCCCAGAGTTCAGATTCAACTTGTTGGCTGTTAGTGCTCTTGTCAAGAATTCTGATCTTCGTGTTTTGTTTTGCAATTCTCAATGTGTTATCCAGGACCTTCAGCAAGTAGTTGGGAAGGGTGAGCTTTTTCAAGGATTGTATTTGCTGAGATTACCAGATGCACCTGTTCATAATTTGGTTGCTCATGTTGATTCATGTGAAGATTCTGTTTGCTTAGCTTCTTGGCATGACAGATTAGGTCATCCAAGTTCAAATGTAATGCATTTGCTAAAGAATGTTGTACCTTCTTGCAATGTTAATAAATCTGTTTCACCTTGTTCAATTTGCCCCCTTGCTAAGCAACATCGATTACCATTCCCTCATTCCATTTCTCGTGCTGAACATCCATTTGCTTTGGTCCATTGTGATGTTTGGGGACCATTCAAGGTTTCAACCTATAATAAGCATCGGTTCTTTTTTACTTTAGTTGATGATTTTTCACGTTGGACATGGACATTTTTGTTGCAGCATAAGTCTGATGTCACTTCTATTGTTCCTTCATTTATCAAGATGATCAAGACTCAGTTTGGATATGATTTGAAAGTGTTTCGATCTGACAATGCCCCTGAATTGCGTTTCACTGATTTGTTTGCCTCTCTTGGTGTTGTTCATCAATTCTCTTGCGTTGAAACACCTCAGCAGAATGCGGTTGTTGAGCGCAAACACCAACATATCTTGGCTGTGGCACGTGCCTTATTCTTTTAATCACGCATACCACTGAGATTTTGGGGTGACTGTGTTTTGACTGCCACATTCTTAATCAACAGGTTACCTTCTCCCTTACGTGTTCATCGAGACAAGTTTAGTGAACGAGCGTTGCCAGGGGTCTTCATTGGATATGCTTCTGGTAAGAAGGGTTACAAGATCTATGTCCTTAAGACACGTTCCATTGTTGTTTCCCGCGATGTGGTATTTCATGAATCAATATTTCCTTTCCATTCTCTCACCAACTTTGAAGCTATGGTTGATCCTTTTCCTGTTATCTCGTTGCCCAATGGTGTTTCGGTAAGTGCTCCTGATCCTTCTTCTCAATTTGATATTCATCGAGCTACTTCCCAGGTGCAGGATTCTGAGGTTGTTGTTGAAGCTACTACACCTATTGAACCAATAGTTGATAATGCTGAACCAGTGATTGAGTCATCTAATGTACCAGCTGAACCAATAGTTGTTGAGGGCGAGCTAGACACAATTGTTGAGCCGGTTGTTGAGTCTATTATTTCCTCGGATCATATCTCACCAGTTGCAGATGCTTTCGATGTTGTACCAGCTGTTGATCCTGCACATCCCATTGGTCCCATTGAGCACCCACGTCGATCTGCTAGGGTTGCTCGAAAACCTTCATATCTACATAACTACTATTGTAATGTGGCTTCCTCTTGTTCATATCCAATCGAAGATTATCTTCCTCCTCAGTTGTCTCCTTCTTATGTTGCTTTTCTGGCTAACTTGTCTACCACGGTTGAGCCTTCTTTTTATCATCAAGTTGTTAAACTACCTGAATGGCGTGCTGCCATGCAATAGGAATTACGTGCTATGGAGAATCTTCATACCTAGACAGTCGTGCCCCTCCCACCAGGAAAACAACCCATAGATTGTAAATGGGTCTACCGTATCAAGCATAATTCTGATGGCACTATTGATCGGTACAAAGCTCGATTAGTGGCAAAAGGCTTCACTCAGATCGAAAGGATTGATTATACAGACACTTTCTCCCCTGTGGCTAAAATGACTTCTTTTAAAGTTCTTCTTTCCCTAGCAGCAGTTCATGGTTGGCACCTTCTTCAGTTGGATGTTAACAACGCTTTCCTCAACGGTTCTCTTGATGAGGAGGTTTATATGAAGTTGCCCCTTGGCTATAACACAAACGTTCAAGGGTCTGATTTAGTATGCAAGCTTCAAAAGTCGATCTATGGCTTGAAACAAGCCTCTCGACAGTGGTTCCAGACTTTCCATGCTGTTGTTCTCAAGTTTGGTTTCACTCAGTCTCCTTCTGAGCATTCTCTCTTCATCAAAGGTTCTGGTGATGACTTGATCGCCTTGCTTGTCTATGTCGACGATGTTGTTCTTGCTGGTAAGCATCTGGATTCATTGTTGACTGTCCAGAATTTTTTGAAGGATCATTTTAAACTTAAGGAGCTGGGTCCTTTGAAGTATTTTCTTGGGTTTGAAATTTCTCAAAACCAGGATGGTATTACATTGTGCCAACGTCATTATGCTCTACAACTCCTTGAGGACACAGGATCATTAGGTAAAAAGCCTGCCGACTTACCTATTGTGACAAATCACAAGTTAAACATGAGTGATGGTGATTTGCTTCCCGATCCACAAGTTTATAGACGGTTGATTGGGCGTCTATTGTATCTTACGCATACTCGGCCCGACATCACTTATGTTGTGCCTTTGTTGAGCCAATTCGTGTCCATGCCACGTACTCCCCATCTTCATGCTGCTCATCACTTACTTTCCTACATCAAGAAAGCTCCAGGACTTGGTCTGGTTTTCTCTTCTAAGTCGAGTCTTCAACTTAGTTGTTTCGTGGACTCTGATTATAGTGCATGTCCTGATACACGTCGTTCTATTACCGGATTTTGTACATATCTTGGTACCAATCTGATCTCCTGGAAATCGAAGAAACAACATACTGTGAGTCGTTCTTCATGCGAGGCGGAGTATAGAGCCATGGCCACAGCTACGTGTGAACTTGTTTGGTTGGCTGCATTGCTTTCTTCATTCTGCATTGATGCTCGTCCTGTTTTCCTTTACTGCGATAATCAAGCTGCCATTCATCTTTCTTCAAATCAGGTTTTCCATGAGAGAACAAAACATATTGAAGTTGATTGCCATTTTGTGCGGAAAAAGTTAAATTCAGGGTTTCTTAAGTTGTTTCATGTTCGTTCTAAAGGACAACTTGCTGATATCTTTACAAAGGCACTTCATTCACCTGCATTTGCTGATTTTGTTTTCAAGATGGGACTTATCGATGTTCATCCAAGTCCATCTTGAGGGGGGGCTGTTGGAGTATACATATACACAAACGGTTTAGTTTGTTAGATGAATCAGTTAGTGGTTAATGATCAGTTATCATACTGACTTTTAGTGTATAAATAAGCTTGCTGTAAACCTTAAATGAATAACATGTTTTTGTTCAATATTAAAATTTCTCCAGTTTAATACTTGTAACATTTTTTTATCGCAAGAGAAAGAAATCCATTACGAAACCAGGGACGCATTACAGACACCAAACGTGCAATCACCCCCGGCCAATGCAAGGGGGGATGCAAACACAAATTCCCGCTCTCTAGGGCAAGGGAACCAAACTGAAAAACATAAAGACCTAAACCAGCAGTCCAAGCTGCAAAAACAGCCGTAGTCACTAGTCGGCGACATCCAACAAGGAAACAAAGCAACATAAGTCAATTGTTCCTAAAACATAAAGGGCCTTCGCAAAACACCTGAGGGTACAATTGCAGAGAGGCTCAACAAGAGTCTGAAAACCAGAAAACGCCATCTTCGCTAACCAAATCTTCTTGAGAGATAACCGAAAGTTGTGTGAAGGTAGGAGCTCCTCTCGGAGGCAGGCTCCCTCGTCCTCGGACATGGGTCTTGTCAACCTTGACACAACGATCACTGACATTGACTTGGAACAAGAGGCTCTAATTAAAACAACGGAAGCAAACTTGACCAACATCAAAAAAATAGAAACGAAACCAACCCAGATCAACAGACACAGGCGCGATCAAACTGATCCTAGGGGAAGGAGATAGGTCAAACACATGCAGTCGCGCCTTCCTCACGACAGAGGTGCTCACAGAGGGGATCATTCCTTGGGCGGATAACCATCAAAGTGGTTGTTACCCGCTTCATTAACTTTGATCACAACGTTTGCAGCAGGGAGAACATGATTTGGACAAGCCTTCCGCTCATCATCACTCACCACAATTTCTTCATTGAGAACACAGCTTTCATCGACAAACATTGATGAGACTTCTGTGACTTTCTTCCCAAAGGGGTCAATGCCTAATTCCTTGACTCCCACTTCATCTAACATAACCCTTGTAATCTTCATAGCGTGCTTTCGGAGAGCAACTTGTTTAATGAGAGTTAGTCTCCGCGTGCAATAGGAGAAGCCCTTTTTTTTCCTTTTGGTGTTGTTGATGATTGGAGAGGCAAAGGTGAAGGACTCAAGGAAGAGCGCGATCTTGAGAACGTCTTGGTTGGCTATGGCACCAAAAATGTTTGCTCCCCAATTGCCGGGAGCGATCTGGAATATGTCATCAGAAATATAGTTCCATAATTCCCTTATTTTGGCGACAAAGAAAGACTCATTGTCTTCATCGAGTCTCTTTCGTTTTCTGCTATCTGTTACACCAAGGTTACTCACTCCGTCAATGAGCATTTCATTCCAAACTTCCTTAGGGACCAGGTTCGTAGGTAGCATGATGTTTGAGCTGGCTCCAGCCGTAGCATTAAATGGCTTAGGGCTCTTTGTCTCCACGCAAGTAGGCATGGGCATAGAGGCTCCAAAGTCAACTACCTTTTACAACGTGCTCCAAAGGATTTGGAGTCTCATCATTCGTATCCAGTTCAATCCTGGTACCCTTGGGAACGGTGATTGAGGCATTTGAGGTTTCATTGGGGCACGTGTTTTGCGTGTCTGGTAGAAGTTTCTCTTGCATCGGCTTCGAGGTTTGATGAGCTAAGGGGTTTTCGCCGGCGGTGGGATGATTCCGATAGAGTCTTCCTCTCCCAAAAGTGAGTTGCGCACAGCCACGGACCAAATCGCCCCGAGAGTTTGAATAAACTCATGTCGAACCAGCATTCCTTATCAGTATGCCCAAACCTCCCACATTTGTAGCAAAATTTAGGAATTCTTTCGTATTTAAAGTTCACCTCCAGGGGTTTGAAGCTTCTGCGGTTCAGGAAGAAGCCCCTCTTGAAAGGGTCCTCCACACGAATCGCAACACGAATGTTGAGATGCCTGTCCCACTTAACCTTGCCTGAGTGATCGAAGTTTGACCCATAGAACCGTGGAAACAGATTTTCGATTCTCTTAATGTTCTCCGGTGTGATAAGAGAGATGGGTAGGTTGTGTACCTGCACCCGGAAATCTTCTGTGGTGAAGTCGAGCTCCTCGAGTGCAGCTTCCGACCGCCATTCCTTTAGCACTAGGAGGCAGTCATGAACCGCCCAGGGCCTATTCCCAAAATTCTGAGCCTGTCATCAGGGGATTGGAAAACAAAAAGGAAGAAAATTTTCCCCAAGTCGTGACACTCCAAACTCGGGCATTTCCATGCTTTGCGGAGGATGGCATTTAAGGAAAGGTGTTTTGCATGTACTTCCGACACATGCTTACCAACCAACGCATGGTTCTTAATGGTGAAGTTCACTTCTCCATCCTCATTAAGATCCAACAACTCCAAATAGTCATTAAGAGGGTTGCTTGGGTCTGGGGAATGTGGAGCTACCGTTTCGGACGTTGAACTGTCAAGTTGAGTAGCCATTAATAGAGAAGGACACAAGCCAAGGGACTGTAGAAGAAGTTGCAGGAACCGAAAAGGGAAAGGAAAGTGGAGAAACAGTTGGGATATGAGGGATGGCGGGATCTAAGAAGTTGCTGGATTAGGGACTCAAACCAAAAAACAAAGACTCAGGATAAGCACCGTGAACCAAGAAACGACAACCGGAACCTTATGTAAAGGTGGTGGCATTTCTAAGAGAGCATGGTGAAGTAACCTAGAGAAGATGGCCGGAGTTTGGAGTTTAGTTGGATAAAATTTACTCAATAGCTGGTATTGGAACAATAAACTTATATACAGGTCGGGTTAAGTGTTTCAGTGAAAAAAAACGAATGATGTTTATCTTAGGAGACTCAGGTTCAAAAAAACATAGGCTATTAAAAATAACAAGTTTTGCCTAAAATTTAAATACAAATATGAAGTTCAAATAACAAAAATAAACTTGTTTAAAATACGAACTGTAATATTTTGATCCTAAAACCTGTCAAATATGTATCATGTTAATACCATTCATAGACACAGTTTGAACTAATTCGACATCCGAACTCCCCTAATAAAAACTCCCAAAAAATGAAGAGTCCGAACAACATAGTTTTACTCGTATTTGTTGAACAAAAAGGTTTATTCAGTAGTAGATGACAGAATCAAATAAAGTTTATGTGGTACTGGTACATTAACTAGCCTGATCACTTTGAATACACTTGTACAAGATTTGAATGCAGAGATTAGAACCTAAATAAAACAGCCTCTCACATGTTTCTGGAAGTGTATGTCCTAAGTCATTACACCATCTATAACCAACATCCGCACAATCAAATGATGAGAAAAAATATCGAAACTACGTACCGTAAGTCATGAGCTTGGTAAAGCTGGCCCATGATATGTTGGCTTGTGATTTCCAAGCACCTTTGCGCGTTACCTGCCATCAGATGTCACCATAAATGAGGGGGGAAAACATAGTGATGTACAGCGTCAAAACAAGGTTCTGATATCATCGCTTCCGTTGCCACCAATCTGGAACTTTCAACCTTCTGCTTCTGTGTACGGCAAGTTGGACCCCGGGAAGCTTGTGTTTTACCTGTCTCCATAGCATATTAACAGCATCTTCCTTCTTTGGAGGGTACTGGAACTCGAAATGATGGGAAACACTCTTGAGCCGCTTCCACATTACAAGCCATCGATCCTTTGGAAATTGACGCAACTGATTGACCAAATAACCTGGTTCTAATGCCTCTTTCATAGAGAAGAAAATTGAGAATTCAGTGTAGTCGATTTCATCCTCATAGGGAAGCTCAATGTTATCACTGACAATCACGGGAACACAATGGCTCACAATAGCGTCAAACAGTCGGCAAGATGAAGGTGTGTCACCTGCGGGATGCAGACAGAACTTCGACGAACGCATCCCCTCTTTAGACTAACACAAAAGGAAGTGAAAGAAATAAGATAGATAACATACTTTTAGCACAAAAATCTATTAGAAAAATTTCAAAGCGTCTCCAAAATTTTCCTCCAGCTTGAAAATGTGATTTGGTTTCAGATTTTGATTATGGTTTGAAAGGATTAGTAACTGTAATATGGTGGCAAGTAGTTTCCATTTAATAGATTTGAGTATTTCGACTATCAAAAATATGCAAAATCGGAAGGTGGGATTACCACCTCATTTTCTGAATATTTAGAAAATAGTATACTTCCAAGGGTCAAGGCAAGCAGCATACCATTATAATGTTTTTCGGAGTTGCTACACTCTTCTCATAATGGACATCATCGATACCAGACAAGATCTTTCCCAGTTTGACTCGAATTTTGCCTTGCTGCACAGAAACGATATTGAGTTTAGAACATTATCAAATTCAACATAAGTTCCATGAACGGAATATTTGTGTTTTAAAAACTACCATACATCTTTCCTGACAGTATTTCCCCGGAAGAAAAGAAGTGTATTTCGAGACTCGTATGGGTCCAAAGGGTCATCATCTGTGAAAGAGTCAACAACATGTACATACGGAGCAACCACATCTTTGCTTAAACTTGACATGTTTCTAGGATAGCGGCCAAAATCTACAACAATAAGGAGAGATGCATTCAACTCTTGTCGAAGAAATCTGAAAGCATTTGGATGTGTCATGGGAATTACATGGTCTCTGCCTCCAGATCTTTGATAGTACTTGGAATTTTGCATGAATTCCAGTAACTCAACCTGAAATGAGAAAGCAGTTTACATTCCACTGAAATCAACAGTTATCAACTTGAAACCAGAAGCACTTTATATCCACAGCCATCAATATAAGTATACTCAAGAAAACTGAAATATAAGATCATTCCGCCAAGATCGAGTCGAGTAAAAACAGAAAGCAATACCTACACACTACCGAAACTCATCAGCAGCAGAAGGGGAAAATAGCAATTTTCATATCATTTGAATTAGCATTGCAGAATTCTAACAGGTAAGGTATGCTAATATTTGAAACAACATGTGTTAGACATGTTTGAAAGCTACATTCCATTAATCGAATCAAAAACCAAAAATCAAAGCAACATTTCATTTTCATATAACGATCAAATGGTAAATGTACCTAAAGTCCCAAACATGATTCTCTTTCATAATTGGGAAATGTTGAAGAAATAAAGGAGCAATTAATGAATTTATTTTTGTTTTGAATTCAGCTGATGTAATTCTCAAAACCCAAATAGCCAAAGTCTAGTAGTTTTCACGGAATTCAATATCAGAAAAGTGCTTCAAACTGGAATTAAATGAACTTATGTTTTTTTAGTATAAAACAACTAGAATCCATCTCCCTAATCACCAAACAACGCATTAAGCCATAGCGTGAAGTTAACAATTAAGATTCCAATCCCAGTACCTGTAATCGGCGATCAACCTCCGTCTCAGGATCCGTCATATTATGGCCGTGCGTATTAAAACTCAACGAGGAAAAAAACGGCACAAAGAAGGCTTCCGCAGTTTCAGGATCCGAAACCCTAACCGCCTCCCTGCCTTCCTCCCCATCGCCGCCGTAGAGAAGCGACGCCATCATCCAATACTCCACACTGTGTTGTCTCTTGATCCCGGAATTCGATGGCCAAGGCGGGAAATTCTGAGCCGTAACGGTCCCGTTACCCTGGGAGGAGCTCCAACGAGCCATCATGCCGACGTGGAATCTCCTGGGGAGATCGTACATGTAAACGCGGAGGGGTCGGTCGGTAGCACAGAGCGAGCGTTGAACCGTGGGTGACTGAAGTAGAGGGAAGAAGTAGGATCTGAAATCAACGGTGCCGACATAGATTGAACATGAAATCAGGAAGAGAATCGCGAATGATAAGCAGATTGCAACTTTCCCGTACATTGCTGTGTAAGAATTGAGATCTGAAGCTGCTTTTTGCTCACTTAATATTAGCATTAACTGCGATTCATAAATAAATATTGCTGAATTGTCCTTTGGATTTCCACAAAAATTTACTTAATTTTTTGCTTTATCCGCATCTGAAGCAAAACAAAAAGAACAGAAGGAATTTATTTACAGTAGCGTTGTAAATTCCCGGAAACGCCAACTAAATTCCTGCTCCAAATTAGCTGGAAAAATATGAATTTACCTTTTTTATTATTATTATTATTTGTTTGTCTTTCAAAAACATTTTTTTTTTGTTCTTTTTCGGTTTGTTCTAACTTGTAAGTAATTATGTTATGCTTAAAACAAACGATTTCTGTTAGGTATATTGACAGTTGAAGTGGTAGCATAATCAGATTGTTTTTTTTTTTTTTCGTTAGGTGAATTGACAGTTGAAGTGGTAACATAGTTACGGTGTTTTTTTTTTAGTACAAGATCCTGAAAATGCGTGTAAAAAAGATAGTATTTGTTTTAAAAAAACAATAAGGTTTGTTCAAAAAAAAAACAATAAGGTTAAAATACATAAATGGTCACTAAAGTTTGAGTAATTTTTTTTCACTATTGAAGTTTGAAAAGTTATGTTTCGGTCACTAACGTTTTTTTTTAATTTATAACAAAATAGTTAGGGATGTGTAAAACTGGATTCGGCAAACAGTTAACAAATTACTTCGGTAATTAGTAAATTTGTGTTGTTCAATTCTCGACCCTAAATCATAATTAATAAAACAGTTAAACGGTGACTGATTAATCGAAATATTCAGTACAATTCGAATAATATTTTCTTTTACTTTCCTTATTAAAAATATCAAATTCAATAAGTATATATCTTTTGAAATTTTAACATAAGATACCAACATCTTCTTAATATAGAACAAATTTAATAGAGCATAATTGTAGCATAAGCAAAAACTAAGACTAATAACATAAGAAAAGAATCTAACAAAATCAACTAAAGAAACAACACTCCTTTGAAAATATAGTGTAAATATTTTACTTATTTTCATATGCTAATATTTGGGAGAGAAATATAAAAATTGTCGTAAATTTGTTACTTCTTCATAACAATAAAAATATTCGAATATTTGCATAGTAGAATAAATTAAGAATGGACTAAAATTTTGTCAATATAAATGTTCAAATGATGAAATTGCCTCAAATTTTATGCAAATATTTATGGAATATACATTTAAGAATGCTAATATATTATATATGTCAATAATTTCTAGAGTAAGTAGTTAAAACTCTTAGTTGACACCCTCTCCTCTTTCCTAGGTTGTGAGTTCAAAATCTATTAGGAGCAAATTATCCTTCCCCTCACTTAGGAAAAAATTGTTCAAGAAAACAAATGCTAATATATATATCTGTATAAATGCAGATTTTATATATTATATAATCGGCTAGTTCGGTTATCCGTTTTTTCCAAAGCGAACCGTATCCGAGTTGAATAATATTTTTTTAAAAAAACTATCGAAACTGATTTGTTGATAATGTTATCAGTATTTTTAAATTTCAATTTCGGTTTGTCAAATTCTTTACATAATCCTAAAACAGTCACTATGTCGTTAATTGACTAATAGTCGTGTGATGTGGCACCTGGCATAACAATTTTTAAGTGAATTAATATCTTCCAATAAGATGATGACACGTGTAATTGTTTTATTATACCCCCTCTGTCCCACTAAACTGTCACATGTTGGTCAAAATTGTTCAACTTTGACTATAATTTATTTAAAAATTTTAATTAATTAAAATTTATAAAATATACATTTAAAAACTACTTGATTCAAGGTTTTTAAAATGTATTTTTTTATATTTTTATCAATAATAAATTTTAAATTATAAGAAGTCAAACTTAAAAAAGTTTGACTCAAATGTGACAGTTTAGTGGGACGGAGGGAGTAAATAAAAGCGTAAATAATCAAAATGTAACTTTTCAAACTTCAGCGGTCAAAAGAGAAACTTATGCAAACTTTAGTGACCGTTTTACGTAGTTTACCCAAATTTTAATATGTATTAATATCAAGGTGAGGCTTTCATCAATTTCAAATCGGTCCAATTCATGTTTCATTACACATCTGAACTCATCTTTGTTTGCCGAAAATGGCTTCCCTTGTCAAAAGTCTAATTCCTCTGACCCACAATTTGGCCATTTCGAGCCCTCCATCACACACGAAATGCACCTCCTTGTTCTTCGTAGTCACCACATGGAACATTCCTGGTTCTTCCGCATCCGACTTCCTCCTCCGGTTCCACCGGAATTTTTCGCTCGGACCGACCTCAGCTGCCTTGCAGATCACGTTTCTCCTTCTCGATCTGCCCCACCGCAGAATGCCACTGGTCTGCATCATTTTCAGTTCTTTGCCGTGGGGAGATCCTTTACCACACCTAGTGTGCTTCTTCACTCGGCATCCATCGACAACCAGAGCCTTAGCAAGCTCATTCAGGATGACATCCTCTGCATCGTTTCCGTGCCCTTTTTTCCTCGCAAGCGAAAGAGCCGTTTCGTGCCTCACATTTTCGGTGTCGCATTTTGCACCATTAGAAATTAGAAGTTTGCAGACTCCACCATAGCCTCCTCTTCCTGCTAGCATGAGTGGGGTGTATCCATCAGCATCAAATGCATTTACATCGCAGCCTCGACCAATTAAGATGTGAACTAAATTCGAGTCTCCACGCTTCACCGCACGATGTAGAGCATAGAACCCGATGGGACCGTTCACTTCTTGAAGTGCATACTCCAGCACTAACCGGTCGAATACATCACCAGTTTGGTTTACCTCTAATAAGCTGATGGCAGTGTCGCCGTATTTATTAGACAACTTCATATTAGCACCCGCACGAAGAAGTAATTCGAAGGCTTCCAAATAGCCTCCTGCTGCAGCCATCATCAGAGCTGAATTCCCATAGTCATCTTGTTCGTTAAGGTCGATGTCTTCTAGTTCGATGAGTTTTTTCAAAGCCTCAATCTCATTTGCTTGGATTGTGAACATCAAAGGAGAAAATACAGAGGGGTTGCTCGATCGAGGCGTCTTCCCTGCTAGAATCACATCCACAACAGCATGTTGGAAGCCATGATTCCATTTGGTTAACCCTGCAATGGAACTTGCACTTTGGCCAGCAGAGTTTAACAATCCAAAGTCAGCTCCAGCTGAGGCCAGTACTTTAAGGCAGTCCCCACATTTGTATCTAGCACAAATCATAAGTGCAGAATCTCCGAAAGCTGTTCGGGAATCAATATGACATCCGGCTACAATCAGGCATTGAAGAACATTAGCAAATCCTAGTTTCGCAGTCAAATGGATGGGACGTAATTCTGTTTTCGAAATCGTTTTGATCGGAAATTCTACATCGGCACCGCAATTCAGAAGCACTTCAACAGCTGAGGCATTGTTACATAAGATGGCATGGTGGATGAGGGTCCTGCCATTGTGAAGGTTGTTCGGGGAGAGGCGTTGAAGCAGCAAGCGCAAGATGGAACCGGTGACTTCAAAGTACTCCACAGCACACCAAGTGATGGAATAAGCATCAGCCAGTCCGGCACCAACCCTGATTTCCTCGCCTGTATCGATATCCCAAGACCAAGCTCCAACTCTCACTTTTATGTCCGTCTTGACGCCAGCCTAATATCATCGGTTTCGAATACGTTAGTAATGCCATTTAAGAACGTTCTGCAGATAACTAAACAAAGCAACAACTTGATTTAGAACCCTATACTCATGTGCATGGAAATTACGGAACTTCATCTATTGTGTTCCGAGATGCATACCTGCAACAGTGATCTAACAACAGAGGTATGCCTACAAACTACAGCAGCAGATAGCGCATTACAGTCGATATTCGCGTATAGAGACGGCTTGGAAGATCGAAGAAGTACCCTATCAGTTGCATCGGCATCTACTTCGCACTGTCGCCAATAATAACACAAACGTCATGAAGATGACCTCAATTTAATATACATGATCAACCTTGGTAACATCTATTTTACCTTGATAAGTATGTCGACAAAATCAACAAACCCCCTGCAGCAAGCCGATATGAGAGCTCGTAAGGCAGCCTGCGGGCGTATCATGTCGGTTGCCATTAGCCGCTCGGCGAGTTTGTCATACCCGAGGTAGCTTGATTCCAGCAACGCCTCCTCGCACGCCTTTTGACATGCACCGCTGTCAAGGAGAACCTCCAATATCTCCATATGACCTTCCCTGACCGCGGAGGTGGTAGCATAGCCTCGAAATAACTTGTGATTCACGTTAGCTCCTAAACTCTGCCAAATTAAAAAAATAATTATGGCTTTGCTTTAATGATTTCACCTACATATATACATAAACTAACTGTTTTACCAGCAACTTCTTAAGGAGACACATGTTTCCGACATGAGCAGCAAGAAACAAGGGGGTAACTTCGGTCTTAAACTCCTCGAAATCGACAAGAACTTCGTGTGCATCCTCCTCGTGCAACGAAATCTCGGTCGTCTTGGACTTCAAGTTCACCGTTCCGACAAAGTTGACGTCCAAAAAAGGATCAGCTAAACACTCACACGCCAACTTCAAATCATTCCCATGCAAAGCATCGACGAGCCTTTGAGAAACCTCCTCCTCGTAGTTGACCGGAAACACTAGTTTCCGGACAATATATCCGCCACCCGAACCGGCGTGCACAACTGTCATGTTCCTTAAACAGAAAAAAAAAAAAACAAGAAAAGAGAAAGCTTTGAGGTTAGCTTTGAATCTTTGATTTTTTACAGTGGCCAGTTAATAAAGTTTCGTTGAGCTGAAGGTTTCTTTGGTTTGTTGAACCATATGATTTCAATAATCATTTGTTTTATTTCTTTGTTAACTGAAACGGTTGGCCTAATACAAGCCTAACTTTGTTTTAAATTACTCTTGTATTAACTAATTAAACCTGGTCTAAGACAAAGATTTGTCCTTAATTTGTATATCAGCCGGATTTGGCCTGCATGAAAATGATTGGCCCTTTTGATTATTACGAATAGCATTGGAAATAACTATGAGACATAAGATGAGTGAAAATGAGAAAATATTTAAAATTTAAAATTTAAAAGTAATTTCATAACTTGTACTGTATCTTACTAATAACTAATTTAGGGATAGTGAGCAAAATATATACTTATATTAAATTTAAGGTGATTTAAAATTTGATATATATTTTTATAGTTTAATTTTTCATTTTCGACTCTCCTAAAAACTAATTATTTAATTTAAGCCATTTGAAATTAAATTTTTTAGCTTTATCCTCTAATATTTATAATTTTATCTCGACATAATTTTTTTTTTGCTAATACAGAAAATCTAGAGCCTAATTAATTCGCTCCCCCTCGACTAACTCAGCTAGTGCTGGTGGTGCACCTTCAAACAACTCCCCTGATGGGATTTCACAAGCCATCTCAGCGAGACCATCCGCCACAACATTGCCCTCCTGACGAATATGCAGGATCTGCAATTCACAGGTCCGCTCTAATAGTACATCGACCATGTCCACAATTGCAGACCCCTTCAAGACGTCGGAATCACTGCGCAAAATACGTACCACCTCAAGACTATCTGTTTTCAACTCAATATCTTGACATTAAGTTCTTAGCTTCGTCTTATATTGTATTGGATTGTAGTGTATTGTATCCCTGCAGTGTTGAAAATGTTAAAACAGTCTCGGTTATAAAGTTAAATATGAATATATATATATATATATCTAATGCGAATATAATTATTTATTTAAAAAATCACATATTCTTTAGAAATCATGTCTACGTATGTATGTATCAAACATAAATACGATAGAAAACAATAGCAGGAAAGGAATATTTATTTCACATACCATCCATAACATTTTCTTTGTGGCCTATTCGAGCAACATTATTAATGTCACATCTGTGTAATCTTTTATTAAATGATATCTGTATTTAGATTGGTGCCATTATTTTGGTAAGTAGACGGGTGAAAAATGTAAGCTTAGAAATTGAAATAAATGTTGCACATTGCATAGATCGATAAATCTAAACATTAATAAATTAAATATGCAGTTGAAGGTCGTGTTTTTATTTGAGAAAATAACGAAAAATTTTCAAGAGCGCCTTATTTTTATGGTTTAAGAATTTAGTTTGAGATTTAGGGTTTAGTGGTTTGAATGTATGTTTTTATAATTTAAGGATTATGGTTAGAATTTAGGGTTTGTGATTAAGATTTAGTTTTAGGGTAATATGGTTAGTCTTATAGACTTAGGATTTAACCTATAAACCCTAAATTTTAACCCCAAACCCTAAATAGTAATAATACCCCATAAAGTTCAAAACTCGTATACTAAAACCCATAAACACTATACCTTAAATAAAATCCCTAAATCCTAAAACTAAGTCACTTGTGTAAATAAAGTTTTCACAAGTGCTTGTGCATGGAATAATTATCCATTTTATATTTATACATGATTATTATCCTATACATAAGCGGTGAAAACTTTTTGTTTCTACAAACACCTTAATTTTAGGGTTTTGAGTTTTAGTTTAAGGGTTTTAGTATAGAGGCTTAAAATTTAGGGGTCATGGTCAGAATTTATAGTTTAGGGTTATAATTTAGGGTTTAAGTTTTAGGGTAATATAGTTAGAGATTTAAAATTTAACCTATAATCCCTAAATTTTAACTCTAAGCCCAAAATTCTATCAACAACTCAAAATTCAAAACTACTACACTTAAACCCATAAATCTTAAACCCTAAACAAAGTGTCTAAACCCTAAAACTAAGATGCTTGTGTAAAAAAGTTTCCGCAAACACTTGTGTATCGAATAAGTATCCTTTATATATGGAACACGAATATTTTAAAGAGAAATTAAATTCAGTACTGAATTTATAGATTAAAATGATTATAGAACATGTGTGATCTTTTAATGGAGAGTGAAAAAAAAAATTCAACAGCACATGGGATCTATTAACGAGGCAATTGGTGTCAACCGAACCAGTTTTGGATTGGATCTACGCAAATTTTGGCGATTAATACCTCAGATCAGATCACAAAACCAACTACCCAAAATTAATTTATGAAAAATCAGCCGTTGAAATATATGGTGTGAGGTTTAATTTAAGGGAAATTATTTAATATACTATATAACATTTTTTATTCTAGGATTAAGAATTTAGTTCATATAATTTAAGATTTGTGAGTTTAGTTCAGATTGACGAACGCTATTAACTTAATTTAGATTGACAAAAGCTTAAAGATAACATGGAATTTAGTTCAGATTGACAAAATATAATTAACTTAGGTTTCTCGTTAGTGTTTAAAGTTTAGAGTTGGTGATTTAATTTTTAGTTTTGAGTGTTAAGGATGATGTGTTAGATCTCTTAGCAAGATTATGACTTTGAATCCTGACTTTGTGAATGAAAAAAAATTGGGCTGAGAGAATCGTCTTATAATGGGTCAATATAAAACTCAATTTAGATTAGTCGACCAATTAATCAAATATCGGTGGTTATAAAAAAATCACTCTTAATTTAATGTTTTAGAAAAATTCTAGCACGCTCGACGAGCACCGATGATCACCATTAATTCAATTTATAAAGATTAAAAATATAAATAACTTATCGTATAATTATAAATTATTTAAAAATCAAAAGGTAAATTAATTAAAATAAATTATTTTATTTTTAATTTTCTTTTAAACATAGATCAAAAATATCTATCTACCCTAAAATTACAAAACCATAATTTTTGTTCATTTGAAATTCAAGTCTTGTCGTTGTTGTTACCGCCGCTGCCTTCTATCGTCGTTGTCACTGCCTCCACGCCATCTGATGGTGTAAAAAGTCTACCGGGTGGAGGAGATACATAGCTCGTATCTTCAATCAGTTTTCACACTGCTCTTTGGTAAGATTGCTATTAATTCGAGACATATTTACAAGGGAAAAGGGAAATTTGCGGGACAATTTCATTGAACCGTTGGAGCTATATTTATAATTTTACACCATTTATTTTAGTGACAAAAGCAGCGACGACGATTTGAATTTTAAGTGAACAAAAATCAGGGTCTTGTAATTTAGGGGTAGATAGATGTTTTAATTTATATTTAAAAAAATTAAAAATAAAATAATATATTTTAATAATTTACTTTTTAATTTTTAACTAATTTATAATCATACGGTGAATTCTTTAAATTTTTAATTTTTATAAATTAAATTAATGGTGCTCGTTGATACTCTTCTTTAGTGATTCTCATCCGTACTTATCGAGCATGGCAGACTCATTCAATGCCTTATTATAATCGTAATATTCTAAATAAACGAATTTAACTATATTTAAGTCTATATTAACCTTCGATTAATAAAGAGAATTATTAATAGTTTTTTTGATAATTTAAATATATAAAAGGAAATAATTTGATAATTAAATATTTGAAGGTAAACGAGGAATTCACTTTCTATAACAATAGAAGAGAAAGCCAAAATGTATATAAATTCTAAGTCCGAAATCATCAACAAATCTCATATACTATCTTAAATTTGCAAGAAAAGTAAGAAGTAATAAAATATGTAATTTGTTATGTAAGTTTTGATTCGATGTAATTGTTAATATTTAGAAGAAGAAGAAAAATTCTACATGTACTTTCTATTTGTAACAATCGATTAATTAAATAATCTGTATATAATTTTTAAAATTCAATGACCAATTTGTAATAGTTTTAATAATACAGTGATATATTGTAATTTACCCATAAAATCTAGGCCATCCTAAGCGCGCTACAGCGACCATTCATGTATGGTGCATGGATTTTTTAGTGACGAAAAAGATGGAAATACAAATAGCGACGACAATGTAAGGCTATTTATTTTGTTTGCTGTCTGAAGCAACTTCAAATCCCAAAATTCCCCTCATTCTCCTCCTGCAATTGATACTTTTCCGTAGCCTTTTCTTCACAGTTTATTTAATCACATTGTGCAGAAATTGACCTTTCACGGCCCAGAAAACAGTGGAAAATTCCTCCTTTTTTCATCATTTTAACTCTTTCTTATTCGTTTCTTCTCTGTTAGTGTTCCTTATACTTCGTCCCCACTGATAACCCTTTCCCTTTTCTTGTACGTACATTTCAACTCTCGTTCCGTTCGCGCTTTTTATCTGATTCATTTCTCTTGATCCGATGTCCTCTGTAAGCTTTTTTTTCTTCTTTTCCTTCGATTTAATGATGTTTGCATGAATGGGTTGATTGCGTTTTGTCTATCTGATTCATAGATTGATTGTTCTGTTTTTTTAGTCTGATTAATTCCTTTTTTGGTGTAAAATATATATTTGACTCTGTCTTTAGTTTGAGTATAGCCTAAATTGGTTGTTAAAAGTTTTATATTTAATTCCATTAGCTATTTAGTGGTGGAGGTCCCTTGAGATTCACGGACAGTAGTTGTTTTAGTTCGATGAAGATTTTTTTTTTGTACTTTAATATGTTGAACAAATGGAATATACATGAAGGTTGATGATGAATTAAGGGTATGTTGCTAAGAATTATATGCATGGACCCACGTTTTGTTATCAATTTGATTCCTTTTTTTTTTCTCTCTGAATTTGGTTGTTCACAACTCATTTTTCTTGGCAAAGTCTGTTTTTTTTTGTTTTTTGTTTTCATTTTCGTTTGTAATTTGTTCAATCTCTTTCAATATATACTGTTTCTGAATTTTGTATTTACCCCAATGCAGATCTTTGATGTATGGTTTTCGAAAACATAAAGCCATTTTGATTGATCGTAAGTGAAAGAGGCTATTTCTTCGGGGTTCGAACAATGGTTCTTGGCTTAAAAACTAAGAAGAAAAGAGGCGGCTCGTGTCAGGTTCATTACATTGTATGTGTTAAGGAAATTAGTCCTTGGGCACCATTGCAGGTTTTGCCATCGCCTCAATCTATATTGCTTCAATGGGAGAATGGTGATAAGAATTCCGGGTCCTTAGTTTCTTGTAATAGGAGTGGAAAAATCGAGTTTGGCGAGTCTTTCAGGCTTCCGGTAACTTTATCTCCGGAATCATCCCGTAGGAGCACCAACCGTGAGAGTTTTCAGAAGAACTGCTTGGAGTTCTACTTGTATGAGCCTCGAAAGGACAAAAATGCAAAGGGTCAACTTTTAGGATCTGCTGTTGTAAACCTTGCTGATTATGGGATTATCAGGGAAACTATAAGCATTATCACTCCTGTTAACTTGAAGAAGAGTTCAAAGATAAGGACCGCAGACCAACCAGTTCTTTATCTTAATATCCAGCCATTCGATAACGGCAGCTCCAGCTCGTCACCGAGAGGCAGCTTTCCAAAAGAACTGTCACTTGACAAGGATGGGAGTGACTATGTTTCTGAAACGATAAATGAAGAAACTGAGATCTCCTCTTTAACTGATGATGATGAGCTTTCCTCACATTCATCTCAGACTGTTGCTTCTTCTGTTTTTGATCCTCCTAGGGAGTCACATAGTCAACATGACAAGGTATTTAAGTTCATTATTCTCCTTTTGTTATTTGTGTCCATTTACATAGAACTGTCTCTATAATGTCCTTGAATTAGAGGTTTTAGATTCGGTTGGGTTTGAGATTTCTGAAATTGACTTGGCAGACTTAGGGTTCTTGAAGCATTGCCATAACTAGAATTTTCATGCGATTAAGAATAGATTATTGTTTGATAATCCCATGTTATGCTCTTGGTGTTGTTATTTGAAATTACATTTACCGTGCATATGCATCTTTCTGAATGATGCTAAAAAATTATCAAGATTTTTGTTCTTAGGGATCTCAACTTGGGACCTTTTTAAATGTATTGCTGGCAATTAGGCCATACCCCAACCTGAAAATCACTAGGAGCAATAAGAGGAGCAAAATTTATTTTTACGGTGATTAATTTGTATGTATGAATTACAATCCCTCTTTAGCCATTATGAGAGTCTATATGGTAGTTTCGAGCTGACACTGGAGTGCAGTTTCCTATGCACGAGCATGATTCTATTACAGGACTGTTGTAGTTCTGGTTAATTTGGTGACTGTCAGTGTCATCATCCTACAAAGCTTATATTTCTGAAAGTTTAATAGCAAGTCACCATTGACTACAGATTGGATCAGAACCAGTTGATGGTAGGATAGCAAGGCCTGGGCTCGCTCTTCCTTCTGATGGAACATCGGCAAACTCAGGGGTAAGTCCATTGGATGAAGTATTCAAGCAAGTAAATGGGAATACATCTCTTTCATCTTCAATGTCCTCCAATTCGGAGGATCCTGTAACTCATCCCACGGGTAAAGTTTCATCCTCGGAGGTACGAGTTGCCATTGCTGTAGATATGAACTCAAATCATGTAGAAGATAAATACTCCCAAAGAAAAACAGAGTGTTCTAGAAATGCCTTGAGACATGACCGAAGCCATGTAGACAGATGTTTAAGTAGCAATTCACGTTTTAA
The DNA here is from genome assembly GCA_958450335.1 of Hibiscus tridactylites. Taxonomy (NCBI): domain Eukaryota; kingdom Viridiplantae; phylum Streptophyta; class Magnoliopsida; order Malvales; family Malvaceae; genus Hibiscus; species Hibiscus tridactylites. Next base: position 16,321,316 of record OY288279.1, on the reverse strand, counting down.
TCATTGGAAGGGAAATGCTGAAATGTCATCATGGGAAGATGAGCTGGATAGCCAGCTTTTAGGTCCTGAGGAATATTCTCTGCAGGACAGGTTAGGTCTTAGACCGCCTCGATATTCTCCGAGAAAGCAAGTTGCATTGAGGAGTAACACTTTTGCATCCAGTGGGGAAACAACCGAACTGAAAGGTGGTTTCCTTTCAAATGATGGACAAAAGCGCATGAAACCTGTCCAGTTGCATGTTGACAAAGCTAAGAGTAATGGACCCTCAAAGATCCATTTCATGGAGAAGGCGGAGAAGAATTCTATCCCTGAGAAGACTTCTAATGGTACCACAAGTGATATACTTGGTGAAAAGGAAGAAACCACAGACAACTTTTCTAACAGCATAGTTGACTCAAATAACAGTTATGGGCTGCTAAAGAAAACTCAGGTCAAGGAGAAGTCAAAGAAAAATGATGTTTCTGAAGAGATTCATAATAGTCCTACAAGTAATACGTGTAATGAAAGCAAAGAAAATGCAAAGAGCTTTTCCAACAGCAACGTTGAACTGGACTCCAAAATGGAAATGCTTGAAGAAGAATTAAGAGAAGCTGCTGTTCTTGAGGCTAGTCTTTATTCTGTTGTTGCAGAGCATGGAAGTTCTACAAACAAGGTTCATGCTCCAGCTAGACGACTTTCAAGATTCTATCTTCATGCTTGTAGAGCAAATACCCAAGATACGAGGGCAAGTGCAGCAAGGGCTGCTATTTCTGGATTGGTTTTGGTCTCTAAAGCATGTGGAAACAATGTTCCAAGGTGTGCACTAAAACTTTTCCGTAAATATTTTCCTTATAGAAAATGAATCTGGGAGATTTTAGCTTCTACCTTTGCTTTTTTCAAAGATGTTAATTTGGTTTGCATGTTGTACAAATTTAGTCATATGTGGCGTAATGCTTCTCTTTTGCACCTTTTACCTGATATACATTTGACCACTTCTTTTCCATTTTCATAGGTTAACCTTCTGGTTATCAAATTCAATTGTATTGAGAGCAACTATTAGCCACACTATAGGGGAAATGCAGCTATGTTCGGATAGTTCGGATGACTGGGTGGACCCTCAGACATTTTTACTTGCATTGCAAAAGTTTGAAGCTTGGATCTTCTCCAGAGTAATTGAATCTGTCTGGTGGCAGACTTTGACTCCATATATGCAGTCTGCTGCCACAAAGAGCTCAAGCTCAAGGAAAACCTCAAGCAGAAGACGTGGACTAGGTGATCAAGAGCAGGAGAGTTTTTCAGTTGAGCTTTGGAAGAAGGCTTTTAAAGATGCCTGTGAGAGGCTTTGTCCCATTCGAGCATGTGGGCACGAGTGCGGCTGCTTAGCTGTGCTGGCTAAATTGGTATTATGATATACTATATAGTTTGTTTTCATGTATGCATAGAAAACTTAGTCTTGGATCTTATGCTTATTCATGTTCATCATAATGTCTCTTTGTTAAAAGATGAGGCCATGTCCCTGTTTCTTATGATTTTATTATCTAATTGATAATGCCGTTGAAATGCAAATCTGATAGAAACATTGTTGTCTATTCGATCATTAGGTAATGGAGCAATTGGTGGGAAGATTAGATGTTGCAATGTTCAATGCTATTCTTCGTGAATCAGCTGATGAAATGCCAACAGATCCCATTTCTGATCCAATAAGCGATTCAAAGGTTCTTCCTATTCCTGCAGGCAGATCAAGCTTCGGTGCAGGCGTACAACTAAAAAATTCTGTGAGTAATGGGATTTCTTCTGTGTAGCTACTTCAATACTTAGTTGCCTCCTTGATGTACAAGATCTGATCTTATTTGACATATTTCCTCATTTAAAGATTGAGATAGAATTGAAATTGGTTCAGTGAAGTTGCTTGAATAATGATGTAAGAACGTAGGTGTTCATTACATTTCTAGCATTATATTAAAGTATCCTTTTTTCTGCTGGCCCTGTGTTACCAGATCGGAAACTGGTCGAGATGGTTATCAGATCTATTTGATATTGATGATACTGAGAGTCCCGAAGATAGCAGCGAAGTAGGCGGTTGTAAAAATGCTGAATGTGAGGGTTCCTTCAAGGCTTTTTCCCTCCTAAACGCATTGAGTGATCTCATGATGCTTCCATCCGAGATGCTAGTGGATAGGTCCACAAGGAAAGAGGTATAGTTCTGGTATATATATCTCATTCCTCTGTCACTTCTCTATTTCCATCTGTTAATCTTGTCTTCCCTTTGAATTTTAATGCTGAAGGTATGCCCCAAGTTCAGTGCCCCTCTGATCATCAGGGCTCTTAACAATTTTGTAGCCGACGAGTTCAACCCGAATCCAGTTTCACAGGCAATTTTTGAAGCATTGGAGGAGGTTTGTCATAAACAATATACAAAGCTTTGCTTAAAATATAACTTTCTAGTTCATTCATCACTCTGCCAAGTTGCAAGTTTGTGTTGCTCGGCTTTCGTTTTTTCTAGATTTTGATCTTTTTTCTCTCTTATCAGGACCTTTCTGAGGCCCGGGAAGAGTCTATCACAAACTTCCCATGTATGGCTACTCCTATAGCCTATTCGCCACCTTCCGCGACATCCCTGACAGACATTATAGGAAGTCAAGCCATGGAACGGAGTCGTTCATTGGTGCTTAGAAAATCGTACACTAGTGACGATGAGCTCGAAGAATTAGATTCGCCCATTACCTCGATCATGGTCGAGAACCCCCGCGGTTCTCCCACTTCAAAAGAACCCAACTGGATGAAAATGGGAAAGAGAGGCCGGAAAGTTGTTAGATATCAGCTCATCCGAGAGATATGGAAAGATGGTGAGTAGCAATGTCTCTTTTCCCTCCTCCTGTACGTTCACCAAGCATGTTTGTGTACATATGAGTGTGATCATAGGCTCGTGTATTAAGTTGCTGAGTTTGTCGGAGTCGAGCCAAAATTGGTATTTTCCGTCGCATCACCGTACATATGTTAAAAACTATGAATCCATATCGCCTATTGCACGGTTGCTAATAAAAGGAAGACGATTGCAAAGACACCTTCAAATCTTCTTACATGTTATACGATATTTAAGGGTCCATGCCTCTTATCTGTTTGTTCCTTGAAATTTCACGTTCTCTTGTGTATTATACCAATGATAATACCAATTAAATTGAACTCAATTGTTATATCTTCCGGAACGACTTAGTTATTATCTAATGATTTTCTTGATTTGTTACCGCGAAGAAGAAAAATACATTATTTCAATGTAAGATTATTCAGAATCCTTGAATGAGTATTTATTCCTGAAGAGTTCCATATCATTACATTCACAAAGGCATTGCAGTACAGAATTCCTAGCATCTCCTGTTTTACAGTGCAATTATCCCCAAGTCATCTCTTCTTCCACCTGCCAGAGCAGAACCAGCAACAAGACGACTATTAGTGTATCAGTAATTTGTTCGGAGTAACTGTTATAGTTTCGAGTGACTGCATGAACCAGTTGAGTTAAGCTTTGGCTTCACACTATTTCTAAATCCGATGATTGGAGTACATGACCTTATACTTGATTAATATAGGTACTATATGAAGGGTGAAAAAACAGTATAAAACAAGTGAAGCAAGGATATCTTACAGTTTAGAAGAGGCACTGCTTACTGGACTCATCAATACATCATAGTGCCCATAACCATGATACAGAACTCGGATGGGGTTCTCCTTACCGTATTCCTGACCGTACTCGGATATAATTTTGAGGGTACCAGAATCCTTGTCCTTCATGTAAACTGTTATAGGGGTCCTGCGGATGAAACATATTGTATATATTTGACAGATAAGATTTTGATTTACTGATAGGACATGTGAGCACTGAGCACATGAGCACACAGATAAGAAGGGAAAACTCACTGTAGGACATGTGAGCACATGAGCAACTCAGGTTCTCCTCCCCATATATGAGGCTGCCGCATTTGCACGACATAGTCATCGAAATCACCCTCAAGGAACCTGCAAAAAGCGTGAAGATTTACTTGCTTGTAGTGTCAAAGAACCAACAAGGAGATGCTAATCAAGAATTTGGATCAGTTTATCTCAGGATATAGCCCTAATTGTCCTACTTGTGGCAACAATAGTTCATACGCAAAGAGAAAAAGCTTACCATTCGGTGTCGGCCCGCCTCTTGATGAATTCATCAACAACCTGTTGAAACATGTAACCTTTTATTGAGTGCCAATGCAAAGTTAAAGCAGAAAGACATCTGCAGCTAACACAAAATCCGAAAAGGGATAGCAGAAAATCAATTCCATAGGAGTTATATCGAATTCAGTAGCAAGTACAACTAAAAACCAAATGATGCTTTGATGCAAATGGAATCAGACACACTGTGGGAAACAGAATAGAAATGTACTTTAGCTCTGAGTTCATCAGCAAGATCTTTCTGACAGCTCTCACTCGGAGACTGCTTCCCTGACCTCAGCCAAGCACCGTGGATTACCGAGCGGAACAAACATCTCCCATCACCGGGAATGCCTGCATCGAACAACAAGATAAAAACTCAAATCACATGCATTATGCCAAGACAAATATATTCTTAATCATGCATAAGTTCGAATATAAAACGGATTCGATGCATATGGAATTAGAGAGAAGTATGATCATAATAGGTTTTGCATCCCAAACAATCTGCCAAACATCATCAAGAAAAACACCAAAATGAAGAAAACAATATATATATATATATATATATATACACACACACATATTCAAATTTCTAACATCCCAGAATTCCATATAAGCTAAAATCCTAATAAATGAAGCACATGAGAACAAACTAATCAAATTCTTTGCTCAAACTTTTCAAAGATTGAAAAACAAAAGACCCTTTAGCTTTAATGTTTCTATTTCGTCAAAATAACACAAAGCAAAAAGTTCATAAAAAAGAAAGAAAGAAGAAAAAAAAACCTGCGCCGAATTCCATAATAACTGCAACAATGAAGAATGAAAAGGCAAGAAGAAACACCATTATTAATGCAAACCCAAAATACAAAAACCATCACAAACAAGTCACGCCATCCATCAAAGGCAAAGTAAAGAATATTACTTAAAAACACAAATTGAGCAAGAAAAGTATCCAAAAAGGTTAATCCTTGTACTTTTTGCAACTGAATACAAATACACAAAAATCGAGATTGAAACTGGAACGTTACCAATCCAAGTTTCCTGTTTAGGCATTCTTTTCATTTTCATTCAAATTTAACTAAAAAACCAATCAATCACCAAGGATCTCAGCGATTTTAATGCCAGAAAAGAGAGTTTTACCGGCGAATACAATTTGAGAGGGAGCTTCAAAGTGATAAGAGAATATTTTTCCATGCTTGTGGTTCCATTGCCGATATTACAGAATCCAATTCCAATTCCACGCTTCTTTTTATTGTGGTTCCATAGAATACAATCGATAAATTGAGACTACTACGGAAATAAAATAGATACTTATTTTTACTGAAATCCTGTAACTTTTCATAAATAATTTACATTAGCAGAGGAGACTGGTACGTGGCACTTTGTTATTTGGTTACATGAGGACTAATAATTTGGACCAAATTGCAAATGTTTATAACCGTTGACTGTTATTCCCGTTAAAATCTATAACTGCCGTTCATTTGGCTATATATATATATAAGTAATTATTCAATATACCGTGAAAAAAAGTTTCTAGAGGCAGGTTAAACTCGAGGGTTAAGAATCTAAGGGTTTAAGTTTAAGTATTTAGAATTTAAAATTTAGGATTATAGTCTAAATCTCTAACCTTATTATCTAAACCTTGAATTATAAATTTATAACCTTTAAACTTTAAACATTGAACTAAATCCATAACTCTAAATTTAATATATTTATGGGAAAAAAATTCATTGTCATTAGATTAACTAATTTCCGTTATATCATCTATTTACATCCAATCTGATGATCTTTGTTAAAAATAATACGGATAAAAATATTTATGATTGTAGGAACAATTCTAGTTATTACAGTAAGATTGATCATTTAGTTAGTGTAAAAGACCTTTATGAATTTTATTTATGATTACACCTTTTTTTTATTAAAGAGAACTCAGAGCTTAGAAATTATAACTGAGCATATCTTCGATAAGGAGGACTATTAGAATTCTGATCCAGCAACGACTGAACCATCTCTGGTGCTGAAGTAAATAGTGAAAGCTCATGATACAAGTAAAGAGACAACTTAGACATGACTTCCGCCACTATATTGCATTCGCGAGGAATTCATTAGAAATTAACATCTCATTCACGACCACGAAACGAATTAATAGCTTGAATTAGAGGTAATGAGTTGCAATCCATTGAAATATCCTGTAATAGACGCAGGGCATGAGCACAGTTTGATTGAACTTGCAACCTCTTATGATTACACCTTTTTAATAAGGGATACTAATCAAGATAGTTATTTTGATATATTTTGATAGTAAACTAATTTTTTTATAAGTAGTAATGGATTATTATCCTATACACCGGCGATGAAAGTTAAAAGTTTTCACAAGCGTTTTAGTTTTAGGGTTTAAGATTGTAGAACTAATGTTTTGATATAATAATTGAAAAATGTTTTGGACTAATTTAAAAAGAATTCAAAACTATTTCCAAAGTCCAAATAACTTGAAACTATGTTTAGGGATGTTTTCAAAGGGTTTTAAATGTTTTCAAAAGTCAAACTACACAAAACCGTCCAGGTGTTTCGAAACACCCTTAGGTATTTCGATACGGGGGATTTCAGTAGCAAAAGTGTTTCGATGCGGGTATCGAAACGGGCCTTCCCTGGATGTGAATTTTCCCCAGCGTTTCGAAACGGGCTATGCCGTTTCGATACGCCTACGTGGCATCGACCACAACGGTCATAAACCCCAACGGTAATAAACCCCAACGGCTATTTTCCAACTAACTTTTAAATGCAGAGCGTTTCGATACGGTGCCTAGCGTTTCGATACAGGCGTTTCGATACGACCAAGGGTGTTCCGAAACGGGTGCTCATCAGACTGCAACGGCTCTTTCTACTTAAAGGGCGTTTCGAAACGATCACGAGTGTTTCGACACGGTGAGCAGCAGAACTGCATTTATGGTGGGAAATAAAGTCCTCAACGGCTCCAATTCATCCCCAACGGCTAGTAACGGCTATAAACTCATCAAGAAGTATAAAAGAGACCTCCAAGCATCAAGATATGGTTAATGCTCATATTGTCAATCAACAAATGATCAAATATTGTCTTAGCACTTAAATTGTCAATTCTTGTATAGACAAACACTAGCGAGCCAAAATTGTCAAATTTGCTCAAGTATTTTAGGTTTTGGGTGAGTGCTTTAATTGTGCAAACAAACACCTATTAAAGGGATTTGTGTTTGCTTTATTTATCTCTTTGTAAAAGAGGGTTTGATCAAGGCTTTGGGTAGAAAGCTTGATCGGTGTATAAGGGTTTCCTCCTAAGCCTAGAAAAGGGGACGAATCAGTAGTGGATTGATTGGAAATCCTTAGTGGGGAGCTAAGGTAGTGGATGTAGACCTTGGTTAGAAGGTTGAACCACTCTAAAATCATTGTGTCATTTACATTTAAGCTTACACACCACATCCACCAAAAAATCCACCTCTCCACCACTTGACGAGCAACATCGGTTGATCGAATCGAGCCCCCTAAATCTCAACAAAGATTTAGGGATAGTAGTTAGAATTTAAGATTTAAGGTTAGAATTTAGAGTTTAGAGGTTATGGTTTAGTTTTTAGGGTAATATGGTGAGGATTTAGATTTTAATTTATAAACGCTAAATTGTAACCCTAAACTGTAAATTTCAACCACTATCTCTAAATTCAAAACCCATACACTTAAACCCCTAAACTATACACCCTAAACTAAGTCCCTAAACTCTAAAACTAAAGTGCTTATGAAAGCTTTTAGTTTCCAACGTCAGTGTATCAAATAATTATCCAACAATAATTGGGTTTTTTAATACACTAGAAAGACTTTTAAATAATTATGGCAAATCTACTTATATGAATAATGGATCTAAAACTGATGGTCTCTATTATGATTTTAACTTGTATGATATTAATATAGTTTGTATGATATTAACTATAGTTGGAATAATGCCTAAAAGTAAAGATTTTTCATATCCCAGTCTATATACATTAAAATTTATTTTAAAACTTCAAGAAAAAAGTATATAATATATATATATATATGTGTGTGAAGTATAATTCCATATTTTCTAATTTTCTAATTTTTGAAATACACATTTCAAAAAGGAAATGAACTAAAATGATTAAACTGTAACAGAGAGATTAAATCTGAAAAAAAACATATTCTCTCCTTTAATTATTTTAAAAGTCCAATCAAATTCAAAGTGACTTCCCCTTATTTTTCACTCATTCCTTTCATTTTCCTCTTCTAAATCAGCTTCTGGCGATCGGAGTCGGCACTTTCAGATGTCGATTTCTTGTCCCGGAGGAACTTGACGAGTCCTCGTAGTGCAATATCGCCGTCTTCACTCTTCATGATCTCTTGTGCAACTTGTGCAGGAGTTACCTCCACTCGCATCATCAGTTCATCGATTTCATCGAACAGATTATGCTGGGTGATGCACAGATAATTTGAAGCAAGAACCCTGAATCCACTAGGCGTGCAGTAGGACATGTCCATTCGGCCTGGCCTCAGCAGAGCAGGGTCTAGCCTGTCTTTGTGATTGGCTGTAAACACTATGATCCTCTCGTCGATGAAATTAAGCAGCCCTGATAAGGTTAACTGTCATGGAGTTTGACATTAGCAGCAGACTAATTTATGGACATAAAATGAATCATGTTCATATTTCAATCCCTATGGTTTCACTTACCTTGTTGTTACTAGTCCCCTGCTCGAATATCTCGAATCTCTGTTCTTGTCTATTCTGGAGCTCAATGCTGCAGTCGATATCCTCAATCACAACCATTGATCAGTTTCTTGTTGAAACCAACAGCCTTCGAAGTTCCGAGTTGCTGTAAATGCTGGTGAGTTCCAGGTCATACACATCGAACTGTAGGTAGTTGGCCATGGCAGCAATCAAGCTTGACTTGCCTGTTCCGGGAGGGCCATAGAGTAAGTAGCCACGTTTCCAAGCTTTTCCTACTCTTCTGTAGTAATCCCTTCTTCGGACGAATCTGTCCAAGTCGTCGATTAACTCTTTCTTGACCGTCGGATCCATCGCCAGCTTATCGAATGTTGCAGGATGGTCAAGATTGGTCGATCCTCTGCATGTAAGTTTCCAAGTCACCACTTTCTTTTCTTCTTTAATGGCTTTGGACCCCTGAATTACATAGGGCAAGTAAGAATTTATTACCATTTCCATGCATTTGTTATGGAAACTGAGCTCAAGCACTCTATTTTCAAGCTTCCCTTCATGGTTAAGTCCATTTATCTCAACATGTGTCATTTCCCACTTGAGTTGGATTCCCTCGTATATGTCAACAACCTTTTCACCTCTGTGTATGGTTAAAGTTACCTTACTGTCTCTCGGAGCCTTGGAAACATTAAGCCTCGCCATCGTCGCTGTGATCTTCGTCTACAAGTAGGTTACGGAAGCTTCGTACAGTTCATTGATGCAACACCCGTCGTATTCATTGATGAGCAGAATCATTTGGGAGGAAGGGTTCGAACAAAGGCCTCCGAGTTTCGACAGTAACAGATCTTTGAGTTGTTTCGGGATGAGTTGGCCGGTTATGGCTTGAACCTCGCGGATCACGCTTCGGACTGTTGTAAACTAGGGTTTACAGGGAAGAAGATCTTTCAGATATTATTCATGAAAACAGCTTATCATTTACAGAGGGAAAGCACAGTATTTATAACAAAAAGAAGGTGAAGGAGTGTGTGATAGAGGTGTGATGCTGACGCCTATAACAAACCAACAATTCTGTAACAGCTTCAACAGCTCATGGGCCACCTCATTCTACAGTTGGCTTTTCACAGCTGCCTTCATTCTTCATACTGCTAACATTCTCCCTGCTTCTTCCTCTCTTTGAAGCTGTTCGAAAGTTTGAACATTGACACGCTGCCGAAATAGTTGAAAGTGAGAGTTGGCTAGGGGTTTGGTAAATCCATCTGCTACCTGATGAATAGCAGGAACATAGTTCACTTGTAACGTTTTCTCAGCCACCTTTTCTCGAATGAAATGCACGTCCAGATCCACATGCTTTGATTGTGCATGGAGAATAGGGTTAACGCTCATTGAAACAGCACTGGTACTGTCACTCCATATTGTTGGAACTGTTTGTTGATGAACGCCCATGTCTTTGAGTAATGCAGTGAGCCATGTGACCTCTGATGCTGCCTCTGCTATACTTCGATATTCAGCCTCCATGGTTGATCGTGAAACAACTTTCTGCTTCCTGGAGTTCCAAGTAAGAAGATTGTTGCCTAGATAAACACAACTCCCAGAAATTGATCTCCTGTCATCTGGATCATTTCCCCAGTCCGCATCAGCAAATGACACCAAATTAGAACATCCTCCAGATTTTCGAAACACTAATCCAAGGTTTTGAGTTGCATTCAGATAACGCAAAATGCGTTTAACAACATGGAAGTGTTCTTCGCAGGGGCTGTGCATGAATTGGGCAACTTTGTGGACACTGAAGATGATATCTGGTCGTGTATGACACAGATAGAGTAACGCTCCAACAATGCTCCTATAACCACGAGCATCTGCAACGGGATTGCCTGTATGCTGACTTAGTTTGCCAGAAGTGATCATTGGTGTAGACACTCCCTTTGCTTGATCCATCCTTGTGCGAGTCAGAAGGTCTTGAATAAACTTCTGCTGGCTCAGAAACAGACCATTGGTACAACGTTTGACTTCAATCCCAAGAAAGTAACTAAGGTTCCCCAGATCCTTAAGTGAAAACTGTTTGCTTAACAGATCAATGGTAGATGAAACGTGAGAAGTAGAGGCACCAGTAACTATAATGTCATCCACATAAATTAGAATATATGTGTATTGCTTATCAGAACATTGAATGAATAAAGAAGAATCAGCAGCAGATCTTCGAAAACCAATCTCAACAAGAAAGTTTTTCAGTTTGGCATACCAATTTCGTGGAGCTTGACGCAGGCCATAGAGAGCCTTTTCAAGTCTGCAAACAAGTGGAGAACCATCCGAGGCATAGGACTCAAACCCAGGTGGCTGCTTCATGAACACTTCTTCTTGCAAGTCTCCATTAAGAAACGCGTTGTTAACGTCCACCTGACGCAACGTCCAGCCATTATCAACAGCTAAGGCAAGCACAGTATTGACAGTAGACGCTTTTACAACCGGGCTAAATGTGTCATGGAAGTCCCTCCCAGGGATTTGCGAGAAACCTTGAGCCACCAGCCGTGCTTTATGTCGAGCCACGGTTCCATCTGCATTTTTCTTTAACTTGAACAGCCATTTACATCCCACCGTAGCTCTACCATCAGGTAAGCTAACCAACTTCCATGTACCATTTTTCAGTAGTGCTTCATATTCCGCGAGTACAGCTTCCTTCCATTTAGGATTAGCCAATGCTTCATGCACAGTTGTAGGGATAAGGTCATCAGTAGAGGCAAAGTAAAGCTTAGGTTTGAACACACCAAGCTTGCTGCGAGTAAGCATAGGATGGATGTTTTCTGGCACAACAGGAGCTTGCGAGATGGGAGGCTGCATGACATCAGTGAAGGCCAGTTCCTCACCTAGAACTGGAACAGTGGGATTCAAACCATTAGACCACCCTTCAGAAGTATGAGGATGATCGGAAGGCACAGTAGGCAGATTATCACGTGAACAAGAAATAACAGGACCGTCAACTAGAGTATCAGATGTAGCACAAGGTGGAACAACCTCTGATCGTGAAGCAGTAGTCAAAGGTGGAGTAGGTACAGAAGAACCATCCACTGATGTTGAAGTAGAAGTAACACTGAGTCTCAAATTAGAAGCACAAGGAGTAGATTCAGGATGTGCCCCAAAATTCTGAGGCTGTGATGAACCATTAGCAGCTGTGGGACCAACCACCTTTTGTATCCCTGGAATTAGAGGAAACGATGCTGACGGTTTCGTAGTGTTCACAGCACTATGCGAGGAAGAAGATTGAGTGCCAACAAAAGGAAATATGTCTTCATCAAAGACAACATCACGCGAAATATATACCCTGCCTGAAGAGTCAAGACACTGATAACCCTTATGCATTGGGCTATATCCCAGAAACGTGCAAGCATACGACCTGTAGGAAAGTTTGTGTGCATGAAACGGATGGAGGTGAGGAAAACACCGGCAGCCAAAAACCTTCAAGGTATCATACTGTGGCTTGCGTCCAAACAGAATTTCATAGGGTGATCGACCTTGAAGAACCCTCGTGGGAAGTCTGTTTATGAGATGAACAGCTGTAATAACAGCATAGGACCAAAATCTGAATGGCAATGAAGCTTGAGCCAACAGCGTTAAAGCCATTTCCAGGATATGCCTGTGCTTTCTCTCCACAACCCCGTTCTGCTGGGATGTGTGAGGGCAAGTCACACGATGAAGAATGCCTGCTTTATGTAATAGAGGGGATAAGCTCCTGAATTCACCTCCCCAATTAGACTGAACCTCCTTGATCACTGCCCCAAACTGAGTGTGAACGAGTTGCTGAAAGGCTTGAAAGGCAGTGACAGCTTGAGATTTTGTTTTCAGTAAATAAACCCAGCAATGTCGAGTGTATGCGTCTACAAAGGAAACATAGTAAGCATAACCTTGAGAAGCAATTTTAGCAGGACCCCATAAGTCTGTATAAACAAGATGAAATGGCACTGTATAAGATGTAGTAGACGAGTGAAACGGGAGCCTGTGGCTTTTACCCATCTGACAAGCAACACAATGTATGCTAGGTTTATTAATCGAAGAAGAAGAACAAACATTAATGTCTCTACAAACTTGCATCAAAACATCAAATGAAGGATGTCCAAGGCGACGATGCCACAAACTATAAACATCGGAGGAAGATTGAACAGTATGTAATTGAGGAAAACTATTTTTATTCTGACTAAAAGATGTCTTCAAAGGTTGATAGAAATGATAGAGGCCATCCGACTCAACACCACGCAAAAGCATAACACCATCAGCTTCATCTCGAACCAGGCATGATTGGGCATGAAACTCAAGGAAGACCTTGTTATCTCTAGCAAGCTTCGAGACAGAAACGAGATTTTTAGTCACCGTGGGTACATGCAAAACATTGTGTAAAACAAGAGTACGAGGAGAAGAAAGCAACATTGATTGACCAATTCGAGTAATTCCAAGACCCGCACCATTACCAACAACCAACTTACCAGGACCGGAATACTCAGCACTCTCAGCAAGATTAGTAGCATCAGGCGTCACGTGATGTGTTGCTCCAGTGTCGACAAACCAACCATTTCCTGGAGAAGCAGTGTTAACCTGAGCTGGGGTCGAAGAAGAAGAAGCAGTGGCTCCAGCTCCAGTGCAGTGACATGAACTGCCAGAGGTATGAGGTTCAAGAGCACAGACGTTTGCAGCAATAGGTGGATCCTTGGAAGAGTCATTTGATCGAGCAGTGATGCCAGCAAAAGATTCATCGAACCTGTACCAACAACAGTCAACAAAATGACCCAGCTTACCACAGAGCTGGCATTGAGGGCGTGGACGACTCGAACGACCCCTGCCACGAGAGGTAGAATTCTGACGATAGGGCCTGGACGCATCAGACTCAGCCTGAGACGAACCTCGAGATGCTCCAGCAGAGACTTGGGCAACATGGGCACTAGGAGAGAGATCAGAGAACTTGTTGAAGGTATTGATCTAAGTTTCAGCGTCAAATAGCACCGAGATCGCAGCATCCAGGGTATATGGGGTCTGACTTGCAGTGATAACAGCAACAAATGGTTGATACTCCATCGGCAGTCCCTTGAGGATGGAAGCAATCTTCTCAAGATCGGAGACCGGACTGCCACAAGACGCAAGCATGTTGCAAACTTCACGGATCTGAGAAACATAGGTACGCATGCTGAGATCACCCTTCTGAATGGAACGCAGGCGATAGTGGAGATTCATGGCAGTAGTGGTGGAGCGACTGGAGAAGAACTCGAGCACTGTTGACCAGATCTCAGCTGCGGATTCAGCACCAACAAACTGAGAGAGCAGTTGAGGACTGATAGTAGAAAGAATCCACGAGGCAAGGGCGCTGTCCTGAGCAATAAAAATTTCATAATCTTCATTTTCTACCATCACACCAGACGCAGATCGAACAGTAGCAGGCGGAGGTTTGAGAGCACCGGTGAGAAGCTTCTCAAGGCGATGACTCCTTACAGCAAGAAGAATCTGTTGTTTCCAAGTAAGGAAGTTGGATTCATCAAGGACAATGCTAATACGCTTGTTTGTGAACCCTTTGGAAGAGAGACCGCTGGAGTTAGAGGCATCGGCAGAGACAGTATCACCAGGAGGAGCATTGTCATCAGGGAGTGCCATAGACGATCGGAGTAAGATGAGACAACAGAAATGAAAAAAGAAAGAAGGGAAAGGGCCTCAGGAAAGTCTGGCGAATGATACCATGTTGTAAACTAGGGTCACTCGTGCATGACAGGGAACCTTCCGCAGTCACTCGTGCCTCCAATGAAGAGGGCGAGCAGACAGGGAACTGCACACTAGATCCTGGCTAACAAAAGAAGAGGGTGAAGAGCTTACTCCCCATGCACGAGGGCGTGCATGACTCAAGTGGGGGAGTTTGTCACGGTCCTAGTCGCGTGATGCTCGAGACCGTGACAGATGCTTGCTGGCTGTGCTTAAAGCAGGATGCGGGATAGCATTAAGGGTGTAGTACGTGCTGTACAGCCGTTCGGTCCTTCGGGACAGGGCGTGCTGGTTAGGCACCACACTGGTCGGGAGCTGTCCCCGCTTCCCTGATGAGCCCATGGGAGGGCGAAACCAGTAAGCATCGAGCGGATAAGGCTTAGCCCCGGGCTGGTAAGAGCCCTGGGTTGCCGCACGGGGGCTATGTCCCTGCGCCAAGACTCTGACCCCGTGACAGATGGTATCAGAGCTAGTCTGTGTGCTAGCTGTGAGCTTGCCAAGCGCTCCTTGTGCTGCGTAGCGAGTCAAAGTTGACGAGCATGTGTCTCGCACCCGGTAAAGGGGTGTTCGCGAGTGGGGCCTCTAAAGATGAGGTCGGGTAGGCAGGAAGCTACAGCGAACCTTCCGCAGTCACTCGTGCCTCCAATGAAGAGGGCGAGCAGACAGGGAATTGCACACCAAATCCTGGCTAACAAAAGAAGAGGGTGAAGAGCTTACTCCCCATGCACGAGGGCGTGCATGACTCAAGTGGGGGAGTTTGTCACGGTCCTAGTCGCGTGATGCTCGAGACCGTGACAGATGCTTGCTGGCTGTGCTTAAAGCAGGATGCGGGATAGCATTAAGGGTGTAGTACGTGCCGTACAGCCGTTCGGTCCTTCGGGACAGGGCGTGCTGGTTAGGCACCACACTGGTCGGGAGCTGTCCCCGCTTCCCTGATGAGCCCATGGGAGGGCGAAACCACCTCTAAAGTAGAGGTCGGGTAGGCAGGAAGCTACAACGAACCTTCCGCAGTCACTCGTGCCTCCAATGAAGAGGGCGAGCAGACAGGGAACTGCACACTAGATCCTGGCTAACAAAAGAAGAGGGTGAAGAGCTTACTCCCCATGCACGAGGGCGTGCATGACTCAAGTGGGGGAGTTTGTCACGGTCCTAGTCGCGTGATGCTCGAGACCGTGACAGATGCTTGCTGGCTGTGCTTAAAGTAGGATGCGGGATAGCATTAAGGGTGTAGTACGTGCCGTACAGCCGTTCGGTCCTTCGGGACAGGGCGTGTTGGTAGGCACCATACTGGTCGGGAGCTGTCCCCGCTTCCCTGATGAGCCCATGGGAGGGCGAAACCAGTAAGCATCGAGCGGATAAGGCTTAGCCCCGGGCTGGTAAGAGCCCTGGGTTGCCGCACGGGGGCTATGTCCCTGCGCCAAGACTCTGTCAACGGACCAACATGGCCGACGCGGTGAATGCGGTGTATGTCGAGAGGACTGATGTCGTTGAAGGGATGTCTTTGAGATAATACATCTTTTGAGAATTTGAAATGCTGGGGAATCTACTTGCTTGGCATCATCAAAGATCATTGCAGTTTTATACATGCAAATGAGATTTCTTGCGTTGCAAGCTACTCAATCACATTGGTAGGATGCTGTAGGGAATCTTAACAGTCCCAAAAGCTGACTTTTTTTCCTCTTATTTTTTATGAACAACAAGGCCAATAAATGAATAAATTCGCCCAACAAACCTCCCACAACTCTAAATTAAATGGTTTGAATCTGCTAATAATTAGGTATCCGTATATTGTCTTTATTTTGAAATCAAATCAACGGCAGATATTGGTGCAATAGTAAGGTATATTTCGAATAAAAGCATATCTATTGAGTATTCAATTCACCAATTACGATTGTGAATAATTATAATTTTATTTTTTCTTAGTTTGGAAGCATCATATCTTAGTTTGTCTAGAAGAATTATATCTTAATTGGTTTAGAAGTTTATCTAAATGCTACAAAAATCATTATTTTATATTTTTCAAAACTCGATGCCTCCTCAAAACATTAAAATAATTTTTATGCACGAGACAAGCCCAAAATTTGTTTGGCTAAGAGTATTGACTCAATATATTCAAAAGATATGTGATTTACTTGCACAATATAAAATCAAAGCTATATTATTCGAGAAAATTGTAGAAAGTGGCTCAATTGAAAGGTAGATACATTAAATGTGACAAAACGAAATTTATTTCTCTAAAATTTCAACCCTCATAATACTCAAAAGAATAGTGTTCGACGAATCTTTTTAACTAATAATTTGAAAGATTAAAAAAAATCTTATGTCATGTTTTCTGCGAGGGAGTAAATAAGTGTTATAAGTAACATGTTATGTATATCATAAATATGTGTACTCATATTTTTTACTAATTTTTTATCACTGTGTTTTAACGGGACACATTATTACCATAGACATTCAAGTGGAGTCTCTATCTATTATATAGTAATTTGTACTTAGAAATCTATACTATAGTTACTTATTATGCACATTATATATACATTTTACATTGAGAATAAATACAAATCTCTTTGTATTTATTTTAAATATTCTTAACATTTTGACAAAGCACACAACTTGCAGACAAAGTGATTGAACTCGATTGTCCTAGGATGAATATAATCCGCTTTTCCACTAACCACTTGTTGGGTTCAAATAAACTACAATTTTAAATTTATTATTAAAAGGATTCGAATCTAAGTTAAATAAAATTAAAATTTTTAAAACTCTTATTTTCATCTTCTCCACTCTTATAAAATATTTTGAATAAAATAGTAAAAATATTTTTTTACAACTCGTCATGTTTTCTCCAACAATCTCTATTTTTTTTTCTTTTTTTTTTGATAAAAACTTTCTCTATTTTCCAAGAAAATGAAAACAACATATATTCTTTAGAACCAAACCTACCTTTAAGTTTTTCTATTATAACTTATTATTTTTAAGTTTTTTTTTTTTTGAAAATGCTCATTTCAAAGGGTAAATTAATTAAAGTAATTAAATCATAATAGAGAGATTAAACCGAAAAATGCATGAATATTTTCTCCTTTTAATTATTTTAAAAGTAAAATCAAAACTTGAAGGGACTTTTTCCCTTGTTTACACACTCATTGCTTTCATTTTCCCCTTCTAAATCCGCTTCTGGCGATCGGAGTCGCCATTTTCAGATCTCGATTTCTTGTCCCGGAGGAACTTGACGAGTCCTTGGAGTGCAACATCACTGTCTTCACTCTTCATGATCTCTTCTGCAACTTGTGCAGGAGTTACCTCCACTTGCATCATCAGTTCATCGATTTCATCGAACAGATTATGCTCGGTGATGCACAGATAATTTGAAGCAAGAACCCTGAATCCACTAGGCGTGCAGTAGGACATGTGGATGTGCATGTCCATTCGGCCTGGCCTTAGCAGAGCAGGGTCTAGCCTGTCTTTGTGATTGGTCGTAAACACTATGATCCTCTCGTCTCCACAGCTCGACCATAGCCCGTCGATGAAATTGAGCAGCCCTGATAAGGTTAACTGTCATGGAGATTGATAGTATTAGCAACAGACTAATTTAAGGAGATAAAAAGAATCATGTTCATACTTCAATGTTTCCATCCATATGGTTTCACTTACCTTGTTGTTGTTGTTAGTAGTACCCTGCTCGAATTCCCCAGATTCGAATCTCTGTTCTTGTCTATTCTGGAGCTCAATACTGCAGTCTATGTCCTCGATCACAACCATCGATCTGTTTCTTGTCGAAACCAGCAGCCTTTGCAGATCTGAGTTGCTGTAAATGCTGGTAAGTTCGAGGTCATAGACGTCAAACTGTAGGTAGTTGGCCATGGCAGCAATCAAGCTTGACTTGCCTGTTCCGGGAGGGCCATAGAGTAAGTAGCCACGTTTCCATGCTTTTCCTACTCTTTTGTAGTACTCCCTCCTTCTTACGAATCTGTCCAAGTCGTCGATTAACTCTTTCTTGACCGTTGGATCCATCGCCAGTTTATCGAACGTTGCAGGATGATCGAGATTGGTCTCGTCTCCGCATAAGTTTCCAAGGGAAACGAGTTTCACCACTTTATTTTCTTCTCTGATGGCTTTGGACCTCTGAATTACATGGGGCAAGTAAGAATTTATTACCATTTCCATGCATTTGTTATGGAAACTGAGCTCAAGCACTCTATCTTCAAGTTTCCCTTGCTGGTTAAGTCCCTTTTTCTCAACATATGTCATTTCCCACTTGAGTTGGATTCCTTCATATATGTCAACAACCTTTTCACCTCTGTGTATGGTTACAGTTACCTTACTGTCTCTCGGAGCCTTGGAAACGTTAAGCCTCGCCATTGAGGTCGTGATTTTCGTCTGCAAGTAGGCTACGGAAGCTTCATACAGTTCGTTGATGAAGCATCCATCGTATTCATTGATGAGCAGAATCATTTGGGAAGAAGGGCTTGAAAAAAGGCCTCCGAGTTTAGACAGTAACAGATCTTTGAGTTGGTTCGGGATAAGCTGGCCAGATATGGCTTGAACCTCGCTGATCACGCTTCGGACCAGCATGGCCGACGCGGTGAATGCGGTGTATGTCGAGAGGACTGATGTTGTTGAAGGGATGTCTTTGAGATAATACATCTTTTGAGAATTTGAAAATGCAGGGAAAGCTACTTGCTTGGCACCATCAAAGATCATTTGGCTGTTTTATACAGGGAGATTTCTTGCGTTGCAAGCTACTCAATCACATTAGTAGCATGCTGTAGGGAATCTTCCCAGGCACAAAAAGTTTGATTTTTTTCCTTTTTTATGAAGAATGTAATAAATAAAAAGTAGACAATAAAAATATAAAATATCTTAATTTCCTAAACTTGCACGGCACTTTCCCACCTGTGCACGTTTTTCTTCCCCTTTCCCTAAACTTGCGCACCACTCACCTTCAACTGTCTCATTGGCCCATCACTTAACCCGAGCTTCTCTCCACACACGGCCACACCATACGGCTTCGGCCATTGCCATCATCCATTCAGACGATACCACTGCCAACGAGAAGAGACGGAGTGAGAGAGTCGAAGATCAACAGACAACAATGAGGAAAAGTTGAAAAAAAAGGAAAATAGAAGGTTTACCTTCGGTGGTGGTCATTTCCCGGTGACCGGAGTTTTCTCTCTCAAATCCGAACGTGGACTGAGGCACCGTGAGGAGAGGAGCAACATAGCTTGGTTTCGGCTCGATCCAATGGCGGAAGCGAGGAGATCCGAGTGGGAGAAGCCGAAATGTTCTTGGCTCTATTCGTAGCATTTGAAGCGGATTCCAGTGAAATGGACCTCAGATCCATGTTCAGGACGTCGAGGAGAGGTTGCTGGTAAAATTTGAAGTCGAACGGCCGCCATCAACGGCGGCCAGCGGGGGACTAGAAGCGGCGGCGACGACGAGATGCAGCTGCGATTGTGAGAAGTCAGAGCCTGGGGTTTCACGTGAAGAAGGAAGAGATTTTTTGCTTGTTTGTGGAAAATGAAATGAAATTAAAAAGTAAAAATATATATACAGAAATTATGTAATTGTGACATTATACATGTATAACAATCCAGAAAAATAACATATAGATTAGAAAGCGGCTGTACATTTCTGATTCTCTATGGACTATGATGACCCAAAAAATATAAAAAATAAAAATACTGTCCAATTGAACAGGACATGAGAAATGTAGAAAAGATGCGAGGGAAAACCTTGCCACGCTTTTCAATGGGAAGAAGAGTGAGGGTTGCTCCTGCTCTTCCATGGAAAGCTCAAGCCCCAGCTCAAGCTTTTCCCCACTCTTCTTCTTGATGTAGATTTAGACAGCGGCTTCGATTCCAGAGGCGAGGACGAAGCAGGTGTTGTGTCTTGAACGGTTTCTAGTACTACTCGGTGAAGGCTTGCAGGCGGATGATCTCGTTGGCGCTGCTCTCGGAAGAGTGCCAGAAGCCTTTGTGACTTGTCCCTCCCTCTTGTTGTTCCATTTACCGACATCGAGACTAATGCGGGAATCACACCTTCTTGTAGGACCAAACGACTACATTTATCGTTTCCGTTGCAAAGGAGTAAAAGGCATGAGACGGCTTGCTCTTGTGCGATGGGTTCCCCGTTATCCAAAACCGATGCAAGGCCGGATATGAGACTGGAGGCTGATACCATCTCTTCTTTTGCTGCTTCACTTGCAGCTAAATTTAGCAAAACTGTAATGGATTTCTCTGTCCAGGTATGGTCACCCGAGACCACAAGCGACTGGAGTTGATTGACTATGCCAGCAGAAAGAAGGTTCGGAATACTGGAGTGGTCGGTTGAAAGGTTATAAAGAGTGTGAAGGGCATCAAGCTTGCATTGTGCATCAGTTTCAGTTCCTAGTAGCTGGAGTAAAAATGGGACAGCCTTACTTGAGCCTATGGTAGATTTGGCTTGCTCAAGGCAAGACAGATTAAGATAGAGAGCAGTTGCGGGTTCATCGGCATTGGAGTTGGAAATCATACGCTCCAGCAATAGAATCACTCCGGAAGCTAACATCAATTCCTTGTTCCTTTTATTGTTGACAGCAAGGTTAAAGAGAGCCAATGTCCCGACTTCTTGAGCTATTGCATTCTGTTCACGCACGGCTGACTCTAGAAACCGCAATAACGCTTCGACAAAGCCATTAGCCCCCATGAATACCCTGGCCTCTTCATCATCTTTCAGCAAAAGCCTAATTTGTTCCACGACTTTGCATCTGTCCATCAAGTTCTCTTCTTCATTCAGGACAGATAGGACTTCCTGATATCTTTCTAACAAATTGAGCTCGGGTGGAGATTGAGATTCATCTTCAGCTTCATGTCCTTCCACTTCCTTACTTGCAACATTCTCCTCTAAAGGAACCACCTTAGCCTCCTTGACATTGCATGAACCAACACTATCCGTCGATCTTGAATTTAAAGTCTCGGACGCAGACCAGGCCAGTCTCCAGTAGTTAAGATCGAGACACTCTTGAGGGGCATCAGGGATAGGAACTCCGTTCTGTTCACACCAACTAGCAATGAGACCCTTGACACAGTAATTACGAGTCAAAGAGAGATGTGGGAGCTTCTGTTGAGTCTTTGGACAGGTGTCGTGCCCATCCCTAAACCATTTCTCAATACAGATCCTTTCATATGTCTGTCCAGAGGCAATAACAACTGGTTCGTACATAAGCTGCAATGATATTGGACATCGTAATTCTTCGGGTGCAAGGGATATCTGCCCAGATCTAATGTTTGTCTTGAAATCGAAAGAACTGAACTTTCTTAGCTGCTGCTCGAATCCAAGGCAATTACCACCAGCCCCTCCATCCTCGAGAGAACCCAAAACAGTGGAGGAACAAGGTGCTGAACCCTGTGATTCAATATCATCCGAAACCTCACTCCGAAATATCTTCGAGTATTTTCTCATGAGAGATAAAAGATAAGACACAATGGATTCCTTCCTTTTGTCCTCCTCTAAACGGGCTCTTTCTATCACCTTCTTGAGATCCCTTCTTTCAGCTAGGGCTGCTCTTGAAGAAGTGATACCAAGTTTGCAAGCTGCCTGGCGAAAAGACTCGAGGTCATTGTTGTCATTACATTCTTCAAAATTCCTCCTTTTCTGGAGTAATGCAATTATTTCATCTCCAACTTGCTTCTCGTACGGATCAAGTGAGAAAACAGTCTCCTCAAGCTCATGCACAATCTCTAAAATCTGAAGCCAAACAAGTAAATCAAGAATATGTATGAGAAAAGCAACAGCTGCTACCGGGTTTCACATAGGAAGATTCATATTGCAGGTAACTCCAATAAAACCATGACACGGCAGATTTCCGAAGAACTTGAAAACCCTTCTTGATTTGAACCACAAGTACTAGGAATATAACAATGCATATGCACTAGGATGATGTGGATAAAACACATATTTCAACTGCTTATATAATTTATATCTCAAACCAAAAGGGAGGAATTAGTAGTTTAGTACCTGACATCCAATGGACTGTGGAACTATATCATCTACACGCCTAAGACTATCAATAAGAGCAGATTTTGCTTTCTCAAATTTTAAAAGAACGGAATCTCCGGTAATAGCCTGTATGAGAAGAACAATACAGTTAGTGAAAAACTCTAAGAAACAACATGGTGTAAAACAAAAACATTGAAAAATCATTTAGTGAATGTATCCAACAAAAATCAAAACCACTACTCTAAGAATACACAAGAGTACGCGTACAACTATGCAAACATATATCTTACCAAGTAAAGTTTACTACATGTTGAACAGTGTTGAAGAACATTTTTGGCCTTTTCTAAAGCCATATGCAATGAGCATAAAGCCTGAATCCCAGATTTGCTCCTAGGTTGTGCTGCTTCCAAGGAAGGGAATATCGACGAGACTTTGCAATAAATTTCTGAAAGTGTCTTGCACATTTCTCCGTGTAACTGCATAAGAAAACAATGGAAATTAAGAAGAAGAAAAATTCTGTCCTAAAAATGCAACAAGATTCAAACATTACAACTTCCCAAAAACAAAAGGTCCTCTTAGAAAAAGGTACAAAAGCTATGAACTTATGAGATGAATCGCTGCCAACAAAAACTTCTGCGAAAAGTTAAAAAATGCAAGCAAGCAGGTACATTTTCTGTGAAGTTCAAAGAATAGCAAAAAATCATATCCAAGTGCTACCAAATTCTTACCTTGGCATCACTAACTGCAAATAGGTTCTCTTCAAGCTCAGAGTTGTCCATAATTTAGCCTTCAAAGCAGGAAACCGCTAAAATGTGAATCTATATGAACTGTAATGCAAGATGAAAATAGAACAGAGTTAGATAGGTTATAAACTAGCTGAAAACAAATATTTTAAAATACAACACAAAGTTCAAATTACATTAATAACTTTAAAACTTTAACGTTCTAATATTTTTATTCCCTTGAATAACAATCTGGAAGGGGCGAAACAGTTTCCTTCTCCTCAACACGAAATCGATATCGACCACACATGATGAATGCCAAGAAAAAAAATCTCAACCCCTATAGGATTTCATTGCTATGAATCAAGCTTTAAGAAGTTCAATCTTCCTATAACGATGCACCCCAACAAAGCAAATGGCATATTGGTCTGAGTTCTAGGGTTGCCTCTTGTATATGAACAAATTATCATTCCAATTTTCTCTTCTGAAATGCAAGATTAAAAATAAAAGATTTCATACAAGGAAAAGGCCTCCCTACATAAAAAAAGAAAAAAAAAAAACTAGGCAATATGAGCGTTCCTGAATAAGCTATTGATCTGGACATAACTGCGACTTTGAAATAAAGCAAACATATTAATATATTTGAATGAATGGAAAAAATGCAGAAATTTGATTTTTTATCTAAATATTTCATCATCAAACACCGTGATAGGGAACTTGAAATCCTGAAAGAAATAAAACTTACGGTTGCTGTTAAGAAAATTGGTTTAGACGTCTCATAAAACAATTAAACTAAAATCAACATTCTCGCAAGTAAAGAAACTGTTAAATCAAAAGAGAAATGCTTAAAAGGAGGGAAATGAATCTACGATTGTATGGAGGAAATTGGCCTTTGTGAAAGCGATCCGAGACAATACACGACGAGATTCACTATCAGCTTGAATCGATATTTCGAAAACAAGCACACAAAAAAAGGAAACAAGAAACTCACGAACATAGACTAAGCAAGCGGGATTAAAAGAACAACAAATAACACGAAATGCTAATGTTTCTATTGAAATTGCGAGAAACAGAAAACAAACAGAAACGCGCCAATAATGGAATTTACAAACACAAGTTTGAAAATAAAAAATAAAAACAAACTCTCCTGTTTTCGAACAATGACTATTTTATTTTGAAGGAAAATTACAATGAGATTGCCAGCAGCCATGCGGATTGTTAGTTAAGAGCTAACTCCTGGTAAGCTTTCAAGTATAGAAAATGAAAGTTACAATGAGATTGAATCAAAGTCAGGGTTCGTAAGGGGCGCATACCAGACAAAACGGAGGTAACCAAGGCGACTTCATTGAAAAATTTCTCGGAAAATTAAGATTTCTGTTAGATTCCTGCCCCTGGATTCAAAATTTTCCTGTCCCAAGTACATAATTTTCTGGGAATAAAGAGAAGGAAGCCAGGAATAAGAATGCAGAGCGAAAAGAAGCTTGGCTGTTTGGTTCATGAGAAAGTGAGGTTAATTAGAACGGAATACCGGAAAATATTTTTTAAGGGAATTAATATATGTTTTAGCTTAGGAGTAAGATAATTTTAAATTTCCAACCTAAACTATAAAATAAATATAAATAATTTAAAATATAATTAATATTAAAAATTACATTTAAAAAAACATTAGAAAATACAGAATTAATACATCTAAATACAAACTTAATTTTTTGAGGGATTTTGTGTATGATTTATATACACTTGTACAGTGAAATTTAAATTTAAATGGTCAAATTTTTAAGATCTTAACCTTTATCGATTCTACCAAAATTTCATTGTAAAATATTGTTTGATTATTAGTTTCAAACATATAAAATTTATTATTGTTATTAGAATAAAGGAATATATTATGGATTAATATCCTATACAGTTTAGGTGTAGGGGTTTAGAATTTAGGGATAGATGTTTCAATTTAAGGTTTAGGGCTATAATTTAGGGTTTATAGGTTAGGGTTTAGTTTTTAGGATAATTTCGTGAGAATTTAGGTTTTAACCTATAAACCCTAAATTATAACCCTAAACCTTAAATTGAAACGACTATCCCTAAATGCTAACCCCCTAAACCTTATACCCTAAACTAACTCTATATACCCTAAAACTAAAGGGCTTGTGGAAACTTTCAGTTTCCACCGCCTGTATATAGAATATTTATCCATATATTATATTCATAAAGACAATCAGTAATTTTTATACGGTTAAAAAATATGTTCTAAGTTATATATTTTTGGTCATATATAGCTTATAGTATTAGCTGATTTGGTTAGCGGATTATATTAGTTGATTGCATAAAAGTGTTTGGTAAAATTAACTAATAGTTGATAGCTGTTGGATTATTTGAACAAGCAAAATGACATATAATGACATAATTATATTTTATACTTGTTTAAATAATTTATTAGTTACTAACATTTTGTATCTATTAATATTAATTAGATTATAAAAATTAATTTTTTAATATATGAGAAAATGTACATATTTTTTTTATTGTTGTTGTAGGTAACTAATATTAATACAGAGCTCATTAAAAACTTCCCTAGCCTAGAATGAAAGAAAAGGAGTGAAAACCATATCAATATTTAACATTTGAGTACATCCAAAATCGTCTGAGAATACAAAACATTCAACACTTTAAGAGGCAAATCATTCTTCATAATAATCCACTCTCCATTTGATTCCTTTTTTTGCCAAATTATCTACGAAATAGTTGCACTCTCTAGGGACAACCACAACTTGCCACTCGAAGCCTTTGGAAGCTTCCAAACAGCCTAATATTACCGGTTTAAATATTGCAGGACATGACTGAAGGTTCACCAACTAATCGGCCGCGAATTTGCTATTCGTTTCTATGACCAATTTTTAGTTGCTTACCCAACGTGATTTACTGGAATGCTTCTTTCACTGCAAACAGTTCATCAGAAGTAGGCAATCGATTTCAAAAAAGCCACCAACCAATTACAGCTTCACCAAAACTTCCATTGATAGCCCCATCAATGTTGAACTTTAAAGTTTCAGCTATGGGAGGTCTTCAAGTTGTCTTCTTAACCACTAACTTGTTGCATACGGTAAAACGGAAGTTGCGGGGTTACTTACTAGTTACTAGGTCAACTACAGGCTACAGCGATGTTAAAATCGGGCCAAGTTGCTTTACACCACCAAGCTAGTCGTTGAATGCACAAATCGAAAACTTGGTTTTCATCCTTCTTGATCCCATTGAAGGCCACATCATTTCTAAACAACCAGAAAGACCACATTATGCAAAACATGCTGAGCTTCCATACTGTTACGTTCAACTTGTGTGGAGTAGAGAAAAACCAGACTGTAATCAAGTTGTCAACCGATCTAGGAATAATCATATGTACATCCCATTCCCATAGTGAGCATCATTTCTGCAAAATAACTCAAAATCTAATACATTGGCATAACAAATGATTTGCAGTTTCCGGAACATCTTCGCAAACAAGGCACAACACGAAAGAGATATGTGAACATCCGCGAGCAACCAAGTTTAGTCTTGTAAAAATTCTTCCATGGACAACTCTCCATACGAACATCAGTAGATTTACATTGGCATAACAAATGATTTGCAGTTTAGTCTTTTGGAGGAACAAAATTCGACCAAACGTATTTTCAAATCTCATCCCTTGGTTTCGCGTTTGCCATGATTTCACTGGAAATGCTTCATTAGAATTAGCATACCATCTAATACTATCAGGTATGCTTCAACCGTCTCTTAAGTGGAATATCCCAACTCCATACTCCATCAGTAGCGACCCCAAACTTATTAATAGCACCACTCTTCTTGCAAGTTAAGGTGTAGATTCTTGGAAATGATAACATCAACGAGGTATTATTAATCCATATACCGCTCCAGAATTGGTTTTCTCGCCATTCTCAACCATAAACCAGACATTTTGAATGAAAACATTATCAGTAGGAACAAGAAAAGCTGTAACATTCCTCCAAATCAACGAATGATGTGAGCATTTCAATTTAGATGGTAGCATAGACTGGGAGTTAACCTCGTACCTTGCGTTTATGATTTTACGCCAAAGGCTTTTCGTTTCCGCTCCATATCGCCAAATTCACTTGAGCAAAAAAGTCTTGTTTTTTCTTTGAAGTTCATCAAACCCAAACCACCATGACTTTTCAAAGACACGACGTATCCCAACTGATCCAGTGGATTGCTCGCCTCTCAGTCGCACCCCACAAAAAATTTACAACCAAGCTAGTAAGGGCCTTGCTTATCTCTCAGTCGAACCCCATAGAAAAATGTACATATTAATTTTTGTTTGTGAAATTATTTTTTAATATAATTTAATAATTTTTTAAGAACTTTAACCGAATTTCATTAATTAAAAATAAGAATTACAAAGTATAATACTTTAATATTTATGGAGATAAAAACATCAGAAAATCAAAGAGTGAAAAATAAACATAATCCTTCCTAATAAAACTTGTTTCGTCTCCTAAATGAAAATTCAGCAAAGATAAACTTTTAACCAAAAAGCTTCATGTATCAAGCATTCTTTTCGACAACGAGTTCTTGGCACATCGGCAAACTACCACAAGAGAATTTAAAAAATAACAAACCATCGATTATCTTGTGACTTGAAAGGCTCGATAATACTTGTTATCTGAACACTAAATTGTCATAATATTAACAATATTGTCACAAAAAGATAAATCCTGTAAAAAATAGACGAACAAACTGTCATATAAGCCGACGAAAAATAGTCAGAAAAACAGATGTAAAGTGACTTCTGGTAAAGTAAAACAAAGGAAAAAGTGAAACTAAAAAGAAACAAATGATTCATCTTCGAAAGAGAAGAATCTTATTTATTTACAACTAGTGTAAATACTAGAAACCAACGACATGAAGATTGTCATCGGAAAAAATTTTGATGAATAAGTAGAACTCAAGGAGGTTTGTATTTTGAATATAATTTTATTAATTATTAAATTTATATGTATTTATTAATATATTAAATTTTTATGTATAAAATTGTTTTTTTATTTTATTAGTTAATCGAATTCAATTTATTTAAAGATTTTTTTATAATTATCAAGGAAGAAATAATCTTTACAAATCTTTTATCTAAACCTCTAACTCAACCCGCTATTACAATTCTCTATTTACCAAACATTTAAATTAGCGAATTTGACTAGTCAAACCTCTAATCTTAGCTCAAAAAATTGTTTATCAAACAGAGTCTTTATATTTTATTATTTATAATTTAAGTTTAATTGATGAAAAAATTGTTAAATCCGGATTCATTAAATGTATTTTTTTGTTATATGACTTTCAAATTAGTAATTTTTATTTCAAAATGTTTAACGAAATAATTTTAACAGAGTTATCAATTGGACTTGGATTTTTTTTTGAATAAATTGGACTTGGATTTTTAAATCTAAAAATGTTGATTGACTAAATTTCTTACTATAAAAGTAAGAGGACTAAATGCCCAAGATATGAAGAGTGTATGACTTGGAACATATTTAAACCTCATTGTAAAATAATTTTAATGTTTTCAATTTTAAACTCTTCATATTTTGATGTTTTTAGTGGAGATGATTGTTGATCTCTTGAATGGTAAATTTTCAATTTAATAATTTTAAAAACTATAAAATTTTAAATTAAAAAAATGATTAAATTATATTGTTGATCTCTCCTACCTAAACCAAATATTTGAGGGTTTGATCTTTGTTCTGAACATAAATTAATTTTAAAATTTGTGACCAACGTCTACCTTTATATGGACCAACAAATCGCATATAATTAGTCATTGGATTCATTCTTGTGGATACATTAAAAAGGCCAAAAAAAAATCACCTAATCAGAAATCATAATTTGTTTTTGCATCAAGGAAAATTCATGATTTCGTCATTGTTTAGTATATTATAACAACAATATAGATCAAATTCAAAAGTTTTTTTTGGCAAATATCAAATTAAAAGTTGGTCACCAAGGATTGATTTTATTGATAAAAGCATGTTATAAGTATTTAATACTAAGAAAAATGAACTAAATAAATACAAGAATTGTTATGAATATTTATCTATGTGGATGTCTATCATGATTAGAACTTTATCAAAGGAGTTTGATTTATTTATTATTAGGAATATTATCTCTATGAATTAGAGTTTAATGTATTATGTATGTCTTATGCCTATAAATAGATGATTCATTGAAGGCATTGTATACAATTCTATATTTTGAGAATAATACAAATCGCCCTCTTTCTCTCATCTCTTTGTTCTTTTTGTTCTTATTCTTTTTCTTCTTTATTTTATTCACAACAAGAATAAGATAATATGGAACAGGGGCGGTAATCTCCTATTTTATTGTGATAATAATAATGTGGGTCCTTTTTTAGGAATTTCACCTAATTTAATTTTAAATACTTATGATATGAATTAAGGTAAATTATTCTATTGATCACCGAGGATTGATTTTATTTTGATTACTTAACAAATTTTATTTATATTGATCATATATTTATATATGATTTCATTTAGTTAGGGGAAAGAAATTATTCTGAATCGAATCTGAAGCTTAATATCAATTCAACTATGTTTCAACAAAAATCTTGTTTCGTGCGTCACAAGTTCAATTGACAATACAATATTGTCACACTTTGATATATATTATTAATTTGTATAAATCATTTTTAAATTAATCAAATTGTATTATATCATAAACTCGTGTTGTGTTTATCTTAATTTTTATTTGGGTTAACTACACTGGATACCACTAAACTATAGCCCCTGAGTCAAAAATACTACCGAACTTTAAAACTCTTCAAAACTAGCACTGAACTTTAATATTTGAGTCGAAAATGCCACTCCGTCGTTAACCGTTAACTCCCTCGTTAAGTCAAAACGACGTAGTGGTGCAGCTGTTTTGAAGCCTAATTTGGCCCAAAACGACATCGTTTTGCTGGAGGAAAAAATTTAAACCATACACTTGAGGTGGTTTGAACACAAGACCTTTAAGAGGTAAAGCTAAGCCTTAACCATTGAATCAACATAATATTATGTAGCATTTTACCACAAATATTATATATCTAAAACTACTTCATATTAGTTTAAATTATTTTATAAAATAAATAATATTAACATATAAATATACAAATATATATTATTTGCACACATATATATAAATAAAACAATATTATTTTTATATTATTAATAATATAAATATATTGTTTAAAAAACTCCAAAATATTTATAAAAATAATATATTTATATTATTAATAATATATAAAAACCCTAAATCCTAAATTGTTAACCCACAAACTCCAACCCTCTAACTTAAATTCTAAACTTTAGGGTTTAGGATTTAAGTTTTAAGGATTTTTTATATTTGGATTTAATATTTTTTAAAATAATATATTTATATTAAAAATAATATAAAAATAAAATATTTTTATTTAAAATATATAAACCTATCTATTTAGTTCAACCAAATTATTTTATAAAATTTTTTTATAAATAATATAAAATATATTGTTTTTATATATATCAATAAAAATATATTATTTTTTTAAAAACAAAAGATATTCATAAAACAATATATTTATATTATAAATAGTATATAAAAAACTATAAATCACAAACCTCAAATCTTAAAGTTTAGGGTTTGAGGTTTGAGCTTTATATTTTAAGGTTTAAGATTTGAAGTTTACAGTTTTTATATAATATTTATAATATAAATAAATTATTTATATATACTATTTATATAAAACAATACACTTTTATTTATATATATTATATATAAATAATATATTTTAATATTATTTATAATATTATTTATTTCATAAAATAATTTGAATTAATCTGAAGTAGTTTAAGATATATAATATTTGTGGTAAATATTATGATAATGTTATGTTGGTTCAATGGTTAAAGCATAGATTTATTTTTTAAAGGTCTTGGGGTTCAAACCACCCCAAGGGCATGGTTCTAATTTTTTTCCTCTAGTAAAACGACGTCGTTTGGGGCCAAATTAGGCTTCAAAACGGCGTCGTTTTGACTTAACAGGGAGTTAACGGTTAACGGCTAAGTGACATTTTCGGCTCAAATATTAAAATTCAATGCTAGTTTTGAAGAGTTTTAATGTATTTTTAACTCATGAGCTATAGTTTAATAATATCCGGTATAGTTACTTTTTTTTATTTAAATGTTTTTAGATATGTATATTATACAATCTTATGGTATCCAAATCATTAAGCTATCAAGTGAAGAAATTGTTTAACGCGTGGGGCAATAATTATATAATAATACTAGTTGATTGCATTTTGATTCTCATTCTCAAAAGTGTTGGTTTGGTTGCGTCCACGTTCTTTGCATGAAAACTACTACTCCTTCAGCTTTTACAAAGCCCAATTGCTTTGATTTTCAATGGTTTTATTTAGAGATTAAGCTAAAACGATTGTTAACAATTATAATAAATACATATTCGGATCACCACAGGAATAACTACTCTTTGACAGTGCCCAGGGGCTGATTTTGGAATCACATGTTGGGGGTCTATTTAATTTTTTTTTAAATTAAGATACTTAAATTAAAATTTTGAAACCTTTGCGGGAATTAATTAATTTTTTAAAAAATAGGGTTTTAAATTAAAAAATTCAAAAAATTTGAGCCTTAATGATAAATTTTTAAAATTCTAAGTGGTGATTTAGTTATAAAAAAAATTAAAATATAATATATTTTTTTAATTTTTTGATGAAATTAAATTAAAATTTTCAAAGGACTAGAAATTAAATTACAGATTTTAGGGGGCCAAGTCCCTACTGGCTCCGCCTCTGCACTTTTTTTTTTGACCAAATAACTTTCAGCTTAAGATAAAAATAAAGATGGGCCCCACAACCATGCAAGGGCCATGCATGAGAAAAGACAACAAAGGAACGTGAAAACACCCACCACCAAACAAACAAGACCAACCATCACAAAAGAGGCCAAAAAACCCCACAAAAAGGCCATGCAAGGCCAAGCACGATGATTGGAAAAACGCCGTCCCAACACGGCACTAACAACATAAAGAAAAAAGAAAGAAAACCGATGATAAACATAAACTGCAACAAGGCGTCCCTCAACAGGTAACGCGGCAACCTTCTTTTTCCCCTGGGGAAAGGTAGAAGAACCAACACGGATAACCCACTTACGTATCGGCAGAGGACCAAAACGAATTCTCACCAAACTCACCCATTGAAACTTCGCTGTCATTGCGCATGAGAGCTCAAAATAGAGACAGGCTTCCGATAGAATCCGGAGCGTTGAAAAATGCGCAGTACCTCCTGGATCCCACCCAAAGCTGGTGGTAGCCAAATGCCTAAAACCATCGAGGAGACCAAAATCATTTTCAATCCCAGGTCCACAAAAAGCGGCTTTGTTCGGCTTAAAAAAGAAAGTATTGATCGAAATCCCATAATAAACGGGACACGTAAGCTGGAAAAGGGAAAGTTTGGTGCAGGAAAAGGACAGAATTGGGCCATCATGTCCTATCATTGTAGAAGACCGTTTTGCCCTTACATTACTTTCGCCTTCCTCGTGGCCGACGAGAAGATGATTTATCAGCGTGCCTACGATCCCCTTGCCGGCGAACCTCCAATCTCTGAGGCGAAACTCGGCTCCCGCTATGTGAATATCCAAACCTTTGCGGCCGAACGAGGTGCCTCCAAACCTACTTTCAGATTGAACCGAGACATCAAAAGAGAAAACTGAAACGATCACCACCGCCGAGGCCAGTGGCCTCATGAGCAACAGCGCCTCCACCAGCAACCACACTCGGGATTGGCCACGACGCCCGCTGAGACAAAACACCGTCCAGGCAAGCAAGCATCTGTAACGGGTCGGTGTGACTGATTTGGGTTTGTTCCGGTGACTCCCTGGGCTTCCGAAGGGAGACCATGTCGACCCTGCAACCTCAAAAGAGAGTGACGTAGCAGGGGGGAGGTCCAGGCAAGATCCATGACCGACACAACCACGACCGAAAAAGATAGATCGACACCCCACAAGCCCCACGACCCCAAAAACCTCCACGGATCCGAACCAAACACGAGTTTGATCCTCCGGGAAACCACCACCCAGGGGGGCGAGCTCGAAACCAACACCGTCGGCCAGGGAATCTATTGAGACGACCCCAACAAACTCCGTCCGAACAAGCGTGCCGGCCGTGGCCGCAAAACCAGCCCAGGCGAGCCTTGGGAAAACTCGGAAGGGAAACTGTGGCTTTGGCGCGTGTGGCGCGTAGGATGGCATTTTTTCCGCCTCTGCACTTTGTACTAATCATTTTGCAGTTTGTTAATTATGCGCGAGATTTTAAAAAGTCAAAACTTTCTTCTCGTGTCATATTTTCTGGAATAACAAATTATTTTTGAAAAATTAAGTTCTTCTTAAAAGTTGAAGGGTAAAAGCCGCTCTCCATTTTTTCTCTTCATCTATAGAGCGCCACACAAGTTTTATTTTTTTTATTTTATTTAGCTGGTAGGACATTAATTTTGATGTTGGTTGTCGATTGCCAGATTTATTTTCTTTATTTATTTTCTAATTTTCTTAATAAAAATAATTTTGTCTTTGTGGCACGTTTTTCTCTGCCTTTGTGGCGCGTTTATCTATGTCTTTTGGCATGTTTTTTCTTCTTCCACGGTCGTTTGGCTGTTCTTTTATTTTATGTTTTTCTGAAGGTTTGATTTAACGACGCCACGACTGATCAAGATGACGCTTATTTGTAATCATGTTGATCTTCCCTGCTCTGGGCCCTCGGATTGAATTTGGATACGCATTTTATGCCCGTGGATAGTTTCTCACGACGCTCAGCTCTGATTTGCCGTTCTTGGTGGTCTTTCAATAGCTTAATCCCCTTTTGTGGTTCGTTTGCTGATACAGTCAAATATGTTCGTGTCTATTTTTTGTTCGAGTCTTTTGGATGTGTTTTTAACCTTTTTCAGGTATGATCCTTGTATGATCTAAAGTGGCTAGTTTTAGGAAAATGTCCAAATTATGTATTTAGTTTACAATGATAGCTGTAAACCCTTATTGTAATTTAGAGTATTTTCTCGTTTAATAAAACTAGAGGCTTGTTTTCAAAAAAAAAGTTGAAGGGTAAAAAAGCATAAAGAACAATATTTGTTAACTTTTCTATACTACGGAAAATTTTAAAAAGAGACTGCTAAAATGCCGCTAAAAAGGCAGGTATACAAATTTTTACAAAAATTGTAAGGATTTATTTATATATACTGAAATTCTTATAAAAACAGTAAAAATTTCGATATATACACAAATGCTTACAAAAATGGTGAAACTGGGAGTATATACACAAATGCTTACAACTTTTGTAAGAATTTCGGTATGTACATAAAAGTGGTAAGCATTTATGTATATACCGAATTTCTTATTATTTTTGTAAAAATTTTCAATACATATTGTAATCACTAATTTTGTCCGAACATTGAACTCTTTTAAGTTTGTGTTGATATAGAGCTTACGTTGGGCTGTTATGTAATTTAAGTATAAAAATAATAAAAAAATAGAAGAAAAAAAAAAGAAAACAAAAAAGAGAAAAATAAACATGTATATGTAAGTGTTACTACTATTATTACCTTATATTATTATTACTCTTTTAGTATTATTATAGTATTATTATCAATATCATCATTATTTTTATATTCATTATATTATTGATATTATCAATTTCAAAAAACCCCTAAACATTACTAATATATTATATTTAATATTATCTTATTATAGTTAATAACAATTATATCTTATTATTATTATTTATCATTTATATACATTCATTACATATTGTTATATTATTATTTGTTTTTGTTATTATCACTCATTATATTATTATCATTTATTATGGGTTATTATTTCTATTATTTATTACATTTTCCTATTATCATTGTTATTATTATTTATTCGTTATTGTTATTATATTCATTACCATATTCATTATTATTATTATATTTATTAGTAGTATTATTAATATTATTAATAGTATTATTATCGTAATGAAAATAAAACATGCTAAATAAAAGTCCAAAATACATTGATTAGAAAATAATAGAGTCCACAACAAGCTCGCGAGCCCAAATAATTATACACCCTAACAACTAAAAAATGGGAAACCCTAATCTTTTGTTTGGTGGTGCAGCCACCCATGCCTAGCCATTGGATCTAGCTCGAGATCAACGGCCGAGATCGCGTCTGAACCAGAAACCCTAGCAGAGTCCCCTACCCTACCCTCCTCGCGTCGAAAGCTCCCACCACCGTCAGATCAAGATGTGATCTGACGGTCCAGATTAACTCCGTGAAAACAAACCCTAAAGGGTGTCACCCTTACTCCTACGCCGCACAACGTCGACCGTTAGATCGAGTCGACCTAACGATCCCAGATCGAGATGACAAAGCTTCCGGATCCACATGCTCCGCACGCCCGTCTCCTCTACTACCCACGTGCGACAGTTTTGTCACCCAATGTAACACCCAGGTTTAGGGGTCGGGTGAAAATAATATTTTAATATTATTTCGGGTTTGTTTTATAATTAAAATAATCTTTTGGGCCTCGGGTTTCAAAAACAAACATTTTGTGTCGGACTAATTTG
The DNA here is from genome assembly GCA_958450335.1 of Hibiscus tridactylites. NCBI lineage: Eukaryota > Viridiplantae > Streptophyta > Magnoliopsida > Malvales > Malvaceae > Hibiscus > Hibiscus tridactylites. The sequence continues at coordinate 16,285,384 of OY288279.1, read as the reverse complement.
AAATGAAACTCAATTTGGAGGGATTTTAAAGAAAATAGAAATAGCCATTCATTAATAGCAATCTTGTAAATAATGCAACTTTCAATTTAAATCCCCTTTTATCATCTTTTCACTATTCATTCTCTTCCCAAACCAAAAGCCAACGACAAGGAAGAGCTTTCAACTCCTTCCACTATTCCATCACATTTCTTCTTCATTTCAACTCGGTTTTAAAAGGTAATATCATTTTTGACTTGTCCTCAACCTCCTCTCTTTAAAAGTACAAATAGTTTTTATTTTCATTAAGGTTTTGGAAATTGAGTTTTTAGAGGTTTTGATTAAAAATGATAACTTTATGGTGTTTAACTTAAAATTTCGATTTAATGCTGTTAGATATGAAATCTATGAGTCAAATGGTTCAACATATATGAATTTTGCATGGTTTTAAGCTCATTCCCGGATCTGGGTTTTGTGGGGGGGGGGTTTGAAGGGTTTTAGAGTGTGTTTGGGGTTTCTTTAGGTTGGAATTGGTGGGCTAATGTTAGTACTATGGTTGGGGGTCGTTTTGGAATCATTTGGGGTATTAAAAGTGTTGGGAACATGAGTTTTGATCAAGGTTTATGGGCTGCTCGAGTTTGGTAAATTTGGGGTTTGTTCATGGCTTGAAATGTTGTGTTTGATGTTTGAGTTGTATTCCGGGTTAGTTAATTTGATGCTTGGGCTGATTTGAAGTTGTTTGGATTGTGTTGAGGTTGTTTAGAGGCAAGGGCTTGTGTTGGTGAAGCATTGGGAGCGAATCCGAAAGCTTTAAGTTGGTTGCTTGCTTGGTAGTTGAGCTTGGAAGTGAAGGTGAGTGGTTAATGTTTTCAAAGTGTCTTCTAAGTGTTTGGTTCGAGCATGTGGACTAGGTCGGGCTTGGTAGACCCACCTAGAGTTAAGATTAGGGTGGTAGCCTAATCCTAAGCTTAAACTAGAGACATTGGTTGAACTTTTAATTGATGTTTATGCCTCGTGATGTTTATGATATGATGATTTATGTATAATGTATTATACATGTGTGATGAGGCATGGTTGTGATGCATTGTGATATGCATGTGGTTATTCATGATTGTGATCATGGTGAGTACGTGCCAAGCACGAAATTGGTTGTAATTGATAATGTGGATTGAGTTAAATGTTGGCACTAGTATGCTTGGGTACAAATGATCGATCATTAGGATGTTAGTGTGCACACATGAGTCAAATTCGCGCGTGGCCTTGGTGGCATTGAGTCACCAAGGAGGAGTACGAGTTCGCCCGTAAATTGTTATATATATTAGTCGATAATGAGTAGAATCTCATCGACGGGGCGTGAGGATGAGTGGAATCCCCTCCGCGAGACCGGTGATGAGTGTAATCCCACCGTGAGGTAAAGTTCTGGTTGTTGGATGTGAGTTCCAACGTGTTTATCTGCGTATTCGCGTCATAGCTAGGTGCCAATATAAATTGACATGTGTATCAATGTGATGTGGAAATGTGTGTCCTTTTTGGATGATTATATGTGCTTACATATGTTGTGGAAATGAACTTGTTGAGCATGACATGTTATTGTATATTTGTTCATGCATCATTGACATTTTGGCTCTTGAGGATCGAAGGTATGATCATGCATTTACCTTGGTTGAGATCGTGCTTGGACCTTGCATTGTCGAGGTTTGTTTTTAAAGAGCTTACCCTTACTAAGCTTTATTACTTACGCTCTCTTTGTTCGACAATGCAGATCAGTAGCTCATGGGTTGCTAAGTGCAAGAAGGGGCCTCCAAGTGTGCTTCGTGTTGCTTGTTTAGCTATCAAGTATGATTATTTTAATTATGATGTAATGGTCAAGCAATGAGACATGTGATTGTGGTCTGATGTCCTTTGAAGTATGATGATGTTGTGTTTAGGATCATGTTAGGCTCCTTATATATGTTTATTAATTTGGCTTTTGAGATAAATGCCTTGCTTGTAAACCATGTTGGATTTGCCTATCTTATTTTGTCTAAGTGTTGGCCTTGTTGAAGCTTAATGCTCTTTTAAATGCCATGTATGGATGCCTCATCTTATGCCTTGTGTGATTGGAGTATGTTTTGCCATAGGAACCATGCCTCTAGAATATGCTTGTAAGTGATGTGTGCTTCTCGGAGTTGTTTAGGGATTTCGGGGTTGGTTGGAGATGTTTAAAGTTGGCTTTGGGATGTTGCAGACAACCAGTGTTTCAAAACGGGCTGAGCTGTTTCGGAACGAGTATGGCTCTAGGGACCCCGTATCGGAACTCGTTTTGATAGGGTTTGGCCACTGTGAACCCCTATTTCGAAACAAGTTTCAGAACACTTTGGCTACTGGAAATCTGAGAAATTGTCGATATGTTGGGGTTTCGAAATGAGTTTGGGTGTTTCGGAACGATCAATGTCTCGTTGACCACGAGAAGTTGACCGTTGGAGGTGTTTCGGAACGGTTGACCTCCGTTCCGATACGACCTTCTCGTGTGGGCTTGGGGTTGTTAACCAAGTCAATGTGTTTCGATACACCTTAAGGGTGTTTCGAAACGGCCTGCCCAATAATCTAAAATGGACTGTTTTGCAAGTGATGTTCGAATGATCGTTTTTATGATTGCTTGTGTTTCCACTGACGTGTTTCACATAGGACATGGTAATGCATTTAGACAAGATAAATAAAAGAAATTTTCTAGGGTTGCTAACCGAAGGGGAACCTTAACGGGTTTCGCTTCGGTTTACCCCGTGTGACCCACTCGGACCGGTCAAGCGTCCGGACCGGGACGAGGGGGTTACACCCAACGCACCCACGCGCTTGAGCCGTCTGACCTCTCGCCTGCCACAAGCACACATCTGTCGCGACCGTCTCTTGCAACCGCGGCACCTCCCTTCCCGATCAGGGCTCCCGACATACACCAGAACATAAGTCAGCAAGAATCCGAAACCCAAAATAGCAAAAAAAAAGAAGAAGGACAAAGCAACAAATCAGAGATCTCAGGTGGATAAAAAACAAAAAAGGCCAACAGCAAATAGCAAGTTTCTTTGAGTTTTCCCTTCTTGCATATAACATCGGATATAAAAAATCTGAACCCCAAACGATTGTAAGCCCCGATTCGGATTCCAGAGAGATTTCACAAAATATCAATAAAAAAAGAACTTTTAGAGGTATTCCTTCCGATTTTTTTTCAATCCATCGCATGTGATGTGACCACAACCAACAAGAATTCCAATGAATTTCCTAGAGGTCCTATGACTCGTGCAAGAGCTAAAATGATTCAAGATGCTGTGGAAAGTTTGCTTTGCCAATGCTAGAAAATGAATGAAGAAATGACCGCAACAATTAGATCTTGCAACATTTTGAGTTTGTTGGAAAGTTGAAATAAGTTGCATAAGAATTTGCATGAGTAGTTGCATAAGAATTTGCATGAGTAGTTGCATAATAGTTCATTCATTCCATGAGAATAAACATGTTTGTTTATGCATTTATGCAAGCACTTCATTTATGAAAATACTTCACTTATATATGTGTTTCATTTAAGCATGTAGGTTCATTAATTAAACTAGTTCATGCATTGAACTTGTTCAATTAATTCTTTAAGTTTGCATAACATTTTTATCATATTTTGATTAATATTTTATGTGTTTTTAGTGTCAATATACGTTGGGATTAAGATGGAAACAATTGAAGACTTTTCATCTTCTTCAAGGAGACATGCCATCTTTATCACCATTCAAAGAGAGAGTCTTTTTGAATTCCATGGGGGATGAAGCATTTAGAAGACTTTATTATGCTTTTATTCAGCCAATAAAGTTGAGAAATAAAGAAAGGAAGTGGAAGAGACACATACACTTAGATGCAAACATGGGCAGATTCATTCCAAGTCATCTACATGCACTTTTAAGAGCCAAGCAAGTGGAATATCAAAGGATCCATCACTTGGACGTGTATAAGTCTTCATTCAAGCCTTATTATGTCCAAATTCATTCTAAATTACACAAATGGCCAACCACACTTGATAGGATTGAAGACAAACCATTGAATGTCATAAATTGGAGCCTTAATGCATTGTTGTGTCCATTCAAATTCTAGGCTGCCATGTACTATAAATAGGATGCTCATTTGCCTTTGTAGGGGACTTTTTTTTTTTTGATGAAAATATATGAGAGTGTTCTCTTCATTGTTCTTTAAGAACTTTATCGGCTTTCAAGCTAGTCTTGTGGCAAATTTTCCTTTTTCACTCCATTCTATTTATAGCGTTGGTTCCTAGCTTTCTAGCTAGCGGGTCACGTTCCACCATTCCACCATCACTTCCATTTGATTATATTGTTGGTTCTTAGCTCCATTATAGCTAAAAGGTCACAATCCAACCTTCTTCCATCATTTCACAAAGGGTAAGAACGTGTAAGGTTTGGGTCAACATTCATTATCTTGTTGGTTCTTCCTTGTTCCACACCAATTCTATTCCATATATCCATATCAAATTCTATCCATTTTTTCCCTTACATTTATCTTTCAAACCATAATCACCAACCATTCCAGCACCTATTAAAACAACAACTTTCACCATATTCATTCCATATACATCACTTCCACACTCAAGTTTCAAGTTTGCAACTTCATACTAGAATCACGATCGGGCAACATCACATACAAATTCGGTCATCACTCAACCGAATACGTATCATTTGGTATCATAGCTATTTTGATTTAGTAAGTTAAGTGTTTCTCTTCCTGGTTTGCATAAAAAAAGAAAAAAAAGAAAAAAAGAAAAGAAAAAAAAGGAAAGTTTGGTTGTTTTTGGTAATACTCAATTCAGAAAATTATTATTTCCTATTGCCTTGTTATTTTCTAATCATTTTACTTTTCTACCTATAGCCTTTTTTTAAACCCTTTCTTTCAGCCAATTTCACAAGCAAACTTGTTAAGCCTTGAGTAAGTTCTCTAAGGACTTTGATAGGAGAACAAGAGCGGTAAAAGGCAAGAGTGCACATCAAGGGTAAAAGCCATCTCGAGTGAAACACGAGTGTGAGTGTTTTCCTTGGAGTGTAACGGTGAGAATTTTTGCTAGTGAGGTTTATTAGTTAATCATGTCTCAAGATTCCGTGAGAAACACTATTGGTGCTAGTAATAATGTTAACGTAGATGCAACTAACTCCAATCTTCAAGATATTATCCGAGAGATGGACAGGTTGTTGCAACAAAGGTTAGGGCCGATGCAAGAACGATTAGATCATTTGGAGGGAAGATCTCAACGAAGACATAATTCAGATCACGAGGAAGAGTATGAGGGAGAGGTGGATGAAGAACTCATAGACGAGCGAGCCTCCTAGCAAAGTTTGAGGCGTCGAGAACCTAGGTACCAAAGAGCTCGGCCAAGAGTTGATGATAATCTTAGCAACATCAAAATAACCATTCCTTCTTTCCAAGGAAGAACAGATCCTGAAGCTTATCTTGCATGGGAAAAAAAGTTGAGCACATCTTTGAGTGCCACAACTACTCCGAGCTTAAGAAGGTAAAACTTGCAGCCATTGAATTTACAGATTATGCACTAATATGGTGGGATCAGTTGACAGCTAGCAGGAGACGCAATGGCGAACATCTGATTTCTACTTGGAATGAGATGAAGGCCATTATGCGTAGGAGGTTCGTTCCAACTCACTATCATAGGGAGTTGTTCAACAAGCTTCAAAATCTCACCCAAGGCAACCGTACTGTTGAGGATTACTTCAAAGAGATGGAAGTAGCCATGATCCGAGCCAACATTGATGAGGATAGAGAAGCCACCATGGCCAGATTTCTATCCGGCCTTGATCCTAATATTGCGGCCACTGTTGAGTTGCAACATTATATGGAGATCGAAGACATGGTTCATATGGCCATGAAGGTGGAGAGGCAACTCAAAAGGAAGGGCACAACTCGTGCCTATGGAGGCTCTTCTTCTAAATGGGGGCAGGGTACCTACAAACAGAAGGCATCATTTACGCCTAATGAACGAAGCGTTCCAACAAAGAGTGCCAAACCCATTGCTGAAACTAGTAAGGGAAAGAACACCGCTATGCTAGTTCGATCCCGTGATGTGCAATGCTTCAAATGCTTGGGGCGAGGTCACATTGCTAGCCAATGTCCAAATCGCAACACAATGCTCATTCGAGAAGATGGAGAGATCGAAACTGACCAAGAGGAGGAAGAAGATGATGTTCCTATCCAAGAAGAAGAAGAGATGGAACATGTTGTAGATGGTGAGGTTCTTGTTGTGAAAACAAGCCTAAGCGTGCAAGCCATAGAAGGAGAAGATCAACGCGAGAACATCTTCCATACTCGCTGCCATGTAAACGAAAAGGTATGCTTTGTCATTATTGATGGAGGAAGTTGTACTAATGTTGCTAGTACTTTGATGGTAGAGAAGCTTAGATTGGCAACAACAAAGCATCATCATCCTTACAAGCTACAATGGCTCAATGATGGGGGAGAACTCAATGTCACCAAGCAAGTTCTTGTGCCATTTTCCATTGGAAAATACAAAGACAAGGTGTTGTGTGATGTTGTACCAATGCACGCTAGCCATATCTTGTTGGGGAGACCGTGGCAATTTGACAAAAAGGCTATACATGATGGTTATACCAATCGTTACACTTTCACCCATCAAACCAAAACGATCACTTTAGCCCCTCTTTCACCAAAACAAGTCCATAAAGACCAAATCCACTTGAGAGAGAGTTTCAAAACGGCCAAAGAGAAAGAAAAAGAGTTTAAATCCAAAGAGAGTGACAAAAATGAGGGGAAACAAACCATTCTTTTTGCAAGAGAGAAAAAGATCAAAAAGTGTTTGCTTTTAAAGAAATGGGCACTTGTACTCATGTACAAAGAAAATCTTTTGAACACTGATGATCTTGATCATGGTTTGCCATCTTTTATTGTCTCTTTATTGCAGGAATTTGAAGATTTGTTTCCGGAGGAGATTCCGAATGGGCTTCCACCAATTCGAGGAATAGAGCATCAAATTGATTTCATTCCCGGAGCCATCATTCCAAATCGACCAGCATATAGAAGTAATCTGGAAGAAACTAAGGAGTTGCAAAGACAAGTATCCGAGTTAATGGAAAAAGGCTATGTGAGAGAGAGCCTTAGTCCATGTGCCATGCCGGTTTTACTTGTACCTAAGAAGGATGGAACTTGGCGTATGTGTGTGGACTGTCGAGCAGTGAACAAGATAACGGTAAAGTATCGTCATCCTATTCCTAGATTAGATGATATACTTGATGAATTAAGTGGTTCTAACATCTTTTCTAAGATTGATCTTAAGAGTGGGTACCACCAAATAAGAATGCGAGAAGGAGATGAGTGGAAGACATCCTTCAAAACCAAGCAAGGTTTATATGAGTGGTTGGTTATGCCATTTGGCTTAACTAATGCACCAAGTACATTCATGAGGTTAATGAATCATATACTTCGACCATTTTTGGGTAAGTTTTGTGTGGTGTATTTTGATGACATACTTGTGTATAGCCAAACTTTGAATGATCATGCTCAACATTTAAGGTTAGTATTGGATGTTTTATGAAAAGAAAAGTTGTATGCTAACCTACAAAAATGTGCATTTTGCACTAACAAAGTTGTGTTCTTAGGTTTTGTTGTTAGTTCAAAGGGTTTGGAGGTTGATCAAGAAAATATTAAAGCAATTGAGGAATGGCTGAGACCTACTAACATTAGTCAAGTGAGAAGTTTTCATGGACTTGCTAGTTTCTATCGCCGGTTTGTTCCCAATTTCAGCACCATAGCCGCACCTTTGACCGGAGTTATCAAAAAGAACTCTAGCTTCTTTTGGGCAGACGAACAAGAGAAGTCTTTTTGTTTGATTAAACAACTTTTAACCAATGCACCCTTATTATCTTTACCTGATTTTGATAAAGTTTTTGAAATTGAATGTGATGCATCAGGTGTAGGAGTTGGAGCTGTATTATCTCAAGAAGGACGTCCTATTGCATATTTCAGTGAGAAATTGAGTGGAGCAACTCTAAATTATTCAACTTATGACAAGGAGATGTATGCTCTCATAAGGGCATTAGAAACGTGGCAACACTATCTATGGCCTAAGGAGTTTATCATCCACACGGATCATGAGGCGCTGAAACACTTGAAGGGACAACACAAGCTTAATAAGAGACATGCCAAGTGGGTTGAATTCCTAGAAACATTCTCATATGTTATCAAATATAAGAAGGGTAAGGAAAATGTTGTTGTTGATGCTTTATCAAGAAGGTGTACTCTTCTTAACCTTTTGGATTCTAGATTGGTAGGTTTTGCCTTAATCAAAGAACTTTATGAATCTGATTATGATTTGGGTGAAATTTACAAAGCTTGTGAAAAAGGAACATATGAGAAGTTTTGTAGGGTTGAAGGCTATCTTTTCAAGGAAGGAAAGCTTTGTATCCCTCAAGGATCCATTAGAGAATCGCTTATCAAAGAGGCCCATTGTGGAGGACTAATGGGACACTTTGGATTGGCCAAAATGCACTCTATATTGAAAGAACATTTGCATTGGCCAAAGATGAAACGAGACGTGGAGAAGTGGTGTGAGCATTGCATCACATGTAAGAAGGCAAAGTCCAAAGTCATGCCCCATGGACTTTACACACCATTACCAATTCCAAATGCTCAATGGGAGGATATTTCCATGGATTTTGTGCTAGGACTTCCACGCACAAGGAAAAACAAAGATTCCATTTTTGTTGTAGTAGATAGATTCTCAAAAATGGCTCATTTCATTCCATGCAACAAGACTAATGATGCTTCCCATATTGCTTATCTGTTTTTTAGGGAAGTTGTGAGATTACATGGAGTTCCAAGAACTATTGTGTCTGATCGAGATGTGAAGTTCTTGAGTCACTTTTGGAGGACGCTATGGAGACAATTATACGCAAGAATCTAAGGACTTGGGAAGAGGACTTGCCACATGTTGAGTTTGCATACAATCGCTCCATGCATTCCGCCACTAAATGTTCTCCATTTGAAGTGGTATATGGTTTCAATCCTTTGACCCCAATTGATTTGCTTCCTTTGCCTATTGATCAATTCAAAAATAAGGATGGGCAAAATAGAGCTGAATTTGTGAAGAAGCTTCACCAACAAGTGCGGGAGAACATTGAGAGGAGAACAAAGCAATATGAGCAGCAAGATAACAAAGGGAGGAAACAAATAACTTTTGAACCCGGAGATTCGGTTTGGTTGCACTTGAGGAAAGAGAGGTTTCCAGCACAACGCAAATCGAAACTTATGCCTCGAGGAGATGGTCCTTTCTAAGTGGTCAAGAGGATTAATGATAATGCTTATCAAATAGACCTTCCCGGTGAGTATAATGTGAGTGCTACTTTCAATGTTGCTGATATATCTCCTTATGATGCAGGAGATGATTTGGGGGGCATATCGGTTTCAAGAGGGAGGGACTGATGTGACCACAACCAGCAAGAATTCCAATGAATTTCCTAGAGGTCCTATGACTCGTGCAAGAACTAAAATGATTCAAGATGCTGTGGAAAGTTTGCTTTGCCAATGCTGGAAAATGAATGAAGAAATGACAGCAACAATTAGATCTTGCAACGTTTTGAGTTTGTTGGAAAGTTGAAATAAGTTGCATAAGAATTTGCATGAGTAGTTGCATAATAGTTCATTCATTCCATGAGAATAAACATGTTTGTTTATGCATTTATGCAAGCACTTCATTTATGAAAATACTTCACTTATGTATGTGTTTCATTTAAGAATGTAGGTTCATTAATTAAACTAGTTCGTGCATTGAACTTTTTCAATTAATTCTTTAAGTTTGCATAACATTTTTATCATATTTTGATTAATATTTTATGTGTTTTTAGTGTCAATATACGTTGGGATTAAGATGGAAACAATTGAAGACTTTTCATCTTCTTCAAGGAGATATGCCATCTTTATCACCATTCAAAGAGAGAGTCTTTTTGAATTTCATGGGGGATGGAACATTTAGAAGACTTTATTATGCTTTTATTCAGCCAATAAAGTTGAGAAATAAAGAAAGGAAGTGGAAGAGACACATACACTTAGATGCAAACATGGGCAGATTCATTCCAAGTCATCTACATGCACTTTTAAGAGCCAAGCAAGTGGAATATCAAAGGATCCATCACTTGGACGTGTATAAGTCTTCATTCAAGCCTTATTATATCCAAATTCATTCTAAATTACACAAATGGCCAGCCACACTTGATAGGATTGAAGACAAACCATTGAATGTCATAAATTGGAGCCTTAATGCATTGTTGTGTCCATTCAAATTCTAGGCTGCCATGTACTATAAATAGGATGCTCATTTGCCTTTGTAGGGGACCTTTTTTTTGATGAAAATATATGAGAGTGTTCTCTTCATTGTTCTTTAAGAACTTTATCGGCTTTCAAGCTAGTCTTGTGGCAAATTTTCCTTTTTCATTCCATTCTATTTATAGCGTTGGTTCCTAGCTTTCTAGCTAGCGGGTCACGTTCCATCATTCCACCATCACTTCCATTTGATTATATTGTTGGTTCTTAGCTCCATTATAGCTAAAGGGTCACAATCCAACCTTCTTCCATCATTTCACAAAGGGTAAGAACGTGTAAGGTTTGGGTCAACATTCATTATCTTGTTGGTTCTTCCTTGTTCCACACCGATTCTATTCCATATATCCATATCAAATTCTATCCATTTTATTCCCTTACATTTATCTTTCAAACCATAATCACCAACCATTCCAGCACCTCTTAAAACAACAACTTTCACCATATTCATTCCATATACATCACTTCCACACTCAAGTTTCAAGTTTGCAACTTCATACTAGAATCACGATTGGGCAACATCACATACGAATTCGGTCATCACACAACCGGATACGTATCAGCAAGCATGCAAAACACAAACAAAAAAATAAAAAGAGAAGTTTTGTTTTTTACCATTCGGGAACCGTTTCCCCTTCTGTTTCGAGTCGTGCCGGCAACAAGCCCTATGCTTTCATCGGGGTGAGCCGTCCGGATCTCAACGGGGAAGGCTTTTAGGGTTTCGATTCGAGTTTCAAAAAAAGGCTTTTCGGTTTTTTTAAAGGGTTTTGTGTCTTCATCATCGACCCTAGCTTACTAGTTTTGGGGGAGGGGGGATTTCAGGTAGTTCTTTGCCGTTGTCGGCTAGCGACAACCGGCCGACGTGTTTAACGGGACGGGTGGACGGAGAAGAGGGAAAGAAAAGCTCTATGTTTTTACTCAAAATAGCAAAAAGAGGGCTAAAAAATTTTAAAACGAGTTTTATATTCATATTTGGTTTTAAAAAAGGGTTATTTTCTTCACAAGGACCTTCGTCCTTTCACTTTCACCCTAGGAGTGTATCCGTGTTTCTAAATACCGTCTGAGGTCCCTCGAGTTTTTTAAGTATTTCCAATCTTGTCCCTAATCTGGTTTTAATTGATTTCGAATGATTTAATAACCATTTTAGTCCCTACAAGTTTCAACGTATTTTAATTATGGTCCTTGTTTTGGGTGATTCAACAGTTTTTTTGGGTTTAATTCCCCAATAAGTCCTTGGAATTTGTCATGAGTTCAATTTTGGCCCTTTTAGTGTGATGTTTTTTCCTATTTTTATGTAATTTAATTTCTTGCCTCGTATTTATGTTTCATTGATTTTAGCTAGTGTTCTATTTATATGTTTTACATATGTTTGGTTAATAATGTGTGATCGATGTGGTGTATAACCGTATGTTTTATATAATCTAATTCAATGCATGGTTTATATAATGTTTAGTGTTACAATACATAACATATGCATGTGTTTGTATAATTTATGTCTTCTTTAATGCTTGGTATAGTTTACTTGTTTTTTAATATAATATTTATATGTGGCAATGCTTAGCAAGCACATTCTTTTAGTACTTTTAATCGTATTAATATGTATGCCTTTCCTTTATATCGACATGTTCGCTCCTTTTTAAATGTGTTATCATGATTAGTTAAGAATAATTATGCTAAATTACATCGTTTGTGTATTTGCTCCTTATGCTTTCATATATTTTGCTTGATTTATTTGTATAATTTTACGTCTTGTTTATTGAATTTATAAGTTGCATCAAAATCTAAAAAAATTGTAATGCGAATTTCTTTTTATTCGGGAACGAACGAGGCCAATACCAGTCGTAGTGGTGGTGGTTCGGACGTCCTTTCTCGAATATTAAGGCTTTTAAAATTTACTCAATCGTATAACCAAATTTTGATACGAATCGTCACTTTAATTCGCAAAATTTAATATTAATTAAGCGCTAATGGTTTTGGTACCAATTTTAGGGCACGACGGGGGTGCTCACCCTTCCCCGCGTGTCACCGACTCTCAAACCCTTTTAAATATTTGGTTTAGTTTTCAATGTCCGGTCTACCATTTTTAAATGTCCGGTGGCGACTCCTCATTTTTTCAAGATCCGATTAAATTTTCAAAACTAATTAAAACCAGGTTCCTCCGAGAGACATCCGAGGTACCTTGTATTTTTGAAATTTTTTAGTCGCAACAGATGACGACTTTATTGGGACAAATTTTTGTTTTCAAAAACCAAAAGAGATTCAAGCCGAAAAACTTTACCGCTCAATTAATATTAGAAGTTGCAAATTAAAATGACTGAATCGATCAATGTTTGTTTATAAGTTTGAGTTTATTTTAAACGCATCTAAAATTGACATATAAACCCTTTGTCTAAGTGGGGGAAAACACTAGTACTTTCGTGAGGATACCGTTCCTCCATATAGGCCTAGCAAGTACCTTCGGGGCTCGAATACCCTATATCTTCGTGGGAATACCGTTTCTCTGTACGAATATAGCTAAAGGGTACCCTCGAATTGAACTCGATTGAGAGGAGCCTATAATGGGTGATGACCAGGGGCCTTGCTACCCTTAGAAGGGGACATCGATGACAGTTCGAGTACCTCCTAGAACCAAAATTGCATTTAGAGAACTAGAAATCCCACCCCTTATAGAGCCATGCGAACTGCCTACGTTTATTAGACAGCATAAATAGGACTGCTTGTTTGCTTGTGTAATCTAATAACTGTGTTTATCCAACACTAACGATTTTTCTTGTGATCTCCTTGCATTTATTCTTGCATGCATTTCATGACACAAAGGTGTTGAGTCAAGGTGGTTTTACCCAATTCAAGGGCTATCATTGTGGATAGGAGGTTACTAAGAAAAGATGTTGTCAATTAGCAAGTCCGAAATTGATCCGAGGTGAATCAAGAGGGTCAAAAGGACAAGTTTACCGAGCAAACACATAGTTTTAGGTTATAGAAAATCTAATGCCCACCATTGAAAAAAGTACAACCCTTATCCATCCCGAGGAAGTCAAGCAAGATCGAATCTACCCCAAACATCCAAAGTCACGAAACTACCCGACCGAGTGCAAAGAGGCGCCCGAAAAGAGCATGGTTGCCAGAAAAAGCATGGATTATGTCAAGGGGTTGATTCAACTTCGAGGAGATAGTTTTTTAGAATGCCTCTGAGACTTGATACCGTCAATGTTGGGTGTTCTTGAATTGCTAGAGAAAAAGCAAATCTAGCCTCGGCTACCTCGGTCGAAACCATCATTTCCTTGAGCACAATTCAGAGATCCGAGGAGCATCCGTAGGACTTTTTCTATGAGCATCTTATAAAAAGGCACCTCATTTACGTTCAAATGAAAGTTGACCTAAGGGGAATCACTTATAGGACCAACACCTTTCATTCTCACACACATATCATCTGTTCATACATCGTTTCATGACATAATTATTCACATCATTAATTATACATTCATTGCATCACGCCCATTGTTAATCAGGGAGAACACTCATCAGAGAAAGAGAGAGGGAAGAATGAACAAGGGAACAATTTCTAGCCAGTACAGCTTCAGAAACATGAATGACCTAGTGGCTAGGATGGATAAGCTCGGATAGCTTCGAGAACATTTGGTTTAGAATCAAAGGGAGATAATATTGTATACGAGGAAAATAAATCCTTTACAAAAATCCAATTTCCATGATTGGTGAAAACTGATTGTACCCAGGGGAATGGTACAACTAGCCTAGAGCAAACGACTACCGGTAAAGGCAATTCAAATCCTTTAATCCCTGTGCATTTGGGAAAAATGCAAGTCTCGATTCAAGAAAAGTGAATTGGAAATATTACATCACTTCATGAAAGAAGAAGTGATGTCTGGGAAAGTCTGACAGAAATGTTGGCACAACGTGCTTAAACACAGTAAAGTTTAAGACAATGGATAATTCAAATGTCCATCGAAAATCCATTTTTTACGAATGGTCGAAGGGAAATAAATCATTTGCAAAAATCCAATTCTCATGATTGGTGAAAAATGATTGTACTCAGCAGAATGGTAAAACTAGCCCGGAGCAAACGGCTACTGGTAAAGGAAATTCAAAACCGTTGATCCCTGTGCATTTGGGAAAAATGCAAAAGAAATAAGCTAAGCTGTGAATTTTTTTTATTATAATGAAAACTTCATTTTGAAAATATTTTTGCATTCTTTGATTCTTTAAACATTTCATTTATTGTTTATTGTTATAAGATCACTCTTGTTTTCCAATTACACATGTAAATACTTTTTGTAAGATTAATTTTAAAAAGAATTTTTTTTTCCGAAAAATTGAATGTTGTGAGGACACTATAAATATGATAACCCTCTGTTCTACTTAGGCCAAGGGAGGAATGACAACGAGCATTCAGGAATAATGGGCCACTCCCATTGAGTGAATTTTCCTCTTGGGCATTGTTGTCTAAGGTCCTTGAATGAAGTGATAACACTAAAACTTCTACCACCTGAAGACCAATTTTGATATCAGTATATGAGGGGACATTTGGCATTCCTTCAATTCCCTTCACATAGAAAGAAAATAAAAAAAATACCCATTGTTGTCCCTGTTTGAGCCTGTTAAACTTTTTTTTCTTTCGATCGAACCCAAACCAAAGATCACCCCTACACCGGGGGCAAGGGAGATAGAAGTCTATGGACAAGTAAATGACATTGGATTCTGATTATGCTATGAGGATGATGCCTTGTGAATTAAGGGGCATTAAAAGAGAACATATACATTGGATATATTTTTAGTTAGAACAGCAGAAACATCAAAAGGGAACAACAAAAAAGTTGGTGCTCAAATAGCTACCCAAATCAAGTCGAAAGTTTCCAAGTTAAGACTGGAAAAAGTCAAAAGTGAAAGCACTAAAGTGAAAAGTGCGGTTTTGTAAAAAATGAGAGAAAGTGAGAAGCAAATAAAGAAAAGGGATAAGAGAATTCCCTAGCCAAATGAATCTTTATCTAGAAGGGTCGTGAAAGATTGATCACCTTCGAATGGAAATATGCAAGACACGATTTGATCCGAAACTACACTTGACGAAAGGAAATGAACTCTAGGGTGAAAGACCAAAAAAAGGGGGCAGTCTAGAGCGATCCAAAGAAATAAGAGAAGAAATAATATTTCATTTGAGCGTAATTGAGATTGGAAAAATTGATCCTTGGTTTCACCACCCTTAAACACTTGTTCAGGCCTATTTACCCTTTCTTTTGTAGCCGTAAGCCTTAACCTACATTACAAGCCTCAAAATACCATTTGGATCATACATGGATGGATGAATTTGTCTTCAGATCGCATCCCGCCTATCAGGGTTAACCTTTCTTCAAGGATTGTCACACTTATAATGCCTGATTGAGATCAGAAAAGAGGGAAGGATGGGGGCACGGTGAGTTAGTGAGTTAAAAAGAGCCACCTTTAAGTATGCTAGAAACTAGGAATGGGGGTCGCTCCTCTCGGAAGCCTAATAGCCCAGAAAAGATTTCATATGTGCATCCCCACAACATTTAGAAAATATTACTCGGATCGATTTTTTTTCAAAGACCCCAAACTTAATTTTCACTCGACGTGATTCTTTAAAATATATAATAAAATTATTTTTACCCAATCATTTGCATAAGTCTCCTACATGGAATGAACAAGCGGACTGACCGTGGCTCGAGGTAAAGCCATTAGTACCCGGAGGGGCACCCTCGGAGGTTCAAACATTGCTACTAATGTCACCAGTTGAAATATCAAGTCCGCCTTCGGTGAAATATCACGATGTGAAGTCGACCTTCACTAAAAAAGTGTTGAAATAGAACATGAGGGTAGAAATTTTGACGTTGAGAATCGGTGACTAGAAGTTACCTTTGTAGCCTAGGCATCTTGCCGGAAGAAGTGTCCCGAGAAGGACTGTATGCGCCACGAACCAAGATGAGACAGTAAATATGATCTGAAATCGACTCAACTAAAGACGGTGAAGACAGAAGTACGCTTAAGAAAAGAAGAAAGAAAAGAAGCCGAGACGAAAACCCAAAAGGCACTTTGGGGGAAACAGAATGAAATTCAGAAGAGACGCTTTTAACCACAAATTTAGAGGAACAATGGCCAAAAGTTGTGGCATCTTTAGATAGAAGACACCATTTAAAGCAACCGACATTAATCGAAGGTCAGTCATAAGGTACATAAGCCTAAAGCAAGTGGGGGCAATGTGATTCTAATCAGTGTACGTCATCCCTTCAAGAAGAAGCGAAAAAGAGAGGTTTAATGATAAAAGTTGATTTCAAGGTGAAAACCCGAAAGGGTGCCTAAAGAAGAAAAGAGAGAGAAGATATTTGAAGATGGATCAGACAGCATTCGAGCGTGAGTCCTTCAATTCTTAAGGGGAATTTCAGTAACCTTCAAACACGAGTCCCCCAATTTTAAGAAAGAGGATACAAAGTAAAAGCCCGAAAGCACGCTTTGAGATGACAAAATTTTAAAATACAACCCTTTGAGAGAGAAAAAGAGCCCGTAACACCCGTGTTTTGGGGTTAGGAGTTAGGCGTGTGTGTTTGGTTCGAGTCGTCAAAACCGATTTAATTTAATTAGACCTTAGTTTTGATTTAAATGAGATTAAAAAATTTAAGGAGTGGCATTTTTGTAAATAAGATGAAATAATGAAGACAACCTTTTTGAATCAAAAAGAACAAAAAGAAGAAGAAAAGAAAGCCATCTTCCTCTTCCAACGTGAAAGAGAACCCAAACCCCTACCAAAACCCCAATCTACTATTCCATCCATTTTCTTCACCAATTCAAGAGCTTTTTCGAAGGTAATTTCATATTTGAGTTCTCCTCATCATCCCAAGCATTTCCATGGTTTTAGATTTCAAAACCATCATCTTTTTAAATTTTCAAGTTTTTCAAGTTTGATGAAAGTTTGGATTTTTAATGGGTTTTTCATTTGTTTTTGGTTTGTTGAGTTAGGTTTTGAATTAATCTCACTTAGATGCACCTAATATCTTAAAATGGAAGGATTTTGGGAAAATCTCGAAGTGGGTCTTTGGGGCATTTTTCAAAGTGTCAAAACTTGAGTTTTTGTGTTGGGTTGAAGGGCTGATGGTATAGGGTTGTTAGGGAAGTATTTTGGAATCCTTTAGATGTCATTTGGGTGTTGGAAATTGTTGTTTTTAGCTGGGTATTTGGGGAGCACGAAAATGAGAGTTTTGTGGTTAGTTCGGGGTTGAAATTGTGAAGTTTGGCTTGTGTTTGTGAGTTGGGTTTGTGGCTGAGTTTAGCATTTAATCGGTTGAGTAATACTTGTCTTTTGATTGGTTAGAAGCTAGAGGAAACATCGGAGAAAGATCGGGATCGAATCCGGGAATTGAGGAGGCCTGACTCACTTTGCTTGGTTTGCTAAGGAAGGGTGGTGAGTGAACTTCAAACTTGTTTAAATTGGTTCAAGTGTGTGTAGTGGAGGTATTGTTATGAGCTTGGTAGGCCATTCCAAGGTAGAAGTTAAATTGGTAGTTTAACTTCTTGTTTGTTAATGAGCTTTAGATGCCTATGCCTATATTGATCTTGTGAGGTATGAATTGATTTTGTATGTGTATACATTGATGTGTGTGATGATGGATGTGTGTTATAAATGATGGTTATTGTGATGTGGTTTAAATGTAATTGGCACTAGTTAACTTATCGAGTATAAATGATCGATCATTAGGATTAGTGTGCATACGGTTGAGTCAAATTCGCACGTGGCCTTAATGGCATTAAGTCATCAAGGAGGAGTACGGTGATGTAATATTCCACCGGAAATTATTTATATTATACGTGATGATGAGTGGAATCCCATCCGTAGGGCATATGATGATGAGTGGAATCCCATCCATGCAAGGTCCGGTGATGAGTGTAATCCCACCGAGGTAATGTTGTTGTTGAGAGTAAATATGCATATCTGAGTAAACTAATAGTGGCCAATGTACTTGCTCTTGTGATTATGATGTTGAGATATATGATTTATATTGTTGAGCTTAATATGAAGTAAGATGCCATATTTATGACTCTTGCGATGCTAGCTAGGTTGCTATGTGATGCCTATGCACGTTGTGTGTGATGATAGGGATTATATGCTTGAACCCTGCATTGTCGTTGTTTTTGGTTTTAGAGCATCCTCACTAAGCTTCTGCTTACGCTCTCGTTTTCGACAACACATATCAGTAGCTTGGAGTTAGCAAGGAGCAAGGCGAAGGGACATTCCAAGCTTGTAGTTGCTCAAGTATGACTTAGTAAATAAAGTGGTAGTTTAGCAATGGGGCTGTTATGCATTTTGTATGAGTGTTGTATGACTCATAGTTGTTGATGATGCTTATGTTTGCTTGGATTTGTAAACCATGTTATAGCTTGTTGAATGCTTGTGTTGATGAGGCTATGCCTTGGATGTTTAAGTTGCTTTTGGTTGAGCATGCAAAACCTTATATGTGAAGACTTGTGCCATTTGGCTTTTTCAGCTTTTAAGCATGCCTTTATGTGCTATATCTACCTTTATGTGAATGCCTTGTTGTAATTGCTTCGTTGACCATCTATTTTGCTCTCCATGCTAATTCTTGGTTGTAGAATGTTGTAGGAATGCTTGTATGTGGATAGGGAAGTCTTAAATTGCATCTAGAATTGGGTCTTGTGTTGTTTTGCTAAATTTTGGAGTCTTGCAGTGCAGGGCATATCGATACGCCTAAGAGACGTATCGATACGGTTTGCCCTCCAGGAATCAGTTTTGGCTTGGTGTATCGATACACGGGAGTGTATCGATACACTCAAAGCTCACTGGAAATCTAAGATTTTGGTGAGACTTTGGCGTATCTATACGGGCTCTAAGTGTATCGGTACGGTTTTATCTCGTTGACCACGAGATGTTGACCGAGAAGGACGTATTGATACGCTCAAGGGCTGTATTGATACGGTCTTCCTGTGTTGACTGAAGAGTGTTGACTTGGTCAAGGCGTATCGATACCCTTGATTGGTGTATCGATACAGCCTGCTCTGTAAGTATAAAATGGACTGTTTAACATGTTGTTTGGGGTTCGGTTGTGTATCTTTCTTAATGTTTTCCGCTGTCGTGATCACTTAGGAAATAACATGCCTTTAGACAAGATTTAATTAAAAGAAAATTTTCTAGGGTTGCTAACCAAGGGGTAACCTTAACGGGTTTCACTTCGGTTTTCCCCGTGTAGCCTACTCGGGCCGGTCATCCGGCCAGACCAGGACGAATGGGTTACAAAGCCAACCAAAGAGGACACACCGCTAGAAGCAACAGTTAAACTCCGGTCAGATGGGTGTAATTCGGCATCTCCTTTCAAGGAGAAACAAAAGAAAAAGATCCAGTAAAGAAAATCGAAGAAATAAGTAGGGATTCAGAAGGTATAGAGGGCTCGTCATGAAGGGTCGATGAGAAAAAGATGGCGCCTAAACCCAAGTTGAATGAGGCAATGAAAGAGAATGTCACGAGGCGAAAAATTTTAGTCAACTCGATATAAGAAAAGATAAGATAAAAGCGAAGACAGAAAATCCGTTGAATTTAAGGGTGATCAGCCAAAAAGCGAGGCTTTTTCCTCCGCGTCTCTAAAAAAGACTTTACTCATGCATCATATTTAGTTAGACATCCCTAAGTTAGGAGCATGCTAACTCATATCATCATAACATTTTATCCCTTTTCACAGATATTTGAAAGACAAATCGGATACCTCTCGGAATGAGAGAAAATGATAAAGCGAGAACTAAATGAATTTCAGGCAAAGCCTTTCAAGCCGCCGCTCCAGAGTGTCAGGTGAAAGCTTTCAAACTTGCCAAAAGATTCCAAGATCAAGGATCCTATAGAGAGAGGGTCCGAAAACGTTCTATATATGAGGAACTTATGACTTCAGGATCTCGAAAGCGGAGGGTCCTGCGGAGAAGGGACTTGTAGATCCTTGATTTCAGAGGGGAGTTCAATAGAGAAGGAACTACTACTTGAAGAGTACGCTAAGGAAGAGGAGTTCTATGGAGAAAGAACTCAGAATCCTAAGACTTCAGGGTCTCGAAAGCGGAGGGTCCTACAGAGAGAGGACTTGGAGATCTTTGATTTTAGATATACGAAGACGAGAGTTCTATATAGAAAGAACTTCCACTCGAAGAATACGCCGAGAAAATGAGTTCTATAGAGAGAGAACTCATATTCTTAAAGCTTCAGAGAGAAAATTACTTGGTCTAGCGCGTTGCAGCTCCGAGAAAGTAAATCGTCCAACATGGAAGTTGGACAAATTTAGTTATGACCAGTCGTGAAGGGAAAGCAAATCCAATTGTGACGACCAGTTCGCCTTTTGACCGTGAAGGGGAGGCAAAAATATTTGGATTTTCAGCTTGCTTTTTGACCGTGAAATGGACAGCTTGCTTTTGGACCGCGAAAGGGAAGGCAAGGTTGTTTGGATGACCAGCTGGTTTTTACAAAAAAGGAAGACAAAGATATTTGGAACCCGCCTATCTATTCGAGCACTTAGAGAATAAAACCCGCCTATACGTTCGAACACTTGGAGAATGGAAATCTGCCCATCTATTCGAGCAATCAAAAAGTCGAGCAAAAAAAACTCTTTGTCTATCTGTTCGGGGAATCTAAGGGAAGAACTCCTGATCGAAAGGCATTGGGAAGAGGAATTACTCGGAATCGCGTGGCTGCTTCGGGAGTAAACCGTCCAATAGGGAAGTAGGAAAAAATTAGTGCTAATGGTCTTTGCTTTATTCTTGTTCCACAAGTATAAACAAAGAGGGGCAATTGTAATCACTAATTTTGTCCGGACATTGGACCCCTTTAAGTTTGTGTTGATATAGGGCTTACGTTGGGCTGTTATGTAATTTAAGCATAAAAATAATAAAAAAGAAAAAAAAGAAAAAGAAAGAAAACGAAAAAAGGAAACGAAAAAGAGAAAAATATACATGTATATACAATTGTTACTACTATTATTACCTTATATTATTATTACTCTTTTAGTATTATTATCAGTAGCATCATTATTTTTATATTCATTATATTATTGATATTATCCATTTCAAAAAACCCCTAAATATTACTAATATATTATATTTAATGTTATCTTATTATAGTTAATAACAATTATATCTTATCATTATTATTTATCATTTATATACATTTATTACATATTGTTATATTATTATTTGTTTTTGTTATTATCACTCATTATATTATTATCATTTATTATGGGTTATTATTTCTGTAGAACTAATGTTTTGATATAATAATTGAAAAATGTTTTGGACTGATTTAAAAAGTATTTAAAACATTTCCAAAGTCCAAACAACTTGAAATTATGTTTAGGGAAGTTTTTAAAAAGAGTTTTTCATGTTTTTCAAAGCCAAACTTCACAAAACTGTCCAGGTGTTTCGAAATACCTTAGGGCGTTTCGAAACAGGGGATTCCAGTAGCAAAAACGTTTCGAACGGGCTTTCCCTGGATAGGATTTTTGCCCAGCGTTTCGAAACGGGCTATGCCGTTTTGATACGCCTACGTGGCATTGACCACAACGGTCATAAACCCCAACGACTATTTTCCCAACTAACTTTTAAATGCACGACGTTTTGATACGGGTCTAGGCGTTTCGATACGTGTTTCAAAACGGCAATAGAGTGTTCCGAAACGGATGCCCTGACAGACTGCAATGGCTCTTTCTACATTGAGAGTGTTTCGAAATGGCTTCCAGCGTTTCGAAACGGGGAGCTGCAAAACTGCATTTATGGTAGGAATTAAAGTCCTCAACGGCTCCAATTTGATCCCAACGGCTAGTAACAGCTACAAACTCATTTGGGAGTATAAAAGGGACCTCCAAGCATCAAGAGAAGGCTAATGCTCATATTGTCAAACATCAAATGATCAAAGATTGTCTTAGAGCTTAAATTGTCATTTATTGTATAGACAAACACTAGTGAGCTAAAATTGTCAAATTTGCTCAAGTGTTTTAGGTTTTGGGTGAGTGCTTAGTTGTGCAAACAAACACCTATTAGAGGGTTTTAAGTTTGCTTATATTGTCTCTTTGTAAAGAGGGTTTCAATCAAGGCTTTGGGTAGAAAGCTTGATTGGTTGTAAGGGTTTCCTCCTAAGCCTAGAAAAGGGGACGAATCAATAGTGGATTGATTGAGAAATCCTTAGTGGGAAGCTAAGGTAGTGGATGTAGACCTTGGTTAGAAGGTTGAACCACTATAAATCATTGTGTCAATCTTTATTTTAGCTTCCACAA
Organism: Hibiscus tridactylites; assembly: GCA_958450335.1. Taxonomy (NCBI): domain Eukaryota; kingdom Viridiplantae; phylum Streptophyta; class Magnoliopsida; order Malvales; family Malvaceae; genus Hibiscus; species Hibiscus tridactylites. The sequence continues at coordinate 16,262,771 of OY288279.1, read as the reverse complement.
TCCTTCCACCCAAAAATCCACCTCTTCACCACTTGGTGAGCCTTATTGGTTGAACGAATCGAGCCCCACTCAACTCAACAATTAGTATCAGAGCTTGGCTCAATCGAAGGGGATTCACATCCTATTGAGAAGATCCGGCAAGCTCGATCACTTTTTCATCAATCGGCTCAATGGCACATTCAATCGACAAACTGCCTTTCTTTGACGGAACTCATTATGCTCATTAGAAGACAAAGATGAAGTTCTTCATCAAATCAAGAGATTACAAGCTATGGGATGCAGTTGAAGATGGTCCGTTCGTGCCTCAAAGAAGTAAAGCGGAGTGGAGTGCCGACGATCGCAAGAAGATGGTGCTTAATTGCAAAGCCTTGCACATCTTGTTTTGTGCAGTTGAAGGAGGTATGAGACAAGCTTGAAGTCACATACGAGGGAACCAATGAATTCAAGGAGACCAAGATTGGGCTCCTAACGTTAGAGAATGAGAACTTCAAAATGGATCCGGAAGAGAACATCGAGAAGATGTTTGATAGGATCTCCACTATCACCAATGGTCTGAAAGGCTATGGAGAAGCCATCCCGGAGGAAAAGCTTGTTCGAAAGCTCATCTACTCACTTCCCGAGTCTTGGGACTCAAATAGGACCGCCATCATCGAAGCCAAAAATTTAAAAACCTTGAAGCTTGATGAACTCATGGGGTCACTCCTTACTCATCAAATCATGAAGAAGAACAAAGAGGATGAGAAGAAGAGGGAAGAAATTAGAGCTATGGGAGAGAAGAAAATCAAAGGGTTTGGCATCAATGCAAGTGCCATGGCTCTCAAATCCTCCACTTGTCATCATGTCTACTTAAGTGAAGAGGAGGATGAAGATGAAGAGATAGTTCATCTCTTCAAGAAGTGTGCCTCGTTCATGAAGAAAGCCTTGAGAGAGCTTGAACGAGAACCTAAGAGAAAGGAGAGGGCAAGCACTTCAAGCCATAAGAAGAAGGCACATGTGGCTACTTGGAGTGATGAGGACTCCACCGACGATGAACAAGCCAACCTTTGCCTTATGGCCATCGAAGAAGATTCAAGGGTAACTTCTAATTCATCTACTTCATGTTCTTATTCCTTTGATGAATTACAAGATGCCTATGATGATTTGGTTTTAGATTTTAAAAGCCACATTTTGAAAAACAATAAATTGATTTCAAAGTTAAAAATTCAAAATGATTTTCTTTCTAAAACCAAACTTGAACTTGAAGCAAAACTTGAAGAGTTTGAATTAAAATGTTTTGATTTACAAAAATTGCTTCAAAATGTTCAAGAAGAAAAAGATTTGATTTCCAAAGAGCTTGAAAAGAAAAACAATTTTGGAAAATCAAATTTTTATGTTACACAATCTAGTGACCCTAGATTTATTAAAGGAAAATGTTTTAGAAGTGTTTGGGTCCCAAAAGGACTTAATACTTCAATTAAAAAGGATGACATTGAAAAATGGATTTCAAAGGGGACTAAAATTTGTGATACTAACGTTCATGGATCCAAAGCAATTTGGATACCAAAAATTACTTGATTGTCTATAGCTAGGTGTTATGAAGATGTTCAATAAGTCAAACATTGAGGGGGAGCTCCATACACACAAGAAAGAGAACTTGAAGAAGGAAGGTTTCACATCCTACCTTGAGTTCAAGTGTTGGTAAAAATCTAGTTGTTTTAGCATTTATTTGTTTTATTTTAGTTTAAATTCAACTAGATGATCATATATGTTGGACTAATATATTTGATGATGTTTTGATTAATGGGGAATCCATTTAAAAAAAAACAAATTCTTATTTTTGTCAAGTTTTACTTATATTGTTATTTTGAACTTAATGTTTTAAATTCTTTTTGATATAACAAAAAGGGGGAGAAATGGTTTGAAAAATTGAATTTTCAAATGAATAAGGGGGAGCTTTAATTGAATTAAAATTTTTAATCTCTTATTCACATTTTTAAAGTTAAAGGGGGAGAATCTCAAACAATTTTTCAAGTGAGTTTTATTATATCAAAAAGGGGGAGATTGTAGAACTAATGTTTTGATATAATAATTGAAAAATGTTTTTGACTTATTTAAAAAGTATTTAAAACATTTCCAAAGTCCAAACAACTTGAAATTATGTTTAGGGAAGTTTTTAAAAAGGGTTTTTCATGTTTTTCAAAGCCAAACTTCACAAAATTGTCTAGGTGTTTTGAAAGGCCTTAGGGCGTTTCGAAACAGGGGATTCCAGTAGCAAAAACGTTTCGAAATGGGTTTTCCCTGGATAGGATTTTTGCCCAGTGTTTCGAAACGAGCTATGCCGTTTTGATACGCCTACGTGGCATTGACCACAACGGTCATAAATCCCAACGGCTATTTTCCCAACTAACTTTTAAATGTAGGGCGTTTCGATACGGGTGTAGGCGTTTCGATACATGTTTCAGAGCGGCAAGGGGTGTTCCGAAACGGGTGCCCTGACAGACTGCAACGGCTCTTTCTACATTGAGAGTGTTTCAAAACGGCTTCGAGCGTTTCGAAACGGGGAGCTGTAGAACTGCATTTACGGTTGGAATTAAAGTCCTCAACGGCTCCAATTTGATCCCAACGGCTAGTAACGGCTACAAACTCATTTGGGAGTATAAAAGGGACCTCCAAGTATCAAGAGAAGGCTAATGCTCATATTGTCAAACATCAAATGATCAAAGATTGTCTTAGAGCTTAAATTGTCCTTTATTGTATAGACAAACACTAGTGAGCCAAAATTGTCAAATTTGCTCAAGTGTTTTAGGTTTTGGGTGAGTGCTTAATTGTGCAAACAAACACCTATTAGAGGGTTTTAAGTTTGTTTATATTGTCTCTTTGTAAAGAGGGTTTCAATCAAGGCTTTGGGTAGAAAGCTTGATTGGTTGTAAGGGTTTCCTCCCAAGCCTAGAAAAGGGGACGAATCAATAGTGGATTAATTGAGAAATCCTTAGTGGGAAGCTAAGGTAGTGGATGTAGACCTTGGTTAGAAGGTTGAACCACTATAAATCATTGTGTCAATTTTTATTTTAGCTTTCACAATCCTTCCACCCAAAAATCCACCTCTCCACCACTTGGTGAGCCTTATCGGTTGAACGAATCAAGCCCCACTCAACTCAACAATTTCTATTATTTATTATTACATTTTACTATTATCATTGTTATTATTATTTCTTCGTTATTGTTATTATATTCATTATTATTATTATATTTATTAGTAGTATTATTAGTATTATTAATAGTATTATTATCATAATAAAAATAAAACATGCTAAATAAAAGTCTAAAATACATTGATTAGAAAATAATAGAGTCTGCAATAAACTCGTGAGCCGATATAATTATACAACCCATCAACTAAAAAAGGGGAAACCCTAATCTTTTGTTTGGTGATGTAGCTGCCCAAGCCTAGCCGTTGGATCTGGCTCGAGATCAACGGCCCAAATCGCGTCCGAACCAGAAAACCTAGCAGAGCCCCCTACCCTCCTCGCGTCGCAAGTTCCCACTACCGTCAGATCGAGACGTGATCTAATGGTCCAGATTAACTCTGCGAAAACAAACCCTAAAGGGTGTCACCCTTACTCCCGCGCCGCACAACGTCAACTGTTAGATCGAGATGACAAAGCTTTCGAATCCCCATGCTCCACATGTCCATCTCCTCTGCTACCCACACGCGACGGTTTTGTCGCCCAATGCGCCTGCGCGCCTGAGTCGTATGACCTCTCGCCTGCCACAAGCACGCGTTTGTCATGATCGTCTCCTGCAACCGGCACGCCTTTCTTCTCGATAAGGGCTCCCGACATACACCAGAACACAAGTCAGCAACAATTTGGAACCCAAAATAGCAAAAAAAAATAGGAGGACAAAGCAACAAATCAGAGATCTCAGGTGGATAAAAACAAAAAATGCCAACAACAAATAGCAAGTTTCTTTGAGTTTTCCCTTCTTGCATGTAACATCGGATATAAAAATCTAAAGCCCAAACGATTGTAAGCCCCGATTCAGATTCTAGAGAGATTTCACAAAATATCAATAAAAAAGAAACTTTCAGAGGTATTCCTTCCAAAATTTTTTTCAATCCATCGCATGTATGCAAAACACAAAAAAAAAAGAGAAGTTTTGTTTTTTACAAATCGAGAACTCTTTCCCCTTCTGCTTCGAGTCATGCCGGCAACAAGCCATTGGCTTCCGTCAGGAAGGTCGTCAGGGTGAGCCGTATGGATCTCAACAGGGAAGGCTTTTAGGGTTCCGATTCGAGTTTCAAAAAATAAGGGCTTTTCGATTGTAACCCCCTCGTCCCGGTCTGGACAGATGACCGGTCCGAGTGATTCACACGGGGAAAACCGAGTAAAAACCCCTTAAGGGTTCCCCCTCGGTTAGCAACCCCTTAAGTGATCATACATCGGAACGACATTCACGAAACAATCAAACGAACTCAAACTAACATGTTACAACCCAATTTTAAACTTAAACTGCATGCGGTATCGATACACCTAAGGGGTGTATCGATACCCCTTGACTAGGTCAACTGGTCAGGGTCAACCCGTGGAGAACGTATCGATACGCCCCAGGAGTGTATCGATATTGTCCCCAACAGTTGACTTCTCACTATCAATGCTAAGATGACCGTATCGATACGTCAGAGACCCGTATCGATACCAAAATGGAAAGTAGCTTTAGTGACCAAAAAGGTATCGATACGCCCTTTCACGTATCGAATCACGAAGCCTGAAACAAGAAGGCCGTATCGATACGGGACCAACCGTATCGATACCCCTGCACTGCAAAACTCTCAAACTCAGCTAAAACGAACAAGACTCGGACCTAGATGCAAATTAGGACTTCCCTAGACCCAAACAAGCATCCATACAACATTTAAAGGTCATTTTTTAGCCATACAAACACCCAACATGTACATACATCAAGGGAAACATGCAATTGAATCAAAGATGACATTTAAGCATCCAAAATCTCATACTTCAACATTCAAACATAAAGGCAACCTCAAAGGCACATGGCCAACATTCATGATAAGCAATTTAGGCATGGATTACAATTCAAACATGGCAACACAAGCCATACAAAAGCAAGATAACAAGGAGTCTAAGCAAGCTCCTAAACAACCAACAACTATCCATCAAAAGACACATGTCCCATTGCCTAACTATTACATGTTCAACATTAAAAATCATACTTGATGTACTCAAAGCTAACAACCACACTTGGAGGCCCTCCACTTGCGCAAGCAACCCACGAACTAAGGATCTGCAATGTTAAACAAAGAGAGCGTAAGCAATAATGCTTAGTGAGGGTAAGCTCTTAAAACAAACCTCAACATTGCAGGGTCCGAGCACGATCTAGCCAAGACAAGACACATATTTACCGAGGATCCACAAAAGCCACAAGATAAAGATGCATGAGCACTATTCAATATAAATGCCATGATCATAAACTCAATTCCACAATGCATGTAATCACATTTAAACATCCAATTAAAGATCATATATTTCAATACATTGATACATATATCAATCAATAGTGGCACCTAGCTATGACCCGAATACGCGGATAAACACGTTGGAACTCATATCCAACAACCACATTACCTCACGGTGGGATTACACTCATCACCGGTCTCGCGGAGGGGATTCCACTCATCCTCACGCCCCGTCGATGGGATTCCACTCATCACCGACTATATATAAATACAATTTCCGGGTGAACCCGTACTCCTCCTTGGTGACTCAACGCCACCAAGGCCACGCGCGACTTTTGACTCATGTGTACACACTAACATCCTAATGATCGATCATTTGTACTCAAGCATACTAGTGCCAACATTTTACTCATATCACATTACTCATTTCAATCAATTCCGTGCTTAGCACGTACTCACCATGAACCATCATCATGCATGCCTTAAGCATCACAAATCATGCCTCATCTCACATGTATAACACAATATACATAAGCATTCATATCACATTTCATACGAGACATACACATCCACATATATGAGTTCATCCAAAGGCTCTAGATCAAGTTTAGGATTAGGCTACCACCCTAATCCTAACTCTAGGTGGGTCTACCAAGCCCAACCTAGTCCATATACTCAAACCAACCATTTTAAAATCAAGTAAAGCAATTAACCACTCACCTAAGCTTCCAAGCTCAAAGACCAAGCAAGCAACCACCTTCAAATTCCCGGATTTACTTCTGATGCTTCACCGATGCCCAAATTCGATTCTAATCAATCCCAAACACAAACAAAACATCCACAATCAATAACTCATCGTTGGAACTAACCCGGATTAACGTTTTCAAGCAACCAACACTCAAAATCAAGCCCAAAATAGAATTCCCGAGCAACCCACAAAACCCACTGAAATCTTCCAATTCAAGCATCCAAACCATCATCAAACACACCCAAAGTGACCCTCATATATCATACTAACACCAGCCCCCAAAAACCCACATGAAACTACCCCAACAACCACTTTAAAACCCTCCAAAAACCCCCCTTGAAACCCAAATCCGAAAATTGCTCAAAATCACTTGAAATTCACATATGTTATACCACTTGACCTCCATACATCATAACAAAACATATTAAATCAAAACATTTCACTTAACATCATAAAGTTTCCATTTTTAATCCAAACCTTCCAAAATTCCATTTTCTAAAACCTCCAAAAAATGAAATAAAATGTACTTTTAAAGAGAGGGAGTTGAGGGGAAGTCAAAAACGTCATTACCTTTCAAAATGGAGTTGAAATGGAGGAGTTTTTTTGGATGGAATAGTGTTTGGTAGAGAGCTCTTTCTTTTCCCGTTGAAGAAGAAAAAGGTGAATAGTGGGAGATGGTGAGAAATGGGTATTTTTAATTGTTTGTTTAAATTTAAAGGCTAAAGACCACTTTGCCCTTAATGAATTGGGCTATTCACAAGGAAGGGAAATCCATGGCTAATTGGGGTTTAATCTTAAAACATGGTCAACACAAATTAATTAATTTGAAAACGAAACCCGAAATATTATTTAAATTATAAAACCGAGCCCAAATAAAATTAAAATATTATTTTCACCTAACCCCTAAACCCGGGTGTTACATCGATTTTGTTTTTTTAAAGGGCTTTGTGTCTTCATCATCGACCCTAGCTTACTGGTTTTTTTTTTTTTTTTTGGGGGGGGGGGTTCGGGTAGTTCTTTGTCGTTACCGGCTAGCGGCAACCGGCCGACGTGTTTAATGGGATGGGTAGACGGAGAAGATGGAAAGAAAAGCTCTCTGTTTTTACTCGAAATAGCAAAAAGAGGGCTAAAAAATTTTAAAATGGGTTTTATATTCATATTGAGCTTTAAAAAAGGGTTATTTTCTTCATAAGGACCTACGTCCTTTCACTTTCACCCTAGGAGGGTCTCCGTGTTTCTAAGTACTATCTGAGGTCCCTCGAGTTTTTTAAACATTTTCAATCTCGTCCTTAATCTGATTTTAATTGATTTCGAATGATTTAATAACCATTTTAGTCCCTACAAGTTTCAACGTATTTTAATTATGGTCCTTGTTTTGGGCGATTCAACAATTTTTTTGGGTTTAATTCCCCCACCAGTCCTTAGAATCTGTCCTGAGTTCAATTTTGGCCCTTTTTAGGGTGATGTTTTTCCCTATTTTTATGCATTTTAATTTCTTACCTCGTATTTATGTTTCATTGATTTTAGTATGTGTTCTATATATATGTTTTACATATGTTTGGTTGATAATGTGTGATCAATGTGGTGTATAACCGTATGTTTTATATAATTCAGTTCAATGCATGGTTTATATAATGTTTTGTGTTACAATACATAACATATGCATGTGTTTGTATAATTTACGTCTTCTTTAATGCTTGATATAATTTGCTCGTTTTTTTTAATATAATGTTTATATGTGGCAATGCTTAGCAAGCACATCCTTTTAGTACTTTTAATCCTATTAATATGTATGCCTTTCCCTTATCTCGACATGTTTGTTCCTTTTTAAATGTGTTATCATGATTAGTTAAGAATAATTATGCTAAATTACATCGTTTGTGTATTTGCTCCTTATGCTTTCATATATTTTGCTTGATTTATTTGTATAATTTTACGTCTCGTTTATTGAATTTATAAGTTGCATCTGAATTTTAAAAAATTGTAATGCGGATGTCTTTTTATTCGGGAACGAACGAGGCCAGTACCAGTCGTAGTGGTGGTGGTTTGGACGTCCTTTCTCAAATATTAAGGCTTTTAAAATTTACTCAATCGTATAACCAAATTTTGATACGAATCGTCACTTTAATTTGCAAAATTTAATATTAATTAAGCGGTAATGTTTTTGGTACCGATTTTAGGGCACGACGGAGGTGCTCATCCTTCCCCGCGTGTAACCGACTCCTGAACCCTTTTTAAATCTCTAGTTTAATTTTCGGTGTCCGGTCTACCATTTTTAAATGGCCGGTGGCGACTCCTCCTTTTTCAAGATCCGGTTAAATTTTCAAAAACTAATTAAAACACGGTTCCTCCGAGCGACATCCGAGATACCTTGTATTTTTGAAATTTTTTAGTCGCAACACATATGCATAAATCCTTATGATTTTTTGTAAGGATTTGTGTACACGCATTTTTTTAACTTTTTTTAATGGGTCTCTTTTTAGAACTTCTCTATATACTACATATACACATCCTTACTTATAAAGCGAAGAATATTGGACACTTAAACATGTTTGATCTAACATTCTCTTGTATATTGTATCAACGACAAAGTTAACCAAACTCTACTCGATCAGCAAATAATTGTAAATTATATTCTCTAACTTAAAAAAATTATCAAATCAAGTTGATATTTTAACTCCATCTTGGAATATTTCATTATCATAATTCAATTTTCAGATGGGTCTAGTTAGAAGGGAAATTGTTACATGAATCTGCTGCCGTCGATGTAAGGGCAAATTACAAGTTGGACCCAGAAAATTTATCGTTTTTATTTTTTTTATTTTTTTTCAATTGGTTCCTTTTCAACGTCCATATTTAATTCATCACAATATTTTAGTTGGGATATTGATTGAAGCGATGGAAATCACAATCCAAAATCAACTTTTTTGTCCCACAAAAGTGTAAATCACAATCAAAATCCTTTTTCAAAATGGAAATTAAAAAAAATAAAATGAAAGTTCACAAGGACACAAATGATTTGAATTGTATTCTTGTTATTTATATAAAGATCCTAATCAAACTAGGGAATTAAATTATAAATATCAATTTCAAATTTTTAGAGCTATAAGCATGATTATACTATCAACAAATAAAAAGTAAAATTTAATTATTGTTTGATTTATCGAGATGGAACATTAGGTCTTTAAAATTAAGTTTTTTTATCAAAAGGTATTTAATATTAAGTTAAATGCTCACTTTTTTGGAATGGTGAATGAAGTAAAGTGAATTCAAGTACAATGTAATGTTTGTGTTTAATTTTTAAATTTAGATAAATTCACACACATCTACAAAGTAAAATTATTCGAACTTGGATCATTTGGGTGAAATACATCATTCTTTACCATTATGACCGATCATTGAGTTCATTTTGAAAAAGGCCACATTTGGTCATTAGCGAATAGCATATTACATTAGCTGATAGCATTAGCTGATTTGACTAGCAGATCACATTAGCTGATTGTATACAAGTGTTTGGTAAAATTAACGGATAGCTGATAGTTGTTTGATCATTTGAACAAACAAATTGACATATAAGAACATGATTCTATTTGATACTTGTTTGAATAATTTATTAATTATTAACCTTTTGTATATATTAATATTAATTAGATTATAAAATTTAAAATTTTAATATTATTACTGGGCATATATGAGATGTACATATTAATATAATTTTAATACAATTTGTGAAATTATCTTTTTTAATATAATTTTAATAATTATTAAATTTATATTTATATATTAATTTTTTATCTATAAAATTATATTTTGAATAAATTTATTAATTATTAAATTTATATTTATATATTAATTTCTTATTTATGAAATTATTTTTTAAATTTTTATTAGTTAATTTATGTTATTTAGAGAAATTTTTTATAATTATTTAGGACAAAATAATATTTACAAGACTCTTTACCAAACTTGACTAAAATTTTGTTGATAGATGTCTTTCGTCTTATTATATCCCTTAAGCAATGTCAAAAGTTCAAATCTTGACATTTTAAATGAGAAAAACTGAATTAGAAGGATTTTTTCATAATGAGCATCTGCAAAACTCGATCTAAATTAATCAACTAATTAATTATATATTAATAGTTAAAAAAACTTTTTGTAAAGTTTATTTGAATCGGCCCAACCCACTAGACACACCTGGCTCTTGGCTCATAGCTCTTGATAGGCGAAATCGTGGACCATGGTTTCTGGGTTTATTGTGCGGTATCGTAACTGCCGATCTCCGTTTTGATTCAAAACTTGGGCCGATCTATGATGACCCAAACAAGTAGATTTTCCTAGTTTCCCGAAAAATTATATCATAAGTTATTCTCACCACGTTATTTATGAAACCAACCAATAAAAATTACACATCTATTATTTTTTTATGTCATATTTTTATCAAGTGAATCTTTACAAAATTAATTTACAATAAATATGAGTGAAGATTTACTTGGTAAAAACATGACATATAAAAATATATTGAGACGAGTGATTTTTATTGGTTGGTCTCATAGATGATGTGGTGGGAAATGATTAATGGATCTAAATTTTACGTAATATTTTGACATTTCGAATAATATTTTGAATTTAATTTAACTCTTAATTATTAACTGGATTTAAATTCCAAATAGAGATGTTCCTTTTATACCCGAATATGAGATTAGAAGCACCCATTTACTTTATGACACTTCGATTCATATTCAAAAATATATTTCAAACATTAAAGATTTTAATGCATGACCGATTATTTTCGGTGTTTATTTTAAGTTCCAACTTTTTTTAATATACTGGTGTGGTGCAAGGTTAGCATCTGTTCAACTTTCTTAGTCTTTTCAAAGACGGTACACACAACATGCATTACTGGTGCTCGAACTCGGGTCCCAAGGGGTGATAAACATCAACCTTTGCCACCATAACACAAGGGGATGAGCTTTTAAGTTCCAACTTAAAAGGCTCTAACTAATTGAATTATTTAAGACTATGAATATTATTAAATTTAGGGTACTTATAAAATAACACCCAATTGCTTGAGCACTATTCATATAAAACCCCAAATTAAATAATATTTCTAATTTAATTGATGAATCTAATTACTTAAACACTAGTCCTAATTAAGCCTTTAATTTAATTAACTAGGTCAATTTTTCATTTTCTAAGTTTAAATGAGTATCAAATATTCTACTTAAAAGTTCTTTTGGGTAACATCTCATTGCAATGAGAAACTATTCAACCTAGAACTTCAAAGCTTCCCTTTTAATACTCATTTATTTTTTACAATTGTCTCTCATATTTAAATTATTTTAATTCTTATTAGATGTTATAAAACTAAGACTCTATCAATTATTCAATCTACGTGTTTAACATTATCTAACAATTAAAATTACATGTCATTTCGAATTATGCATCAATCATATGATTTAAAGTAATTAAAATTAAATTAACACTGAAATTAGGAATTAAATTGAAAATAAAACATAATTCAATTGTTAAATTTATTATATAATGACTAAATTGTAAAACATACAAAATTCTAAGACCACGAAATCAAATAATCTGGTTTAAATCAAAATTCGCGGATCTCATTTGACACGGATAACTGACACGCGAATGCTCCCCAATCCGGTGCTAAAACGACATCGTTTAACTCACCATATAAATCCTCATTGTTGAGTTTATCCGCTCATTTGCACTAAACCGCTCTCTTTCTCTCTTTACTCTCTCTCCTCTTCTATATTCTCTCCATTATAACACATCATTTCCATACGACATAAACCAAAACGAATCAAACTCCATGTTCATCCTAAGTTCATACTAAACTCATCAATTTGCATTATTTCAATCCGCCACAAAACATTAAATTTTTCCCAATTCATATTTTTTTTAATCAAACATCCCTATTTTCAAAGAATCTTACCCATTCTCTTCAAGTCTTACCTTTTCGATTCGTCACCACCCCACATCGATCACCTAAACTTGTTTCCCGACAACTATATTAATTTTCGATCACCACAAGTTAGCGCCGGCTGTCGTATGGTGATTTCTGACCGCCGCTCATCGAAACCCTAAAACCTAAAAAACTCTATTTTTATCCCAATTTCACCTAGATATACCCGGCTCGTTGGAGCCACATGTCTTCCCCCTAAATTTACCCATCCTAACCATTTTTAATTCCTCTAGCAACCTAAATTATCTCCAGAAAAGATAAGCTTTCAGTCACATTTTTTCTTTTCATTTATTATTCGGGCATGACAAAAGCGTTCACGATGGCATTTTTGGTCGCGTCGTGTTTATCGCGGTTGCGAGCATAACAGATGTTATTGCGGCCACTGTGAGTGTCACGGTCATGATTTTTTTAAATTCACACATCTTATTATAAAATATAATAAATATAAATATAGACAAGCGACTAAGTTAGCCTGATTCCTCACTCGGGAATATCAAATTCTTCCAAGGCACTAAGAACGTTGATTCGTTTTAAGTGAAAGCAAACTATAGAGAAGAAAACTCAAGAACAAAAAAGGAAAGCCAAGAACATTCAAGAACAACAGAGAGAGTTTTAGAGTGAATGCCTTGATTACTCAGAAGATGAATGATACAAATGAGGTAGGGAATGCCTCTATTTATAGTTGAGTACCCTACATCCGACGGTCTCTAATGATTTACATCAATGACTATGATCGAAGCCCACCAACTACAATAGAATATTCTTTAAAATATAACTGCTATCTAAGGAAACAAATCCTATGTTTACATGGAAAATTTACATAGGTTAAAGTGGTCGTGTTGTAGAATCATCCATAGATCGGGCTAAGCCTGGTGGTTTCTTTAGGCCCAAAATCTCCGTTAGAACCTCTTAGGCAACCATGCATGTGACTCGGACTCCAACTAGCGGCATGTGACAATATGGTCAAAAATTGTTCACTTTGATTATAGAGTTAAAGAGTTTAACGGTTTCGTATCAAGTTTCATAAATATGAGTTTATTATGTTAAGAGGTATATGCATATAAATGGTGTAGAATGAAATAAACTTTCTCGGTGTAGTATCATAAACAACTGCAAATGGTTCTTTTAATTTAAAATATAATTATTAAAAAAAAACTCAAACTATAAATATTTTTTATAAAACAAATATATTTTAGTTAGTTAATAATTAATATATTCTTCTCTTTAAATATATGTATAAAGTTTCATTTCGATCATTTTAAGTATATGACTATTAAAAAAACATTAGCCAATTAAAATGTGATACATGACATGTTTTAGTATATATTCTAATAATGTTTCAAGTTAGTCGATTGGGGTAGTGGTCGTTGGTTACAACTTCAATGGTGGCTTTTAAAGCAAGGTTCAAATCCTAGGGATGGATACCGAAAGTTGTTTTCTTTTTCTTTTTAATTTTAGGGACTAGTTTAGAATAAGAGTCATAGTTTGAAGACTTCTTGTACAATTAACTCTAAAACATCTAGAATCAAGTTTAAAAACATCAATTTTAGGGACTAACTATTATTTATCCCAATTTTGTCGATAGTGTAAATAGAGTTGACTAACCGAAAAGAATGGATAGTACATGTGTGATGAATGTTCAAATTTGAATGTATTTTGTTGATTATTATTTCTCGTTGTTGATTTATTGCTACTGATTTGGTTTCGTTTTACTTATTTTTAGTGTAGAAACCTATTTTACAGAACCAATAGTAAGGAGGGCACATTCTGTATTTTTTTTGGTCGTGAGCACGACATACTCCGACCTGACAGAATTCACATTCCAGTCAGCGACAGCTTCTAGAAGACAACCTAGTTAGCGGAATCGAGGAAGAGGGTCGGACGAACGAAATTACCTAGAGTTAGAATTGGACTTGAATTATAATTAAATATTTGGGATTTATTTGGATTTGACTAGGAATCAACTTCATATTGTTTAAAGAATTATATTAAACTATTACTTAGGAATTTAGTTTGCTCTCAATTAGAATTCAAGTGTTTGAATGTTCTTAGTATTTTATTTTCTTTAGAATTATCTCAAAGTTATAAATACCCCTTTGGGTTCAAGCTTTAAACTCATATTGGAATTTGTATTTTTCCCTTAGTGAATTCTATAAGCATCTATTTTCTTTTTCATCTTTGATAAGTGTTTATTTTGGTTATGTTTTTAGTCCTTGTTTTGATCGAATATATATGTTTGAAGGACTTAATTGGGCTGTTTTTGTGTTGTTTTCGTGCAGGTTACGTAATGCCGGAAACGAGTTGAAATGCTGCAGAAATACTGAATTCGTGGGCAGATTCATGGGCATGAACCAGGGCATGAATGCTGACTGGGCGCCACGTCAGCACCTTCTAGAAGATGACGTCAGCAAGCTTGATAACCTATCAGTCTACTTATCAAGATAGCCTATCATCCGAATTTTATCTTTTAAATTCAAAACTTTGATATTTATCTTATGTAATTTTATTTAAATTTATTTTAGGATTTATCATCTTAGGTTTTTAGGGTTTTTCAACTACTATAAATACCCCACTTTGGGGGTGAATTATTCATCAAACATTTTCCATTGTTCTCTTCTTCCTTGAGTAATAAAGCTCTCTATTTTTCTCCATTTTCTTTTCTCCATTTTTATTTATTTTATTAAGTATGGTTTTTTCACAAACCATGCTTAACTAAATTCCCTTTAGCCAAAAGCAACGCCAAACCCGACAAACCTCGTGAGATTAGGAAATACTTCAATCCTTCGACAACGCCTTTTTAGATTCTCTGCAAAATTGATTAGGCAATCGGCCTAATCTTTAGGCATCGCAATTGTTTCATTCCGAGAGCGCGCATCGGCTTGAAGTGGTTTAGATCCATCGTTGGGGACGAGGAAAAGCTTGTAGCCAATTCAACTCCCTAAGAACAAACTTAGTGGCGGTCCACTAAGGGGAATCGAAATCGGAAACAATTCTCATCGAGACGAATATCCGAGCACGGGCTTCTCCAGCACTAACTCAGATCTGGGTTAGCATCGATTGACGTGGCTAACTCACTAAAGTTTGACTTCAAGGATTGCCCTGGGAGTCGAATCTACCAACGAGAAGTAAGTTACAAGGGTTGGGCCTTGTAGACTGTAACCTGCAGGAAAGTCGAAGAAAAATCAACTTCTGTGATCGAAGATGTCGTGGCAAAGCGTGGCTTGAGGTTATTTCTATCCATAATTCTTTCTCAACATTTATTTTTACGTTTTTACTATTTTTCTCATTCAAATCATTATTCTAAAATCCCCCTTTATTTCCTACAGGTTTTTGGTCTAAATCAGAAGAAAGGTGTTAGAGTTCCTATTCCCTGCGGATCGACCCTTACTCTCACTATATTAATTTAATTCTTATTTACTTTGAGTTTAAGGTTTTATTTTTGACACTATACGACGCGTGTCAAAATTGGCGCCGTTGCCGGGGAGTACGGCAAATTACTAATATCGTTTTATTTGATTTATGACCAGGAGTAATCCGGGAGAACAATTTGATCTCATCCCGGAAATCGAAGCACTAGCCCGGAAGTTGAACGCACAAACACTTCGGGAAAAGAAAAACAAAAGACGCCAACAGAGACTCGAACGCGATCTAGAAATCACATCCGAAGCAGAATCGAGTTACGAGCCCAATCCGATGGGAGACGAAAATCAAACCATACGCCAACTGAATGAGGCGCCTGATGGCCAACAACCTATGTGCATAACTTTCCCGAATGGCGAAACACCGTTCGTGCTAAAAACGGGTTTGATCCATCTCTTGCCTACCTTTCACGGCTTACCGACAGAAAATCCTCATAAACATTTGAAGGAATTTCACATGGTTTGCCTAACTACAAAGCCACAGGGAGTGTCCGATGACCAAATCAAACTTAGAGCTTTTCCATTTTCCTTATCTGATATAGCGAAAGATTGGTTATTTGATTTACCCCCTAATTCTGTTACAACATGGACTGACATGGCTAAACTTTTTCTTGACAGGTTTTTCCCTGCAGCGAAAGCGAGCGAAATTAGGCGCAGCATCCTAAGCATTCAACAAAGAGAAGCTGAATCTTTGTATGAATACTGGGAGAGGTTGAAAAAGTTGTGTGCAAATTGTCCACAACATGGGTTGTCGGAACAAACCCTCCTCCAATATTTTTACGAAGGATTGACGCCTATGGACATGAAGGTGATAGATGCGGCAAGTGGAGGAGCTCTAGTCAACATGACACCAACAGCGGCTAAAACACTGATATCAACCATGGCCGCCAACTCTCAAAGATTCAATCAGTCTAGTGAACCATCTCGAAGGGTTCGCGAGGTAAGTACAGTTTCATTAGAAAACAAAATCGATAAATTAGCTGAAATAGTGCAATCTCTTGTTGCAGATAAAAAAAGAACAGCTAGACTTTGCGGAATCTGTACTAGTCCAGAACATCCGACAGATTGTTGTCCGATGATTCAGGAAGATGATGTCGCCCAAGCCAACGCCATAGGAAATGCATATAATCAGGGATGGAGAAACCAATCAAACTTCGGTTACGTGCAAAACCAGAGGCCAAATCAAACTTATCAACCAATTGCACCACAACAATATCAACCGCAGAAGCCATCGTTGGAGTCAATTGTTGAAAAGTTAGCGCTAGCCCAAGAAAAATTTCAACTAAGAACCGAAGCTCACTTTGAAGCAATTGACAAACAAATAAGTCAATTGACGTTAGCGGTAAGTCGCTTAGAATCCAAGGGGAAATTACCTTCTCAAACGGAGCCTAATCCAAGAGAGAATGTGAACGCCATCACTCTACGAAGCGGTACAATCATCGAACCTAAAGCTAAAGAAGATGGCGTACAAAAGGAAGAAAAAAAGCAATCACCCCCTACTAGAAAAGGTATGCCCGATCCAACCCCTGTACCTTCTCCCTACGCTACACCACCACCCTTCCCGTCGAGATTAATGAAAAGAGACAAACAAGCAGAAGAAAAGGAGATCCTAGATGTGTTTCAAAAAGTAGAGATCAATATTCCACTCCTCGACGTAATCCTAAAAATCCCAAGGTATGCTAAGTTCCTTAAAGATTTATGTACTAATAAACGTCGTCTTATTGGAATTGAGAAGGTTAATCTAGGAGAGCATGTATCAGCGGTCTTCCAGCGAAAGTTGCCACCAAAATTGAAGGACCAAGGTATGTTCGCCATTCCCTGCAAAATCGGTAAAGTGGGTATCAAACGAGCAATGTGTGATTTAGGTGCTTCAATTAATGTTATGCCTTTATCTTTATATAAATCACTTTCTGCTGAACCTCTAAAAGATACAAAAGTGATTGTACAGTTGGCCGATAGATCCGTAATATACCCTGAAGGAGTGCTCGAGAATGTTTTGGTGCAGGTAAATGAGCTTATTTTTCTGGCGGATTTTTACGTAATCGATATGGAAAACGACCGATCAAACTCGTCTTCAGAAATTCTTCTTGGTCGTCCCTTCCTCAGTACGGCAAATACAAAAATAGATGTAAGAAGCGGAATTCTTGCAATGGAGTTTGATGGCGAGGTGGTAAAATTTGATGTTTACAAAGCGATGCGACATCCTAATAATGTTTCTAGTATAAATTTTATAGATGTTATTGAGCCCGTCGTTGAAGAATTTATAGAATTTAAATCTGTTGATGATTCGTGCAGGGATTTGACGGATTACGACAAAGGAATTAAGGAGTTGAAAAATGTTTCCTCTGTTCATTCTGATTTACGCCTAACTCCATCAAAATCTAAAATGTTTTCTTTCATTTTGCAGGAATTGAATTTGGAGTTAAAATTACCTCCAAATAAATTGAAGAGTGAAAGAGAAATTTTTCCAGTAAAAAAACTCCATAATCGCAAAATTTCTCGTAGGGAAATACTCAGTTGGATAAAGCGCAAGAACTGGAAGAAATATTTGTCGCAATGCCTGTAGTCTGAACCAGGTCGTCGAGCTAAACGACGTTAAATAAAGCGCTAAATGGGAGGCAGCCCATTTCTTTTCTTCTTTTTACTCTAATTATTTTTATTATTTTTACCTTCTTTATTTTTTTTATTTTTTATTCCATTTTAATTTGCTATAATTTGATGTCATTTGAATTTTATCTTTAGATAAAATAAAAATAAAAAAATAAAAAAAAGAAATAGAAAAAGAAAAGAAAAAAATTGAATTTATTTTTAATCTTATCTCATTTTAATTATTTTATTTTCGAATTTATTTTTATTTTGATTTTATTTTATTTTATCTTATCTTATCTCTTATTTATTTTATTTGCAGATGATTTAGATCGAATAAAGGATGAGAAGCTATCATTTTCCACAAGATTTGGTAGGCCCATTTTTTTTAAAATATTATTATTTTTATCCCGTCCAAATTTTGAATATCCCACCTTATCCGGTCAAGACCTTTATTTCAACCCAATCACCATAAATTTCGTGGACCCCACAGCTTTGACCTACATTAAACCCTTCCTATTTACTTCTTCATCAGCAGCACACCTACATAAAACCCTTTACTCTTTTCTTCTTCACCAGCCAGCCGAAACAACCCTACACACCGTTGGAATGCTTCTTCACCAACACAAGACGACCAACCCCAAAGAGATATGGATGAGCGCCTCCATTCCATCGAGACTAACTTGCCCGAGATCTTATCCTATCTTCGCCCCGGCACTTCCCCTGGACGACGTGACTGCGGTCGTGGCCGAAATTGATTAGGGGAGTTCTCCTTTCCTCTCTTTTAATTTAATTTTTCATTTTGGGACAAAATGCATCTAAGTGAGGGGGAAGGAGATATGCTTATCAATTTTTATCTTGCTTATCCGTCTTGATTGTTCGCTTGAAATCTTGGTTTTATTAATTTAAGTTCTTTGTTTAAATCCTTAATTTCGCCTTGTCTCACTGTTTTCACATGGTTCTGAATCTATCTTGTTAGAAAACTCTAGGTTGCATGGTAGATTTTTGGCATGATTAATTTTTAATCTTTTATATGACATTTTATTTCTCTATTAATCCACATGATGCTTACCTAAGTACACAAGACATATTTGTGAGTTTTTGAGCCTAATGAGCATGCATGATATTTGCTCTTTGTTTCTTTAAGTGTGCCTAGCTAAATTAGTTGCATTCTAGAACTTGTTTTTAAATTCTTTTTGAGATTACATTGATTGATTATGATGCTTTAATATGATAGAGGCACTAGGTTTTAACCATTTCTCTTCCAAAATAAATCACCTACCCTTTAATTAATTTCCCCTAGTGAAACAATCTTTGAGCCTTAGTCTTTTTCTTGAAATCACCACATTTTAAGCCTAATCCATTTTTTCTTCTCAATTCCATTATTTTTGTTCCCCTTTCAAGACAAAAATTGTCTTAAAAAAAACAGATTCGAATAAGTGCAGTGCAGCAGCAGAAAATATATTGTGCAGAAAAAAAAACTGTGCAGAATTGATTCGAATATGCAGTGCAGAAAAAAAGAAGTGCCAGAAATTGTTCGAGTCTGCAGAAAAATAAAAACAGAAAAAAATATAATAAACAGTGCAGTTCGAAAAAAAAGTACACTGCCGAACAGTTTTAGTTCGAATGAAAAAAAAAATAGTTTCGAATATATTTTTGGGATGATTTTTTGTCTTGAATTTTAGCTCTTATTTTCAGCCTTTATCCTACCCTTACCTTAGCCCCATTACAACCCTTATTTAAGACCTCTTGATTTTTGCATCATATTCATGTTAGTAGTGGAGATTAGATTTAAACACAAGCTTATGGTTATGCTCTAATTAGCTTTGGCTCGAGTGATTTTTCTCTACCCTTAAACACTTTGAGTGACATGAGCGATTCCTTGTGAGGGTACTTGGTTTGCATCATTGATGTTAGTAGAGTTTTAGAATGTCGTCTTAAGCTTTAAATTATTAGTCTTGCCATTTATCTATTTTTGCTCCTAGTTTTCTCTCATATTTAGATGCTTAATCACATTGAGAACTTTTGAGACTTCGTGAAATTAAGGATGAAAACTTGAACTTAAGATTATTTAATTTTGAGATACTTGAGGACAAGCATCGGATAAGTGAGGGGGAATTTGATAAGTGTTTATTTTGGTTATGTTTTTAGTCCTTGTTTTGATCGAATATATATGTTTGAAGGACTTAATTGGGTTGTTTTTGTGTTGTTTTCGTGCAGGTTACGTAATGCCGGAAACGAGTTGAAATGCTGCAGAAATACTGAATTCGTGGGTAGATTCATGGGCATGAACCAGGGCATGAATGCTGACTGGGCGCCACGTCAGCACCTTCTAGAAGATGACGTCAGCAAGCTTGATAACCTATCAGTCCACTTATCAAGATAGCCTATCATCCGAATTTTATCTTTTAAATTCAAAACTTTGATATTTATCTTATGTAATTTTATTTAAATTTATTTTAGGATTTATCATCTTAGGTTTTTAGGGTTTTTCAACTACTATAAATACCCCACTTTGGGGGTGAATTATTCATCAAACATTTTACATTGTTCTCTTCTTCCTTGAGTAATAAAGCTCTCTATTTTTCTCCATTTTCTTTTCTCCATTTTTATTTATTTTATTAAGTATGGTTTTTTCACAAACCATGCTTAACTAAATTCCCTTTAGCCAAAAGCAACGCCAAACCCGACAAACCTCGTGAGATTAGGAAATACTTCAATCCTTCGACAACGCCTTTTTAGATTCTCTGCAAAATTGATTAGGCAATCGGCCTAATCTTTAGGCATCGCAATTGTTTCATTCCGAGAGCGCGCATCGGCTTGAAGTGGTTTAGATCCATCGTTGGGGACGAGGAAAAGCTTGTAGCCAATTCAACTCCCTAAGAACAAACTTAGTGGCGGTCCACTAAGGGGAATCGAAATCGGAAACAATTCTCATCGAGACGAATATCCGAGCACGGGCTTCTCCAGCACTAACTCAGATCTGGGTTAGCATCGATTGCCGTGGCTAACTCACTAAAGTTTGACTTCAAGGATTGCCCTGGGAGTCGAATCTACCAACGAGAAGTAAGTTACAAGGGTTGGGCCTTGTAGACTGTAACCTGCAGGAAAGTCGAAGAAAAATCAACTTCTGTGATCGAAGATGTCGTGGCAAAGCGTGGCTTGAGACTATTTCTATCCATAATTCTTTCTCAACATTTATTTTTACGTTTTTACAATTTTTCTCATTCAAATCATTATTCTAAAATCCCCCTTTATTTCCTACAGGTTTTTGGTCTAAATCAGAAGAAAGGTGTTAGAGTTCCTATTCCCTGCGGATCGACCCTTACTCTCACTATATTAATTTAATTCTTATTTACTTTGAGTTTAAGGTTTTATTTTTGACACTATACGACGCGTGTCAATCTTTTTTTCTATTTTCTTTATACCAAATGCTAAGCATGATCCAATCCATGCTGAGCTAATTTCCATTTAGCCGAAAGATAAGCGAAAACTCAATCTGATTCGTGAGAATTGAAAAGGCTATTCATACCTTCAGATTTCTTTCTTGATTTTCGGCATCATTGGATTGACAATCAGCCTTTCCTTTAAATATCTCAACACCTTCAATCCAAAAAGCGCGTGTTGGTTTGATCGACGTTTTGATCTACCGCTGGGGAGAAGAGTAGGCTTGTAGCAAATTCAACTATCTAAGAACAAACTTAGCGACGTTCGCTAAGGGAAATAAAGATCGGATTCGACTCTCATCGAGACACTATAATCCAAACACGGACTTTTCCAGCACTAAAGACAACATTAGAGTTAACATCGATAGCCGACATTGATCCTAAACAATGATTAAATTCTAAGGATTGACCTTGGAAAATTAGTTCACCATAGAGAAGAAGTAAGTTACAAGGGACTGGCCTTGTAGACTATAACCAGTAAGAATTGGAAGTAAAACCAATTTCAGTGATCGAGACAGGTTTAAGAAAAAAACGAAGCTGGAGGCTATTCCTCATCAGAATTATTTTCAATTATCTACTTTTCTTGTTTATATTATTTTTATTTATTTAGATTTATTCAACTCATCTTGCTAAACCATCATTTTTACTGTCTTACAGATTTCTTGGTTAAAGATCAATTCAAATCAATATTGGAAATTCCTTAGTCCCTGTGGACCGACCATTTTTCTCTTTACTACACTTATTTTCTATTTATTTGAGATTAAGGCTTATTTATTTGACAATTTACGATGCTTGTCAAATTGGCGTTGTTACCGGGACTTTGATAAAGTTACTAATATCGTTTTTTTTATTTATGACCATGAAGAATCTGGGCGAACTAGCAGATTTTGTACCAGAGTTCGAAGCATTAGCTCAAAGACTACACGCATAAACACTTCGAGAACAAAGAACACAACAACAAGAACGAAGACTGCAACAACAAAAATTTGAATGAGATTTTAAAATATCCTCTAAAGCTGAAACACACTTCAAGTACACCAACGTAGAATCAATTCCGATATAAGACAATGACCAAACTATTCGTGCACTTGTCGTGATACCTGATGATCAACAATCGTTGTGCATTACATTTCCGAATGGAGAAACGACATTCACACTAAATATGGGCTTGATACATCTTTTACCGGCATATCATGGTTTGCCCAATCAAACTTTGTGTTTTCCCTTTTTCCTTAGCTAAACAACATGGTTTGCTTAAGCACCAAACAACAGGGAGTATCCGAAGACCAAATCAAATTTCGTGTTTTCCCTTTTTCCTTAGCCAATGTGGCTAAAGATTGGTTGTTTAATTTACCGTCCAATTCAATTACTACATGGACTGACATGGCTCAACTTTTTATTGACAGGTTCTTCCCTGCAGCCAAGGCGAGCGAACTAAGGCGAAATATCTTGAGCATCCGACAGAAAGATACTGAGTCGTTATACGACTATTCGAAAAGGTTCAAGAAGCTGTGCATGAATTGTCCGCAACATAGACTATAAAAAAAACACTTCTTCAGTATTTCCACGAAGGATTAACCCTTATGGAAATAAAGATGGTCGATGCAACAAGTGGAGGAGCACTTGTAAACATGACTCCAACTGCGACAAGGAATTTAATTTCTACTATGGCCACTAACTCTCAACAGTTTTGCCCTCCCAGTGAACCCTCTCGACGGGTTCATGAGATAAGTACTTCTTCCATTAAAGAAAAAATTGACAAACTTAGTAATGCAGTTGAAACCTTACTTACAAGTAAAACAGTTCAGGCTCGCATATTTGGAATCTGTGCCATGCCCGGTCATACTTCTCGACGCTTAAGAAAGTTACAACAACATATGTAGATGCTGTAGGGAATTTACCAAGACCTCCCCAGAGGCAATATGATCCTCATTCGAGCATATATAATCTTGGATGGAAAAATCATATGAAACTCATCTATGAAACAAATGCGTAGTACAACCAATCGTATCAATCGCGCCTGCCTATGCCTCAACAACAACAACAACCGCAAAAATCATCCTTGGAGGCCATAGTAGAAAAGCTAGCACTAAGCACAAAAAAGTTTCAACTAAAGACCAAAACACACTTTCAAGAAATTGACAAGAAGATGAGTCAACTGACGTTAGCAATGCGTCGTTTAGAATCCAGAGGGAAGCTGTCATCGCAAACCGAGGCAAACCCACGAGAAAACATTAGTGCAATCACCCTTTGGAGTGGCATTGTTATCGCATCATCAGTCCCTAAAGATGTTGCCGCAAAACCTCAAGAGAAATATGAATTGAAGTCCTAGAAAGGGGAATGAGTTGTTGATGTAGGAACCCATAAGAAGAAGAAAGCTGAGTCACAGACTCCTCCTACTTTATCTTCTTACGCTACTCCACCCCTTTTCCTTCAAGGTTAGTTGAACGCGACAAAAAAGCCGAGGAAAAAGAGATACTTGATGTTTTTCGAAGAGTGGAGATCAACATACCTCTTTTCAAAGAGTGGAGATTTTGAAAGGACCTTTGTATAACCAAACACACTTATCGATAATGAAAAGGTAAATTTGGGGGAACACGTCTTAGTCGTTTTCGAATGACAACTTCCACCTAAGCTACAAGACCAATGTATGTTTTCTATTCCTTGTAAAATCGGTAAGGTAGGAACTAAACGTGCTATGTGTTTTGGGTGCTTCCATAAACGCCATGCCTTTTCTGTTTACAACTCACTTTCTGCTGAGCTATTGAAGGAAACTAAAGTGACAATACAACTGGATGATCAATCTGTGATATACCTAGAAGGACTCATCGAGAACATTTAAGTTAAGGTAAACAAACTTATTTTTCCGGCAGATTTTTATGTCATCGACATGGAAAACGACTGATTAAACACTTCTTCAGAAATCCTTCTCGGTTATCCCTTCCTTAGTATGGCACATACAAAAATCGATGTAAGAAGCGGAATTCTTATAGTTGAGTTCAACGGTGAGGTTGTTAAGTTTGTTGTTTACAAACAGTGAAGTTCGACAGTGAGGTTGTTAAGTTTGACGTTTACAAAGCAATGCGATATGTAGATAATGTCGCTAGTTTTAATTTTTTTGATATTATTTAACCCGCCGTTTAAAAGTTTTTCGAGTCTAAATTTGTTGATAATATGTGCAAGGAATTGAAGGACTTCGAAAAGGAAATCATGGAGTTTAAGAAAAAAAATCTTTTGATTTTAATTCAAGCCTTACTCCATCTAAATCTAAACCATTACTTTTCATTTTGCAGGCACCAGATATTGAATCGAAACCACCACCGAAACATTTAAAGTACTTATTTTTTTAGCAAAGGAGATACCTTGTCGACGGTTAATTTAAACAAGCTTTCAAAGCTGAAAAAGATCCGAAAAAATCTATGAGAATGTTCGAAGCTACAAGGGTAAAATGAAGGAACTTTATGATCGTAGAATTTCTCGTAAAAAATTTCTTCGGTGGAATAAACGAATGAAGTGGAGGGAACATCTCTCTCGGAACCTGTAGTTTGAATCAGGTCATCGAGCTAATGAATTTAAATAAAGCACTAAATGGGAGGCAACACATTCTCTATTTTCATTTTATTTTTATTTTTATTTTTTACCTTTTTATTTTATTACTTTAATTCATTTTTTTTATTTCTTTATATTATTATTTGAATACAATGTGCACATGTTTCCAAGATCGTATGACATGGACAGTGGTGTATGAAGGACATGAAAAATGAGTTGAGAGGCATTTAAGACTTTTTGCGCCATCAGTTAGGGAGGAGCTACAGTCCACGTGAATTAAGGAATTGGTGGGAGAGTTCATAACAAAGCTGAGGGCATTTTTGACCTTACACAAGTCCATTTACAACGAAACCTAGTTCCCAAAAAATTCATTCCATGGACCCCGCTGCAACCTTTATTTTTCTCTCTATTTGTAATCTCAAGAACTTTGTAGCCTCCATCCATATTTCATTCCATTCCACAATCTGACAACAAATCAAACTAATTCTCGGCTACAACCCTCACCTCCTTGATTCACCACCCTCTTTCGTTCGTGCACTCGGCCTACACTCTGGCTGTCGCGTCGTCATGGTCCGTACAAGGCGTTAAGGTCTCGGTGATGATATGATATTTCTGAACTACAGGCGGAACCAATTCATGGTTGCGCCGCCTTTGGTAGACGTTGACAACGATTTTGCATCATAATGGTCAACATCAACAATCACGTGAAGCCCTTGAACCAGACCCAATGCTCATTGCCGAAATACATTCTTTTGCGCTGGGAACTTCGGTGTCGATCCATATTCTGACAGCTTCTCTTTTGAGTAGCCAAACCGACTACAATGGCATGACCAAGCGGTTATCACACCGAACAACCGCGATGATAAACACGAGGAGTATCTCTATTCCTTCTATTATATTTTAATTTTTTATTGGGACAATACACTTAAAGATAGGGGGTAGAGAGTGTTAGGCTTGATAGGCTCGATTTCCTTCAACCGATTTAGCTAGCCAATTGGTGGAGAAGTTATACTTTTGGGGGATTTTGTAGGATGTAAAAATCAGAAAATGAACACAAGGATTTATAGTGGTTCGGCCTTCTAACAAGCACCTACATCCACTACCTTAGCTTCCCAATAAGGATTTCACCAAATTCACTCTTGAATTTCTTCCCTTTTTCTAAGCTAAAGAGGTAACCTTTACACACTCTGAGCTTTCTAACCCAAAGCTTGAGTAAACCCTCTTTACAAGAGAAATTTGAGTAAACTTGAAATCCCTCACTAGGTAGATATTTTGCACTATTAAGCTCACTAACCCAATCCTAAACAGTTAAGCAAATTTGACAATTTTGGCTCACAAGTGTTGTTTATACTAGGAATGTACAATTTAAGCTCTAAGACAATTTCTTCATCATAATGTTGTTGGCAATTGAAGCATTAGCCTTTCCTTGATGCTTAGAGGTCTCTTTTATACTTTCAATTGAGTTTGTAGCCGTTGAGGACCGTTAGGATTGAATTAGAGCCGTTGGAGACTTTATTTACCACCATAAATACAGTTCTGGTGATGTCTATTTTGATGCACACGTAGTTGTATCGAAATGACCTTCTTCAGAACTAGTCGTTGGAGTTTGATGTAGTGTGTCGTATTGAAACACTTTGGGTCGTATCGAAACGCTTAGTGTCATATCGAAACAACCTGCAATTCAAATAGCCGTTGTGGGTTTTAGTCGTTAGGGTGTATGCCACATAGGCGTATCGAAACACCAAAGGGTGTTTTGAAACCACACCTATTTGTATCAAAATAGGTAAAGCCCTATATCAAAATGGGTTATAGCAGTTTCAAAACGTATTGATAAATATTATGCATGTATCAAAACGAGTACATCAAAAGCACTGGTTTGGCTACTTAAAAATGTTTCAAACATTGCCAAAACTTTTTTAAACATTCTCAAACTTATTTTCAAGTTTTTTTTACTTAGGATATTTTAAAATCTTTTCAAAACATATATTTCTACAGAGAGCTAAATCAAAATTTCCCTTAGATACTTATATGCTTGGAATCTAGTATGCTTTGGTTAAATATGTTGAATCTTCTATTGAACATCATTTGTCTTGTTGAATATTTTGGAATGTCATGCTTGTTTGAAACACAGTTTTGTTTGAATTTGAAACACATGATAGCAGATGGCATGATTAGTGATTTTTCTCGATTTTTTATATCCCATGAGTTTATTAGTTGAAATGCACTTGACTCAATGCAAGTTACACATTCCGATAAGATTTGAGCCTAAATGAGCAATTCCTTAAATTATTTCTCATATTCTTGTTTGATTGAGTGTTTCAAACTTGGCATAGATATTCTAGAACATGTACTTAAATGCATTTTGAGACTACATATGAACTTGATGTTTTAACATGATAGGGGCACTTAGTATTAACCCACTTCTCTACCCAAAATTGCATACCCTTTTGTATCCCCTAGTTAGCCATTTTTGTGCCTTTACCATTTTCTTTATTTTTACTACGTTATAAACCTGAAACCTTTTTAATTTTACCATCTTTTGTTACCCTTGTAAAGGCAGAGACTGATATGCACCACGAATAAAAAAGAAATAGCAACAAAGAAGAAACTTTCTAAAAAAGAAAAAAATCAGATTTGAACTGTGCTCGAATAGAAAAAAAACATATTTAAAAAAGAAGAAGAAATTTGATTGCTTGATTTTTTATATGCTTCTTTGCATTTGTTTACTTTGTTTATTTCGTGGCTTGAACTTATATATTTTTGCATCTCTTGTCTTGATGATTAACCCATATTTTTGGCCTTTTCCTTACCTTTACCTAAGCGCTGTTACAACCCATTTAAGACCATTTGATTATTGCATCTTGTTCTTACAAGTAGTGGAGATTTGATTTTCTTATAGGCATATGGTAATATCATGTTTAGTTCTCACTTTGAGCGTTTTACACTCGAAACACATTGAGTGAATCAAGCGAATCCTTGTGAGGGTGTTGAGTTTGGTTGTATTGAGGTTGATAGATAAATGGGATGTCATGGTTTTGCTTAACTTTATCCCGCTTGTGTTTTCCTCTTGGTTGATGTTTTGTTTTGAATAATTGTTGTGACTTGACTTGGATGAATTTTCGGGATACGAGGCAAGACATAGGAAGAAAAATATAATTTTTAACATGTTTTGATTAAAGCATACTTGAGGACAAGCATGAGATAAGTGAGGGGGAATTTGATGAGTGTTCAAATTTGAATATATTTTGTTTATTATTATTCTCCGTTGTCGATTTATTGCTACTGATTTGGTTCTGTTTTACTTGGCGCAGAAACCTATTTTCCAGAACTAATATTAAGAAGGGTGTATTCTGCATTGTTTTGGTCGTGGCGGAAGTTGTGGGCATGACATACTTCGACCTGACAGAATCCACAGACCAGTCAGCGACAACTTCTAGAAAACAACACAATTAGCGGAATCGAGGAAGAAGGCCGGATGAACAAAATCACCTAGAGTTAGAATTGAGCTTGAATTGGGAATTAAATATTTGGGATTTATTTGGATTTAACTAGGAATCAACTTCATATTTGTTTAAAGAATTATATTAAACTATTACTTAGGAATTTAGTTTGCTGTCAATTAGGATTCAAGTGTTTGAATGTACTTAGTATTTTATTTTCTTTAGGGTTATCTCAAAGCTATAAATACCCCACTGGTTCAAGCTTTGAACTCAAATTGAAATTTGTATTTTCTCTTGGTGAATTCTATAAGCATCTATTTTATGTTCATCTTTTGTTCTATTTTCTTTCTTTATTTTATTTATACCAAATGGTAAGCATGATCCAATATATGTTTATCTAATTTTCATTTAGCCGAAAGCTAAGCGAAAACTCAATATGATTTGTGAGAATTGAAAAAGCTATTCATACTAAGCTTTTAAGCTTACGCTCTCCTTTTCCAACAATGCATATTGTTAGTAGCTTCAGAGGCAAGCGGGGCAAGGGATGATTTCTTGGAGTTCTTGCTAGCTTAAAGTATGGTTTTTATAGTTGTAATAATACTTATGCAATGAGAATGCTAGACCATGTTAGGGAGTTGGTGTTCAAACTCCTATTTTTGGCTTTTTTAATGTTGCTAACATGTTTTAAATGTTGATACCATGATATGTTGAAGCTTGTTATGGCCTTGGGTTAATTGCTATGTGTTTTGACTTGTTGGTGTTTTTGAACTAAAGTATTCTTATGAGCTTTTGGGTTTGAGATCCATTTTTGCGTGTATGCACGTTTGAAGCTTGTCATTAGGGTGTTTTGCCTCTAAATTTGTTTGTTTAATAAGTTTCCATGTGGTTTGTGATGTTCTGGGGTAAGTTTGAGAGCGTTTGGAGATGCCGAAATGAATTTTCGGGCCAAACTATGTCCAGGCATTTCAGAACGTCTGATATGGTTTCGGAACGACCAAGCTCCAGGGGCACCTGTATCGGTACGGGGGTGGTGCCGTTTTGGTACGATTTGCCACTAGAGGCTCCTGTTCCGGAACCACGAGGGACTTTTCCGGAACGACTTGATGCTGCTTTTTGAATGAAGCCCGCGTTTCGGAATGTGTAGTCCTGTTTCGAAATGCAGGTAGTTAAATGGTTAGAGGGCATCTTTGAAGGTTTCCAAATGTTACGTTTTAGTCCCTAATGCTTGTATGCTTCCTAGATGAGTTTATATGTGTCCTTTAAGATGGTTTTGCCTTGTGTGCATGGAACTTGTCTTATAAACTACTCAGTAAGTTTAAATCACTGTATGCCCTCTGCTTGGTTCGTATCTGTGTTTGTTCTTCTACGGTTTGCCATCTCACAAAGGTTTAAACATGGCATATAGACAAGATTAATAAAATGAAAAAATAGGGTTGCTAATCGGAGTGAGGCCTTAGCGGGTTTTGCTTCAGTTTTCCCCTTGTAACCCATTCGGTTCGGTCTGCTGGCTAGGCCGAGACGATGAAGTTACATTTGGTGGTATCAGAGCCTCGGTTACGAGGTCTCTTGGGAAGGTAAGTCAGGTAAGTTGGTTTGTTTGTCATTGCATAGTGTGTGAGAGCATGTTTTATTGTTCTTGCTGTTGGTTGAAGTATAGTCGAGTGTTCCCATTGCTAGGTGTTGTTATTGGAAAATGGTTTCGATTTAAAAGAGCTTGAGCACTCGGATCCTTGCCCTTGCTAACCCAATGTTTTCTTGTGTGTGATGTGTTTATCTTCGTTATGGTAAGACCGAGAGGACGGACTAGAGCGGGTGACCAGGCACCCGGGGATGTGCCTCTTGTTCCTTTTGCTCCCAATGGTAATGGGGCGGATGTCGGAGGTAATGTGCCCCAGGCCGGTGCAATGTTGGAGGTGATGGTAATGGACCTAAAGCTAGGGCAAATGTTGGGGGTAATAGAGCTTAGGCTGGTCAGGGTCCGACAAGTGCCTCAGGCCAGTGCGAATGTTGAAGGTGATGGTAATAGACCTCAAGCTAGGGAAAATGTTGGGGGTAATAGAGCTTAGGCTGTTAAGGGTCTGGCAAGTGCAAACATGACTCATTTGATTCAGACTATAGCAGGGGCTTATCAGACAGCCTTGGCCGATATACATGTTGCAGCAGCGCCTCATGGTGCGGGGACATGTTTATCCCTTGAGAGGCTTCGTAGCTTGGGTGGAGTTGAGTTTCATGGTTTGACTCCTGAGGGTTCATAGGCTTGGCTCGAGAGCACTACACGAATCTTAGGCCAGATGGAGTACTCAAACACTCGTAAGTTGGGTTGTATCATCTCCTTGCTTCAGGGAGATGCGTATGCTTGGTGGACTATCGTTACTTCGGGTATGGCAGAAGCAGATGTCACTTGGGAATTCTTTTGAACAACTTTTAGAAAGAAGTACCTTGAAGCCCGATATCAAGATGAAAAGAAGAGGGAATTCATGGCTTTGGTTCAGGGTAGTAAGACGATGTTAGAGTATGAGGTTTAGTTTGTGAGGTTGAGTTAGTATGCTTCCCAGTTGGTTCCCAGTGAGAGGGAATAGTGTGAGCATTTCCGTTATGGTTTGACTATGGACGTGAAGACTTATATGCTTGCTTCTAATTACACCGAGTTTGATGTTTTAGTCTCTAGGGACAAAGATATTGAGCATAACTTAGGCTTGAGTACTCGTGCTAGTGGGTCTGATTCCGGGAAGAAACATGCAGATTGGGACAGAGATCATGCCAGAGGCACAGAGATAGGAGGTATCAGTCCGATTCGAGACATATGGGCGGTAGCCATGAATGGGGCCATCAGTGCCAATGGGCCGTTGTTCACACTCCTGAGTGCACCAGATGTAGAAGATGCCATCCGGGCGAGTGTATGGGTACCTTTGGGGTATGTTAGAATTGTGGTTCTTAAGATCATTTGAGGCGTAATTGTCCACACCCGGCTAGGGGTGGACAGGCTCCACCTAGGGGGTTTGAGCATCAGAGAGGTCGTGGGCGCGGTCGAGGTAATTTTCAGCCGAGGAACGATGGTTAGAGGAACTTAGCTCATGTGGTGGCAGTTCAGCCTGAGGGTGAAGGACCAGCTAGGGTGTATGTACAACGAGAGGCTGGAAATAACACGGATGTCATTGTAGGTAATTTGAGGCGTAATTGTCCACACCCGGCTAGGGGCGGACAAGCTCCACCTAGGGGGTTTGAGCATCAGAGAGGTCGTGGGCGCGGTCGAGGTAATTTTCAGCCGAGGAACAATGGTTAGAGGAACTTAGCTCATGTGGTGGCAGTTCAGCCCGAGGGTGGAGTACCAACTAGGGTGTATGTACATCGAGAGGCTGGGAATAACACGGATGTCATCGTAGGTAATTTCTCGTTACAGTCCTTGACTTTGCTTTCTATGATAGATCCGAGTTCGACACATTCGTACATTTTGGGTGAACATGTAAGGCCTCTAGGTTTACCGTTTGAGTGGTTAGAAGTAGGTGTGAATGTCACTAGTTCTTTCGGTGAGACCATGGTAGTTAAGAAGATGTATAGGAGGTGTCATTTGTTGATTCAGGGTCATGTGTTTCCGGTTGACATGATGGAATTGTCGTTTTATGGTTTTGATGTGATTTTGGGAATGTATTGGCTCGTAGAGCATAGAGCTATGGTAGACTTTGAGACCAAGAGAGTCTTATTGAGGCTTACGAATGATTTTGAAGTTGTAGTGGTTGGCGAGAACATTAAATTCTTGTCCAATGTTGTTTCTGCTTTAGAAGCTCAGCGATTGATAAGTTCGGGTTGTCAGACGTATTTGGCTTATGTGATGAATCTGAATATGAGTGAGGTTAGACCGCAAGACATCAGAACAATTTGTGATTTTCCGAGTATTTTTCCGGAAGAGTTGTCGGGTTTGCCTCCAGATAGGGAAGTTGAGTTTGCTATTGAGACGTATTCAGATTTTGCACCTGTGTCTATCGCTCCGTATAGAATGGCACCGAAGAAGTTGAAAGAGTTGAAGACACAACTTCAGGAACTGTCAGATAGAGGTTTCATTATGCCTAGTATTTCTCCGTGGGGTGCTCCAGTCTTGTTTGTGAAGAAAAAGGACAGCAATATAAAGATGTGTATAGACTATAGGCAATTGAACAAGGTAATAATGAAGAACACGTACCCTTTGTCGCGGATAGATGACTTGCTTGATCAATTGAGAGGTGTTTCACTATTTTTGAAGATTTATTTGAGATTGGGTTACTATCAATTGAAGGTAAAGGATGTGGACATACCGAAGACAACCTTCCGTACACGTTATGGGCACTATGAGTTCTTGGTAATGTCTTTCAAGTTGACTAATGCTCTAGCTGCATTTATGAATATGATGAGTCGAGTGTTCCATGAGTTTTTGGATAGGTTTGTGGTAGTGTTCATAGATGATATCTTAGTGTACTCTAGGATCGAGGAAGAGCATGATGAGCATTTGCGACTAGTGCTTCAGACCTTTCTTGAAAATCAGTTGTATGCCAAGTTGAGTAAATGCGAGTTCTGGATTAAGGAGGTAGTCTTCTTAGGTCATGTGATCTCAACCGGAATTAGTGTGGACCCCAAGAAGATAGAAGCCATGGTAGGCGGTGTAGGACTCTAATATGTTGGGCCGAAACGAGTCAGAAGTTATTGCCTATGTTGGATTTGCTTAAGGGGACTATCGATAAGGTGAAGTTGATTTGCGACCGTCTGAAAGCAGCTTCTAATCTTCAGAAATCTTATGCAGATTTAAAGAGAAAAGATATTGAGTTTTCAGTGGGTGAGAAGGTGTTTCTAAAAGTGTCTCCGTGGAAGAAGGTAATGTGATTTGGCCGGAAGGGCAAGTTGAGTTCGCGGTTTATCGGTCCGTATGAGATAGTTGAGCGAATTGGGCCAGTAGCTCACCGTTTGAGATTGTCTTTAGAGTTAGAGAAGATTCATGATGTTTTCCATATGTCAATGCTCAGAAGATATAGATCGGATCTGTCTCACATTATGCCAATTGAGGAGATAGAACTGAATCCAGATTTGTCATACAATGAAGAACCAATTGAGATACTTGCTTCGGATAGCAAGATGTTGTGTAGCAAGACCATAGAGTTGGTCAAGGTGTTGTGGCGACATAGAGGCGTGAAAGAGGCCACGTGGGAGAGGAAAGCCGATATGCTTGAGCTATTTCCATACTTGTTCCCATCAGGTAATTTCGAGGACGAAATTCCATAAGTTGGGGAGAGTTGTAACACCCAGGTTAGGGGATCTGGTGGATTTAAATATTAAAATAATGTTTGGGTTTTATTTTCTCAATAAATATATGTTGGGTTTGTTTTAAGTTAAACCCAAATGAGCATGAGTTTTACACTATTGTAATTACCCATTTTCATTAAGGGTAAAAATGTCCTTTGACATTTAAAAATAAAACAAAAACAAATAAACAAAACCCATATTTTGTTTATCTTCCACCCCTCCTCTCTTTCAAACCAACGACACTTTTCCCTCTCCATTGCAAGTTACTATTCCATCTCATTCTCTCTTCATTCTTGAGGATTTTTTAAAGGCGATGATGTTTTTGAGTTGTCCTTATCTTCCTCTCCATTTCTATACCATTAGTTTTCAATAAAACCTATTATATTGCATTTTGAGGTTTTGAAATAAAAATGATAACTTTGATAGCTTTTAGTTAGGCTTTTGATTTTTTGTTGTTAAATAAGCTATTTACTATGCAAAAGGTCCAACATATCTAATTTTTACATGGTTTTATAATGATTTTTGGATATGGGTTTTAGAGGGGTTTTAGGTGGTTCAAAATATGGGTTTTGGGGCTATTTATGAGCGGAAATCGATGGCTGATGGTTGTATGATGTTTAAGGGTTAATTTGGAAGCTTATGAGTATGTTAAAAGTGTTGGAATCGATGGTTAATTGATGTGTGTTTGGGCCGCTCGAAAATGCTAGTTTGAGGTGTGTTCTTAGTTGGCTAATTGCTTGAAAATGTGTTTCGGGTTTGCTTTGGTGATTGATGACTGATTGTTGATGTTTTTTCTTGTGTTGGATTGCTTAGAACCAAGGTTTTGTGTCGGCGAGACATCGAAAACTAATCCGAGAAGCTTGGAAGATTAATTGGCTAGAGTTGTTGAGCTTGGAGTAGTCAGTGAGTGGTTCTTCGGATTTTAATTAGTTTTCAAAATGTTTGGTTCGAGCACATAGACCTAGGTCGGGCTTGGTAAACCCACCTAGAGTTGGGATTAGATTGGTAGTCTAATCTCAAGCTTTAGTTTAGAGAACCATGGTTGAACTTGTAAATGTTGTGTTTATGCCTCATGTTCTAATTGTGATTGATGTTGCTATGCATATTGTGGCTATGTGTAATGATGAAGCATGAGGTTTTATTTATGCATTGTGATATGCATGTGGTTGTTGAAATGTGGGTTGCATGATGGTAAATCATGGTGGTTACGTGCTAGGCACGGGAATTGGTAAGGATATTGTGTTATGCTTGGGTACAAATGATCGATCATTAGGATGTTAGTGTGCACACGAGTGTCGAAATGCGCGCGTGGTCTTGGTGATGGTAGTCACCAAGATAGAGTACGGGTACGCCCAGAAATATTCATTTATATTTTAGTCGGTGATGAGTGGAATCCCATCAACGGGGCGTGAGGATGAGTGGAATCCCCTCCGCGTGAAACGGTGATGAGTGGAATCCCACCGTAAGGTAATGTAATGGTTGAGTTGTTGGATGTGAGTTCTAAAGGTTGTTATCCGCGTATTCGGGTCATAGCTAGGTGTCAATACAATTTGTTAAATGTGATTTCATATGGTTGTATTATGGACATATTGAGCATGGCATGATAATTGAGGTTATGTTCATGCATTTCATATAATTGATTCATGTGGTTTCGAAGGTAAGGAGACATGCATTCATCCTTGATTTTGTTGCTTGTGCTTGGACCCTGCATTGTCGAGATTTGTTTTATGAGCTTACCCTCACTAAGCTTTACGCTTACGCTCTTTTTTGTTCGACAATGCAGATCCGTAGTTCGTGGGTTGCTTGTGCGAGAAGAAGGGCCTCCAAGTGTGCTATTTTCTACCTTCAAGTATGGACTTTTAAGTTAATTGATGTAATAGCTAAGCAATGGGATTTGAGTATGTTGTTTTGTGTTAAGGAGCTTGTTAAGACTCCTTTAGTATGTAGATGTTTTGGTTGTGGCTTGCTTATGCCATGTATGTTGGCCTTGTGCCCTTATCTTATGCTTTTGTGTATGTTTAAAGGCATGTGAACCTTGTTTGTGATATACCTTGGGGAATGCTTGACTTCCTTTGGTTGGCCTTTATATATGTGAGTTAAGTGTTTGAATATGCGTGTAATAGGGTGTATGCCTCTAGAGTTTGTGTACGCATGTTGTGTCTTGCTTCTTGAAGTCTTTGGGGTCGTTTGGGATCATTTGGAGATGCTTAAAACTGGTTTTGAAAACACACAGACTGTAGGAGTTTCGGAACGGGTAAGGTGGTTTCAGAACGAGTGTGGCTCCAAGGATACTCGTATCGGAACGCGTTCTAGTACGGTTTGAAACTGTGAACCCATGTTCTGATACGCGTACCGAAATAGTTTTGCTACTATGAGGGCCTGTTCCGGAATGTATTTCGGAACGTCTAGGTGAAAAGGACCCCTGTACCGAAATGGGGTGGAACGTATCGGTACGGGTGTTTGGCTTTTTGAATTGAGGCCCGTGTATCGAAACGGGCAAGCCTGTTTCAAAACACAGGCCTGAAATTTGGGCTTTTGACATCTCTAAAGGTTCTCAAGTGTTGGGCTTAGGCCCTGTTTGATGTTAGCTTCCTTGTGAGCCATGCTCGTAATAGTTTATGTGTGTTTTGGTCGCGTTTGCAAGAAATTGGATTAACTTGACAATTGGTAAATTTAAATTAACTTATGCTCATTGTCTCGTCTTGTCCTTGTTTTCCGCTGCCGTTTGTCACACATAGGACTAACTAAGTATTTAGACAATATAATGTTAAAAGAAAATTTTCTAGGGTTGCTAACCGAAGGGGAGCTTTAACGGGTTTCACTTCGGTTTTCCCCGTGTGACCCACTTGGACTGGTCAGTCATCTTGACCAGGTCGAGGGGTTACACTATAAATAATATTAAAATATATTATTTATATATATAATATATAAGTAAAAGTGTATTGTTTTTATATAAATAATATATTTATATTATAAATATTATATAAAAACTCTAAACTCTAAATCTTAAACCTTAAACTACAAAGCTCAAACCTCAAGCCCTAAACTTTATGATTAAGTTTAGAATTTATAGTTTTTATATATTATTTATAATATAAATATATTGTTTTATTAATATCTTTTGTTTTTAAAATAATATATTTTTTATTGATATATGTAAAAATAATATATTTTATATTATTTATAGAATTATTTTTTATAAAATAATTTGGTTGAACTAAATAAATAAATTTATATAATTTAAATAAAATTATTTTATTTTATATTATTTTTATATTATTTATAATATAAATCTATTATTTTAAAAAATAGAAAGTTCAAATATAAAAATTCCTTAAACCTTAAATTTTAAACTTTAAAATTTAGAATTTAAGTTTGAGGGTTAACAATTTAGAATTTAGGGTTTTTATATATTATTAATAATATAAATATATTATTTTTATAAATATTTTGAGGTTTTTTAAGAATAATATATTTATATTATTAATAATATATAAAATAATATTATATATATATATGCAAATAATATATATTTATATTTTTATATGTTAATATTATTTATTTCATAAAATAATTTAAATTAATCTGAAGTATTTTAAGATATATAATATTTTATTTATGATAAAATATTATATAATGTTATGCTGATTCAATAGTTAAAGTTTAACTTTACCTCTTAAAGGTCTCAAGTTCAAATTACATGGTTTTAATTTTTTTTTCCAGCAAAACGACGTTGTTTTGGGCCAAATTAAACTTCAAAACAGTCGCACCAAAATGGCGTCGTTTTGACTTAACAGTTAACGGTGAAATGACATTTTCAACTCAAATATTAAAGTTCAGTGCTAGTTTTAAAGTTCGATTATATTTTCAACTTAAGTATAATTTAGTAGTATCCGAGCTAGTGAACCCAAAATATTTTCTAACTCTTTATTCTTCGTTTTCTCTTTGGCTTTCAAACTCTAAAAGGGTTATTTTCACGCCGTAGTCGTCAAACCAGCATCTAGAGCCCGATTTCACCTCTTGTCATCAGCGCACCGTCAATCCCCTCACCTCAACTTCGACCAATCCTCTCCCTGTAAGTCTCATCAGCTCGCCTCCCTTTACACTCTCACGCTCACCCTTATCGCCCGCCCATGGATTTTTTTTAAGATTTTACAGTAACGGGAGAAAACGGGGATAGCGGCCTGTTACTACCGTTATTTACCGCTACCCGTTAAATTGCGGCCGCGATCCACCGCTACTAGTGTGATTCCGCGTCCCACCGTTGTTTTCGCCGATAGCGGTTTCGGCCGGCGGCGTTACCGCCGGGCCGTTTTTTGAAACCCTGGTTTATGTTGTAATTTGCTTTTTTGGGAAAGGAATTTATCATCGAATGCATAGAATTTCTGATTCCATCTCACACTTTTTGTAGATTTTATAAGAACCGATCATGAAGCTTGACACCAGCGGATTAGAATCGGCTGCGCCTGTCTGGGGTGCTCCGAGTGAGCTTGTTGATGGCTTTTCAGCTGCTCCGTCGTTCGAGGTCCCGAATACTACTGATGTGAGTTGAAATTTTCTGCTGATTGGTACCGCTGTTTTAATTTTCTGAGTAAATGAAGAGATTTATGCCTTGTTTTTACGTTTGACCGGTGTATTCCAGTTTGATGGGTTTCAAAAAGAAGCTATCCAGATGGTGAAACCTGCCAAGGGAACCACCACGCTTGCTTTCATCTTTAAGGAAGGCGTCATGGTTGCTGCTGATTCTAGAGCTAGCATGGGAGGCTATATCTGTATGTTTATTTATTTATTTTGTTACGTCTATTTTGCAATAGTTAAATATTTTTTTGCAGAGATTTCTTGGTTGGGAAATATTCTACCTATGGTCATATATATATATATATAAATGTTAGATCTACTATTTTGTTGTTGTTTTGGGATAGAAATTGAAAGCACAAATATCATTCCTTTATTATAATTTGGCAGCTTCGCAGTCGGTGAAGAAAATTATTGAAATCAATCCTTACATGCTTGGCACAATGGCTGGAGGAGCTGCCGACTGTCAGTTTTGGCACAGAAATTTAGGCATCAAGGTAATGGAACAAAAAAATTGCCCTCTTGTGCTAGTGAGATAGCATCTATGTCTTTTTTTTTCCTCTTTTGTGCTGGGTTCCTATTGTTTGGTTTATACCGTATGTTTTTTCATATTGGTTCTTGTGTAAGGAAGTGTAGAGGACAAAATTAGTCTATTGATCATTTTGGCATTATCTTTGCAGTTTTCATTGATGCTCATATATTGCAGTTTTTCTTAAACATGTGTTATACAATGTAGAAAGTGAGAGTGTACTTCCATCTCAAAGGTTTCAGATGCTTTTTTCAATTGGCTCTAAAATTGAAGTGCATATGTATTGCATTTTCATAGCACATATATGAGAAGTAAAAAAGTGGAAAAAATATTCGGTATTTAGCATAGCTTACCGATCGTTTAGTAAATTCAACGCCTGCTTCAAATGTGACTTACACACAGATTAACTGTTTCAAGTTCCAACTAAGGAAAGTTGTTCTCTCGGGTTTGATATGTATGCAGTTGTGCTCTCATAACCTAAGTGGATATAGATTTATAATACTAGGTCTTTTTCCTAGTTAGTAAAGAAAACTTTTGACTAGGAAGTATTCAAAATGAGTTCTCCATACTTTCTGACTGCAGGGGTAGTTAAATTTAAGGCATTCTTGCTTGTGTTTTCCCAATTATCCTTACATAAAGTGCTAATGGATGATCATTTTCCATGATCTAGTGCCGGCTGCATGAATTAGCAAACAAGCGTAGGATTTCTGTTACCGGGGCATCAAAACTGTTGGCAAACATTCTCTATTCTTACCGAGGAATGGGACTGTCAGTTGGAACCATGATTGCTGGATGGGATGAAACGGTATTTGAAACTAAAATTTGATTTCTCTACCCCCCCCCCCCCCCCCTCTTTTCCCCCTTGCATTGCATTT
This sequence comes from Hibiscus tridactylites, assembly GCA_958450335.1. Lineage (NCBI taxonomy): Eukaryota > Viridiplantae > Streptophyta > Magnoliopsida > Malvales > Malvaceae > Hibiscus > Hibiscus tridactylites. Next base: position 16,222,898 of record OY288279.1, on the reverse strand, counting down.
TTAACTTGCTGCCTAACCTGGATTATAGGGTCCTGGACTATACTATGTGGACAGTGAAGGGGGAAGGCTAAAAGGAATGCGTTTCTCTGTTGGATCTGGTTCACCATATGCTTATGGTGTGCTGGATAATGGGTATGCAATATTCTCCCTGTTCTCTCATTGCCATTGTTCCGTTAATAAATCCAAATATGATGATGTGAAGTTATCATGATCTATTCCTTGTAAAGTTAGATTTAAAATTAGGGTAAAGTACACCAATGGTCACCAAACTTTTAGGGCGGGTTCATTTTGGTCACCGAACTTTTAAAAATTTCATTGGGGCCACTCTACTTTTAGTCCACTTTCATTTGGTCCCTCCTGTTAACTTCCGTTAAAAATGCTGACATGACACGTTATCTCCTTCTTCAACCTCTTTCTTTTTCCTCTGTTTTTCTTTTGTTTTTTCCTCTGCAACCAAATAAGAGAGAAGCACAATGCACCACTCAAACATGGACCCAATATCCGCTGTAGCCAATGGAATCTCTCTCCTCAATATCCTTTATGTCATTTTGGCACCCTTTCTCTTCCATTCTATCATAAATCAAATCCAACACATTCATTAATAATTTACAACTCCTGGAAAAGAAAATTCATTAAAATCTAAAAAAAAAACTTGTAGTTTGTAAAGGAAACAGTGGAACACACTCTCCACCTCTTGCAACCTCTTCCTTTGCTAACTGTTCTACTTTCTCCACTGGAGTCTTTTCCATATTTCTTCTCTTGTTAAGGTAAGCATTAGTCATTGTCCTTTACTGAACTTATGGATAAGATCTTCATGTTCATGTTTTTTTCTCTCTTACTTTACATGAATATGGGTTGTTGAATTTTGTTTCATGCTTCTTGTTGTTTTTGTTTATAAACAAGTGAAAATGACATAATTTAATATGAAAGGTATTGAAATTTACTCCCTTTGCAGTTATGAATTTGACAGTATGTTTGATGGATTTAAAGACTATTTTTTTTACTGAAAATGACTGAACATGTGGTCATCATTCAATCGAGTGAAAACAAAACTTGGGTTCTGCTTAAAAATCGATAATTTTTTGTATTTTGGGCACATTATTTCTTGGAATCGATGGTTGACAAGCTTGAATGATATGATTTAAAAGATTTGGTGAAAGGGTTATAAATAGAAGAATGAATTAGTTTTCGCGTTGTCCTGAATGGGTATTTGAATTTCCAGTTTCTTTGTTATTTAAACTAGTTTCAAATCTTGAAGCATCAGCCATTTCAAGCTTTAAAATAATTGGTTTAATATACTAAATTATCCTTTGCTCAAACCATCATCAGCTACATCTTTCTGGGATTTACTTGAATTAGATAAAATCTTATGTTATTTATGGGGGGAAACCAACTCTTTTGCAGAGGAAAAAACAAAAGAAAAATTGAGGGAAAAAAGAGGTTGAAGAAGGAGATAACGTGTCGTGTCAGCAATTTTAACGGAAGTTAACGGGAAAGACCAAAATGAAAGCGGACTAAAAGTTGAGTGACCCCAATGAAAATTTTAAAAGTTCGGTGACCAAAATAAACCGCCCTAAAAGTTCGGTGACCATTGGTGTACTTTACCTTTAAAATTAAGTTCATGAAATGTTATGTCTGTCAAAGATGCTACATAGTTGGCCAATAAACTACCAAGTTATCATGGTCTCCTTGTAAAGTTAGGTTTCAAATCATGTTCATGGAATGGTATGTCAGTTGAACATGCTATGAAGTTAGCCAAGAAGCTCGCGGTCTCCTCGTAAAGTCATTGTTGTCTAATAAGAAATAGACAATTCAATGGAGGAGGAATGTGTTGAGTGAGCCTGTTAATTGCTTTATTTTTAGTCTTTTGGTTCTATCTACTTCTATTTGTTCAGTTAGCCTGTTAAATGCTTTGTCCTTGTGTTTTTTGGTTCTATCCCCCTCTAATTGCTCCTGTTGAAACATTGTTGCATGTGGTTTTGATAATGAGCATACTTTGTTGCCTAATCAAAGCTTTGAGCATCACATAACTCTGCCTCAATGAAATCTTTTTGATTGCTGTAATCAATCTGTTCATTAGTTTCCTAACTGTGTGTTAGGATGGCACCGTTCTTGGCTTCTCCCAAGTAAATCAAAGATTGTTTTTTCTTGTTCCATGCCCATTTTATCAGATTATTCGTGACATCTTTATTTCTGTCTCATTTTGTGCTCAACTTGATGCATTCATACTCATAAATATCTTGTTTTGAATGTTGGTGCTAGCTATCGGTATGATATGTCTGTTGAAGAAGCTGCAGAGTTGGCCAGAAGATCTATTTATCATGCCACATTCCGTGACGGAGCCAGTGGTGGTGTTGCCAGCGGTATTCTCTCTCTCTCTCCCCCCCCCCCCCTATATATGGTATGCATATGTGTGTCTGTTTCCTAGTTTAATGAACTTAATATTTTACCAGTTTATTACGTGGGACCAAATGGCTGGAAGAAGCTATCTGGCGATGATGTTGGGGAACTTCACTATCAATACTATCCGGTGATGCCAAGCACAGTGGAACAGGAAATGGTTGAAGTAGCTGGAGCATAAGTTGAAGGCGGTTGCATTCATATTCTTTGTATTATGAAGCAATTTCCTCAGCTTACTTCAGCTTGAGAGACAGTTCGGCCATGGACGTGGGTGCAAGTTAGTGTTATAAGAACTCTTCCTATCAGTTTGAATTCAGTGACCCTCTTCAGTTTGTTATTTGATGTTGAAAATTTTAATGAATCTCTTGCTTTTGTTACTTATCAAATTTGGTTCTTGTTCTTAATTACGCTCAAATTATGACCTGAATAGTGAATATTACGACAACAATAATTTATATGATTTATATAATATGATAATACGATAAAATAAGGCAACACGATAGTTTTTTTTTCTTTTTAATTTACCACGTACTTAAATAATTTGAATTTTAATAGATTGAGTGGGTCGCTTATGTGATGAATAAAACAAATTAAATTAGTTTAATAAGTTGGGAAAGTTTTGAAATGATTATTATAATTCTATGAGTCCAGAAGAAATCATTTTCAAATAAAACCCGAATAAACGGCGTTAATGTAACCTCCCAAGTCCCAACTCAGTGAGTAAGGCAGTTAACAGTCAGCTCAGCTCCATCTTACATTTTGGCGGGAGGTTGGGTCCCACCTCTAATCAAAATCTGGTCTTTCTCTCTCGTCTCTTCCTCATAAATACTCATCTCTCTCTGCTCAACTAACCTTACCCATTATCTCCGGTCTTCACTTCACTGCCAAAAAAAAAAAAACTCAGTTTCTCAATTCTCTACCCTCTTCTCCTTAAAACCCCACAATTTTAATTCTCACATTAAGAAGAAAAAAAATTCTTTTTTTATCGAATGATAATGAAGAAATTGCCTTTGTTTCTACTCCTTTTCTTCTTCTTGCTGAAACCCGCCGTTTCTCTTTCCCCCGACGGCCTTTCTCTCCTCTCTTTAAAGTCCGCCGTCGACAATTCCCAAGCCTTGTCGTCCACGTTCTCCGACTGGAACGAGAACGATACCACGCCGTGCAATTGGTCCGGCGTTTACTGCACGAACACAACGGCCTCTCCCGAGCCACGTGTCGTCGGAATCTCACTCCCCGGGAGGAATCTCCGGGGGTATATCCCGTCTGAGCTTGGGACGTTAAACTATCTCCGGAGACTAAGTCTTCGCAACAATCACTTTTACGGTTCCATACCCGACCAATTGTTCAACGCCACGTCGCTTCGTAGCTTGTTTCTGTATGGTAACAACTTGTCCGGTCCGCTTCCTCCGTCGATCTGCAACGTTTCCGGTCTGCAGAATGTTGATCTCTCTGGTAATTCGTTGTCGGGTTCTTTGCTTGAGAATCTCAAGGATTGTAAGCAGTTGAAGAGGCTGGTTCTGGCTCGGAACAAGTTTTCTGGTGAAATTCCGTATGGAATTTGGCCGGGATTGAACAATTTGGTTCAACTCGATCTTTCTTCAAATGGATTCAATGGATCGATCCCTGGTAACATTGGGGAATTGAAGTCATTATCGGGTACTCTCAACTTGTCTTACAATCACTTGTCCGGTAAGCTACCGATAAGCTTAGGTGACTTGCCGGTCACCGTCAGTTTTGATCTCAGAAACAACAATTTAAGCGGGGAAATACCCGGAAAAGGATCGTTTGCAAATCAAGGGCCAACGGCGTTTCTCGATAACCCTTTGTTATGTGGGTTTCCTCTTCAAAAATCATGTGAAGACTCCATTTTAAGTCGTCCAGGAAGTCGAAATTCGGGTCTGAAATCCGATGGAACAGAGAAAAAAGGACTAAGCCAAGGGTCAATTGTTTTAATCTCGGTAGCCGATGCCGCCGGGGTGGTTTTAGTCGGATTAATTATAGTTTACATTTACTGGAAAAAGAAAGACTCTTCAAACTGCTGTAGTTGTACTGGGAAAACCAAGTTTGGTCGAAAAGACAAAGGGAAACTCTGTTCTTTCACTTCATTAGCCTGCACTGATCGGTTCCGAAACGAAGACTCCGAATTCGAAGATCACGAAAGAGTAGAAGGGAAGCTGGTCGCCATCGACAAATCGTTCACTTTCGAGCTTGACGAGCTGCTTAGAGCGTCGGCCTACGTGTTGGGAAAGAGCGGGCTCGGGATAGTGTACAAAGTGGTGCTCGGCAACGGCGTGCCGGTGGCCGTAAGGAGATTAGGTGAGGGTGGAGAGCAGAGATACAAGGAGTTTGTGGCTGAAGTTCAAGCTATCGGGAAAGTTAAACATCCGAATATTGTGAGGCTGAGAGCATACTATTGGGCTCCCGGTGAGAAGCTTCTCATCAGTGATTTCATCCCCAATGGCAATTTGGGCAGTGCCATGAGAGGTCAGTTTAGTTTCTTTACCATTTTCATGCTTGAATTATTCTACATTACCTTACTCACATGTGATTTCGGATATGATACGAAAAGCATTGAAGTTAACTAGTAATAATGAGAAGATAGTGGATTTGTTTTAGAAGCATAAATGGCATAATCCGACGGTGATCACGCTTACGATGGTCTAGAAATGAAGTGGTCCAAAGTGGTCCTAAAGTTATATTACAAATTTGGTGGTAAATGTAGAATTTCTACTTGTTTTTTCCACTGTCTTGTTTGTGTGAAAAAGGAGTTGTTTCTATCTCTGTTATTCAGACTCGGGTGTAAGGGTTAGACGAGAATATAATTAGATTTTTCAAAGTTTTTCCATATATTTAAAGGACTTCTCAAAGTCATATTCCCATAGGGTTCTATTGCTTTAAAATGAGGGCATCCAAATGGTAGGTCCCCATCCCTATTGGCAAGCCATGCATCATATGATTAACTATAACAGGCATTGACAGATAGGAAATAATTTTGGCTGAGCATTTCAAGGTTTCAATCACAAGGGGTGATGGGTCACAACTCAAGAAGATGACTCACTGGATCTAAGATTTGGTTTGTTTGTTTTTTTTTAATCAAAATGATTGGTGCTGCCCTCCCTTTGCATGTTTTTAGCTTGTCACCAATTGTTTAATATATTAATCTTAAACAAGTTTTGACTTTGAGCATCTTATTGTTTCAGCCTCTGTGTATGAACATCAGTCTTGGAACAAAAAAACTAGGATACCCGGATTTCCTGTTCCTTCCTTCTTTATCACAAAAACTAGGGTACCCGGATTTCGTCCGGTGATGGTAAACTATTTTGTTTCACTAGGACAAGTTAGTCTTCTTGTTACTGAGCTCTCGTCTCGGGTTATTGCTCACATAATGCATCTAGTGTTCGAATGCTAAACCGGAAAGTTGTGAATAATGGAGCCAGCATCCTCTGTTTCAGTTGAAAAATACCGAGCTCGTACTAACTTTTGATGCAAACTTGGTTTAGTAACCACACATGGTTGCAATTTGCCACTTGGTTCTAGTACTAGTTCTTTAATTGTTAGCAAATTAAGTTTTTATTACTAATAATTTAGTATAAGCCTAGAACATGCAAGAGAGTGGAATATTAGAACCCATTATTATCTTTTTGTTTTAAATTGATTCATTTAATTAATAGCAATGGAGTCAAAGTTGTAGATCTTGCATTATTATTGACATCAACTTGTTTAGAAGCTCATTTGACTTGGTTCTTTCCATGTTCATCATTTGTAAACACTTTTAGATCTTAAATTATGTTGTTATTTATATATAGCTAATATATATGTATATATATTTATATATATACAGGCAGAAATGGTCAATCATCAACGATCCTCTCATGGTCGATAAGGCTTAAAATCGCGAAGGGGGCAGCCGTCGGCTTGGCCTATCTTCATGAATGCAGTCCGAGAAAATTTGTACATGGAGATGTCAAACCTTCGAACGTTCACCTCGACAACGAGTACCGGCCTTACATCTCTGATTTTGGCCTTAACAGACTCATTAACATCACCAGTACTAATCCCTCTTCAGCCGGTGGCTTTATCGGGGGAGTATCTTACAAATCAATCCGGATGGAAGGAACCAACGATTATCGAGCACCGGAGGCTCGAGTCCCTGGCAACCGGCCAACGCAAAAATGGGATGTGTACTCATTTGGAGTTGTCTTGCTTGAACTGCTGACGGGAAAGTCTCCTGCACTATCGCCGACTACATCGACTTCTGTCGAAGTCCCGGACCTCGTAAGGTGGGTGAGGAAAGGATTCGAAGAAGATATCCCGTTGTCGGACATGATCGATCCCATGTTGCTGGAAGAAGTGCAGGGCAAAGAGGAAATGTTGGAAGTTTTTCAAGTAGCTCTTGCATGTACTGAAGTAGACCCTGAGATTCGACCAAGGATGAAAATTGTTTCTGAGAATCTTGAAAGAATTGGAACATAGTTAGGATGTGAAAAAAAACAAAAACAAAACATTGTGGATCCTTTCGGAAGTTAAAAAAGTTTTACTGATATTTTTTGAAAGGGTTAACTGTTCAGTATTCAATTCCCCCTGAATGTCTCACAAATTAGGTCCAAAGTTTTGCTGAAAATTCATTGGTTACGGAAAGGTTATTGAAGACCATTTGCCTCATTAATTTCTTGTCTTACTGTTAAATTACCTATTTTTTTAATAAAAAAAAATTATTGGCCTTTACAATGCAGTAATTGTTTTTTTAATAATACTATGCGGTAATTGTGGATTTATTCTATACATCTTAATTTGATCAAATTTAATTAGGATAATTATTTGAGTAAATATATTGGGCCGGTTGGTCAAGTTGTTTATCTTTATTCTCTTAGTCTTAAATTTCTATAGATTATGAGTTTTAGATCTACTAGGAACGCCCCTTCATTCGCCTAGAGTCTCCCCACCGCTAGTGTATTCGATATAAATCCATTTAATTAAATAAAACCCACCCCATTTATTCTCCCACCTTCATCGACAACCTCCACCCCACCCCTTTCTTAAGGAGACGCATAGATGGTAAAGAAAGGGATTTTGTGATTAAGGAGATGGCGAGACGGTGAAGAAGGATGTAGTTTTGGGGTTATTATTTTTTATTTTCAGGTCATAACAGAGTTATAGTCATAGATTTAACAGTAGAGTGACCAAAATAAGTCAATATTTAAAGTTTAGTGCTAATATTGAGCACTTTAAAAGTTGAGTGACCAAAATAGGTCACAACGTAAATTTGAGTGATGATTTAAGTATTTTACTCATAAAATTATTTTGGATAAAAATATATTTTTTTTAGATAAATGTTGTGTGTATTATATCCAAAAAAAAATTACATAATCTGTATGCAAGGGCTTCATCCATCAAATAAGCCCCCAATCATTACAAAGCCTATCATTTACAGGTTCATCTCTATCTATACTTCGATTCTTAAGTTTTATACAAACAAAGTTTTGAATACTAAAAACAAGAGTATCGAATGTACGAGCATCATTCCTAAATTGCCTTCTATTTCTTTCCTCCCAAATAATGTATATGTATCCACACCAAGCTAGCTTAAGAATATGTACAATCAATGATCTACCTTTTATGCAGTTCACTTCTCAATGCAGCTCATCCTCCCAACAACTGACTCTTCTTATGACACCATACTTCCTCAAAACATCTCCCCACAACAACTTAGAAAAAGAACACCCAAAGAATAAGTGATCACGAGATTTCTAGCCCCTTTCACATAGCAAACATGCATCATTTTGAACAATATTCAGCCGTAATAATCTCTCTTTGATTGGAAGTCGATCAAACACAGCCATCCATGCAACAACTGAGTGCTTCAGCACATGGGAGGGAAACCAAATTAATCGTTGCCATCGATTCTTCTCCATCTCTTCTTGAATCCTTTCCCAAATTCAAGAGGTCTTAATTTTAGACCAATCTACGGTCCCATTAAACAAGATCGAAGCTTCATCTTTCATACACAACAGCTTTTTGATAATCCAGCTATGATATGTCTTCGAAATCACTATCCCATCACCGAGTCCAAATCTCCCCTACAAAAAATTAACAGATCATCCGCAAAGCACAAATGAGTGAAAATTACCCTTTTGCACTTTAGATGAAATTTAAAAAGTTCTTTTTTAACTGCCAGGTCTAACATCTTAGATAAAACGTTCATTATTAGAACAAAAATATAGGGAGAAAAGAGATCCCTTTGACTCATCGCTTTTCTCCCTTTGAAAAATCTCATTAAGCTACCATTAAATGATACTGAAAACCGAGAATAAGCAATACATGCCTTAATCTAATTAAATGTTATAAAAACCTGCCTGGTAATAAAATTGGTCGGATCACGATTCAAAATATTTAAATAGAATGATTTTAAAAATAATAAAAATTATAAACAAAATTTTAAAATTTGATCGAACCAGTAGAACCGTTGTTTTTTTACTGTAGTTTCTGATTTGTTTTAAGGGTAAACTATACTAATGACCACCGAACTATGGGGTTGGTGTCGATTTGACCACTATATTTTTAATTGTGTTAAATATACCACATAACTATTTAATTGGTTCCAATGTAGCCACCTGCCGTTAAAAAAACGAAAAAGTTAACGAAACTGTTAAAATAATTGGTATAATTACACATTTAGTCCCCTTTATTTATAAAATCATTCAATTTAGTCCTAATTTTAATCTAATAAAATAAATTAATTATTCAATTAGGTGGTGACCTTATTTTAGAGATTTATTTTATTAAATTTATTTTTCTTACCCAATCAGGTGGTGACACCACCAATTGGAGTAAGAAAAATAAAATTGGCCCCAAGGGAAATTGAACTTAGGTCATTAGAGAAAGAAAGCAATGGTCTTACCACTAGGCTAAGCGTTTTTCTGGTATTAGAAATTCCAAATATATTATATATCATATATAATAATGTTCTGATTTTGGCAAGTGATGGCCTCTGGTACATGGAATACCATGCATGATTCCATTGTTTCCATGGCAGTGAAAGCTTGAAGCCGATTCATCGACTAAATCCCAGACACAAAATTTATGTTACCGGATAAATGGTTTCTGGAAAGATTAAGATTGTTCAAATATGAACATCTATATAGTGTGCTTGGAAGTTGGCCTTCAAATGAATTCACAACTAAAGAAAGAGATCTCATTGATGAACAGAATTGAAACAAATCATCAGGAAGTGAACCTGAAAAAGAATTCTCAGAAAGATCGAGAAATCTAATGAAATTCATGTTAACAAAAGAGCTGGGAATCGACCCTGAGAGATTATTATAACTAAGAACTAAGATTAAGCCTTTCAAGACGATGAAGCACACCAAGTGTTCGACCAATTGTCCCACTGAAATTTTTACCAGACAGTGATAATACCTTCAAAAACTCCAACTTTTGAATCCCTTTGCTGATCTTCCCCGATAATCCTAACCCATCAAGAGAAACCTCCGAAACCCGGCCATTGATCGGATTGCATTTGATGAATCTCCAGGAACAGGAAGATTTATCATCTTCGTTCCACGATTGAAGATAAGAGGAAGGGTCTTTGATATCCGATTTGAACACGATCAAGCCAGAAACATCGTCGTTGAATTGAATGGAAGAAGCTTCATCGTCTCCGGTGCAGAAATTCATGGAAAGAAGCAAGAAAATTAGAAAATGAAGAGAACCCTTTTTTTAATATCCCCATTATTTTCAGTTTTGTTGCTTGAAATCAAGCTTTCACTGCCATGGAAACAATGGAATCATGCATGGTATTCCATGTACCAGAGGCCATCACTTGCAAAAATCAAATATTAATATATACGATATATAATATATTTAGAATTTCAAATATCAGAAAAATGCTTAGCCTAGTGGCAAGACCGTTGCTTTCTTTCTCTAATGACCCAGGTTTGATTCCTCTTGGGGCTAATTTCATTTTTCTTACTCCAATTGGTGGTGACACGTGTCACCACCTGATTGGGTAAGGAAAATAAATTTAATAAATATAGATAAATCTCTCAAATAAGGTGGTGACACGTGTCACCACCTAACTGAATAATTAATTTATTTTATTAGATTAAAATTAGGACTAAATTGAATGATTTTATAAATAAAGGGGACTAAATGTGTAATTATACCAATTATTTTAACTTTTTCGTTTTTTTAACGGCAGGTGGCTACATTGAAACCAATTAAATAGTTATGTGGTATATTTAACACAATTGAAAATATAGTGGTCAAATCGACATCAACCCCATAGTTCGGTGGTCATTAGTATAGTTTACCCTTTTTCTAAATGGTTCACAATGATTTGTACAATTTTCAGTTTCGTCCCACTAATTTAATTGGTCAGACTATTTGTAGATCCAACTAATCGATTAATTATTTTTTGGCTTAAATGCCAAACTCAAATTGGCCCTCAATAAAAAATTAAAAAAATTAATTGAGTCCTTATAAAAATTTTAAACCTAATTTAACCATCATAATTTAAATTACACTCAATTTGGTCCCTCCATTAATTTGACCGCGTTGACCGTTACTGCTCTCTAACGGTCAACATATAAAAGGACATGTGGCACGCCCACCGAATTAACCCAAAAATTTAATTTATTTTTTAAATATATATATATATATAATTCTAAAAATATATAAAATTCATAAAAAATTAAAAATGTAAAAAATATTAATATAATTTATTTTTTTCTTATTTTCTATAAAATAATATTTTTCTAAAAAACCCAAAAATTTCTTTTCTTTCAAAAAAAGTCATAAATCCCTAAATCAAGAATTAACACCGAATCAACCGTTGGCCACTCCTCGTTGCAAGAAAATTCTCATTCTCCTTCAATATTTCTTCTTACCAACACCGTCGTCTGCTACAGTACCGAAAACTTCTATCGTCTATTAAACTAATTTGAGGACTTAGAAATGTAAGGTTAGGGATTTGAAAATCTTATGTATTTTGAATATTTTTGAAATTTTGAGATTTTATAATAAAAATATAATTTTTAAATATCATTTATTATAAATATTTACATAATTTTAAATAATTATTACAATTATTTTTTATGATTTTATACATAATTTTAAATTTTTTACACATTTAAATATTTTTACTTTTTATTGAATTTTTTAAATAATATATATTTTTATTTTAAATTTTATTGTTTTATAATTTTAATATTTTCAGATATTTTATTATAGTTTTTTAAAATTTTAATATATTATTTTATAATTTTAAATATTTTTTTAAATTCTAAATGATTATTTACGGTTTTGATGATGTGTCACGTCTAGAGTGTGTCATGTATCACGTCATATTAACTAACGATCAACTTTAACGGAAGTGCTAAATTAATTTTTTGATTTTTCATTAAATATCAAATTGGGTGTAATTTGAATTATGACAGTTAAATTTAGTGCAAAATTTTCATAAGTATTTAATTTGTTTTTTTATTTTTCGTTAAGGGTCAATTTAACCTTTAAGCCTTATTTATTAATAGTCTTAAAGTGATTAAAAGATAGTATATATTCATAACATCTTACATAAGCAATTTGAATCCGGAGCTCTTAAAATATCATTATCTTCTTTTTCACTAAAACTACTCGTTAGATTCAATCGATTAATTATTAATTGAGTTAAAATTAATATTTTAAAATTAAAAAAATACAAAACTAAAAATATCAGATTGAATACGAAAATTAAATCCACAAGCTATATACAATGGAGAAAATATCCCCCCGGGTTAAATTGGACTCGGAGTGATCCGATAGCTACCGAATTCATAATCCTGCCGGTTTTGGACGGGGCTGCGCCAATTTATCTAAAAAAAAATTCAAATTCGTAAGTCTGATTTTGATCCAAACCGAAGCCAAATCAATCGACCGAAGAAGGATCTAAAAGCATGGTAAGAATCCTAACTTTCTAATCTTTGAATTTTGAGAAATGTCTTTCTTCATTTGATTTTTCTTCTTTTTCGAATCCCTAATAATCATAACGTTTTTATTTATGTGCGATGTCAGTCGGCACTCTTCAATTTCCATTCATTTTTAACGGTAGTTTTGTTGGGAATCTGCACTTGCACTTTCTTGAAGATGCAATTTCCAGCACTCTTTGAACAGAGAACCGGGTATGTCCACTGAGGCTCCTACTACTTTTCTTTTCTTTACTTTGTTTACTGACAATTGAATGCTTGATTGGCTTTGTAATTTGTAATGGTTACCTTTGAGCTAAAGAATTTTTAGACGGGGGGATGTTGGGGCGGTTGCTTTACCAAGTGTTTGTGGAACTGGATTTCCCTTTGTATATACCAACTGTTACAAAAAAAGAAATGAAGACATATGACCAGGCTAATGTTCAGATTTTTGCCTTCCCCAGTCTTTGATCATTCGAATTTACTTCTTCTAGCATTGTTTGACCATTAACCCTGCTTAAAATCTTTAGTTTTGTTTTGATTCTGATGCAATTTTGTAAATTAAATCGAATCCGAATTTTTGGGTGTATGCATATATATAGCCACAATGATATTGCTATCAGCAAAACATTCTTATCAGTTCCTTCTGCTATTGGTAAAAGTTAACAGGAAGTATTTGTGTTTCTGTAATCTTCTGTTTTCCCTTGAATCTTAACCTTCTTGTTTCTTTTTCTCCTTTTCCCGATGAAGAAGTTAGATTATATCAAATTATATGACTTCAGTTAATCTTGGCCTTATTTAATCTTTATCATTTATCTTTGGCAGCGAAATTGCTATTTTGTTGTTTCTATTTCTAGCATTTCTAGGTGTCACTTCAGTCACATTTCATTCATGGGGAGTGTTGAGAATGGAACTTATGTGGTGTGATATGCTTATTTTACAGGTTCCGAGGTTTCTTTTGGAAGGCAGCCAGAATAGGTGGGTCTTTTTCTGCTTTCTTCTTTCTGGTAGCATTGAAATAGTCATGCCTATGTTTTCCATCTATGAATCTTCTTTTAATATATAATGCATCCATTTCACTTTTGGGTTGGATTGGATGGTGATATTATTTTGACTGAAGGGGAAAGGGACAACAAAAATGATGTCGCTGAACATCAGTCCGGGGGTTTTAAGTCAGGTTATTTTAACATATGAATGAGGATGTTGATGCTTCATCTTCTTTGCAAAACATTGGAATGTTTCAATGCTGCATTAGCTAGAAGCAGTTGAATCCTTCTCCCGCATGTTGGTTGTATAACCAACTGTCATGTTTTGACTCTGAGGTTACGGTGTCATTTGATGTGCATGAACAATGATTATTATAGTAACTGATTCAGATTTCTTTTGTAGGAAATCCATAATGAGATATGATGTATATTTGAGCCAGTGTCTCTTTTGTTCTATTTGTGTAATAGGGTTGCTCCCAGCCATTTTAATTTTTATTCCTTGAACTACATGCGCAAATGGGCATGCTAATGTAAATATTTATGTGGATGAAATGTTTCATTTGTAACAAATATATTTTCTCCCATCTTGACTAGACACAGTAGTAAGTTGTTTCACAAGTGTTCCTACAGTAGTGTGTCTCCTGGACTCCTTTTACTTTTTGAATTTTTTCCTTTGAGAAAAATTAAGATTGCATTTTGCAATCATAAGTGAATCCATGCACTAAAGTGATGTGGAATTATAGTGGAACAATTTTGTATGTAGGCGAGGGGGAAAATATCAAATTGGCTTTGTTTGTACTCTTTTATTAGCAATGTTTTACAACCTGTGGGACTAACATATATATATTTCTTGGATCAGGTGAACGTTTAAGTCCTTGGGTATCTGTAGGATGCTTCACAATGGGGGTGTCAATAATATTCTTCTGAGCATGAGCACCTTTTGCTTGTTCAATAGTGGGATTCATTTCTTCCATGTGGACCAATGCATCTCATGTCAAAATTTGACATGTTTAAAGGGTTTGTATGATGAAAAGAGTTTTAATAACACTACCAAGAACTATATACAAACTTATTTGAATTGTATCTGAGCATTCTTTGGCAGATTATTCATCCATTATTTTCATTTTACCTCGTGTGCTTCCATTACCAGTGGCCCTAAAGCTAAGTTGGATGGCCAACTACAATTTCCAAGTTTGATTCCTTTCTTTTTATATTATTAAATCTCCTAGCCTTTCATCTTCTTCAAAACTGTTCTATTAAAAACTCATTCCTTTGAATCTAATTTACCTTTATTTCCTTTTGTACAAAGGAAACTTTAACATATGGATAGAGGAAGGAGTTGCAGATGCTGAAATTCAAACTTCAGATTTACTAGATGTCATCTCTTAAAGGTAGTTTGCATGGACCAACTAGATTAAGTTTTGGGTTCGCTTTCCTTTATTTTCTATAAAATCAGATCTTGCATGTAGGGTGTTGACAGGAGAAAAGGCAGCAGACTATATAATGTCTAGTTTCGGTTTTGTTGTGATGGAATAAGAAAGTGCAGTAAGCATTCATGCTTCTATTTAATCATAGTTGGTACTGTACATATGCCTGTCCCTTTCCCTTTGCAAATCATGGAATTTTGAAGATATGGAGAGGAAAAAAACAGAGAAATAGATCAAACCGATATCAAGGCAGTAGGTGACTTAAAGCGGATAGAAACACAAGCAATTACATAAGCAGTGAACCTTTGCTTGAATCTCCTAAAAATCACAAGCTTTTCACCACTCCAATCACATGCAGATAGGATAATCTTCTTCATAGGCTTCTTTCCTGTACTGCTTCCTTCGGTGACAGTCGCCTTTTCTTCATTGTTTTCTTCATCTTCGCCCTGGTGGAGAGGATAGCTCCGCAAAAACACTCTTCTGGTATTGTAGTCTTCGTAGCGAAAGCTCCTAGTTCTCACCCCATCTTCTTCATCCATACTTAGGAATATGCTTAATATCAGTATCTGAGCCTTCGAATTGTCAGATCAAGTTAGGGTTCTATATATATTTAGGAATTGGGTAGCTGACAGGGTGATAAAGACATAAAAGTAGGAAAGAGATGTCCTGAAAACGATGGCAAACAAAACCTTATAGTATTTGGTTTTCCCAAGGTTCCTTAAGAATATATCTTCTTCCATTTTTATTATGCTGTTGATTTCTACAATGATATCATTGGTGGGGTTTCATTCCTTTTGTCTTTGTGAAATTAGTCATTTATAATTGGTGATTTTTTTTTTGCAAGAGATGTTACTAACATTATTGTCCTTACTAGATTTTTTTTATTGAGTCATGTTTCATACACTCTTTAATATATTTGTTATCTATGATCTTTTTTTCCTGGTATTGTCTCTTTTTTTTCTTTTCTTTTACATATAGGTTTTTAGTACAACCTTATAAAAGAGCATAGTATCTGATATTTACCCAAGTTCGAATAAAATATGGATTTATAGCTAGAGTAAAATCTGCCATGGTTATATTGTGAAGCGTTTCATTTTCAAGTTGGAACAATTTTAGACGATTTCTGTCATAGTATTTGTTTGTATCATGTTCAATGTTGATGTATGTAGCGTCTGGTTTTTGTCTATAGGCCTACTTACGAGTAATAGAACATTTTTCCTTTTATTTTTTTGGTATAATCATTGATATCCCAATTTATTGACCCGTTAATCCCAGATCATGTATTGTAGAGTTCCATTATGGAAACACTCTCAACTTAGTTTGATCCATTCACAAAATCAAGATTTGAACCCATAACCTTATTTATGGTCAGATCTGGTTCAGATCTAATGTCTAAAACATTTACCTTTTTAACATACCAATAATTAGGTGATGAAAATGTGGTAGACAAAAGGAAGATTACTCCAATCCAAATCAAGTACTGCAGAGATTCATTATTGATTGAGCCTCTCAACTGGGTTTACTTCATTCATAAGTTCATAATTAAAACCCTTAACCTTGTTTGCTTAACCTAAAACGCTTTGCCTTTTTATCATACCCAATTAGGTCATGAAAAGATGGTAGACAAAAAGAAGTTTACAATTTTGTTGCTAAGGGAATGTAGAATGTGTATATCCAAAGCATCTTGGGGGAAACTTAATTTAGGCTTAATTCGATTGATTTATATATTCACGTCCCAATATGTTGAAAAGATTTGATACTCGCATCTCAATATACGCAACCTCTTATTTTATATCCAGGTTGAGATTTTGTTTATTGTATAAAGAAATCCAACTAATGCAAGTTATGGTATCTTTGAAGTTTTGGTATATTCGAGTCTAGTTATAGGCTTGAAACTTTATTTGAGTTCAATTGAGTTTAATTTTTATAATTCAAGCTCTCGTTGAGATAAAAATTAAGTTTTTTGAACTTATATTTGTTTACAGTCTACAAGGTGTGTGTATCGTCAAAGTGTTAAAAACATGCATGAACATATATTACATTATAATCACTTTTAAACTATTAAAAAATGATACAGTTAAAATGAAATATCATAAATTTTAAAGATCTATTAATTAGTCGAGTGGTTAAAAATATTTATATTGTTTTATTTTTGTGGGTTCAAATATTGGTATAGAGTTAAAAGCTCCCTACTTTATTAAATAATAATAATAATAATAATAATAATAATAATAATAATAATAATAATAATAATAATAATAATAATAATAATAATAATAATAATAATAATAAACCACCTTTACTTTTTGCAATTGTAGCACGTTAACTGAAAAATCAAAACCATATATATAACAAATGATAGCTTTGTTGCTTCAATCTTACTTTGATATCTACCACCCACTAATTTTGTCATTATATTCCCAATGTTTTGGCATATATGGAATTGTGAGAAATCGTATAGTTTTGGTGCCCAAAATCTCGGAAAATCAATGTATACAACAAGTTGTATATGTTAGGTTTTGAAATAGCTAAGTTTTCGTGTATTGGGGGCTGAGATAAAAAAATCCAATCACTTATTCTATGTGGTTATTAAATATGTTTGATCTTATACTATTTTGTATGTTACATCGACAACAATATCAACTTAATTAAATTCATTTGATGTGGGTATTAACAAATTAATTATTTTTAATACATGATTACTTAGGGGGGAATGAATTTTTGAGCGTGAAATGTCAAATTTAAAGAACAGTGGAATTCAAGACGTGGTTTCAACAGTGTAAGATGATTTATTCTCCTCTTTTCAATAATCTAAATTGAATAGTGATTTTGGTAGAAAATGAGATGAGAATATAAATAACATAAGACTTTAAAAAAATTCTAAGTAGAGCGAACCTATAATATACTAAAAATGGCTGTTGGTTCAATATTAATTGAAAACTTTTAATTTAATGAACAATTAAAATGAACGGTCATAACATTCACAACGAGAGTGATAGAATTTAAATTTTAAGTACAACTAATTTTATTTAATAAAACTCATAAATGATTAATCAAAATGAACGGTCATAACTTTTACAATTAAAATGAGCGGTCATAACTCATATAATTTCACAATATTTCAAAATACAAAATACACTAGAACTTGTAATGTACTTTTGATTGATTAATCAAAAGATGATGAATTAACCAAAACCTTTGAGTGCAGTTAATTTTGTTTAATGAAATTCATAAAATAACAAAATATTGTGAAGAATATGATGAAGGACACTTGGTGTGGGATATGGCAGTTTGTGGATTTAATGTTTTGAAAGGACAAATGCAACCGCCCGAAAGAGACAAGACATGCAAGAAAAACTATAGGATCAATTAATACGTACGTGGTGGACCTCTCAAGTCTCAGCCTTCATCACTGTTACGGAACAGTAAGATTAGGTCAGCTCACAAATGGCTTACCCTACTTGTGTCACTTTTGCTTTTGCTTTCCCTTCCTTCCCCTTTTGTTTATGCTACAAACCAATTCAATCATGCACATGCTTTTATGATGTGTATACATTAATCTTACATCGAAAAAAAATATTAAGATATAAAAATATTATATATTTTGAGATTTTTTTTTTCTGATGTAAAACATACATACTAAACTGATAGAATCTGAATTACACAAGTAGAATGCGCCACCCTTCACCAGACCACTCTTTGGGTTCATACTAATGCATGTAAAGTCCGGAAAAAAGGGGTGAATGCTCAGAAAATCTTCAATGGGGAAAGCAAGGAAAGTTGTTTAAACAAATGGAAAAGAAGAAGAATGGAGCAGACTTTCATTGCCTTTTCCAGGAGTCTAGTAAGAAAGAGAAAGATACCAAATCAAACAAAGAGAGAACATTGAGCATGGACCCACGCCTGTAAGTGCTATTTACTTTGCTTTCAAGACCAATCAACTTCCCACCATTTTTGGTTGAGAATCCAAAGCATTAAAAACCTTAAAATAAACCAACAACCGGTTGATCTAGCGATAATAAAAATGATGTGTTAGATGCCAAGTAAAGTCAGTTATTTAAATTTTAGTCTTGTGAAGGCGGAAAATTGGGTTGAGAGCTTCGTATCTATATTAAATTTATGTAAAATTCGATCCGGATTAGTCGAACAATGAGTCAACAACATTGGTTAAACAAAAAAAAAAACTTAAAATTAAAACCTCATTTCCCCCTGTTTCCTTTCTCAGTCCATTTCCTGTTTCCTTCAATGCAAGGAAACACAGGCTTAGTTAAAGTGCTTGTCTGTCTCATGTTTGAGTAGAAGAGAATACTGTTGTTGTAAAGAAAAAAAAGGACATGGGGAATTGTGTTACAGTTTACAAAAACAAAGATGTTGCAGACATGGATCTTGGTGTCCGAATTCAATCACCAATTAAGGAGAAGAATGTTGGAAGGGAGCTTTCAGTTGCTGGACACGATTCCAGGTCTCAGAATCCATCGTTGAAACATGATGAAACTAGTTTTCGAGACATGGGTATGTTTCTAGATTGGCTTTTTTTGTGTAATTTTTGGAACTGACTGCCAACTGCTTGCTTGATTGATTGATGGTGAACGTGTTTCACAAGTTGGCTCAAAACCCTTTGGGTTTGGAGTTTGGACAACTCACATTCAGCCAATTTACATGTTCTTTTTGCTGTTTTTGTTTTCCTTGTACATAGAACACAAACATCTTCCTATTTTTGTGTCTTTCTTCAGTTCTTCGATATTTTGTTCTGAAACAATGTTCTATGTTGCAATACATCATATTTTTTTCCGTCTGAACAAATCGGAGAAGACTACCCTATCGAATTCCGTCTCATATAATTCGTTCCTCGTACTGGACCGGTGTTCCGGATAACATTGGTCTCACCTACTGGCTACTAGTTACTTGTTCAAGTTATGAATCTGTAATTGAAGTGTGCCTGTAATTTCTCTCCAGGTAAAGCAGAGGAGAATTTCTTTGATTCCCAGCCCTGGTTAGACTCTGATTGTGACGATTTCTTCAGTGTTAATGGTGGTGAGATTTCCTTAATTTTGTTAAGAGAATGATTTATGTACCCGACTCTTCATTTTTCTTGAAATACGAGTAGAGAATATAATATATGAAAATTTTGAACATACGAGTAAAATAGCTGCGAATTATACTCTAAACTAGACTCTTCCTTCGATTATACGAAAAACTGAACATACTCGTGTTAGACACTGCTTGTTTCCATACAGATTCCGTCTCTTCTTCCGGTAACAGTCCTAACCACCAGAAAAGCTTCAGGAAAAGTTCAATACCTGATCAAAATCAATCACTGGATTGTGCGAAGAATGCAGTGCCTGCAGAGTCTCCGGCAGATACGAAGAAGCAACTAATCGAGTTATTTCGTGAAAGCTTCGACGATGACGATGCCAACAACGATCCAAGTTCAAAACAACGGTTGGAAAACAAACTTTCAACTACAAGTCCATATGAATCTACCCCTAATTCTGCTCGAAGTAACGGAACGACACCATACAGAGGATGCCTCCCGAGGACCGAAAAACCAGCCCAGTCTGCGCAGCGCTGCCTGCCGAGTTTGGTGCGCAACATGAGCTTTGGTGAGAGGAAGAAAAGGCTAAGCCCTGCCCAAAACTGATGGATGGTAAGGTAAGCCAGATATATTTACTTAATTTGTACAAACCTCTAGAGGAACATATGAAGATTGGCACTGCTTAAACAAGTTACAATATCGAAAACCATACTCGGACTCCAGTGTTAGTGTCGAATTATGTATATGTATTTGGTTTAAGTATATTGTTTTTAAAAATGTTCTCTTTAACAAATTTAGAAATGAGAAGTATTTGATCAAAGGTTAATATGCTAAAAAAGCTCTTAAACTAGTATGATTTGTTCTAGTTCAAGCAAGTCTAGTGCTGTTCAAACCGGAATGGACGAGTTGATTGATCGGAAAATTAATTGTTCAATCTATTCAACTGGTTGAACATGGAGTCGATGCTCTGATCGATTCGACTATCGGTCGAGTTTTTACAACATTGAGCAAGTCCTTACGCCTTTTATGCAACAAAAATAAGCCCTTATTTTTAAAATTTAATCAGTAAAACCCGTCAACTTAGATTTTAATTCTAACATAAGTAAAAGGATTAAATGTCTGATTTTAAAAATTGAGAGACTAAATTTCGAAATTTGAGGGATACAAGGACTGATGACAGAATTAGACCTGAATAAAAAGGTACAAACCGTATCATAAACTGGACCGTGTAATCTAATATCCATCGTTCTGAATTGTGCCGAAACATTAGCCTACCCGCCATTTTGGCACCTCTACCTCAACGCTGGCACTCTCTATTGCTTAGTCACAGGGCCAGAGTTAGAAATATATTTAAGGGTTTTTATTTTTTCAACGATATTTAAAAAGAATTAATTATTTATAAAGTGATGTCATTTTTTTTAGAATTAAAAATGAAGAAACCAGAACGGCTAACGTTTCTTACAATAGGGTGGACCATGTATATCACGGAGAAGCAACGGCTGTAAGGCGGGCGGCGGCACATCGAAAATAGCCATCAAGAAATCAGCGGAGAGATCATGCTTAGCGAGGGTATCGGCTGCCATGTTTTCTTCACGTGGGAACCAGAAAACTTCCATCACCCATGCTTTGTCCCGGAGTTTTGCAATCGCACGAACGAGAAGGATAGAAGGACTGATGACAGAATTAGACCTGAATTAAAAGGTACAAACCGTATCATAAACTGGACCGTCTAATCTAATATCCATCGTTCTGAATTGTGCCGAAACATATTGGCAAATTTGGGTGAAACCCCCTTTTTAATAAATATATAAGATTTTGGCTCCCTCTAAATTTTATTTGGGAAAATGACCCCTAAACTTGCCACATCGGTTAACCTCGTGTTCTGTAGGAAGCGAGATTTGATATCGCGTTCTGCATAACGCGATA
Organism: Hibiscus tridactylites; assembly: GCA_958450335.1. Classification (NCBI taxonomy): domain Eukaryota; kingdom Viridiplantae; phylum Streptophyta; class Magnoliopsida; order Malvales; family Malvaceae; genus Hibiscus; species Hibiscus tridactylites. Next base: position 16,201,186 of record OY288279.1, on the reverse strand, counting down.
TTAGTCTACGTGGCCTCGTTGTTTGGGTTAACGGTTTTACAGAATATCGCGTTCTGCAGAACGCGAGGTTCCCAAGAATTTGAAAGGGCGGCTAAATATATCGCGCAAAATATCGCGTTCTGCAGGACGCGAGTTCTGTGCAAACCTGGGCTGAAGAACTAGGAAAAACAAGTGTGGGTAGGACTGTTCGAGCCCAATTTCGGGCGTGTAAATTGTATATTTTTAGCGAACATCGAGTTTGGGGTCGTAGTACTGAAAATTCTCTATCGTATGACACCAACACGGTCAATTTCCGTCCATTCTGAAATGGTTTAAAATAGCTTCCAAAACCCTATGCTATCATCCTTTTTTGAATGAAGTTGCCTTTGATGAACAATTGATAATTTCAGTTTAGTAATCGCATAAAATTAATTAAAAACTAAAATTAAATAAACATTTTAAAGTTTAATTATAATAGATAAACAAAATTAAAATACGGTATTATAAAAAACAAATGTCTGGAATAAAAATATTAGAAACATAAGTACATATCAATTAAAAAAAAGACTAATGATGCCTATGTCCACCCGTTCCGCAGTCGGGTGGACGGCAATCACGATCTGGATACCACCGAACATCATGTGCTGGGCCCTGGTCCCCATCATCGTCACCATCGTCTGCGATACGCGGATCTCTACTGGGCCCAGGCGGGGAGTAAAACAAGCTACCCGGCGGCGTTTGCTCCATAATGCTAAAGTCATACTGAGATGCCAACGGTGGAATATCGATAAGCGGAAGGCCACTCGTCGGCATATGGGGACGGTAGGCATCGGAGAAGCCGAACTCGGGTGGATGCCTCATCTGCTGGAAACTCGAAGGACCGCTAAAAGTATGAAATGTTGTGCCAGAAGATGAGGCTCATGCAATGTCATGTCGTGGTCTCGGACCGCGCTGCCTCGACTAGCTGTGGCTCGCTCGACGTGTGCCGCATGGGCGGTTTTGGGGAGGCTGGGGAAGCTCTTCCTTGCGCTCCTCCTGAGTAAGGATATGTTGCTTCCCATTAACCCCATACCACTGAAAGTAATTGAAATCGATTGAATCGCCCCCTTCCATAATGGGTTGGAGAAGGGGTGGGCGGCGGGCAAATCGATTATCCCAAAACACTATCCAGTCAGCGTGGTAAAAGGACCATTCAACCTCTGTCTTCCCCTGGCGCGTCAGATGGTGGAATTGGTCCATATTTTGTGGAGTAAGGAGTGGAATATTTTGAGCGTACCCGAACTGTCGGAGAACCCTATCCGTAGCATGCCACACGAGAATTTCGTAGTTGATCAGCGGCACTACGAAAATCCATACTTGCTCCTCACGCAGAATCTCGGGTGGAGTAATCTGCTGAATATCCTCTAAAGCGTAGGGCCTCCACACGAACTAAAAAAATGAAAACGTTTCTAACGGTTATATGAAATATTATTGGAAAAATAGTATGAAAAAATTCAAATTAATTTTCGAATTACCCGGTCGTGCCTCAATTTATCCAAAACAAGCATGTATTCTTTTTTGTTGTTCGACAGGCCGTGGTGGGTCAGTGGTTCGCTCCACCTATCAGTAATGAAAAAAAAACAATTCGTTAAATAAAATAATTTAAAAATAGAAAAAATATAATAGATTACATAGTACCTCCATAGAAGTAGAAATGTATAGGCGGCGGGCTGTCTACGCTGCGGGCTTAAAAAAGGCATCCGAAACCAAGCCCAAGACTGAAGGAGTAAACAGCATCCTCCCAAAGCTGATCTAGATGCGTCCACGTTTCTGCAAAGCTCTCTATAAAGAAACGCCAAGACAGCTGCTCCCCAACTTTTTCCTCTAGATTCATCGAAATTTGTAAGATGAAGAAGCCACATCACGTGCACCTTGGTGCGGGATTTGTCTGGCATTAATATCCCGCCGATAATGTGCAAGATGTAGGCACGTGAAAACCGTTGTGAAAATAAATATTTAATAAAGACATCCTAATTTTCAAAAAAAAATTGTAACTTCATCCTAAATTTAATAAAGACATCCTAAATATTTAATAAAGGCATCCTAATTTTCAAATAAATATTTGTAACTTCATCCTAAATTTAATAAAAGCATCTTAAATATTTAATAAAGTCGTCCTAATTTTCAAATAAATATTTGTAACTTCATCCTAAATTTAATAAAAGCAACATAAATATTTAATAAAGACATCCTAATTTTCAAATAAATATTTGTAATTTCATTCTAAATTTAATAAAAGCATCCTAAATATTTAATAAAGGCATCCTAATTTTTAAATAAATAAAAAATATTAAAAATATATAAAATAGTGAAAAAATCAAAAAAATACATGAAGTGTAACTTCATCCGCATTGGGGGAGGGTTTGCAAATTCAGCCTCCAAATAAGATAATTCTATTTTCCCACCGTCCCACACGTCCTCTGGGGCATCACTCCCATTTGTTCAACAACTACAGTTGGCCAATGCCCCAACGCGACACCCGTAATAACGTTGTCGTCTATACGCAACCCTAGATGGTAGGCAACATCCTCCAGCGTTATTGTTGCCTCGCCTATCGGGAGATGAAACGTGTGCGTCTCTGGCCTCCACCATTCTATTAACGCGCTAATCAACGATGGGTTACACTTCACCCCCTATGATCCTGCTATCGAAATACCAAGCTGGGGTCGGGCGAATTTCGACTTCGATCCGAATGCCAACGTTGATAGCCCGACCGCAAGTCTACGACATGATTTTAACTTACTGTGCCAAGACAACGAGTTTGGTGCATCGTCATCTGCTGTGCCAAGACATTCGTGCGTAGCTAGTATCGGGTTTGACCTGAACCAACCCCCAAACGATGAATTTGATACACCAACAAATGCATCGTACAATCCATACAATCCATATAGTTTTGGAGGGGAGGGAACGCCGTCTACTTACGTTGCGCACGACCATGAAGCATTATATGGCTGACACTCAACGTATGTCCCTGGCACGGACTACGGTCAACCATCTATGGGGAGACATTCTTCTTTTGGAGGGGAGGGAGCGTCGTCTTCTTACGTTATGCACGACCATGATTCCTCATATGGACGACACTCAACGTATGTCCCTAGCACGAAGTACGTTCAACCATTTATGGGGAGACATTCTTCTTATGGTGATCTTGATTTTGGTCTTGGAAATGCTGTTCGTGAGCGATCTCGTGAGAGGTCTCGCGATCGTCGACCTCCATCCTCACCTCCAAGGGTAGTGATCGACGAAGCTCTACTATTTCAGCTCCCGGAGGATGCTTCTGACGAAGAACCGATTAGAGAACCCAGGCCCGACGGAGACGAGCTGGGGCCATTCTATGATGAACCAGAAGACTTGACAGTTCCACCGGAAGGCGATACCGTTCCACCATCATATTTCGACGAACAACCGGCAGCCACCAATTTTCCTGTAGACGCAACACCAATTTCTATGTTCCAGCCACCATCCCACTTCACAACTGTTGATATGGATGCCATGAACGTCCCTGGTTTTTCGCATGACCACACAATAGACGACAGACTCAACCGTTCTGATAGTGAACTGAGAATTGGTATGACGTTCTTGACAAAGGAAATTGCGGTGGCGGCAGTTAAGCAGTACAACCTTCGTCAGGCTGTTGAGATGACAGTGAAGAAAACACAAGCCAAATACTACAAGGCGCACTGCACCCAAAAGGACCACGGCTGTAAATGGAAAATCCGTATATCACAATTGAAGAAGGCAGGTGACCATTGGAGAATAACAAAACTTGAAGAGTCTCATACATGCATTGTTGCTAGCCTCAGTTAGGATCACAAGAACCTTGATGCAAAGTACCTCACCGACATCTTTATGCCACAGGTGAAAGCAAATCCCATAGTGTCGGTCCCCATATGTCAGGCTACAGCTCACACTGTCACCGGCTACCGTCCTGAATATTACAAAGCATGGTATGCAAGGAGGCGGGCCAAACAATAAATGTTTGGCCGATGGGAGGAATCTTACAAAGAGTTGCGCCCGTGGCTAAATCTCTTGCAGAAACACATCCCCAGAATGATTGTCAAACTTGATACGGTTCCGGCATACGAAAATTATCGTGTCGTTCGAGGTGTTTGTCAATTCCACTGGTTATTTTGGACTTTCCCCCAGTGCATCAACGCATTCAAGCACTGCAAACCGATGGCACATGGTTGTACGGAAGATATACACATACCCTACTTCTAGCTTTGCACAGGACGGCAATCGAAAATGCGTTTTTGTTGCATTCGCAATCGTCCAAAAGGAAGATTTGGAGTCTTGGATGTTCTTCCTTCGAAACCTACGAAAATATGTCCTTGATCCTGTAATACGATCAAGGGAAGGAGGGGTATGTGTTATTTCTGACAGAAGCACAGCGCTGTTGTGGGCGCTAGAACATTTGGGCGACTATTAGAAGCCTCCATACATTTACCACCGTTTTTGCTTGCGGCACATAGCCGCAAACTACCTGCAGCAATTCAAGAACCGTGATGAACGTGAAATGGTGCTCACAATGGGTACGTCCTTTATGTCATTTTCATTTACTATATTAGTTGTTGCTCGCTTTTATTTACGACCTTTTTGCATGTGTTTTTTGCCCATAACTATTCAATTGTCATCCCGTAGGCAACTCGCACTACAAATAATAGGTGGATGAGCTGCTCGAGGAACTGAAAGCGAGAAACAAACATAGCGTAGAATACCTTGAAAAAATCTCGAGGGAAAAATAGCTTCGATCGTATGACGAGGGTAAACGTTGTGGTCACATGAAAACGAACTTGGCTGTGGCAATGAACTCATCACTGAAGGGAGTGCGGCAGTTGCCTATCACTTCCATTGTCAAAGTGACCTATTATCGTTTGGCTACCCTATTTGCAACTTTGGGAAGGCAAGCAACTGAGTACATGGCAGGTGGACACATAGTCCATCCGGATTTCCGCACAAAACTGCATACTCAATTGGGCCAATCAAGACAGATGACTGCAACTCTCTTCTCGCGAGAAGGACACAAGTTTCGTGTTTCAGAATTTTCCAAGCGGTTGGAAGACATTCAGCACAACGCGTACGTGGTAAATCTAAGGGCAAGAACCTGCGAGTGCGGAATTTTCCAAACATTCAAATACCCGTGCGCACACGCCATTGCTGCTTGCACAAACCAACGGATACAATACTTGCATTTGGTTGATCTGGTATACTTACTCAAAATGGTGTTTAAGGTTTACGAAAAAGAGTTTCCTCTAATCGGAAATGAGGTTGATATGAATGTCGTGGACACTAAACCGACCATACGCCCAGATCCAGCACTACTAAGAGCCAAAGGACGTCCACGGTCTACAAGAATACACTGTGCCGAGGATATGGTCGAACATCGAGAAAAAACCGGACAAAAGAAACATTGTAGTGTATGCCTAAATCCTGGACACACAAAGCCTACGTGTCCTAATCGCTCAGCCCCTCGTCTTAATTAATTATTTGTAATTTGTTTATGCGAGTTCGCCCATAACAATCGAATCAATAAAGTCAGTCTAATTCGATTTATACAGTAGGTCATCTTATATTTTCAATCATTAAAAAAAATATGTTATGATAGCATTTTCGAAGCGACTTTAAGTCAGTGTAGAATAGACAGAAATTAACCGTGTTAGTGTCATACGATAGAGAATTTCCAGTACTACGACCCCAAACTCGATGTTAGCTAAAAATTTACAATTTATACGTATGAAATTCTGCTCGAACATGCCTATCGACATTTGTTCAAAGGCAACTTCATTCAAAAAAGGATGATAACATAGGGTTTTGGAAGCTATTTTAAACCATTTTAGAATGGACGAAAATTTATCGTGTTGGTGTCATACGATAGACAATTTCCAGTACTACGACCCCAAACTCGATGTTCGCTAAAAATATACGATTTACACGCCCGAAATTGGGCTCGAACAGGCCTACCCACGCTTGTTTTTCCAAGTTCTTCAGCCCAGGTTTGCACAGAACTCGCGTCCTGCAGAACGTGATATTCTGTAAAACCGTTAATCCAAACAACGAGGCCACATAGACTGATATCGCGTTATACAGAACGCGAGGTTACCCGACGTGGCAAGTTTGGGGTATTTTCCCAAATAAAAGTTGGAGGGAGTCAAAACCCTATATATTTATTAAAAATGGATTTTTGCCCCCAAAATTGCCAAACATATAGCCTACCCGCCATTTTGGCACCTCTACCTCAACGCTGGCACTCTCTATTGTTTAATGCTTAGGCATGTAAAAGAACCAAACGAACAGGAATGGGGGTTGTTTTTGTTTATTTGTTTATTTTTAACCGAATAAATAAATGAACAAGAATGAGGGTATATTTGTGTTTATTCCTTTATTTTTAACCGAATAAATAAACGGACACGAATAATTAAACGAACATAATTTTTTGTTTGTGTTCTTTTGTTAAGGAATGTTGCTTGTTTATGTTCGTTCATTTAAATGATAAACGAACGAACATAAATGAATAAATTATCAAACGTTCACAAACGTAAATAATGAACGAGCCTTTTGTTCGTGTTCGTTCATTTAATTAAATGAACATAAAATCTTGTTTGTGTTTGTTCGTTTAATAAATAGACGAAATTCCTGTCGAACAATTCACGAACGTTTCGTCGATTGTTTGGTTCGTTTACAAATCTATTGTTGCTCCATTTTCTCCGAACTCACAACAACTGAACCTATAATCTGAAAATGACCGGCGGCGGTCGACGAATCAAATCCTCCACAGATGTCAACGAAGACGATGACGGTTTCAATAAAATTAAACCAAGCTCTAAACTCCGCAGAGTTAAAATGTAGTTAAATTTATTGAATTATTTTATATTAAAATTAATAAAATATACAAATTTTAAGGACTAAAATTGTTATTATACTAAATTTTTATTTCAATTTTAATGAAAGAATGACTTATGACATGTTTGTTTATTCTTAAATTTATAATATTTTTTCTCCTAAACTCAGTCCACAAAGATTCATTATCCCTTTGGGGAAAAAAAGCAAAAGGTAAATTGTAAAACAAAAATCCAATTAAACAAGTTCCATCTCAAGTCTCAACAGAAATCAAATGAGAAATACATATGAAATAGGTTATTTAAGATCCTTGATTAATCCACACGCCATGCTTCTTTCAAGCTTTTATTGTCACACAGCACAGGCACGAACCAGATGGCTTTATATCACATGTTTGCCATTCTGAACCCGGAGCTGCATTCGGATCATACAAAAGGGTGCGGTAACCAGGGTCTCCTTCCACCGAGAATAACAGAAGCTTTCTGTCCAATATCCCGAATCGGAACCCTATGCTTGTACTCCCCGTCAATGGCACCGGAACCATCTTCCAGTTATTGTCATCCGGGTTGAAGATTGCCAGCTTCCGTTGATTCTTCCACTCCATGCAGAAAAGCTTCTTCTCCAGCACAGCATGGGCGGTGACCATCACGCAACCATTTTTCATCTCGCACCAAGTGTGCTTCTCAGGGTTGTACACATCGACAACCCTCGAGTTTCCAATAGTGAAGCTTGACCTACCTCCCAAGACATAGAGCTTCCCGTTCAATCCACACGCAAAACAACCCCAACGAGGTCGACGTAGACTTTCGATAAGGGTCCACTTATCTGTATCGGGGTCATACACCTCTGCAGTGGAGAGGCTCTCGCCTTCAGCCCCATATCCTCCAACGACGTAAACCACACCATTCACCTCCGCACAAGCAAAATCATAGCGCGCAACATTCAAGTCAGCGAGTTTGTTCCAGCTGCAATTATGATGTATTAAAACCCACAAGAATGAAAACTATCACAATTCATGCTGTAAGTCGAGGTAAATTCAAATGGAAAAAGACTTCCAAGACAAAATATTAAGCCTCGTACAAAAATGAAAACCGAAAACAAACCTGTTGAGGCAAGAATCGTATTGGTAAATGTCAGCTGATGCAGAGGCAGTCCCGTTGATTACAGAGTATCCCGCTAAGACAAGGAGCTTTCCATTAAGGACAGTTATCCCGAACCCGACTTTTTCAGGACCAGGCATTGATGGAAGAAGCCTGTGTCTCTGCCCCAAACAATCCAAAACCTCCCAGTAGCTTTCCTTTCCTTCGGAATCCATAGTTAGAACATAAAGCCACTCTTCAAGCATTCCAGCTATCTTTCGCTCCGTTAAGAATTCTTTGCTTTGAATAAACGATCTCCACCTCTTGCATACACTGCCCATGGCAGGGAAGCTGGAACGAGGAACAAGAGCAAGGCAACACTTGGCCACATCATCGGGAAGCCCCGGAAGCAGCGGGCCGTCTAATTCATCAATGGCAAGAGAAGATGGATGCGTATTGCCTTTTGAATGAATCAGTGTATCTTGAATAACCGGGGAGGTAAGACACATGCTAGGTGCTGTGATTCTCTTCTTTTCTCTCACAAAACCAGGCATTTTCTAAATGTTTTCTGGAATTCGGTACGAATATATTTCCCAAAAGAAAGCGTCGATAATTCTATAAATGCTAGTCAATTAATTAAAGGAACTCATGAAATCCATCACCTATAGGGATTTTACAACACCAAGGCATAAGCGATGTAGCGGAACGGATCACTTGTGCTGTTAATGCTGATGATAATCTATTCTTAGTCCAGTCTGATTCATATTCCATACCAAAGACCCTGCGCTTCGAGTAGTTATCGACTGTCACACCCTGCAAAGTTTTTCCCACGCCTATGTATCCGTTCTTCTCCCCAAACATCGCCCGAATATCTAAACGCAAGATCGAAAACCATAGCGAATTAGTATGAAGATAGGAAACCGATGAAACAATAGTACAAATCCTGCTGAATTTGGAAACATAAATTACCTCTTAATGCCATAAAATTCAGCAGTTTTAGCCCCCAGTAACTTCCATTTCGACGGCACCGGGAATCACCTAAGTGCATAAAGTAAAATAAAAAAAGGTCAATTCAACTTTTACCACACCGAGTTCACATAGAACAACTTGGAAACACAAAAACAACACATTATCTCCAGTTTTCCAGTTTTCCAGGCAGGCAGGCAGCAACTATGTACTGCTTGGAAACATTCTAGGCCAATCACAGCAAAAATAAGGCATTAGCTAGGAAAACAAATTATCCCTTAATCTGTAAAACCCAGATCTTGATTTCACCAACCCAAAGATGGAAATAAAATAAAGAAGTAAAACTAAGCAATAGACAATAGACAGGGCAACAAATTATCAACCCCAGCAAGAAAAATTAAGCTGGAAATAAAGGTTAGGAAAACAGAAAGCTGAATGTTCTTTTCTAACATCATAAGAAACATGGTTAGATCTGAGACCAGACACAAAAACAGGACCAAAAAAACAAATCTAAAGAGTTTGAAAACAAAACAAAAACAAAGGGTAGGGAGATCTAAAACGTAAAAGGAAAGAAACACAAAGGCAAAGGACAAAGAAAATGTAAAGAAAGGGGTTACCTTGAATTCGATCCTGGAAAACTGGAGAAATGTGTTGTTTTTGTGTTGATGAGAAAAGGGGTTGATGGAGGTGGGTGGGAATGGATTTATAAGCATAAAAAACAGAATGAAGATGGAACTGACAGGGCGCCACCACGTCATCCTCCATCACATTATATTCTTTATTTTTAGGACTTAGTTTATTATCAAAAATAGCCCATAACATTCTACATTTTAGTCATTATATATATATATATATATGCGCAAATAATCACTTAACTTTTTATTTTTTTTCAAATTTTATCTTTATGGGATGAAAATCGTTAGTCAATTAACGGCCAACGCCTGAAGTTGACGTGACATGTCTGCAGGGTATGGAGAGATGATGTAGCACTGTCACGTGGCATTTTTACTGACGTGGAATTTAAAAAAATAATAATAAATAATTATTTTTTAAAGATTTTTTTTAAATATTTTTAACCAATCGTTACATCAGCAATGTGTCACGTGACAGTGTCAGGTCATCTCTCCATGCCATGCAGACATGTCATGTTAATCTTAAGCGTTGATTGTTAGTTGACTAACAGTTTTCATCCAAAGAAGGTGAAATTTAAACGAAAAATGAAACGTTACGTGGTTATTTGCATAAAAAGGAAAAATCACTCCATAAAATACTAAAAACATGGCTGCAAGGGAAGGATGGGAAGCAAGGAGCGGGGCAGGAAGGGCATCAAGGAGCAAGGCAGTTCCGGTACGGAGCAGAGATAAAAGAATCCAGCGAAGCCAAGGGTTTATAGTATTCATCAACAACATTAGCAAGAGAATCCATTTCGCAACACTAAATGAGGCATTCAACGTATACAGAGAGGTCGTGGATGCATACATAGCTTACTGGAGCGCAGCTAGGAGATGGAGCCAAACCACCTTTGCTTTCATACGCTTCAAGACGCAGATTGGTGCAGAGCTAGCGATTGCCAAAGGAGATGGTCGTTCGATGGATGGTTTAAAGATTAGGGTTTACCCAGAAAGGAGAAGCAAAACTGAAGAAAGAAGGTTGAACCCTGGTAGGCATATGGATACCAGGCAAAGGGGAAGGTCATCATTCAGGGACACCAGAACTTTCAGGGAGGTTCTTATTGGTGACAAAAACAACAATCAATCGAAGTTCTCGCAAAAGCCAGCGGCATACCCTAATGGTGGGGAAGACATCGGTTTTTAGGTGGTCGTGGGAAGCAATGAAAACAGGAACCATGCTCGCAATGTAAAAGCAAGCATGATTGCCATCCCAAAGGAGAAAATGAAATAGAGGGATTCTTGCCTAGCAGGTAAGATCAAAACAATGTATAATATAGAGCTCGTGGAAGAAGCCCTCAGATCAGACGGGTACAATGCAAAAGTTTGCCCATGGTATGGTTTTTTGGTAGTGGTTAAATTCCAATCAAATGACGAGAAGAGAAGTGATTGGTCAAAGAAGAATGAGCTGCTAAGTACGTGGTTTGATGAAGTAGAACTGCTGGAAGGTTACGAGAACAGAAAAAAATAAAGATCTGGGTCCTATTGAAGGATGTTCCATTAGCCGTCTGGGAAGAAAGTTTTTTCAGAAATATTTCAAGCGGATGGGGTATGGTGCTCCAAGTGGACGAAGAAACGAGGAATCACGATCGGTTTGATGAGGCCAAACTACTCATGGAGGTTGAATCAAGGTCTAGTATGCCAGATATGCTACAGATCATTGTCAATGGCAAGGTGCATAAGATCAGAATTCGAGTGGAAGAATACGACAGCGACCGGCAATTCATCGACGGCAACTCACCGTTCACCCCTCTAGGACCAGTGGGGGGAAACGCCTCGTCTCCCGCTCCATGCAGTAATGAGCCTTCATGCAACATAAACCCCGAGAGTCCCATTATTGAGGCGGCGGAGAATGCAAACTTTTCACACGTGGCTTTGAAACCCCAGACAGAGATAATTCAAAAAACGGCGCGTTCTGAATCTAGTGGTGTTGGGCTAATTGAAGTGCCGGTACTAAGTGAGAATGGGCCAGAAAAAGAATTAACACAGGAGGTTGAACACCATAATAAAAATTCCTGGGCTGAGGGCCCATCACTATCTTTTGGATCCAGGCTGCAGGACATCTCTATCCAATTAATTGACACACAAAAGCCTTGGGAGGTGATTGTCGGGGACAAAGCTAGAGAGGCTGAGCTTTATCCTGAGATTGAATCAAGACAGATGCTAACCGGTCAAACGGAGAACTCGATGAAGACCATAAGAGGGGAAAAACGACAAAGAAGGGAGAGAGAAGTCATGCTAAGAAACTGTCTTTAGGAGTTAAAAATGTCGGGCGATTCAAGAAGAAGAGTAGCTGAATCGCGAATCTGGAGAATGTGGAAACTACTACCGTTCATCAAGTCTTCCAATGCCCAGTTTGGCCGCTATATCAGGAGGATATCCCCCTATTTAGGGGTGTTCAAAAAAATCCGATCCGATTGATCCGATCCGATTATCCGTTGATCCGATCCGAAATTTCGGATATCCGATCCGTTTTTTATTTTGCGGATAATTCGGATCGGATATCCGAAAATTTCGGATCGGATACGGATAATGGTTTTACATTCGGATCGGATATCCGATTATCTGATATCCGAAAATTCAATTTTTTTTATAGGTATAAATCTTATTATATTCGATATTTTTACTTGTTATATATGAAAAATTGAAATTTCTTGATACAAATATTGTTATATTCAATAATTTATTAATTTTTATATTCAAAAACCTAAAATTTTCATGGATAAAACCATTAAATTAAAAAAATAATCAAATAAATTCATAAATTTCGGATATTCGGATATCCGAGTATCCGATCCGAAAATTCGGATATCCGGATTTTCGGATATTCGGTTTTTTCGGATCGGATACGGATCACTATTTAGGTGATCCGAATTTTTCGGATATCCGAATTTTCGGATCGGATCGGATCGGATATCCGAAATGAACACCCCTACCCCTATGGAAAGAAGCAGAAGAAGCCTTCAATTTAGGGAAAGTACTTGGTGTTGAATTTGAGGAAGACGACCATGCAGTCATCAATAAATTATTTGAGATGGAAGCTGCGGATGAATGTTGACCAGAGAGGGGCCAGGGAGCGTAGTGAAGCCCCGGTAAGTGTATTCTGAGTTTCATTATGTCAGCACAAAATTTTCCCAGTTTTGCGAATTGGAATATACGTGGGATTGGTAGAGCAGAAAAAAAGAAGAGCAGTGAAAAGGCTGATAATAAGTACAAAGGCTAGTCTAGTCTTCATTCAAGAGACCAAACTTGAAAGTCACAAACAGTGGTTACTGCGGAATCTATGGCTAGGCAAGAATGGGCTCATGGTAGTTTCACCAGCAGAAGGATTGTCAGGAGGATTAGTAACTCTGTGGGACAGCAGTGTGTTTGAAGTAGAATCCAAATTCATCCAGAGCAGGTCCATCTTAGTCACGGGAACCTTAAAGGAGATGAACTTTAAATGTGGTTTTCTAAACATTTACGCTCCAAACTCGGAAGCGGAAAGACAACATTTCTTCGATCAAATAGGAGAGATTATTAGCAGTATTTCTATTTCAATTATGGTGGCAGGGGATTTCAACGCAGTCCTGTCAAAAGAAGAAAATTAGGAGAAAGCCCGAGTCAGAGTGGGATGAGAATTTTCACTGAGTTTATAAACAGAAACAGGCTGATCAACATCTCTACGATTGGAGGAAAGTACACATGGGCAAGGGGTAATCCTATTAGTTCAGCCAGCAGAATAGACAGATTCTTGATGCACCCTGAATTTGTCACGCTATTCCCCCTGTTGTCTCAAAGCATTCTACCAAGAAGCATATCCGATCACTGTCCGGTAATTTTAAAGCTGAGAGGTTCAGTAAAAAGAAGAAGACCGTTCAAACTGTTCTCTCATTGGATGGATAATAGCGAATTCAGCAGTTTGGTATGTAAAAACGTTGAAAAAAGCAGAGGCAAGGGAGCTGATAAATTGCTGGTATCATTAAAGACGGAGATTAAGTCCTGGGTGTCGGAACAAAAGAGCAAAGAAACAGTCAGTATTAAGGACGTTGAGAAAAGAATTGATGAAATTGAAAACAAGTTTGTGGAAGCCAAGAACCCGTCGAATATGGATGATCTTATTGCTAAGATGGGCACACTAAAAAGTAAACTATGGGATCTCTACAGGAAGGAAGAAAGGGAGTGGAACCAAAAATCCAGACTCGGATGGCTTCTCGAGGGAGACAAAAACACGCGATTTTTTCACACAGTAGCATCGATGAGAAGCAGATCCAACAACATACTGAAATTGACAGTGGGAAATAGCACGATAGAAGACCCTAAAGCAATTGCTAATCATTTTGAAGCATTCTACAAAAAAGCCTACAATAGCTCCAACACCGTCCGAGTGAAGAAATTCGAATGGGAGTTTTTGAAGCTGAATCAAGCAGATGCAAGACAAATAGAGGAACCCTTCACCCAAGAGGAAGTTTGGTCAGTCATTAAAGCTACGGATGGCACACGTGCACCAGGGCCTGACGGCTTCAACTTAGAATTCTACAAAAGGTACTGGACCCAGATCAAAGATGAGATAATGTCGTTATTTAGTGATTTTTTTTAGTGTAAGCTGTCTATGGAGAAAATCAACCAGTCCTTTATAGCTCTAATCCCAAAAGTCCCTGCGCCAGATGTTGTAGAGGATTTTAGAACTATAAGTCTAGTTGGGAGTTTATATAAAGTAATTGCAAAAGTGCTAGCAAAGAGATTGGCAGGATGTCTCAATGAGTTGATCGGAGAAACACAGTTTGCTTTTTTGTCTGGAAGACAGATTGCTGACTGTTCCTTTGTTGCGAATGAGTTAATAGATTACGTGCAAAAGAAAAAAGAGAGTGCCATTGTATTCAAAGCGGACTTCAAAAAGGCGTACGATACCGTGGATTGGAATTTTCTGGATTACATTCAAATGAAGATGGGATTTGGAAGTAAATGGAGAAATTGGATAAGAATGTGTATAGCTACTGCGAAAGTTGTTATCCTTATTAATGGTCAACCCACAAACAGCTTTCCCATAAGTAGAGGGTTGAGACAGGGATGCCCGTTGTCACCGATGTTATTCAATTTAGTAGGGGAAGCTTTGAATGTTCTCATACGAAAAGGGATGGCAATCGAGATAGTGGAAGGAATAAGGATGGGGGACAGCAACCTGGTAATCTCTCACCTTCAGTTCGTAGACGACTTGGTGTTATTCTCAACGGCGAAAGAAGAAAAAGTCAGGAATATAAAGCGTGTGCTTAGAATATTCGAAATCGTATCCGGTCTAAAGTTGAATATGAAAAAGACCAAGATCTACGGGATCAATGTGAAGCAAGATGATTTAAGGGCATGGGCAGCGTCGATTAAGTGCGAACTGGATCTTTACCTACGATGTATCTTGGGATGCCGCTGGGACACAACCGAAACTCGAAAACAATTTGGGATCTTGTTTTAGAAAAATTTCAGAGTCATCTCGGAGATTGGAAAGGACAGATGTTGTCATTTGCGGGGAGATTGGTGATGGTTAAAGCAGTCCTAAATAACTTACCATGCTATTTCTTAGCACTTTGGAAAATTCCAGAGGCCATAGCAGCAAAGTTAAACAAAACAATTGCTCAGTTCCTTTGGGGCTCATCGAATAAAAAGACAATTCATTGGGTGAGATGGGAGTTGGTTGCTCGTCCGAAAGAGATAGGAGATTTGGGCTTCTTTGATTTGAAAGTTCGAAACAGGTCATTGCTTAACAAGTGAATTTAGAGGTTTAGCTTTGAAGAAGATAGCCTATGGCGAAAGGTGATAACAGTAAAATATGGGTATGATCCCAAGAGCCTAATCCCTACACAAAAAAATCCCAGAGAACTCTCGTGGATATGGCAAAACATAGTGGAACCTTTGAATGATTCGTCGGATACATTTGTGAAAAACCTAAGAGTAGTACTAGGAGATGGAACGAAAATCAATTTTTGGACAGATTTGTGGGTTGGGTCTGCTCCTCTTAAACAATCCTTTCCTAGGATCTATGCGCTAGCTATTAAGAAGGAGGGGAAAGTGGTGGAGTTTGGGAGAAAGACTAATGCGAGGTGGTCATGGTCGATAGAGCTTAGAAGAGGGGTATTCAATTGGGAAAGAAACTATTGGGAGAACTTTTTAAACATGCTCGAATCTGTGCCGAGAACTACTTCGGTGGAAGACAAGTTAAGATGGGTGGCAGCAGACTCGGGAATATACAACCCTAAAGCTTACTGTCATGTAGCAGCATCACAAGGTTCAGGCCATAGCAAAGTGTGGAAAGAATTATGGTCAAATGCAGTACCCCCAAAGGTCGAATGTTTTCTTTGGAGAGCTCTACAAGAAAAAAATCACAGTCAAGACGGAGCTAGCCAAACGCGGAGTCCAGTTGGAGGGAGGAACAGTGTGCTGCGCATGTGGTAAAGATGATGAAAATACACAACATCTTTTTATTTTATGCAAGGAGGCTTTGGTTATCTGGCAGGGATGGTGTAATTTTTGGAACATAAACCTGGTAATTCCAAATAATTTAACCTCACTATGGGCCACATGGGGTGAATTGCCTATCAAACCAGCAGAAGTTCTTATGTTCAGAGTGGCATTCTTTGCAATCATCTGAGAAATCTGGCTGTACATGAATGCAGTGGTATTTAACAAGAAAAGGTGGGAGCCAAGAAATTTATTCGCGACAGTATTAACAAGGGTGAGCGTATGGTGTAAAGCGAGATGGCCTGATACGCCTGATCAAATACACACGTTTGTGGCGGATCCCAAGCTAGTGATCATAGTACCAAGTGCAACGAAAGGTGTTATCGCAGCAAAGTGGGTCGCGCCTCAAAGGGTATGGCTTAAATTCAACATTGATATCACGGTATTAGGGAGTGTTGGTCTGGCCGGAGTAGGGGGAGCATTGAGGGACCATTCAGGAAAAATACTTCTATCGTTCGTCAAGCCATTAGGTATGATGGAAGCTACAGGCGCGGAGCTAAGCACCATACTCGAAGCAGGTTTGATTTATGAAAATTCCAGATGGCTGAAATCGCATGAATTAATCATAGAAACGGATAGCCAACTGAGTGTAAACTGGATCGAAAATCCAAGTAAGGCTCCGGGGCCGTTTGTCGCAACTGTTCGCGAATGCAGAGGCTTGCTCCAGAAACATGGTTGGCATTTGAATTTTACCTACAGGGACTCCAACATGTTAGCACACAAACTAGCCAAGAAAGCGGTTAGGTATGCAGGTCTGCAGGTTTGGTGCGAAGAGGGCAACTAAAGTCGAAGGGAGGGATATGCAAATTTTACGCAGTACCACCTTAATGCAAGGAAGGGAGTGGGCTATTGTGATCTGATGCCAGTATCCAGTGGACGGTTTTTTCTTTTCCTATTTTGGGAGCTTAAGTATTAGCATGTAATGTAATCTGTGGGAATTAATTTCGGTTTTGCCTTACAGTGTTTAATGAAGAACTAATTGTACCCCCAAATGGTATTGATTATAGTGCACTCTTTTTCCTCCAATTAGGTTTTAGGGAGGTTTTTTAATGAGGCCTATAACAATACATAATTTTTCTATAGCAATAAAAAGCTTATTTACCTTTTTAAAAAAATGCATAAAAAAAGATAAAACTAAAATATCAAAAGGTAAAACGTTTGAGCTATTTTTGACCTTATGCCTAGTTTATTTCATGTCATGAGACAAATAATTCTTTAATTAAAATAGGATTTCGGGTTTGAAATCACAATCAATGCTAGATAAATAATTACAATAAAAAACTATACTAGAGAATCAAATCATTGTCCTAAAATCTGTTGTTAGCGTTTATCCTTGTATCAATCAACAAAGTGTGGAAAATTAGTCATTTGATAAATATTTTTAAAAAGTAAAAGATATATAGATAAACAAATTATTTAAGAATTAGAATTGAATCGAATTTAAACAAACGCTTTAAAAAATTTTAGTTAATTCAACCGAACCGAACATACCGCACTCTTACAAATATTAATTACCGGTCTCTAAATAACTCAAAATAATTCCAACAACCAACAAAGCTATTAAGAGCATGTCTTGTCTAACAATAGTTAATTTAAATACTTGTTAAAATAAATCTGGTTGTTTTTAAATTTTATATTAAATATTTGTTAAGTCACGTTAATTTTAAAGACCGCGTTTCCGCTTTTATTATCTGATTCTACTAATCAACTTTGATTACAGTGCGTTGGTTTCAACGAATCGGTTCGGTAGTGTGGCGTTTTAGGAGAGTTTGATATGGATTATGGACAAGTGATTTTCCGGATTCTGAATTTTGGCTATTTTTCGGTGCTCACCACAAGCCATATTTGTGATATCCTAAAAATCAACTTCAATGAGATTTCATTTCATTCATGCCACACACCCCTTGTGTGGTCAATGATTAATCCCCCAGACCTGGGAATGTTAAAGATTATTAGGAATTCTAAAAATGTGTTGTTTATACACAGACTTAGAGATGTTGGAGTGACAGTTACACCCTTTAAAAATTTTAAATTTTTTTGTATATGAAATATTTTATTTATATTTTTTATTGATAATTTAATTGCGTACTTTTATAAAAATTTAATTTTATATCTTGTATTTTTAATATAACTATAAAATTCACATAAAATATTGCGTCCGTTCATGATGGTCGATGGCAATAGCCTCTCGTCCACCAAATGCTATCGAGTGGGGGGCAGTTTGTTTGGTTATTTGTTAAGGGCGTAAGGCCAATGGGCGACTTGGATCTTTGTTTGTAGGACCCGAGCAGCTTGATGGGGGCGGTGTTGGTGTTGGCATAGCCGTAGGCCGATGCTAATGCCTAAGCTTAGAGGTAAAGAAGGTTGTGTTTTTTGGGTGGGTGGGTGGGTTGAGGAAAAATTAGAGAAATAGCGTCTATAAATTCTATTTTAGATAACTTTTACGTGTATTCAAGGACGTAAAAATTGCCACGAAAATAACATTTATATTAATTTTTTTTAACAAATCTTAAATCTATTCTTAATCATACTTAGAAGTGAGGAGGAAAATAAGAAATTTTAGGAGAACAAAAATGAGTGCTTTTAGTGAATTTAAAACTAATAATCTAAAGAAATATAGAAAGTAAAAACAAACAATTTGGCTAACAAGTCAAATTTACTTGGTCATATTAAAATTTAAATTATAGACAAAAATATTCTCCTCAATAGTCTCTAGAACTGCTAAGTATTAAATGACTATTTAGCAAGTCAAGAGGTATTTAATTTCACTTTATAAGATAAAAGTCGTACGCAAACTGCAACCTAATTTATATAGGGTAATTATTCTACCCAAGCAGTAGAAATAAATTCTTTTACAAGCGCCTTAGTCGTAGGATTTCAGGTTAAATTACAAGAGTTTAAGTTTAGCGGTTTAGAATATATGATTTATGGTTAGAATTTATGTTTTATAGATTGGAACTTAAATCTCTAATCATATTATCTTAAACTTAAAACACTTACCTCTAAGCCTTAAATTCTAACTTTAAATCTTAAAACTAATATACTTGTAGAAATTTTTTGTTTCTGAATAAAAATTTATTTATAAATAGCATAGAGTACACATAAGAAGAATTAGAAATGAAGTTTGAGTTTGGACTTGGGTCATGTTGGGATTACTGATGCTCGTAATTTTAGATAGGTTGGCTACTAAGGTCTAAGGCGAGAATGGTCTCTTGGGGATGTCATATCGATTCTGTTTGTTTGCTGTGGCCTGTGGGGATGGAATAGAATCTAGAGACCATTTATTTTGGGATTGTATACTTATTAGGCAGGTATGGGGTATGGTGTTAGATGCTTGTCAACTTGATGGTTGGGCTTGGGCTGAGTGTCTGTCATATCGATTTCTGTATGGAATTTGTAAAGCTTTGATAAGCTGGATTGTTGTTGGTAGTTGTACAGCGCGGTTGTTCTAGATTGATTTCTGTATGCAATTTGTAAAGCTTTGATAAGCTGGATTGTTGTTGGCAGTTGTACAGTGCGGTTGTAAATTTGAGGTTCTTGGATAATAAAAATACCAAAAAAATAGTTTGAGTTATAAAATGAATTTTCAAATAATTTGAAAATTTTAGTAATTATTAGATGTTATGAATATTTATCTATGTGGATGTCTATCATGATTAGAACTTTATCAAAGGAGTTTGATTTATTTATTATTAGGAATATTATCTCTATGAATTAGAGTTTAATGTATTATGTACTTCTTATGCCTATAAATAGATGATTCATTGAAGGCATTGTATACAATTCTATATTTTGAGAATAATACAAATCTCCCTCTTTCTCTCATCTCTTTGTTCTTCTTGTTCTTATTCTTGTTCTTCTTTATTTTATTCACAACACGTTATCAGCACGATTTTGCTCAACTATCATGGTTCTTGTTGGTGATTCTCTAAAAAGATTTCAACTTGGTATTGGTGACTGCATCTACTATTTATTCAAGTTAGTTTGAAAAAAAATCGGTATGTTTTGCTTATTTATATATTGTTATATTGATTAGTTAATTATTCTAAAATTAAGGTTAGTATATTTCGATTCATTATTTGGTTATTATTTTATTCTAATATTTGTACTTCCTCTTGAAACATGTTTCCTCTTAATTAATTATTTTATTTTTATAACATACTAATTTATAGACGTCTTTCGCGTTTACATGGAGCTTTCAAGATTAAAAAAAAAAACATATCTTCGAAAAAGATATTTTTAAGCAGAAGTGTTGAAATCGGTAATCATGGGAAAGTAATTTTGAAGGTATGTTTTCTCCATAAGAATTTATGTTATTAAATCTATATTTACATTGTTTATATGCGCTAACATTAAAATATGGAAGAAAACCCATAATCTATATTTGTGCGCTAACATTAAAATTGAAATTCTTTTCCCACCCTCAGTCTACGCATAATCAAATGGTGTTTGGCAAGCAGTTTGGTCCTAAATAGCGTTTTTTATTTATAATTCAATCATATCATTCATGCTTATGTTTAGTTCAATTTAGCTCAAGACTTATTTTATACATTTTAATCTGACTTTAAATAGTCGTTATTTTATGTTATTTCATTGATGAGAATTGATATTTTTCGTGTTTTAAGTTTTATATTATTTAAATGGCTTAGAAAGAGACGTGATATAAAAGGATTATGAGAAGCTGTCTCGGTCATTCACTATGTCTCCATTGTCATCGAGAGAAAAAATATTATCGGTAAACTCTATTTTATTTTATTTTCCTTTAAACTATAATTTTAAAGTGTGATATATTATGGTGATTTTGAATCTGCAAGAGACTGTTATAAAGCCTATATTTGCTCGAAAGCAATATTTCTTCTTCGTCGAAAAACTCGACCATAGACTTCTCCCAATTTCAAGTTACGAAAATTCGTCTTGATTCAAAAAGTTTTATGGGAGGCATTCCCTGAAGTGAATGCAAAGCATGATGTTTATTCCATGCAATTATTAATGATGGGGCATTCCTTGAAGTGAATGCAAAGCATGATGTTTATTCCATGCGATTATCAATGATGGGGCACTCCCTAAAGTAAATGCAAGCATTATGTTTATTCCATGCAATTATCAATGATGTGGCATTCCCTGAAGTGAATGCAAGTATGATGTCTATTCCATGTGATTATTGGATCTGTTTCATTCCCTGAAGTGAATGCAAACATGGTAAATCATTATTCAATTAGAGACATAATTTCGATATAATCCAAGTATAATTGGCTGGACATCTCGTTCTGCGAGGCTACTGGTCTCAAAGGAGGTTTTTAAAGGACATTGTGGACAGGTTTAACAATGCCGCGTACGAGGATTAAATCTTTGTTCTCTATGATAAGGATATGTGAAAAAGGTTTTAAAGGCCCACTGGCTCTACTCCATTCCCTGAAGTGAATGTGAGATTATATTATGGAAGGAATAAAAAATCACATTAAAAGTTGTGGTTGTGGTCGAGGCTATAAATATACACATGAAAAATATAGTCGTTTTAAGAATACTTCTACCCGCTGGTAGCGAAGTTATAAGGATGACAAGAGTGATAAAGATCATTCTAAGGAAGTGAAATCATTTTACCAATGTGATGTTATAAACCATTGGTTTCGTACTTGTCAAACGCCAAAGTATTATGGACTTTATCCATAATCATGAATGATAAATGAAATAAAATATAAACAAAATTTGTTTATGGCGAAAATAATTATGGTGTTATTGGTCCAACTCAATTGGATATTGTTAATTTTCTCATAACCCTTGAAGGGAATAATTTACCATTTATTTTATTTTCCTTATAACCTCTAACAGGAATAATTGGTTTTTTATTTTTTTTATGTTAATTCGTTTTATTTATTATTTATTTATGTTAGTTTGCTTTATGTTTATTTATTTCACATATTATTTATTTACGTTAATTTATTATTTGAAGAATATGATTACTTCCGGAATAAAATATACAATGAATTGTGGCTATTTATGCCTAGAATTGTGGCTATTTATGCCTAGCAGATAATGCAAGTACTCATATTGTACTTAAGCATAAGAAATATTTTTCCCATTTAAATGCAAGGGAAAATATGAGTAGTATTTCTCAAAGTACTAAAATATCAATACTTCGGAAGAGCACTTGAAAGTTTATCTCTGATAGATAATCGACTTGATATGATGTGCTATATTTTATATTTTTCATTCCTCGAAGTGAATGATACAAAGTACATATTTTCATTACCTGAAGTAAATGAAACAAAGCACATTTTGAAAGGTGCACAATTATGCATTTCTCGATTAAAATGCAAGGGAATAATGTGAGTACTATATCCGGAAGTACTAATATCACAAAAGGCTCTGGTTGAGCAAATATGTTATTGTCAAATGGAACTTTATTCTATATTCACATTGCGTTATACTCGTCAAAGTCATAAAGAGAGCAATATGAGTTCGCAAACTATCCCTTTGGAAATTATAGATAATATATGTTATCAATTGGCATTTGAAATAAGCTAATATGGATATAAATTTTGGTAGCCAAAAGTCAGTTGAAAGCTCTAGAAGAGCTATATATTGCTACCAAAAGATAATTTCAATTGAAAGCTCCGAAAGAGCTAAAAATATTCCTATTTAAAGAAAAAATTTTGATGGCCGTACTAGACATGTACGAGTGAGATTGAATTACATGTTATGGTAAACAAGGAGTTTACAAATTCAGAGATATATACACACACATATATATATATAGTTGGCATGATCAGTTAGACTATCCTGGTCAATAATAGTGCAGAAATTATTGAGATTTACATGCACGTGTATTAAAAGAACCTGTAGTGCTTATTCTCAAAGGAATGGATTAAATTCCACTTATTAAAGAATGTGAAGTTCTTGTGTTGCTTAAAGGAATTGATTAAATTCCACTTACTAAAAGAACCTGAAGTTCTTGTGTTGTTTGTTCTCAAAGGATATAAATGATCCCACTTACCAAAAGAATTAGAACTTAAAGTTCTTGTACTGAAGTTGAGACTGTATGTCTTGCATATCTGAACGAAATATGGGCCCATATACCCACAAATGTGGAAAGTTTTATATGATTTTAATAGATGCATCTACATTGTTTTATCGACTTACAACCATAAGTTTGTGAGATTGATTCTAAAAAGATTCAGATTATGCAATTAGACTATTCGTCTTGAAAAGCTAGTGGGTTTATATTTTAGGCTATATCGGTTGTTACAAAGCCTATTGATTATGAAAAATATAGTTTAGCAAAATTTCAATTGGATGCCTCCTATTTAATAGCTAAACTATGAGAACAAAAGAGTTATTATTTATATGGTGTTTCCATATAGCAACACTTATACGCATCAAGCCAACGAGTTATAATAAACTCCCCGTTATGATTGGTTTTTGGTCAGAAACCATACATTTCCCATTTTGTGATTTTTGAATGTGCGATATGAATTGCTCCACCACAACGCACAAAATGGGTAAATAAAAGGGTTGAGAATATATATTGAGTACGAGTCTCCTTTTATGTTTAAATTCTTAAACATTAATTGGAGAATCATTTATGACATGATTTTTCTCAACATCAGGGGGAGATAATAATCAGCTGGATAGAGGAAAATGAATTATCATTTTCTAGATCCTCGTATATGAACTAGAAGTTCATAAGATAATTCATGTTATTACATGTCAACTGCCAGACATATTTACTGACCCAATGAGAGTAATTAAGTCTCATATACCAGCTGAAATGCTCTAAGTTTAAATTACATGTTAGAGCGAGAGAATGTAAATCACGCCTGAAGCATGATAGTTGAAATGGTTCAAATGATCAAAATTCTCGTAAATAAAAAGTAATATGAGATGGTCATATATTGGAAGCGGGTGCTCCTGAAGAGACCCAAGACATAACAAATAATAAAACTCTATAAGAGTTTCAGGTACCTGAAATAAAGATTGAAATCTTGAAGAGATCTCGATGAGTTATGTCATTACGAGAATGGAACCAGAAAATTGGAAAGTTGTCGACAACGATTTTACAAACAATTTTACATATAGAAGTAAAGAAAGAAATCGAGGATCTTGTATAAAATCTATCCAGAAGTATAGATATTGAATTGGCCAATGTTGAAAGACGCTTTGAACTTCTAAAATAGAAGTATTTGGACCAGCAGTCCAAACACCTAAAGGTGTAATGCAAGTGAGGCACAAATAAGTAGTCGTAAATACGACTTGAACTATGATTTATGAAAAGTTTTAATTACTTCATGGTGGATGCAATTACTTTGGCAGTTTTGAAAAATTTACATGCGTCTAATTATTTGTGGATCCATATTTATCCTTGAAGGATCTAAAATGCTATAAGCATTTGGAAATTTCTGAGGAAATTTATTTAGACATGTCTCATG
Organism: Hibiscus tridactylites; assembly: GCA_958450335.1. NCBI lineage: Eukaryota > Viridiplantae > Streptophyta > Magnoliopsida > Malvales > Malvaceae > Hibiscus > Hibiscus tridactylites. Next base: position 16,176,703 of record OY288279.1, on the reverse strand, counting down.
AATATTTTGGCGCATTTGGTATAATCGCCTTAGTGAATACTAATTGAGAAAATACTATAAGAATGATCAGATTTCCTTATGTATTTTATAAAGGAGTTTGGATCAAGATCCATTATGATAATTTTAGAACTCCTAAAGAGCTTCAAATTGGAAACTCATGAAGTACTTTCAATGCAAGTACTTGAATCTTGACATCAAGTTTATCTCGACCTGAAGATCGAGCATTTTTATATATTTTCTTTTGTCTATGAATAGACATAAGCAGAAAGAATATTAAAGAAGATTCAATATGAATAGAGCATATCTATTGAGTATCCCAATAGTTGTAAGATTGTTGGATGTGAATAAAGATAATTATATCTTTTCTTGGTCTTGAAGCACTATATATTAGTTGGTCAAGAAATATCTATGAATATACAAAGATCATTACATTTAGATCTTCAAATATTCGTTGATGCCTCCTCAAATGTCGTAGAAATAATTGTTATGCACGAGGCAAGCCAAAAAATGTGTTTGGCTAAGACTATTGACCCAACATATCCAAAAGTTATGTGGATTTACTTTTACAAGATATGATAAAAGCTATCTTGTGTGAAGATAACACAAGATGTATATCTCAGTTTGAAAGTGGATACATTATGGAACATATTACTCCAAAGTTTCATCCCTCACGATCTTTAGAAAAATAATATTCAAGATTAAATTATGAAGATTCAAAGATCTTTTGTGATGTTTGCATGAGGGGGAGTAAATACGCGTTGCACTCTTTTTCCCTTAACCGAGGTTTTGTCCCAATGGGTTTTCCTGGTAAGGTTTTTAATGAGGCAACAAGTTATGCGTATCAAAGATGTGTGTACTCTTTTTCCTTCACTAAAGAATTTTTTTCTCCCACTGGGTTTTTATCTTAGTAAGGTTTTAACGAGGCACATTATCTTCATAGACATCCAAGGGGGAGTGTTATGAATATTTATCTATGTGGATGTCTATCATGATTAGAACTTTATCAAAGGAGTTTTATTTATTTATTATTAGGAATATTATCTCTATGAATTAGAGTTTAATGTATTATGTACTTCTTATGCCTATAAATAGATGATTCATTGAAGGCATTGTATACAATTCTATATTTTGAGAATAATACAAATCTCCCTCTTTCTCTCATCTCTTTGTTCTTCTTGTTCTTATTCTTGTTCTTCTTTATTTTATTCACAACATTAGATTTGTTTTTAAGTTTGAGTCAAGTCTCTCAACACTATATGAATAAAAATTCAAGGTTACAATTTGAATTGGAACTAATTAATGTTACAATTTGATAAATATTTACCTTATAAAATATTTACGATTAAATTTGAATAAAAATTCAAATTCAACTCAATTCAAATTTGTTTAAATGTAATTATTTAAATTAGAACTAATTAATGTTTACGTTATAAATGTAATTATAAATGTAATTATTTAAATTTGAATAAAACTTCAAGCTCAACTCAACTCAATTTGATAAATGAAATTTGTTTTTAGTAATTATTTAAATGTATATTGAATTCTATTATAAAAAGTCATTTTAATTGAAACTAATTAATGTTACAATTTGATAAATATTTACGATTAAACTTGAATAAAAATTCAAGCTCAACTCAATTCAAATTTCGTAAATTCAACTAATTTTTTTTTAAAAAAAATCAAATTAAATTTGAGTTATAAAATATGAATCATCATCTTGATTAACTTAAAATTTTTTACTCACTCGGTGAAAGGTGCACTCTAATCTACCCAATTTCTGTAAATAACAAGGTTTAATAGTCAAAAAATACTCAATCTATACCTTTTTTTCAGTTTGGTGTCTAACTTTTTCTCGTGCTACTTTGGTGCCTAATGTTTCATTCCGTAATTCAAATTAATTTTTTTCGTCAACGGCCGTTAAAATTTTTTATTAACCAATTATAACATGACATATGGCATGTTTTTATTTATTTAATTAATTTTTTTATTACTTTAAAATTGTGTATTTTTTTAAAAAGCATAAAATTTAAATTTCTTTCAAACAAACATTCAATTCACATCTCTCTTACCGTATGACATTCCCACACGCTGGTGATTTACCGTTCACCACCCAAGTGTCGGGTATTTCACCATTCAACAATCTTACCCTTTAGTCATCGATTAAAAGCCTAATCGCTCTTTTTTTTCATTTTTAAATGTTCGTCGATAGAACAATCGACGGTTCATTCACCAAATTTCGACGACGAGATCATGAGACTTTCAGTTGTGGGGGGTGACGAAGGCAAGGGTAGCCGGTGGTGTTGAATTGATGGTAGAAGGGGAAATTTATGGATTTAGGGTTTGGGTTTGAAGATTTTAGAGTAATAAAAGATTTTGAAGTTTTTTTATAAAATTAATTTTTTTATTCAGAAAAATAAAAATTAAAAAAATATAATAATATGTCACATGTCGTGTTTTTATTAGATAACAAAATTTTTTTAACGTCTGTCACAAAAAAACTTAATTTTAAATACGAAATAAAATGTTAGACATTAAAATAATTAAAAAAAATAGAGTAAACTACACAAATGACCACCAAACTATTAGAAAAGTCGCGATTTGACCACTTTACTTTTTTTCGAAGCAATTAAACCATCATACTATTAAATTGGATGTAATTTGACCACCCGCCGTTAGAGGTTAACGGAAGGGTGGCGTGGCAGTTAAAAAAATAAGGGTATAATTACACATTTGGTCCTTATTACTTATACACTCTATTAATTTGATCCTAATTTTAATTTAATTTAATAAATTAATTATTTAATTATTTGGTGACACATGTCACCACCTTATTGGATGACTTTAATTATTTTATTTTAATTAATTAATTTCCCGCTCCAATCAAGTGATGACACATGTCACCTAATTGGGGAAAGAAAAATCAAATGCAATAAGATGCTATTTTGGTGACTCAAACTTGGGTCCTTAAAAAGGAAGTAGGACATAGTTACCACTAGGCCAAGCATGTTTTTATGATATCCAATACAACTATTAACATATTAATCACCTCTCACACGATTCTTCCTTTCCCTTCCATTCCTTCTCTATCTCCTTATTTCTGGCAGCCAATTTCAGTTTCAACAATGGATAAAAATCATCTGGGTGTTTTATCAGTGCTCTCAAGCTCCACATTTCTTAAATTCGGATCCTAACAACAACAAAAATCTGGGTATATAACTTTAGAGATGGAGCAAGGTTGCGGGATTTCCTTTTAGATTAATTCGTTTGGTGGGATTCAAAAGCGATTCAATAGAGTATTGAAACAAACATAGACATGTAAATTAATGGAGTAGTAGAATTTCAGTTCAGAGTGTTTTAAAGCACATCCACATAAATGAAGAAATTTTACTTTGTTGTTTAAACTGGTTGTTTTGCCAGCAAGAAATAGGATAAACGAGAATTACCAGCCCCTATTGTATGGATGATAAGCAAGTAGAGATTTATAAAGGAAAACTTCAAATTTTAAACGTTAAGGCCTAAGGATTTAGCCTCTGTCCCATCTCATTAATCACCGTTTACTACAGATAGATCTTCCCACTACACTTTATTCACGAGCTGGGTTGAACCTTGAAGCTTGGAAGGGAACCCTTACCCCATCCTCTCAAAGTCATCAGTTAGGTTTAGACTTGGTGTGAACATGGGAAAACAAGAAGACGAAACTAAAATATATCTTGCTGGGAAAATAAAGGAAAGAGATAGAAAAGGAATGGAAGGGAAGAATCGTGTGAGAAAAGATAAATATATTAATAGTTGTATTGCTTGTCACAAAAACATGCTTGGCCTAGTGGTAAGCATGCTCTATTTACTCTCTAAAGACTTGAGTTCAAGTCAACACAGTGGCATTTCCTCACAATTGATTTTCTTTCCCCCAATCAGGTGACACGTGTCATCACCTGATTGGAGAGAAGAAATTAATTAATTAAATTAAAATAAAATAATTAAAGTCATCCAATAAGGTGGTGACACGTGTCACCAAATAATTAATTTATTTTATTAAAATAAATTAAAATTATGATCAAATTAATAGAGTGTATAAGTAACGAGGACCAAATGTGTAATTATACTCTTATTTTTTTAACTGCCACGTCACCCTTCCGTTAACCTCTAACGGCGGGTGGTCAAATTGCATCCAATTTAATAATATGAAAGTTTAATTGCTTCGAAAAAAGTAAGGTGGTCAAATCGCGACTTTTCTAATAGTATGGTGGTCATTTATATAGTTTACCCAAAAAAATATTATGCACCAAACTGTTGAGCACTTCTTTACTATTAAGTCAAATAACAACAAAATCGCGCGAAGTGTCTGTTCCAGAAGAAACACGAAGAAAGCGGTAGATGCTTCCTCCTCGCTAACCAGAAAATGGATAAAATTCAACTCAGTCCACAACATTGTCTCGCCCAATTCACCACTCTCAATTTTGATGAATAGTTAGAATTCAACGACTGATCATTTCATCTAGACATCTACTGTTCCCGATGCCGATCACTTCATTTTCTATTTTCCGTTACCGATCACCTGCCATAACCACCACTCTCCTCCGCCACTTATCCCCCAATCGCCGCCTCTTTATCCTCGCCGCCAAACAGTCCCCTTCTGATCCCAGACAACAAAACGCATCCAGAAGACCGCCGCCGAACAAGAATCTCCTCAAAGCCAAACACGTCTTGAAAGATTTCTCCTCCCTCGCCCCCGCGCTTCCTCCTAACGAAACACCTCCCCTTTCCGAGTCCCAAGCCATCGGCACCGTCGCCGCCTCCCAAGCCAACTTCAAGCGCGTCATCATCCGGCCGGAACGGAGCAAGTCCGATGGAAGAGATTCTAAAGTTGGCGTGGAGTTGCTGTGCGTGGTGAGGGACGTTTTGAAGAAGATAAAGAGGAGGGTTCTGGTAGGAGACAAGGTGGTGGTCGGGTCCATTGATTTGGTGGACCGACGTGGCGTCATCGAGAATGTGTTTCAACGGAGCTCCGAGATTTTGGACCCACCCGTCGCCAATGTCGATCACTTGCTCGTGCTTTTCTCGATGGAACAGCCGACGATTGAGCCCTTTATGCTTACAAGATTCTTAGTCGAAGCCGAGTCTACTGGAATTCCCCTCACGCTTGCTTTGAACAAAACGGAGCTCGTCGATGAAGAGGTTCGAATTCGATTCTAACCTTGATGCTCTCTTATGATACTGAATTGAGTGTGGTTTTCATTGCAAATTACATGTTGAAACTATGAAATGTACTTGCAGACTCTTATGGCATGGAAGAACAGGTTGAGAAGTTGGGGTTATGAGCCACTTTTCTGCAGTGTTGAGACCAAAAATGGCGTTGATTCTCTTGCTTTTTACATGAGGGATCAAACCACTGTAATCGTCGGTCCGAGTGGGGTTGGGAAATCGAGCCTTATCAATGTTCTGAGAAGTAATCACCCTTCTTTCGATGCCCCTGAAGGAGATAATTGGTTTGATCCTGTGGGTTTGTTTCCCAAATTCTTCAAGACTTATCTCTTCATTTTTCTGTGTTCAGAATGGCAAGTTCTGTATAATTCGATTCCTTACAAAGCATTTCTTTCCTTAGATTTCGGGCAGTAACTGGTTTGAAGATCAGAGGGTTGGGGAGGTTTCAACAAGAAGTGGTAGAGGAAAGCATACTACTCGACATGTTTCTTTGCTTCCGCTATCGGGAGGGGGTTTTCTCGCCGATACGCCTGGGTTTAACCAACCTAATTTGTTGAAAGTAACAAAGCACTCACTTGCACGGGCTTTCCCTGAGGTTGTCTGCTTGCTGACTGTAATATAGTACACATTTTGCCTTATGTGTACACTACAACAACTTCTAATGTGCGTTCAACTCTAGTTTGTTCCTTCTGATATCTTTGTTTTACTCTCATTTTCAGATTCGGAAAATGCTAAAAGACAGCGAACCTGAGAAATGCTCATTCAATAACTGCCTACATATCGGTGAACCGGGGTGCATTGTTAAAGGGGATTGGGAAAGATATCCTTACTATATCCAACTTCTTGATGAGATCAAAATCAGAGAGGAATTTCAGTTGAGGACGTTTGGGACCAAAAGAGAGGGTGATGTTAGGTATGTAAAATATGTGCATCACTTAAGAAGTTAATTGCCTTACAAGAAAATCCCTTTCCGTACGGTCTTGGTATTTCCGGACTTCTCATCCTAGATACGGTTCAAGTTATATGACTAGCTAACTTGTAAACATTTCCACTTCATTCTGAAATTTAGAATGCCATTTGCAGGTACAAGGCGGGAGAAATGGGCATTCAGCGAGCCGAACCCCGACTGGAACCAAAGAAACATAGGAGGCAATCACGGAAAAGGATTAACCAGTCAATATTAAATGAACTAGACGAACTTGATGATGACGATAGCCTAGACTTAGAAAATGACCCGATTGTAAGAGCAATTGAGAATGAAAACCAGTAGGAAACTCATTGCTCTTTTACTTTAACAGTGTAAATGATAAGGTTCCTAACCTTTTTTTTTTCCATGGAAGAGAATGTAAACTTGATACCAGCCTCTGAACCTTTGATGCTAATGGATTTGTCAAGTCTTGTTCGGTGTAAACTCGTTTTAAGTTGTTACTTTCAAACTTGATCTTCGATTTTTCTGCAGCCAGCAAAACAAAGGCTTTCTGGCATTTGATAGCAAAGCAATAATGTAACATCTTAGAGGCATCAAATGCAAATGAAAATGAAAATTCTCTCCAATTGTTTCATAGCAATATAGTAGTCAGTAGAGGCAAAGGAAGAAAGATAAAAGGGATGCATAAAGGGTTCTCAACTAATTGTTTTCAACAAACCTAGCAGACTACAATGCCGATCAAATTAGCCTACTTCATTTGATCCTACTTCTTGGTGCCTTTCTTCTTCGAACTCACAGCTACCTGTGGCTTGGGATATTTCTCGGCCTCACCGGGATCCAACCATTTGAGCGGGTGGCGGTTGAAAAAGGGCCAATTAGGAACAGTAATCAAGGTGGTGAGAGTCACGCCTCCGGCGTATACAAGCATCATCGTCTGAAACGATCCCAACACATAACCAGCAACGAGTGAAACCACTGCAAACACCAATAGCAGCACCTGCATTATCTGCTCTGCTAGCTTCTGCCCTTGCCAATCCATCTATAGATACAATTCAACACTAATTAACGAGACTATAACTAAAAAGACTTTGATCTTTGCTAATTCTATCTCCTATTTCACTACTATTGCAGATATCATATATACAAAAAAAAAAAACATGAATCCCGATCCCCTAAATGGTTCTCCTTCAAGTTTTCTTTGTTTAACCTAGAGATCGTTGATTGTGTCTAGGGAACGAAGATCCATTAATCAAAGCCGTAAATGTTGTTGTCTGGTTAGCAAGAAAAAAACAAACGAATTGAGAAGCCTAAAGCTCATCAAAAATTCAAAATCAATCGCGATCAGAAAGGGGGAAACAAAAAAAAAAGAGAGAGATCGGGAACTGCGAATCAAATAGTGAAGGCTAAACATTAGGGATTTGTTAGATTTCAGAGTAAATAAACCTAAAATCAACCTCGCCTTCACAGCGTGAACGTCCATTCTGTTTCATTTTCAACATAATTCTTAAATTTCGATCCACGAGCAAATAATGAGAATCGGAAATTTTGGAAGAAAGAAAAAAAAAAGAGTTGAATCAACTGGAAACTGTAAAACTTAAAAGAAAGATAAAAATTACCTGAAAATGAAGTCAAGAAGCGAAGAGAGGAAGAAGATGTCTGAAACTGAAAGTCAAGCAATAAGGAAGAAAACGTACAACAGTACGTGAAAATTCAAGTTCAGAATATAATAGGAACTGACGATATCTAATGACCACACGATCCAAAGCGAGAATGGATACAATAGCCGTTGGATCAACTGTTCAAAACTAGGTGCAACTCAAAGCTGTTTTTATATTTTATGGGTAAATTATCCAAAGTTTATTCAATTATCGATTCTACTCTATTTTCATCATTAAATTAAAAAATTGTCAATTAATTTATTGGACTTCGATTTTATTTTCATCATTAAACAACCGACGATTTAAAACTAGGTGCAACTGAAAGCTGTTTTTATATTTTATGTATAAATAAAATTCTAATGAAAAGAGTTACCAAAAATATTATAAGATAAATAATAAAATAGGTAAAGTGTTACCGGATATGTTGATTTAAAATAATATATCCGGTAGAAAATATGAAAAAATATTTAAAAAATTGGTAATCGGCAAACTTAAGTTATCTTTAGGTATCGACGCAAACATAACAAAATAAGTAAAATTACTTATTTTTGTTGATAAAAGTATCAACATATTAGGTAACGCCTATTATATTATTGAAGTTTAAGCTGATGGGGCATTGGAATCTCACGATAACAAAATCGGTAAAATTACTTATTTTGTTGATAAGAGTAAAATATTCGGTAGCGCTTTACTTATTTTGTTATTAAAGTTTAGCTGATGGGGCCTTGGAAATCCGATGATAACAAAACCGGTAAAATTACTTATTTTGTTGATAAGAGTATCAACATATTCAGTAGCACTTAATTTGTTATTAAAGTTTAAGCTCACGGGGCCTTGAAAATCCGACGATAATAAAATAGGTAAAATTACCTATTTTGTTGATAAAAGTATCAATATATTCAGTAAATTACTTATTTTAAGTTGATGGGGCCTTGGAAAGTATCTATATTTTTTGAGTAAATTATTTATTTTGTTGATACTTTTGAGTAAATTTTTTATTTTGTTGATACTTTCGAAATATCTATACTTTTTGTTGATATTTTTTTTAAAAGTATCGATACTTTCGAGCCACATTGCAACCGATTACATTGTTTATTAAAAAAGTATCGATACTTTTAGAAAAGTATAGATACTTTCAAAAATATCAACAAAATAAGTAATTTACTCAAAAATATCAACAAAATAAGTAATTTACTAAAAAAATATAGATACTTTCCAAGGCCTCATCAGCTTAAAATAAGTAATTTATTGGATATGTTGATACTCTTATCAACAAAATAGGTAATTTTACCTATTTTGTTAGGCTTAATACAACTTTTTCCCACTAAAGTATACCCGATTTCCCAACTTGCCCCATAAACTTCATTTTGCCCACTTATTCCCTTTAAACAATTCGTCGTTACCCATTTTGCCCCATTCCGTTACCTTTTTCCGTTAAAAAAATTTCGGCCAATAACATCCTGCCACGTCATCAACGGGTTGACTAAGTCAATCCGTCTGGTTTTATTTAAAGAGTAAATGACATGTCAAGTCTGTAAGGTTTGTTTTTTGTTCAATTTAGTCACTGAAAAGTCTATTTTTATCTTAAATTGACCCCTATTTGTTTCAAATTTTTATAATTTAGTCCATTATTTGTTATTATTAATAATATTATTTTATTAAAATGTTAATATTTGATAAAATAAATAAAAACAAATATTTTAATACTAAATTAGTAATTTTTTAGATTCGAATTCCAATTAAATTCTAATTATTAATTCTAATTTATCTATATTTGAATTATAGTTTTTGAGTAAAATTCAAATTATATTCAAACCATGTTCATATTATATTCGAATCATATTCAAATTATATTTGAATCATCTTCTAATTATATTCGAATTATTAATTCGAATTTTGCTATATTAGAAATATTGTTATTGAGCAAAATTCAAATTATATTAGAATTATATTTGAATCATGTATATATTATATTCGAATCATATTAAAATTATTTTCGAAATATAATTTGAATATGATATTTCGAATGTAATTTGAATATGATTCGAATATAATTCTAATATAATTACATGTTTTTTCAACTATTATATTCGAATCATATTCAAATTATATTCGAATCATGTTTAACATGTAATTATATTCGTATCATGTTCGTATTATATTCAAATCATGCTCGTATTATATTCGAATCATATTTAGAATATGATTCAAATATAATATGAATATGATACGAATATAATTACATGTTAAATATGATACGAATATAATTACCTGTTAAACATGATTTGAATATAATAGTTCAAAAAACATGTAATTATATTAGAATTATATTCGAATTATGTTCATATTATATTCGAATCATATTCAAATTTCATTCGAAATATCATATTAAAATTATATTTCGAAAATAATTTTAATATGATTCGAATATAACATGAACATAATACGAATATAATTACATGTTAAACATGATTCAAATATAATTACATGTTAAACATGATTCGAATATACTATGAACATGATTCGAATATAATAGTTGAAAAAACATGTAATTATATTAGAATTATATTCGAATCATGTTCATATTATATTCGAATCATATTCGAATTACATTCAAAATATCATATTCAAATTATATTTCGAAAATAATTTAAATATGATTCGAATATAATATAGACATGGTTCAAATATAATTCTAATATAATTTAAATTTTGCTTAAAAAATGTCTTTCGAATATAGCAAAATTCGAATTAATAATTTGAATATCATTAGAAGATGATTCAAATCTAATTTCAATATAATTCGAATATAATACGAACATGATTCGAATATAATTTAAATTTTACTCAAAAACTATAATTCAAATATAGTGAAATTAAAATTTAATTGAAATTCGAATCTAAAAAATTACTAATTTAGTATTAAAATATTTGTTTTTATTTATTTTTATTAAATATTAACATTTTAATAAAATAATATTATTAATAATAACAAATAATGGACTAAATCATAAAAATTAAAAATAAATAGGGGTCAATTTAAGGTAAAAATAGACTTTTCAATGACTAAATTGAAAAAAAAACTGACATACTTGACATGTAATTTACCCTTTAAATAAAACTAGACGGATTGACTTAGTCAATCCGTTGATGACATGGCAGGATGTTATTAACCGAAAATTTTTTTTAACAGAATGGAAGAAAATGGGTAACGGCGAATTGTTTAAGGGGAAAAAGTGAGGAAAATGAAATTTAGGAGACAAGTTGGAAAATCGGGTATACTTTAGGGGGAAATATTTTATTAAGCTATTTTGTTATGTTCAACCGATCAAGCAAAACTACCCTCAAAAGCGTTCTTTTATAATTAAAAAAAAAATCATTTTTTTATAATATCAATTATACATGTCTATCTTACAATTTCAGACTACAAAATTATCCCCTCAATAAAATCGTCTTAAAAAATTAAAATTTGCAATATCTCTTTAAGAATATAAAATATCTTACCAATACACTCACAAAATTTCTCTAACTACTGACCATATTGTTCAAAATGTCCCATTTTCTTAAATAATATCAGGATGGCCTAAATCTCTAATTTTTTATTCAAAATATTTTCCTAAAAAGTTTTCTAATTACATTATACCAATCAAAAGTCTAAAAACTAAAATTACTTTCACATGCAAGAGTTATCATTAGGCTGGTTGTCCAAAAAAGTCCATTAAGTTCTAAATTCAGATTTTAAAAAAATTAAGATAACGATAATTTCCATATAAAAATCAGGTTTAAATTTTTAAACAAATTTACATATTAGAAATTCAGATCAATAAAAGACTACATATATTTTATATACAAGAACAACCAATAACACCAGAACCACATAATAGTAACTGGACCCAATCGTGACAAACAGGAACTTCAAGCTCTCACAAAAGAGGTTGAACCGAGGTCGTTAAAGACCTACACTCTTGCAAACCAACTTTCTATTAAAGCCTTTGTTATCGACATAGCCAGTCAAAACAATCCTCCGACGCTACACCATTGGTATTTGGCATCAAACCGGAAAAAAAAGGAAAGGAGAAGAATAATAGCCGCCATTCAACAGACAAAAAAATCTCCAGAAAGCAGCAGATCAGGCGAACCTATTAGCCAAGAGGGAGTTGTCACCTTCAAAAGATTCAACTCCACTGTCAACCACACCCAAAACAACTAGAAAGTCGAACCCAACACCGGTAAGGTAAGGTTACCAATAAACAGGGACTCGTAAACTTCATGCAACATATAAAAACATAGATTAAACAAAAAATCTCCAACAGTAATCTCAGATAACATTTTACTTAACACGGTTTCAAAAAAAATCCTAAACAACTCAATCTGCTTTGAATAATATCAAAACTTCCTCTCAAAGTAGGAAATCAAATGTTCCAGACACAACTTCATTGACTAAGATTTTTCAATCTTTCGCTCGGGAGGAAGCACTGCCTATGCAGAGATTTGGGACTTCTTCGACTTGCTAGCTGCCAACTGAGTCTCAGGCTGGAAGAAGACAAAGATATTCTCAACCAAAAGTACAATAGCAGAATAGTTCCCATTCGTAAGGAGAATTGAGTTAAGCTTTAAATTACCTCTTTCTTGACAGGCTCTTCCTTCTCGGACAAAGTTAACTCAATATGGCAAGGAGAAGACATATAAGCTGGCAAAAAGAACAGTCTTATAAAGAAAGTAAGCCAAAATAGTCTGCATAATGACAAGTGCAAGGTTCTATGACATACGATTGATTCTTCCATGGGCACGGTAAGTACGACGCCTTTGTTTCTGAGCCTGGTTAACCTGGATGTGAGAAATATGGAGTGCATCGACATCCAAACCCTTAACCTGAGAAATTAGTTTACAGTTTGTTATGAACAGAAATCAAAAGAACTGAGCACAGACAAAACAAAAAACCACAAGCCTAGACACACCTCAGCATTACTCTCAGCATTCTTCAGCAAATCAAGAATGAACTTGGCAGATTTAACAGGCCAGCGACCTTGTCCATTAGAGTGCCTATTCTTTGCCTGAGCTGTACGTCCAACACCACGGCAAAAACGTCGGAAAGGTATGGCCTGTTTGTGAGCCATAACATCCTCCAAATACCTCTTAGCCTTAACCAAAGGCAACTTCCTGATCGCAAATGCAGTCTCCCTTGTGTTCTATAGAGAAATAAATGGGTACGAGACTTGGTGATGCAAATAAAAGACAAAAAACGAGAACAAAAAATAATTGAACAAATTCTTGTATCACAACTAATCAAACATTAAAATCTTTCCAAAGTAACACAAAATGTGCCACCAAGAAGATCCGGAAGTTCACCCACTAACAATGCAAATAAATTTCCCCAAAGTTCACGAAAGCCTTGCCCGCAAAAGGCAACAAAACCCTACTTCTGCTTTTATAAACAGGTTTAGGAATCCAAATACTAAGCCAAAAGATAAAAAAAAAGCACAAACAATACATCCTAATACACCGAAAATCACTTAAAGATCCTCCCTCGAGAAATCATGAAACAAAAACAGGGTTGTTTTGCAGCTGCTTGTATAATCTAATGATTAGCTATGACAACAATAGGACAACTCATACATTAAAGAAAACTGCAGAGACAAACTATTCGACATCTAATTAATAATCATTCACTAGTATAATATGCCATTGGATCTTCAACCGTAAATAAAAACAGAGATATTAAGCAACAAAATATCAAATACCCATAAATTTATATAAAGTTCAGATTAAATCATATTAAAACAAAATATCAAATACCTTGAAATGAACCCTGAGATCAGAGCCCCTTGCCTTGCAGGCTGCACAAGATCAACACTTGGTGATAAGTTTCCAACAAAAAAAAATGGGAATCAAGAGAAAGTAAATGCTTAAAAGAGAGAGCAAATGGGAGTTTACACTTGGTGGGATTATCTGGCTCCTTCGAATACTTCACCTGGAAAAAATCAAAACCAAAATCGAGTTCACTATTCAATCATTACCCAAAAAAAAGTAAACGAAGAAAACTGTATACCATGACTGCTAAACTGGTTGCCTGGGCTACTTCTGCCGCCTAAAAGAAGAAGTGAAGGAAGGGAGAAGACAGAACAGCTTATATATATATAATATGATTCTAGGGTTTTTTTTAAGAGTTTTTAGAATTGGGCTTTAAAGTGCCCGTTTTCAGACACAAGAGGCCGGCACCATTTTTTTTGGATAATTAAAAGATGTTTTTTACTATTAAGCCTTAAAAGATAAATTCAAGAGAAGCCCACAACACTTTTCTATCAAAAAATAGAGTATTTTCTATCGAAGGTTTGATTTTTAGTCAGTTGGGTTTACGTTTTGATTATCTCCCTGACAAACTCAACTTAGAGAGAAACGTAAAGACAGAAGAAAAAGAAGATGGGAAACAATACATATTCTGTTGTGTCCAAGTACCAATCCACGGTGGCCATAAAGGAACGATTCCGGTCATCTCACTCTCCGGTTACAGCAGCTCGATGTGCGTTGCGAGACCAAGACTAAGGACAATGTGTTCGTAAACGTCGTTGTCGTGCCCTGGCCGATAAGGCGAACCATGCTTTGTACAAACTTAGCAAGCCCAGGAATCAAATTCAAGCTTATGTTTTTTTATGTTATTGAGCAAGCGTGGATGATGGTTTTGAGCAAAAGAATGATATTGCTAAAGCGGTGGAAGATATGAGATTGTCCAGACTCTCATTGTTGATATAGAAGCAGATGAAGATGTGAAAAGGGCAAATGAAAAAGCAGTGGAGTAACTTCAGGCATCTCAGCACCATGACTCATGATCGTATAATTGCCCTGATGTAATCAAAAGAATAGCAGGTGAAACCATACATCGTATTAAAACCAGATAAGGGGATTTTCAACAGCAGTCCAATATATTGAAAAAACATTACTAGTATAAAATGCTACCAAAGAACATTCTTGATATCTGAAAACTACAGTAACTAAAATAACCAAACATTCTTGGTTATAGAAAAAAATTGGAGTAACTAATGTCGATTAATGAAAAACACAATACTTCCCAAGTCAAAACCTACAGATATCTGCATAGCTCATGTTAGCTCTTGAATCCTCTGATGTTGGAAGTTAGACTTTGACCAGTGCAAAGCATAAGTTTGAATCCACCCTGAAAGACCAAAGTTGCACAATGTCACCCTTCTTCAGTCTGTTGTTCTTCACTACCAAATTCCACGATTCAGTCATCACATACAGAGACGATTTCCCCATTTCCCACCTGTTAAGAGTCATTGTAGTTTTTTCCAAGGACGGATCCAACAAGCACACTTGTATTGGACTTTGGTTAGCCAAATCATCAGCTTCTGTTTTCTTGAGAAACTCGTGTGTTTTGACTTGTGACAATGGTATGGAGAGCCTGCTGGCAGTGGGATTAATGTCGGAGAAAAACAGAGCCTTTTGAATGACTAAAATCAGACCCGAACCACCCATATTTTGAAATATGTGTTGTTTGAACCTGTCCGACAAGTCAGGTGTTGGGTTTGGACAAGGCGGTTTGTGTTTCTTGGTTGTCTTCAACTTGGGTAACTTGGACAAGACGATGATCATGATTTGTGTGCATTTTCTCTTCCTCAAATTTGGCAATTTGAAGCAAGCATTCAAAAGGATCCCAAGTGGGATCAATATACTTAAAATCAGCAGGGCTCAGCAGTTCCTCCATTTTCTTGTCTTTGTAATTGCAACTTTGAAGCACCAATTCAATTCTTTTCTTTTCTCTGTGTATTTGCAACTCGGAGATCAGAACAAGTTAAGCTTTTCTTTTGTTTTTCCAGCGGAGCCTGTCCCTGTGTAATGTATTAATAGGAAATAAGTTTCTTGAGGTAAAAGTAATGGTGTTTTTTAATTCTGACCGTCGGGCAGGGTGTGTTTTGAGGCCCAGTAGTTCCGGTATGCAAGAATTTGATTAACGGCAAAAGGGCGGGCAGACAGAGGCGGCAACCTTTCCTACTTCTTGATTATGACCGTTAGCTGTTTGACTAAGTCTCATTGTGTATTTCAGTCGTTAGATTTGAAAACAGGCTAATCTGAACCGTTGAAATAAAGATTTGAAAATGCCCAAGCTCTCTCCTCTCTGGTCTCTTTCACCCTCTTTCTTAATGATTTTGATGAACAACGCTGCAAATGATTTGGCTTTAACATGTTTAATGAATATGGACATTGGTTCAAAACGTAATATGTTTTTCTTACGTGTATAAAGTTTTTTTATAATATTATATTATAAGTTATCATTGATAATAATATTATATAGAAAAAGTTAATTACACCACACGTCTTCAAACAATAGCTCTAATTTTAAATTAATTTTTACGCTTTTAAAATATAAAGTCATACCCTATAGAGTCGGTCAGGTCCGATTAAAATACTCATCATCCCTAGTATCATGTCATTAAACTAACAATTATTAACGGTATAGTGACCAAAATATAATAAATCAAATAATACAAATTATCTAAATGTAATAATTTATAACATAAATGTAAACTTATTTAAAATCAGTGACCAAAAATAAACACTTATGAAAACAAAAACACCATTTATATAATTTACCCAACTAAAATAGGACGGCAAAACAAGAAAACGAAAACATTGGGAAGTGGGATGGAGACGTAGAAACAACAGATTACAGCATGTGATCCAACGTCAACGTACAACACCCAACATTTATTAAAAGTTAAATGGTTAAATCATTTTATTAGTCCCTATACTATATCTAAGTTATATATTTAATTCTTATACTCTAATTTCATCATTTAAATTTTGAAAATTTATCCCTAAACCCAAATTCTTGCACAGAAGTTTTAAGGATTAAATCTGTAAATTTATGCATGGTACAGGGATTAATGATACAATTTTACCAAGTTAAAAACAAAAACATCCCAACTCTGGTCTCTTACCAACATTTGAAAGTCCAAAAACACGACATCTTTACCAGTTCCCACCTACCTTCCTTCATCTTCTTCATATACCCTTTCGGTTTGGAGTTTTTGGGTGTTATTTTTGTTCTTAGTTTGATTTTTTTACATACTATTTTCAGCAAGAAAATGGCGGGTTCCGCTATCGCTCTGGACGATGTTCCTTCCGTTGATATCATGACCGAACTACTTCGCCGTCTCAAGTGCTCCTCCAAGCCCGACAAACGCCTCATTCTCATCGGTTGGTTTCTTGGTTGTTGTTTTTTTATTGTCTTTGGTTTACATTCAGCTGGATTTGCAGTGTGTTTCATTCAGTTTATGATTATTTTGGACCCTTTTATTTGTTTGCTTTGGATCTGGTTTCATCACAGTTTGTTACCTTTTTTTCATGTCTTGAATTTTGTGCAAGGCTCTGAGGTTTACAAATTTGTGTAGAATTTAAACACTTTATGATATCTTGAACCGAGTGGAGTGGTAAACGATTTGTATGGAGTTTTGGGCTCACATTAAGTTTGGAATTGGATCTGGAACAACCCTTGTCCCTTTAATGAAGTGCAGGACCCCCTGGATCCGGAAAGGGTACACAATCACCCGTGATTAAGGATGAGTATTGCTTGTGCCATTTAGCCACTGGTGATATGCTAAGAGCTGCTGTTGCTGCCAAAACACCTCTTGGTGTTAAGGCCAAAGAAGCTATGGATAAAGTAAAATCCTTTCTTTTCCCCCAACCATTTCGAGTTTCGAGTTTCGAATACTGATTTGTTTTCGTATTCAATATTCATCTGATTGCAAATGTTTAATGTTAGGGTGAACTTGTCTCTGATGATTTGGTGGTTGGGATCATTGATGAAGCCATGAAGAAACAGTCATGCCAAAAAGGTTTCATTTTGGATGGTTTCCCAAGGACTGTGGTTCAGGCACAGAAGGTGATGTGTTCTGTCTTTTGTCTCTTTGAATATGTTCTTTTGGTCCTTTATCTTTAACCATGTCTGCTTATCTTTGATCTACAGCTTGATGAGATGCTTCAAAAGCAGGGAACTAAGATAGACAAGGTGTTGAACTTTGCGATCGATGATGCCGTATTGGAGGAGAGGATCACCGGTCGTTGGATTCATTCTTCGAGTGGCCGAACCTACCACACGAAATTTGCGCCTCCCAAAGTTCCCGGTGTCGACGATGTAGGTTTCCTTTTTATATACCCTTTTGATTCATGTTTTTCCGTTGTTAAATGGTTATTGATACTGAATCAATCTGCAAGCTCTGTTACATTAGAATACATGGACTGATTGTTCAACACTTCAACTAACCGTGACGTTCATCGATATGCCTTATTTATTCGGATTGATGCGAGGCAATTTACCTCCATCAATATCATGTTTATATTGATTAAGATTCCGAGAATTTGTATTGCATATGTAAGAGGAATCTGCAGTGTATGGTTGTTGTTTCGAGATAAGATGATGCACTCTCAATGCTCTGCTTGTTCATTTACTGCACTAGACCTAAGAATCATTATCATAGATCTGCTCACTTTAAAACGTAAATATTCGCGATTTCATGTTCGATAGCCGTATTGGTTCGTACTTTCTGATGTATTTCTACTGCAAGAGTTTCAAGTTCCGGATTTTTGCACCCTTTTATCTCATTTTGTTCCAACTGTTTCCACTGTAGGTCACTGGGGAGCCTTTGATTCAAAGAAAAGATGATACCCCAGCAGTTCTCAAATCAAGGCTGGAGGCTTTCCATCGACAGACCGAACCGGTAAGCTTGTTTCCTTCATGTAATATGATAGAATTCATCTTACTCTTTAGTCGTTGCAATTCATCCACTGAATGGCCTTGGAGCTCCCTTTATTCAGTTTCGTATTTTCCGGTTCTTCATCTCCCATGATGATCTTATAAACAAAGCCTAACCGGTTGACATCGTGCAGGTTATCGATTATTACGGCAGCAAAGGTATTCTTGCCAATCTTCCTGCAGAGAAACCCCCAAAAGAGGTCACTTCTGAGGTTCAAAAAGTTCTTTCTTCATAGGACTTGATCCTTCATCTCTCACTTTTCTCCAAATTTTTGTAAACCGTTTCGAATTAATCCAATACATTGACGGAAAACCAGAGTTTACATTGTGAAAATGAGCACTTACTGGCTTTGTGAGCCCAAGAGGTGTTTTTGCTACAAAATAATGGTTTACTACAGATTTTGTAGTAACATTGAAGTGATAATTTTCTGATATACAGTCAATGGCCTTATTTTCTCCTTTTTTTCTTTTCCCCTATCAAAGTGATTAATTTCTGAGTTTGCATTGTCAATGACCTTATTCATGTGGATGCGGATTTAGATATTCGACTCCGGATTACAAAATGGAGAGTATGTGAATGCGGATTTCTACTCATTACAAGATGAAGGTGCCTTCATAAATCCCAGCTGACATTCAATAATAAATATCATACATGTACTTTTGGCTCTGCCATTTTCAATTTAATGCCTTACTTGAGCAATCACAGTAGCATCCTCATGATACAATCATGATTCCTTATCAGTTAGTAGCCGTATCATATATGGTTGTGGATGTGAAGTATACGTATATATTCGATACGGATATTGGTATCGGACACGAACTTTTCAAAACAAATATTCCCTAGTGCTGCTAAAAGATAGGTTGAGGACTTATTTATTGATGGAGATAATCACCATGACTGCAATTTTTCAGCAGTAAATCACATCCACATAAATCCAAACGTACACCATACATAAGTACATACATGCATACATACATACATACATACATACATTATATATATATATATATATGCATACATACATAGATACATTATACATACATACATACTTTGGGACTCTGCAGAGTTACTACCAGCAAAGGGAAGGCAACTTGGAGAATGAAGAAGGAAAATGACCAGTTCTCCTTATGTAATCTGCCCTCTGTGAAGTCCTTATAGCCTTCTCGTTTAGCTTTGATTCTGCATTTGCACGTTTCTCTTCAGCTATTCTCCTTGTGGCTGCTAGTTTGTTCGCACACCTTTCTTTCGCCCGAGCTTTCAATCTCTCAGCTTTCACCTATAACGCATAAAAACACCATTTGTGAAAATGTTTTGGTGAAACCGAGAAGTAAAAGTTTCAAAGCTATGCTCTTAGACCAAAGCCTATCGGTTGTGTCGCGTAATAAAGAGTTCGATGTCTCTTTAAGTAAGATCTTTAAAACACGGATCGAAGCAACACTAACAAATGGGACAGCTTCTGGTGTAGTTGAGAGTAATTGCTGTTAACAATTAAAGTTATCTAATATACCAATGCCTCTCTTTTAAGTATCCGACTCGATTCGACTCTGGATCTAGCCGATGAGTTACCTCGATTTTCTTCATTTCCAATTCAGCTTTTCTCTTTTCATGATTTTCCCAGGCCTGAATCTTCACTTCTTCACGCTTATACCTACAAAGCAACACATATGCTTATCATATCAGCCATAGACTATAAACATCCTTAGGCTTATGGCTTATGCAAACTAGTCATGGCTAGCACATTACCTGGCCATATATTTGGCACGTTCAGCTTCATCCCAAGCCGTAGCTCGACTTTCCAAACTACTCTGCTTACTAGCTTGACCCAATTCATGTCCATCAAATCTATTCGAATTCGAACCATTTCCCTTAGCAGCAACATCAGTTTCAGCTCTCCTCTCAACTGGTATCGGCCCCGAACCAGCTCGATAACCATCGGCACAAGGTCCTCCATGTTGGCACCTAACCGGGGTCGAAGATCCTGAAGAAATAGGACTCCTTGCAGCAGGAGTGGTGGCTCTTAACGGTGTTGTCGTCCTCGAAGGCTCCTTGCTTGCAATAGGGGTCATCTCAGTCCCCATATCTCTCACACATATCGACCGAACACCCGAAACCGAGTTCCGAATTGCCAAACCAAGATCAACCCTTTTCGTTTCATCTTCACTGCTCGGATAATCTTGTTCCTTGTGCGGGCAAGGAGCTATCAACCTTGTATCGTCGGCGTTTGAGTCTCGAGGCTTGGCCATGGATTGCACCCTTTTGTCTCGACTCCTCGACAGCCCCACTAGCCATTTCTGCGCATCGTCCCATTTCGAAGGTGTCATCGGCTTCCCCAAGGCAGCTCGATGAAACTCGAAACTTATGGCAGCGCCATTGCTGCTAGAAATTTCATTAGCTGGTCCGAGGCTGTAGCAACTTTTATCTTCAATGGATCTCATTTTTCCAACACACAAAGCAAAGCTGAGATTTCAGCCTCGGATTAGAGATAACTCAGTAATGGAAAGACAGTAGAACTCAAACAGGAAACCCTCTGAAATTTACTTTCATAGGAGTAAGCAAAGGGCCCCATCCCCTTCACATGTGTTGGATTTTATCCACAGAGCTTAACTAATCACCATGTTTAAAACACAAACAATCAATGGAAGCTTAATGGTTTTACAGACTAACAGAGAATAATGGTTTAACACCATGGATCTTTGTGAAGCATATGCCAGAGCTAAAGATAAAATTTTCAGAGAGATTCAGATCCATTGAACATTAAAAGATAGTGGAAGACATGTACTTTACGTTGCTGGAAACTCGAACCAACCAAAACCCAACATTATTTTTTGTTAATATATTACAGCGATTACATAGTTGTATCCATTTATACTTTTTCTTAAAAAATTTTTACTAAGTCCTAAGTCCTGCACACATAGGTGTTTAAACTCGAATTTAAATTTCTTAAAATAAACATTATTCTCTTTTCATATTTGGTATTTAACTTAACTAGGAATGGGAGAGGAGTGAGAGATGAAGATGTGAGAGGGTGTCGGGCCAAGTGGGAATGGAGGTTTAATAATGTGGGGCCGGGGGGCTGGTCTGAAATCATTCACGTGCCTGAAAGGAACATCATGTGGGAGTTAGTATTAAATTTTAAAATGGACTGTTGGCGTAATTGTCAGATGAAACTTTGACCTGTCTCTTTGGGGGCTTCTTAAGTTCTTATAATGTCCTTGGAATTGGATTAGATAGCTATGGATGTCCCATGTTGCATTTGCATGAGTGCTACTTGGATTTTGTTCGAACATAAATCACAAAACGGATAAAATATATTAAAATGTATTAACTTAAAATGTGACCAACAATTACTTATTGAGGTTAATTTAATTAGCATTGTCGCTAATATAATATACAGAGGACATGAGATAGGAGCGAATCTACATGGTACTGGAAGAGAGCAATTGTACACTTATTTTGGAGGAAATATAGTTTAGTGTTTAATTTTTTGTTAAAAAATTAATTTAGTGTCTAGAAAGAAAAATGAATTTACATACACATCTGTAAAAAAATTATTTTTATCTCATTTTTGAATATCTAAATCCATCACTAATATTAGATTGAGTATGTGTAACTGTGTAAGTGCTTGATATCCTTTAGGTGGGAAGGAATTTGGATAGTATAGACTTTTATACCAAAATTTGTTAAAAAAATGTAATCAGTGATAAGTCGTGAATGAAACAAATTGCATTAAAAGGGTTGCCCGTAATAGGACTATATAGTTTTAGATCCATATTAGTCGCTCAATGAGTTAGATATAAGTAGAGATGGTCACATGTTAGTTTTTTGGCAGACTCGAACCCGACCGAATTTATAACAAAAAAATTAATTTTAATGATTTAATTGTAAAAATATTAATTTTAGAGACTCAATTGTAAAAAAAACAAATTTATGGATTTAATTATAAAAATATAAAGATGATGTATTATTACAAATATACCTACAAATATAGGACAAATTACACTATTAATCCCAGATTAGGTCAGATATTCCTCACCCAAACACAAACACGACCTCACCCTTAATAAAAACTAACTCTACCTAAACCTATTTTATACACACAAAAACTCGATCCGAACAGAACGAATGAAATACACATCCCTATATATAAGTGATTATATCAAATAAAAATATTTATGAAAACCTCAAAGATAAAAAAAATCAAAATATTTATTCAAAAAATAGATCAAAATATAGGTCATGTTTGGTAAAAAGAGGTTTGAGCAAAAATATGAGCTTTTTGATATTAGAGGTTTGATATTAGAATTGTAAAGACTTTTTTACCCTTATCAGTTACCAAAAATCTCAAAATAACCTAAATTAAATATTTTCTCACCCTATTTATAAGACAATCTCACTTTTACTTTTTTATTATCACATATTTATACGTGTATTTAAATTTATTAATTAATTATATTAAAATAATTATATAAATAATAAATTAATATATAAATCATTTGAATATGTTTAAAAAAGTTATATTAAAAATAATTTTATAGATCTAATTAATAATAATTAGATACAAAATATTGATAACTAATAAACTATTCAAATAAGTATTGAATATAATCATGTCCTTATATGTTATTTTACTTGTTTAAATAATCTAACAGCTATCAGCTGTTAGCTAATTTTACCAAACACTTTTATACAATCAACTAATACAATCCGCTAGTCAAATCAACTAATGCAATCAGCTATCAGCTAATGTAATCCGCTATCCGCTAGCATGTTTTTAAAATTACAAAAAAAAATCCGCTATATTTTTATTTCTAATCGTTTCGACTAAATCTTTAATTTTTTAGTTCAACTTATGTGATTGAACCGTCGAATTTACTGGGTTCCAATTCAACCAATGTATATGATTTTTACAACCTTGAAATTTAGCTAAAAATAAATTATAAATTAAATAAAAAAATTATTTTATATATTAACGGTGTAAATTTTAGTTTATACAAGCAACTTTATTTTATAGTTTATGAGTTATTTTAAAGGTTAAGTTCACATGAATGGACCGAGAGGAGCTGTGGGATTACCCCTAAAAATTTGAAATTCTTATAATATTTAGAATTTTTTATGTATTTTCTATTAAAAATTTATTTTTGCCCCTTAATTTTTTTAAGTTCACTCCCTAAAATTTTATAGGTTCGTCCTTAACATACGGTTCTACATCTGTCCCTAAGTTAGGAGTTAGGTCTTTTAGTTTTAAGATTTAAATTTAGAGTTTATGATTATAATTTATGGTTTAGAGTTAAGAATTTAAATTTTAGATTTTAGACTTTAAATAAGTTTACTTGTGTAATTTTTTACACGGTTAACAAATATCAACCTACTAAATAATATAAATTATAATTATTTAAGTAATTAAAACTTTTAAATATATATAAATTATATTATACCTAATTGCTTCCATTTATTATTATTTTTCTTCTTTAGCCACTTTTGTGAATGGTTGATTAATTCAAATAGAGAATTGTGAATGTTTATTATTGGAACGATATTCTCAACTTAATTTATCTTATTTATAATACTAAAGTTTAAACTTTTAATATTATTTAAAACATCTAACAATTTATTTCGCTAGAGTAATTGGCCGTTTGTAACTAGGATCTAATATTAGGCTTAGGTTAGGTGAATATCACAGCTTTAGGCCTACCCTTCTACTTCTAAATATGATGAATTAATATTGAGTAAACTATAGAGTTGATCATTTAATTAGAATTTATTAACTTATTTTTCATTTAAGTCATCAAATTGATTTTTTATTTATTCACTAATGTTACAAAAATTAATATCTTTGGTCCACCTGGCATAATAGAAATTTTAGCCCTTAACATCATACATTATATTAATTTAGTCCCAGTTTCAAATAATTCAACAATTTAAACTTTTATATTTACAAATTTTATCAATTTGATCCTCAAATATATTGGTATTTAAATTCGAATACATGTCAAACCACTTATTTTAATCTCATCATTTCTAATATCACCATTTCAATAACTAATCTCACAACCCCCAATTATTTTCAATTCCACTAAAACTAATCTCATCGTTAGTCAAAATGAACCCTAGACAAATATTTTGAACTCATACACATTTTAATGAATTTCATTAAAAACTGCAACAGCCTATACTTGATAGCAATTAACAATGCTATTTTTTATAAGAAAAAATGTATTTGTGAATTTACTTTTACATATTTGAATTTTTAGGGACTGAATTCTGAACTTTTAAAATTAATCCGTACACTTTGAAATGCAAGGTTTTCTTTTCTAAAAAGAAACTGAGTATGATTGTTTCGAATATATATACTCGTATCAAATATTCACATCTGAATCCGAACAACACAACAAAGTATCACATCACATAAGCAAGCTATACATTGCATCATATTAAAGCAAGTCACATGGTTCCACTTACATGTATTGTATCAGAAATGAAGATGGTAAAGGTTAAAATGAATTGAAAAAAATCCAAAGTTAACAGCATTTTCTCATTAGACATCTGAAACTTAGAATTCAAACCGATCCAACCTATTCATTGAATGCTATCCATCTATGATCTACAACGAGCATCAACTTCACCTACCAGCCGCCAGTCGCCAGCACAAGTAAATGGCCGACGGCTGCTGTAATGGCACCGAGCATTCCGCCAGCAATAACCTGCAATTCAAATGGAATGTTTAAAACATCACTCTTCCATAAAAACAACTATCTATGATGATCTAGCGCCGTGTCTGACATTATCGGATACGATGCCGGAGATCATTTATGTCTCTTTAGGAACTCGGTTTTCAACTTCTGATTGCTATGTCAATTAGTTGCAGTATGTTAACTTGGGCATTGTTCGTGAACAACATAATGACTTGGGACGGTATCTTCTCGATCAAATGGCAAAAAAGAAAAGATACCTGGGGAGAAGTGTGACCGAGACGTTCCCGTAACGGTCTGCTCTCAGCCAGAGGATGTTCGGCGGGCAATTCACAAATAATTTGGTTTAAGACCTGAAGAACACAAGGGTTTGGAAAATGAACACATGAAAGATATTATACCAAGTGATTAAGCATCTCATATCACTAAAGCTTATGTAACATCCAACTACTAGGAAACACTAGCAGGGGACATGGAGGAAAATTCTCTTCGGAGAAGACAAGGTATGCGATACTTAGAGAATAAAAGCAACGGAGTCGAACCTCTGCCTGCCGGCCGGCATGTAATCTTACACCAGTTGCATCATACATTACCTGCAAATCAAATCCACCCCCATCAAAATTCAATCCACAGGTCGATATTAGGAGAAAACCGAGATTAGCACTAGCAGAAACAAAGAAAGCAGACAATTTGGAAAATGAAGTCCTCATGCTATTCAGTCCTATGTTATGCCTAATATGTCAACCATTAATTGAGAAACAAGAGATCGTACAATGCTTGCTAAGACAAATGCAGTAGCATATATTGCTCCTCCAAAGCCTTCTTGCAACCCGACCGCGGTGGCGAGAGCAACAACCATGGCAGAATGTGATGAAGGCATCCCACCAGATGCTACAAATTGCTTGAAATCCCATCGTCTTTCCTTATACCTGCAACAAATCTAGGAAAACCCTTCAGACTCTCAGGAGAAAACTAACTACAAAGTAGCAAATACCCAACATCTAAGCTTTTCTTATCAAATTATCTATTTCAGTACCCTTGAACCAAAAAGAAAGCTGGAAATCCTATGATTACAAAATAGGAACTGAACCAATTGACCAGAATTGCATTTCAAAGAAGCAGCAGGCTAAAGGGAATGAAGATAGACAAACAAGCCGGGGATTCAAGAAAATACATGTGATGTTATTTAGATTTTTCTTTTTCCCTAAACCAGATGATATCAATTTAAGCACAAATATCAAATCTTGAACGCAAGAATCAAACCCAGGCCACTGCAGTTGATTAATAATGCAAAACAGCAATAACCCATTTCAAAACTCGCACCCAAAAGTTGATTGAAAGACAGAAACAAAACAAAAAACGATGCCCAAATCTTGCAACATAAAAGTGAATGAAATGCGGCAAGAACAAACAGAGATTTTAAGATTCATTGAAGAGAGAGAGAGACCAGGAGGTGAAGAACTTGATGGATTGGGCAATGGCGAAGGCAGTGAAGGCAGAAATGAGAGGGTAGTTGGTGACGAAGGAGGAAGAAGAAGACGACATTGATGAATACAAATAGTCTGAATCAAAGCCAGTGGCGTAGCTGCGATTCCATTCTTGTTTTGAAGACAAGAAGAAGAGCAGATTAGGCGGCCAAGTTTAATGAATTGAAAATCCTTTATGGAAGCCGAATTATAATAAGTATTTTGGCCTCCAACGTTTAACTAACTCAACTGTCTTTTGTACAGTTCCGTAGTTCCAACTCTTTCCTTTTCCAAAATCATTTCTCCATTTATCACTTTATGCATGCCTTCAAAGATATTTTTAAAATATATTAGCCAAATTTCTCCATTTATCAGCCGTAATTTTTCTCTCAAATAACTAGGCGGCCGCTGCACTTTCTCACTTTTTTTTATAGTTGGCTATAGGTAATTAATTAGTTTTTGGTTGCCCATCGTCAGTGTTTTTTATTTTTTTGTTTTATATTTTAATAAAATTTTCTGTTTTTGTGGCACGTGTTTTTTTTCTGACCTTGTGATACGTTTTTTTTATCTTTTGTGATTTTTTTCATTTGTCTTTGTGGTATGATTTCAGCATACCTTGACGATCGGTTGGTACTCGCACAGAGATCTTCATGGCGCTAATATCTGATTATAGTTCTGTTGGCGGTCTTGCAAAGATGAATCTCCACTCGGTTGATGGTTGCTGATGTAATCAGTCTTGGGTAACGAAACTTTCTGTCTGATAGTTTGGGTCGCTCACCACTCCTTTTTCACTCGTTATGCGTCTCAATTGGATAGAGACAAGGAGATTCAGAGAAGCTTCTGAATTTTGATGGTATGCTTATCTCTATAGGAGTATTCACTTTTCTTTATTTTTACGTTGTAATAATTTTTAGTCTAAATGCGTTGTAATTGTGTTATCTTCTATAATTTTAATAAAAATTCAATGGATATTATTCAAAAATATATTAGACAATTTTTGAATTAACTAATTCTACTAAAAAAAAGTAACTAATTAATTTTTAAAGAGAAAATTCGGTTTGATTTTAGTTGAAATAATTAAATCGATTGATTTATCGGTTATTGTAATTTCATAAACCGATTTAATTATCTTAAAAAACCTGATTTAATTAGCTTAATATTATTATGGGAAAATATCATATATACTGATGGTAGAAACAAAAAATTTTCACAAACACCCTCAATTTTAAGGTAAATTTTAGTTTAGGATTTAGGGTTTAGGAGTTCAAGTGTAGGGGTTTAAAATTTATGGTTCAATGTTAGAATTTAAGGTTTAGAGGTTAGAGTTTAAATTTTATAGTAATATAGTCAGGGAATTAGATTTTGACTTATAAACCCTAAATTCTTACTATAACCCCTAAATTCAAAACTCATATACTAAAATCCCTAAACAAAGTCTTTAAACCCTAAAACTAAAACACTTGTGAAAAAATTTTCACCACCTATTGCATAAAATAATTAGACTATTATTGTACTTATTTTAAATCTTTGTTGATTGTAATTATTAATTGACTGCTTTAATCAAATATTAAAAAAATAAATCTAACTGTATCCAACAAGTAATTTTAGTGAAAAAGATGATGATATTTATTCCTAAGTTCAAATTACTTTGTTGCAAGATGTATATACAATTTTAATGGGTTAAAAATATCTATAAACAAACACTACCTTTAGTTATTTATGTGTTGTGTCTAAATAGTTGACCCCGAAGTGGCTCAACTTAATTAACTTCTAAAACGTCTTTTTATTAAGGGTAATCTTCACACGTGGTCTTTTTTGTTTAAAGTTTGTTTTATTTTGGTCATCCAAATTCAAAAAAGATCATTCTTGCCACTTACGTTTTGAATCGTGTCTGTTTTGGTCCTTTGGCCGTTAACCTCCGTTAATAAAAAAAAATAGGGTAAACTATACTAGGTACCATCAAACTATTGGGTGTGACTCGTTTTTACCACCAACCTTTCAATTGGTCCAATTTTGCTACCAAACTTTATTTTTTGACTCGTTTATACTACCGCGTCGTTAAATTCTTAACGTCGTTATGACTTGGATGCTAGACCAAAATGACGTCGTTTTGGTACCGCTATTTCGATACTAAATTGGCCAAAACGACGTCGTTTTGCTGGAAGAAAATATGAATGGTAACCTCTTATTAAAGGCAACCTCCTAACCACAAAGCGAACTTAATATCTCTATTTGTTTTTAGCAAAAATAATATATATTCTAAACTACAGTTGAGATTAATTTAATTTATTTTATTATATAAATAATATAAATATATTATAAAATAATATTAATATATATATATAACTAATAAATAAAAAAATTATATTATCAATAATATTATAAATAAATAATATATTATTATAAAACTAAAAAACTAATTTAAAAAAATCCAAAATTTACAAAAAAAAATCCACCAAAACATTAAATTCTTACCTATAAACCTTAAAACCCTAAATCATAAATACTAAACTTAAAACCATAAACCTATTAGAAGCCAAAATGTATGGATTTGGGGTTTAAGCTTTACGGTTTTGGTGAATTTTTGGGTTTTTTTTTGTAAATTTTTGAAATTTTAGATTTTTATAAATCATTTTTTTAATTTTTAGAATAATATATTATTTGTTTATATATTTATTATTTGTTTATGAATAAAATTTTAAGGTTAGGGTTTAAGGTTTTATTGATTTCGGGCTTTTTGAAAATTTTGGGATTTTAAAAATTAATCTTTCAATTTTCATAATAATATATTTATCTATTTAATATTATTTATAATATAAAAATATTTATATAATTTTATTTTATTTATTATTTATATATTAATATATGTATACTAATACATTTCTTATATATTTATATTATTTATATAGAATAATATTATTTATATGATAAACTGCATTCTAGAATATATATTATTTGTGCTGGAAATATAATAAATATGTTGAGTTAGCTTAGTGGTTAGGAAGTTGTTTTTTTATTTTAAAGGTTACAGGTTCAAATCCTATTGAGTGTATGGTTTTTCATATTTTCCTCTAACAAAACGATACTGTTTGGGGCAATTTAGTATCAAAATAACGGCATCAAAACGACGTCATTTTGGTCTAACATCCAAGTCATCACGATAATAAGAATTTAACGACGTGGTGGTATAAACAAGTCAAAAAATAAAGTTGTGGCAGAATTGGACCAATTGAAAGGTTGGTGGTAAAAACGGGTCACACTTAATAGTTTGGTGGTACATGTCATAGTTTACCCAAAAAAATAATTTCTAATTTAACCCCTAAACTTTCAAAATTTTATTTTTCACCATATTTCTTAAAAACTTGAAAATTTTATTTTCTCGCCCACCACCCGATCCCGACCATCTTCCACCACCATGGGTTTGTTACTTTCCT
Organism: Hibiscus tridactylites; assembly: GCA_958450335.1. Classification (NCBI taxonomy): domain Eukaryota; kingdom Viridiplantae; phylum Streptophyta; class Magnoliopsida; order Malvales; family Malvaceae; genus Hibiscus; species Hibiscus tridactylites. The sequence goes on along the minus strand of OY288279.1, from coordinate 16,146,557 downwards.
CTGCCTCAAAGAATTAAATTTCTTGTATTTGGTTTTACTATAAATGTGCAGCTAGTTTATGGATTATTGTATAAAAATAGGGCAACTAGATTTAGATGTGTTAGGCTCGATGATCACTCAACCATTGTTTGTCAAGTGGTGGAGAATATGTAATCTTGGGTGTTTATGGTGGAAACAAAAGATAGACAAAATTGACACACAATTTAAAGTGGTTTTGCTTTCTAACCAAACCCTACATCCACTACCTTAGCTACCCACCAAAGATTTCACCAATTCACTAAAATTATTTTTCCTTTTCTAAGCTAAGGAGACAACCGTTTACAACTTACACTCACTTACCAAGTCTAGCAACCAAAGCTCACAACCCGAGTTTTGGGCACACTCTTTAAACAAGAGAATTCTAAGCAAACAAAATCCCTCTACAAAGATTGATGTTTGCACACTAAAGCACTCACCCAAATCCTAAAACACTTGAGCATACATTGACAATTTGAGCTCACAAGTGTTTGTCTATGCAAGGAATGGAAATTAAGTTCTAAGACAAATTATCATCGTAATGTTGTTTACAATTGAGCATTAGTCTTCCATGGATACTTGGAGGTCTCTTTTATACTCTCAATTGAGCTTCTAGCCGTTGTAGATCGTTGGAATTAAATTGGAGTCGTTGGGGTCTTTATATTCCTCTATAAATGCAATTCTGGGCAGTATGATATCAATACTCGTGTCACTGTATCAATACGGCTTTCTTGAAAACTAGCCGTTGAGCCTGCTTTAGCTTATGCGTATCGATACGTTTACGAGCGTATCGGTACGACCTACATTTCAAATAGTCGTTGAAAAAATGACCGTTGAGAGCGGTTAAGGTGTGTCGGTTCGCAACTAGTTGTTAGGGGGTTTTAAAGCTCTCCGTATCAATACGGCAAAAGCGTATCGGTACGAGTTTTGACTATTGGAATTTTCTTGTAGCTGAAAACCTAAGGAGTATCGATACGATATACACCGTATCAGTATTGTAACATTAAAATCATAGGTTTTGGCTACTTTAAAATATTTTAAGTTATTCCAACTCTTAGACATGTTTTCAAGTTGTTTGGACATACAAAACATTTTATGATCTTTTTCAATTTAATCTAAATCATTTTTTCAATTATTATATCAAAAAATATATCTTAACAAGATTTGTAAAAAATTGGAAAAGAAATTTTGCTCAAACCTCTTAATTACCATCTCTATCGGTCTCTGTTTGGAATGCATTTGATTCATCTGTAGAATCGTAGCTTTAACAAATTGTACTTCTGAATAGCCTAATTTTACTGATAAGAGGAGATAGTAACAGAACTTTTTAACCTGAGTAATCACAATAACAAAAGCAGCCACTATGCAGATGATGTGTTCAAAAGTAGGGAGCATGTTTATGAATTATTAAAGAATAACATACCTGCATAAATTCATCTTCTGCATGTTCTCCATGCTCTTTTCTGCACGCGGAGCAACAAAACCAAGAGAAATTAGGAAGTGATGATTCAAATTTTGACCATGGAACAAAGGAATTAATTACAAGGCAAAAAGTAGATGAAAATATGAAATTTCATTAATCACAATCCAGTGATGATAAAAGTGAGACTTAAAAACAACTCAATCCTTCAACCCTCACCCCCTCTTTTAGGGGAAAAAAGAGACAACATCGTCCATCCAGATGGTGAAGCAAAAGGCAAAATAAGCCTTGGGGGGTTGTAACTTCGGCAGGCAAGAAAACAAAACTTTGGCTTCTAGCTTCACAACTACTTCATGAGGTTTATTAAAGAGATTGCATTTTTATTGATTTCTTAAAGTAAATAAAATCAAAGAAATTTATAGTAAAACTAAATACAAGAAGTTTATAGCTTTGGGGCGGAGGAGAGTGGCGAACCCATAGCGGTAGAAAGAGGGTCAAGATCAGCTGGTGGGCAAAGAAATAAAATTTTCAAGTTTTTAAGAAGGATGAAAAATAAAGTTTAAAAAGTTTAGGGATTAAATTAGAAATTGATTTTTTTATTAACAAAGATTAACATCCAAATGACCAAAATAAACATAATTCAAAAGAATGATCTTTTTTAAATTTAAGTGATTAAAATAGAACAAACCCCAAACAAAAGGAACCACATGTGAAGATTACCCTTTTATTAATATTACTATTGCTCATAAAACACTATATGCTGGATATAATACAGATTCCTTTCACCAACTAGTTAGTTTTGTGAGATGAAACATCATAAAACTCGCTATCAATAATTCATTATTATATTCAGAGCCTGTTAATGAAACATTGCCATAGAAACATACATATAAATTCTAATGAATATAAAGAATTAAATACAAATATCATGAGCCACCTCTCAGGCTCAGCTTCTCCAACACCACCCCTTCCTACTTAACCTTCAAAACTCGAATCGTTCTTACGGTATATGTCATTTATGCAGACTGCAGAAAACACAAAATGGAAATTCGAATGTCAAAATACATTATTTCCTGCAAAAATGGATAAGTAAATGCAGAATAAGTACTGTCAGTTTTGAATATCTAATATTCCATCCTAATAATTGCATTATCACTAGGGAACAATGGCCAATGAGACAAGTTCATGAATATGATGCTCCATGCTTGTTTGCAATCTAGTAACTATTTGCATTCCTAATATCCTTTACAAGTTCAGAGCCCGAATTCATTTGTTTTGCAGTTGATACTTGTGCCACGTTTGGTTTATTTCGATGTAAACATATAGAAAATGTCGCCAACGGAAACCATATTCTCGAGTTCTGAAAACGGAAGGGTAAAGAAGTTTACCTGTCATGTAGATTACACCTGCATGTAACTGCCTTTTAAACTTCCAAACCGCGAAAGCACTGCCGAAAATAGGTATAAAAAACATCGACAAGCTAAGGTGCATCTTTTCCAACAAAATTTATGAGTTCTGCCTTTGCTGCATTCATTACTGCCTTGAAATCTATTTGTGTATATCTTCCCCTGCAACTCAGGAATAGCTCTCTCTTCATTAAAAAGATTATAAAACAATGGTTATGCACTGATGAAGCACATTGTCAAAGCAAATGGTAGTCTCAAATGTAAAGTTCAATAAAGCCCTGAATTTAGCCCACATTATGTGATTTGATCAAGTCCACTTTATTCTTGCACCACCTGGCTATACCAAAACTTCATAGGATTATGGGGCAAGATTCCAAGAAATATTTTTATGTAGTTTCTACGAACTCGTTTAAATCTTTGGCTGTAACGGGTCATGTGGCAAACTAGGTAGAAAAAAAGGCCCAAGAATCTATTTAGACAACCTATCTGATGACAAATCGAATCTTGCATTATACTGAAGCAAGAGACTTGCAACTGCTCTTGATGTTAATAATTCCTATATATGAACATTGTAATTTCAAACAAAATAATATAGATATCAGATATTATGATTTGGTCAAGACGTTCAATGTGATTGCTCAATGGATGCTTGACTATCACCGGCGACTAATGGTGTTAGGTCCTTCGAAAATAACAATCAAGTCAAAGGGAATATATAATATACCAGAAATGAGTTCTTGACCAAGTTGAAGAAGGATAGGCTGGGCTCCCAATTCCATGCATTATCCTTGCAATAGCTCTTGGAGTAAACTTAACATTGGAATTGCTCTGCAGAAAAACCTGTTTGACCAAAACAGATGAAATGTTGTAGAACTACCACACGTGACTCGTGAGTCGTGAGTACCCTGAACAGAATTGCATTGGCTGTATGAATCTCACCTTTATATCTGCACGAAGAAAAGGGCTGCGAATACACATGATAGATCTGTTATTATGGAGAAATAAAACTAAAAGGAGAGAGAAAGAAACAGATGACTTATTCAGCGTGAAAAAAGAAACTTTGAAAAAAAAGAATGGAATCAAAAACCATCTTGGATAGTCGGTAAATGTCATTCATCTTCGATGTCTTAAAGCCAAAGACCAAGAATTTGTGTACCTGTTGTGACCCATCTTATCAAAGACATCAGGATTATTGTCTCCCTTAAAATAATCCAAAATCCTCTTTTGCAAGCATGTTGTCTGCTGAGCAACATTGCAATCATGTGTCTTTGCACATGCATCCACCGCAAAAACTGCAGAGCTGTACATGGCATCCAATTTCCATACCTGATTCATAGGGGAAATTTCCGGTCCAAGTTAAAAGATGCAAGAACAGCAGAAAATGTTCAACGAGAAACATTAGAGCCTGTATATTAGAAATCAACCGGAAATTAGCATTGCCAACAACTTGATGTGTTGATTGCATTGAAAATACCATCAACCGTTATACTAATATTTCTTGACATCAGATTAGAAACAGAAGAGTACTTCATAACTTAGAGGTGGAGAAAGGCTGCTTTATACCCGGATCCTTTTTCTTAATAAAATGTCTAGAAACAGAAACTGCGACATCCTATGACATGAACCTCTTCTAGAGTAATAACAACCACTTAATTACACCATTAAACTCATTAACACCATCTTTTCTCTAAATGCCCCAAGAGAAAAAAATCTAATATCCTATGGAATGTGCTGACAACTTTTAAATGATTCAAATCAGGCTCAGTTACCTTGCAATTTTCAACATCCAGTAACCATCTTGTAAGAAGTTCCGTAAGAGAACAGAAATCACTAGGAACCTTCACAACCTTAAAGCAGAAGGCTGGATCCTTCAACTCATATGTTATTTCTCCCTTTACCTAAGATAATCCCAAAAAGAATAAGCTGAAAATGATACTGCTTCCAAATTATACGCAAGAAACCAAAAAATAAGCTTCGTACAATGAGAAAAAAATGAAAATTCATGAAAAAAACAGTGTAGCTATCACATTTAACTACAGAAAAATAACACTTTGCTTCAAACAAATTCATTGTATGTTATTGTAAATGAGTTTTAACTTTTAAGCTTTAAACAATTGCTGATAGGTTATTGAAAAGTGAATACGAACATAATCATGTTTCAGAATACAAATCAGGCAAATCAAAAGGAAACTTGTTGATGTCATCACCTTCAGAGCATATACTTATTTTCTCACCTGAATAAACCTAATGTGTATTTTAACACAAATAACTCGTAGCATAATAAGATAATCTGAGAAGGAAGCACTTAAACTAATGTCTTAACCTAACTGTTTATGATCTCTCACAATTATATTATTAATTGGAAGATGTCGAAAATTCAAGATTGTTTTTGTTAGGCATTTGAGGAACCTTCCACATAAATGAAGAGTGGCTACCAGCCACTCACAAATAAACATGTATAATAATCAACGAGAACTGGTTTCTTTTGATAATTCCAACCTTGAGATCCTGCAAGTGATTTGATAGCTCATTAGCTGCAATCCCAATGCTATTTGCCACAGTCGGTATATCAAACACGTACTGCCCTTGCTTAATTTCTGACCTGAAAATTTATGAAAAAGTATGGCTTGCTCTGTCAGGAGGTGCATACCTGAGAAGAAGTCCCATTCTATATAACCAAGCATGGAAAATATACTCACTTCCTCAAAATAGCAGCAACTGCAGGATCCTTGTCGGCAAGTGACATTGGGGAAGTCTGTAAATATGTAAATCATTTCAGTCTTCAATTAATATCACGCTTCAGAACTTCCAAGTTTCAAGAAAAGACCCTAAAGAATTTAAACAATCACCATAGCTTACAAGAGATATAGGTTTCATTACCTTATGGAAATTCAGAGTACAAGTAACATTTAGCTGTGGAAGCAGATGCAAGTACTGTGTTCCACCCAACTCCAGATGTGTTAAAAGTGTGAGCATTACCTGCAAGCAACAAATTAGATGAATGGTAGTCAATAATTTGCTGAATGTCAGGCTACCGACATAATTTTAAAAATGAAAAGAGGAATCATGATATAGTAAGATTAGCCTACAAATTTTGGATAAAAATCCTCTGCCCCTATTCGGTGCCCCTTTCTATGCCCCCAACATTAAAAAACACTAAAAAATTAAATTCCAAGCCCTAACCCTACACCCTAAAGAATAAAGCCTACTCCAAACTCCCTAACCCTAACCCTAACCCCTAACCTTAAACCCTAAACCCTATTTTTAGTGTAGGAGCATAAATAGGGGCAGAGGATTCACAAATTTTAGCATAAATGTTTCAAATTGCATATTTGGTTGCATAGTATTAGCTATATGGAAACTATTAGATTGCAAATTCTAAAAGTTCATTCAGCATGGTACAAGAGAGAACCTCTTCTTTCATATCAAATTTACGAGATGCAGATTCTTTGATCAGTGAACAAACTTTCCCATGCGAATTTGTGTCATCAGCAAAAACTTGACAAAGGAATTTGTTTACTGAAAATTCATCCACTCCATCACTGAGAACAAAAAGTTGTATATAAGTTTCAAAATTTGTGAATCCTCAGTAAATGCTCATTGTAAGATCAGTTTCATGCTAAGCACCTGTACATAAGACTACGGAGCTTGTAATATGTGACATCATCAAAAAAGAGATGGCAATAGGACAATCTCCCATCTCGTCCACCACGGCCAATCTCCTACAAGAGGTGATCATTCATTTGATTAGCAGACATCGAGAAACAGAAAGCCTTACAAAAACCTAATAGTAAAGAAGCAAATATCAACCTGGACATACTCTTCCAAGCTTTCTGGCAAGCTATAATGAATTACCTGAAACAAATTCAAGGGAAAAAAACACTTGCCGTTATTAAAATATGGTGGTGCAACATTGAATGCAAGCAGATCACAGCAGGAGAGCATAGAACATGTTTGTATACACGAGATCCCCAAAGTGCTAACTCAAGTTGACTCTCTAATTTAATAATTTTCCACTTACTGATCTGTCTTTAACTGGATGGGTCAAACTCAAACCTCGGTGAAGAAAACTAGGAAAACTGGAGTAGAGAGGAGCAGCAGTGGACTACCCTTTTCACATGCCATCATTTATGACAACCATTATACCATCATAATATTCTAAATCACTATTGCACCGAAATTTAGACTATGTTTTATTTTGGGCACAAGAGGATACTATGGCTTAACTTAGGATCATCAAGCAAATCTCAACTACCCCTTACAACTTGAGCTAAGACCAGGTGGGAAAAACTAGACTAGATTTGATGTGAATATAATGATGAGAAATCACAGAACTTATAAATGAACTTTTTCTTCTTACAGCTTCAACATCCCGCTTGTCGAGCCCCATGCCAAATGCCACAGTTGCAACAACCTTCAAAAGATAGATAGTTATTGAGGTAATTGTATAACCATTAAAAGCTTTTAAAAGGGAAAAATTATATTCAGTGCAAAACTTAGATATTGCAGTGAGACTGGATCAGGATAATTCTCACCACTCTGAGCTTGTTGGCACAAAATAACTCTTGTGTGCGGCTGCGATCTCTTGCCAGCATTCCACTATGGTAAGTCTACATGAGCATTACAAATAAGCTTGCTAGAAGCCTAAAAGGTACTATATGATGGAAAACGTTATGCATGTAAAGACACTCACCTTTGCAGAGATATTGTTATCACATAAGTATCTGCTTATTTCATCAGTTTCATACTGCAAAATCCAGTGCAAGTAGAAATTACGAATGGATTGAGAAATTTACATGGACTGCATAAAAGCAATAGCTAGAACCTGAAATCAGGAGCATGATGAAAACAGTCTTTTCCGCTCCAGATAAATTTACTAGCAGAAGATGCTAAGTTGCTTATATAAGTGATTTAGAGAATTAGCAGAAATGTGTTATCCAAAAGCAGAACTGCTCAAAGCTAAGCATGAATACCCAATTGAACTGAGTAAAGCAATTCAACAATGAGAAGAGCCATAGACTTAAAAATATTCAAAGGAATACCATTCTTACCTGAAATTTGCAGTAAACAATAATGCTTCGAGCTTCCGAAAAAGGAGAGGACTTCATCAACTTTAGCATATCCTTCATTCTATAAGGATCAAACAGTTAGAAGCATATTCATAGGATAATCTAACCCGTGGAGTAAAGTTAAACTGAAAAAACAGGATGGGACTTGCCTATTGCCACTCAAAGACACCGATAGCCGTAGATTATCCCTTACTTGTGCCTTTTGAATGAGGTTGGTTGAAGAAATCTCCAGAGCTGACATAACAGACTGCAAAGTTGTGGTTGTGGCAGTTGCAGTCATTGCAAGAATGCATTCAACATTGAGTTTGGCACGAAGTAAAGATGCCCTCAGCCGCATGTATGATGGCCGGAAATTATGCGACCTGTAATTTTAAATTCATTTCAATACATGCATTACTTTCATGCGACATAAAGTAAGAAGAATGGCAGTTCAACCACTCACCATTCAGATACACAATGAGCTTCATCAACCACGACAAGTGATACAAAGGTAGTACCAGAAAATATTGACAAAAAGTCTGCATTCAAAAACCTTTCTGGTGAAACAAAAAGCACCTGAAACATAAGCCAAGAAAACGTTAGCTTTTGGGCAGTAATGCAATTCAAAAAACATCCATACTATTCACTAGCAATGTTCTAAAAAGTTAAACCCACTTTAATGCTTCCTTCTTGAATCATTCTTAGTGTCTCGGCAGCCTCTTCGGGTCCCTATTCCGTGCAAAAACACCACATTACACCATTTATCAATAACTAATGAATTTCTAAAGAGAGAGATAAGCCAATTATAACCTGACTGCTGGACAAGAGACCGCCTTGAATCATGGGGGGCAACTGTTTCAACTGATCAATCATCAAAGCCACCAATGGACTCACCACCAATGTAATTCCTGGCAAAACCACTGTCGGAATCTGATAGCAAAGCGACTTCCCAGCTCCAGTTGGCAAAACTAGCATCGTCGATTTGCCAGCAAGCACCATCTTGATGGCTTCCAACTGTCCATCACGGAATGAATCATAGCCATACATAGCTTTCAACAAACTCACCAGGTTCTCATCGGACACCTCATTTCGAACCGCCAATATAGCTGCTTCAACTGACTCAAACCTACTAGGTTTCTCTGCTTTGGACTGCTGCTTAATATCGGAAACTAAACCTTCTTCGTCGCAAAGGCTTCCAGTATCAACTTCGGGTTTGACTCTTCTCTTGCTTCTTCTGAAATACTTTGATTTGTAAGAGTAACTGTTCATCTTTTTACCTTTAGCTGTGAACTTGCGTTTAAAGCCTCTGAAATTGAGCTTAACGAAGTTACCTTCTTCACTGCGTTTTTGTAGTTTAACTTCAGGTAAAGGGGCATCCCCTCTGATCAAATTAGGAAGCTTCTTGCTGAAAGTTTTGGCGGAACCTGAGCCGTCGGAGCCTTTAATTTTAGGCTCGGCGGCTATTTCCGGTGTGGTTTCGGGTTCGAAAGTAAGGGAAGATTTAGAGAATTTGGAGAAGGAGGCACGGCGCGTGGAGAAGAAACCAGCGGGGAGGGTTTCAAAGGAACGTCCGACGGAGATCGGATGGGATTGATCCGACGGACGGCGAATCTGAAAAGGAAAATTGCCGACTGGAGAAGGGATGTCCGGTTGTATAATAGGTTTGGGCTCGGGTTCCGGGACGAGTTTGGCTTTGGCTTTATCATGTTTCGACGAAGTTGGCTTTTTGGGTTTGAAAATGGTGTCTGAGTGAGAGGAGGGTTTGATCTTTGTGGTAGATTTGGAGGAGGAAGAAGGCTTTGGAGGCAGTTGCGGCGGCCGCCTTGGAGGCGGGAGTGGGTCACGTGGAGGAGTGGCGGAAACATGTGAGCCGTCTGAGTCTGAATCAGAATCCATGAGTGTCAATTGAGTCACCGGCACAAAGTAGAGGCGGTGAATGGCTGAATGCGGAGAGCTCAGCCGCTTTACATTTTGTAGCGCTAAAATTTTCCCGCCCAGAAGTATTTTGTATTATTTTAATATCTGTATCTAAATGTCTGAATTACCCTTGGGCTATTGGACTCTTGTTGGGCCTGTTTTAAAATCGAACGACTGAAAGACGATGAAACCGAGTCAAACAGCTAACGGTCATCTTAAGCGTCTTGTGGAGGAACTGCTAACGGTCATAATCAAGAAGTAGGAAAGGTTGCCGCCTCTGTCTGCCCGCCCTTTTGCCGTTAATCAAATTCTTGCATACCGGAACTACTGGGCCTCAAAACACACCCTGCCCGACGGTCAGAATTAAAAAACACCATTACTTTTACCTCAAGAAACTTATTTCCTATTAATACATTACACAGGGACAGGCTCCGCTGGAAAAACAAAAGAAAAGCTTAACTTGTTCTGATCTCCGAGTTGCAAATACACAGAGAAAAGAAAAGAATTGAATTGGTGCTTCAAAGTTGCAATTACAAAGACAAGAAAATGGAGGAACTGCTGAGCCCTGCTGATTTTAAGTATATTGATCCCACTTGGGATCCTTTTGAATGCTTGCTTCAAATTGCCAAATTTGAGGAAGAGAAAATGCACACAAATCATGATCATCGTCTTGTCCAAGTTACCCAAGTTGAAGACAACCAAGAAACACAAACCGCCTTGTCCAAACCCAACACCTGACTTGTCGGACAGGTTCAAACAACACATATTTCAAAATATGGGTGGTTCGGGTCTGATTTTAGTCATTCAAAAGGCTCTGTTTTTCTCCGACATTAATCCCACTGCCAGCAGGCTCTCCATACCATTGTCACAAGTCAAAACACACGAGTTTCTCAAGAAAACAGAAGCTGATGATTTGGCTAACCAAAGTCCAATACAAGTGTGCTTGTTGGATCCGTCCTTGGAAAAAACTACAATGACTCTTAACAGGTGGGAAATGGGGAAATCGTCTCTGTATGTGATGACTGAATCGTGGAATTTGGTAGTGAAGAACAACAGACTGAAGAAGGGTGACATTGTGCAACTTTGGTCTTTCAGGGTGGATTCAAACTTATGCTTTGCACTGGTCAAAGTCTAACTTCCAACATCAGAGGATTCAAGAGCTAACATGAGCTATGCAGATATCTGTAGGTTTTGACTTGGGAAGTATTGTGTTTTTCATTAATCGACATTAGTTACTCCAATTTTTTTCTATAACCAAGAATGTTTGGTTATTTTAGTTACTGTAGTTTTCAGATATCAAGAATGTTCTTTGGTAGCATTTTATACTAGTAATGTTTTTTCAATATATTGGACTGCTGTTGAAAATCCCCTTATCTGGTTTTAATACGATGTATGGTTTCACCTGCTATTCTTTTGATTACATCAGGGCAATTATACGATCATGAGTCATGGTGCTGAGATGCCTGAAGTTACTCCACTGCTTTTTCATTTGCCCTTTTCACATCTTCATCTGCTTCTATATCAACAATGAGAGTCTGGACAATCTCATATCTTCCACCGCTTTAGCAATATCATTCTTTTGCTCAAAACCATCATCCACGCTTGCTCAATAACATAAAAAAACATAAGCTTGAATTTGATTCCTGGGCTTGCTAAGTTTGTACAAAGCATGGTTCGCCTTATCGGCCAGGGCACGACAACGACGTTTACGAACACATTGTCCTTAGTCTTGGTCTCGCAACGCACATCGAGCTGCTGTAACCGGAGAGTGAGATGACCGGAATCGTTCCTTTATGGCCACCGTGGATTGGTACTTGGACACAACAGAATATGTATTGTTTCCCATCTTCTTTTTCTTCTGTCTTTACGTTTCTCTCTAAGTTGAGTTTGTCAGGGAGATAATCAAAACGTAAACCCAACTGACTAAAAATATGGGGGAAATATGGAAAAATACTTAAACGAAGACTTAACCCTTTCGTGGACTTTTGGTGTTATTTTTTTGGCTTTATATACAATTTGGTGCATGGATTTAGTGGTTTTTCTCAAATTGGTATCATTTTTTATCAATTTGGTACCTGGACTTATAAATAATTATCAAATTGGTACATGTGTGATATTTTAACAATAAATTAATTTATGGCATGTGACACTCAATTAGGTCGGCGTTCTGATCAGTCAATTCCACATCAATAATCTAATTGGTTGTCAAATTTTAAAAAATTGTCATGTGTCTGTCATTTCAATATATACATATATATATATATATGGGTTTTATTTTGATGCACAAGCTGTGTAAATTTTTTTTACACAATCCTTTTATAAAATTTAAAATCTAAATCACAAACCCTAGCAACCTAAACCCTAAACCCTAAGCCCTAAACTCTAAACTCTAAATTCTAATCATAAACCTTAAATTATATACCCTACATACTAAACCCCTAAACCATAACATAAAACCCTAAACCCTAAACCCTAAAATTAAAGAGCTTGTGTAAACTAAAGTTTACACAGCTTGTGCATCAAAGTATTTTCCTATATATATTAAGGGTTTTATTTTGATGCACAAGCTGTGTAAATTTTTTTTACACAATCTTTTTATAAAATTTAAAATCTAAATCACAAACCCTAGCAACCTAAACCCTAAACCCTAAGCCCTAAACTCTAAACTCTAAATTCTAACCATAAACCTTAAATTATATACCCTACATACTAAACCCCTAAACCCTAACATAAAACCCTAAACCCTAAACCCTAAAATTAAAGGACTTGTGTAAACTAAAATTTACACAGCTTGTGCATCAAAGTATTTTCCATATATTAATGTCATTTGTCTTAGGGTTTAATTTTAGGTTGTAGAGTTTAATATTTTAGGTTTAAGTTTAATATTTAGGAATTTGAATTTTAAAATTAAAATAAACCAAATTATAGGATTCCACTTTTATAAACCATATAATAATTTCCCATGTAGTTAATTCATTCATCTTTTAATTGTCGCTTTATTATCAAATAATGAACTGGCATTAAGGTTTTTGTTAATAGCACCATATTCTCTTCTATAAAAGAAAGAAACCATATTCTCTATGGTTGGAGTATATTCGTCCCAGCTAATTGGCTTAGGAGGTTAAGGGAATAAAAAGAAAAGAAAAAAAGAAATTAACAAATTTAAACTAAATAACAAAGGAATCGAATCATAACAAAGGAATCGAATGCTTCATGCATATCTTTCTGTAGAATCTATCCTCTTCTTTTATTTTGTATTTAATTAGTTTGTATATTCATACAATACACGGGTTAATTGTTTTATTTTTTTCATTTTAAATAATTAATATGACAGTATTTAGGGTTTTATTTTGATGCACAAGCTGTGTAATTTTTTTTACACATTCTTTTTATAAAATTTAAAATCTAAATCACAAACCCTAGCAACCTAAAACCTAAGCCTTAAATCCTAAACTCTAAATTCTAAATTCTACCCATAAACCTTAAATTATATACCCTACATACTAAACCCCTAAACCCTAACCTAAAACCCTAAACCCTAAACCCTAAACCCTAAAATTAAAGGGCTTGTGTAAACTAAAGTTTACACAAGCTTGTGCATCAAAGTATTTTCCCAGTATTTATATGGGTTTTATTTTGATGCACAAGCTGTGTAAATTTTTTTTACACAACCCTTTTATAAAATTTAAAATTTAAATCACAAACTCTAGCAACCTAAACCCTAAACCCTAAACTCTAAACCCTAAACCCTAAACCCTAAACCCTAAACCCTAAACCCTAAACCTTAAATTATATACCTTACATACTAAACCCCTAAACCCTAACATAAAACCCTAAACCCTAAACCCTAAAATTAAAGGGCTTGTGTAAACTTTAGTTTACACAGCTTGTGCATCAAAGTATTTTCCGTATTTATATATTCTAAGTATAAAAAAATAAGTTTAAAATTTTCAAAATTTAGTATGTTCCAATCAGGAATTCAAATGGCAGAGTGGGGCAAGTGCTGAAACACAAAAAACCAACAGAACTTTCATTGATGTACGGACACCGTTCAGCTCTATACTATCAAACTCGAAACTTTGTTCCCTACATCTTCCATATAAAAAAAAACAAAGAGCAAAAGCCATTGAAACATTAAGTTAAAATGCAGAAATGGAAACATCCAAGAATGTAAAATCTCAGGTTTATTTGCAGATTCAAAAACACCCCACCAGACGATGATCGATCGATTTTAAGCTTGGGTGGATGCCATGTGAACAATCAAGTCGATCACTCGAGAACTGCAAAACAAAACACAGTGTGTCATGTTAACCATAACCGGCAATTCCATGGCCATAGATTTCAAACGAAAAAGAAAGAGAGAAAAGGCTCAGCTTTCATTACCTGTAACCCCATTCATTGTCATACCAGCTGACAAGTTTCACAAAGTTCTTGCTCAGAGCAATACCGGCCTTGGCATCAAATATGCTCGACCTGAACACGACACAAGATAGAACATAAGACGATTCACAAATGCCAGTCTAATAACATAAATGCAACAGGATATCATTTTGACTTGCCTGCTGTCACCTACAAAATCGGTGGAGACAACGTCTTCTTCAATGTAACCAAGAATGCCCTTAAGCTTGCCCTCCGACTCCTCCCTGAAATCATCAAACAGTAGGTGAGAAATCATATAGTGATAGCATGGAAACAGTGATTCGGTCCTTAAGAGGGATTACTACGGAACTTACTTGATAGCGGCTTTGATCTCGTCATAAGATGCGGACTTCTCAAGTCGAACAGTGAGGTCAACAACTGATACATCGACTGTAGGAACTCGGAAAGACATTCCGGTCAATTTACCATTGAGGTCAGGGAGAACCTTTCCAACAGCCTATTAATTCATAATATCAAGTAATGCATATATTAGAGATCAGTTAAACTAGCATACCAATTTCCGCAATTTTTGCGAAACAAAAAAGAATTAACCTATAATTAACAGATATGGTTAGGGTCATGTTCAATTTTTATGAAGATTTCGGATTACTTAAGAATTAAGAGCTGAGTCAAACTGAACAAGTACCTTGGCAGCACCGGTGCTGCTGGGAATGATGTTGAAGGAAGCAGCTCTACCACCTCTCCAGTCCTTCATCGACGGTCCATCTACCGTCTTTTGCGTGGCTGAAACCGAAAGAATTTATCGTAAAAACCAGCATCAACACATCAAAGAAGTTATTAAAAAAAACAGGGTAAAGTAAGTCACCAGTGATGGAATGAACAGTGGTCATGAGACCCTCAACAATCCCAAATCGGTCATGGATAACCTTGGCAAGGGGAGCAAGACAATTGGTAGTGCAGCTAGCATTGGAAACAATGTCGAGCTCCGGCTTGTATTCCTTCTCGTTCACACCGACAACGAACATTGGGGCATCTTTGCTTGGAGCAGAGATCACAACCTTCTTAGCACCACCCTGAAAACAAACACCAACAACAAAGAAGATCCCATTCAAGCTTTCCATCTATTTATTAAGAACAAATAACAAAAACCCAATATTTTTTCAAGGAACCTTCAAGTGAGCAGCAGCCTTGTCCTTGTCGGTGAACACTCCGGTCGACTCCACAACGAACACAGCTCCGGCCTCAGCCCATGGAATCTCCTCAGGATTCCTGAATCATCACATGCAATAATTAAAACCATTAAAAAGATCACTAAAACCAAGCTTAGAAATGAGTTTTTCCCCTTACTTTTACCTGATTCCGAATACGGTGACCGGCTTTTCACCGAAGAGGAGGGTTTTAGAGTCTTTGACCTTAAGATCATGGTGCTTCCATTGACCGTGAACGCTGTCGTATTTGAACATGTATGTCTGCATTTTTCCGGCGAGTAATTAAAAAACAGATCCCGATTTAAGAGTTTAAATCATAGCTTTTTAGATCTTTTAACAACTTGATTAAATTAGCAATTACCATGTAATCTGTGGTAATAAAGGGATCATTAACGGCAACGAGTTCAACATCGTTCCTCTGTAGAGCAACTCTAGCAACCAAACGTCCGATTCTTCCAAATCCTGAACATCAAATCAAAATCAAAACCTAGAAAAATCAGCTTAAATGCTTTTGAAACTGAAGTAAAAAAAAAAGTAAAAAATCAGATCCGGTGATTACCGTTGATCCCGATCTTGATCTTCTTGTCTGAAGCTGCTTAAATCAAGTCAAACGAACGATTAACAAAAAAAAAGTTCTGAGTTAATAAAGAAATAATGTATTGACAGAATGAAATGCAAAAAGGGTAGTAGGAAATGAAATAAATTACCCATTGGAGAGCTGAGATTGAAGATTCTAGAGCTAAGCAGAGGGTTTTAGACTGAGATTTAGCGGTGAGAAGAAGAGGCAGTATGAGGGGCTATTTAAAGCAACTAAGGTGACGAAAAGAGAGTAAAAAATTCATTTATTTATAAATAAAAAAGGGTAAACTACAACAGAGGTCATTCTATTATAGTTAAGGTTACATTTGAGTCACCCAATTATTAAAAGCTACACTTGGGTCACTCAATTATGGATAAAGTTACATTTAGGTCACCCAATTATTAAAATATATATTTAGGTCACTTAATTATGGGTAAGGTTACATTTGGGTCACCTTTCATATTTAAAAAATACATCAATTTCATCGTTCTTTTCTTCCCAATCACTTGTTAACACTAGAGTACTTTATTTGAAATCATTAATTAATCTAATACATAAATTGATATACATTTGTTAAATATAAAGGGTGACTCAAATGTAACTTTTAATAATTTGGTGACTCAAATGTAACCTTATCCCTAATTGAGTGAACTCCATTGTAGTTTACCCAAATAAAAATGTAGGTTTAATACTATTTTAAAAGGTTATATTATGGTTTTATCCCTATATGTACTCAATTTAGAAATTTAGTATGTGCATTGTAATTTGATCTTCTAAGTTCTAACTATTATAAAGTTATGAATATTACACTTTAGTCCAAATCTAATATTATTTTTAAAAAATTCCGTTAATCTTATATTTTAGTTAAAATGTAAAAAAATAGTCAATTTTCATCAATTTATAAGAAATTCAATGACAATTTTTAGAAATGTTAATAATTTGAAATATAATAAGTTTTTTACTTGGTTTGAAAAAATAACATTTAATAATAAAAAGTAGTAAATTATATAAAATTGAAAAATGGAAACTAAAATCTCAAATTAAATAATGGTATTACACAAAATCCATAATTTTACCTCAAAGTTATCGAATCTGCAGTACAAAGAGCGGTTAATTTTTCCTTGGGGAAAAAGCAAAGCGGAAAGGTAGCTAGAGCCGCTGTTTTCCTTTCACGAATCTTGTCTTAGCTGCTGGATTTACTGAGGGACTTTAAAAGCAGTAAATCCACGCGCGTTAATGGTGTCTGGTTTTTACTGTTGACTGAGAGAAGCTTGTTGACGAAGAAGGTAAATTTCACCTGCTTGATTGAGAGTGGGGATCGGTATTTTGCTCCTTAGAACATTCAGCGGCTCAAAACCGTTAGGTTAGAGGGCTCAAAAATCGAAGTAGAAGGAACGTGAGCCACACCCTGCGTGAAACTTAGGGTAATTTTATTTGCTTTTGGCTATAAATTCGAGGTCAAATTATGCTATCGCTCCCTGTATTATACATAAGTTTTAGGTTTAATCTCAGTATTCTAATTTGTTTTTTTCGTTTTTTATATTTTTTAAAATTTTAATCATGACTCAAACAATAAATGTTAAATTTAAAAACTAAAATAACTATCGAGACTAGTCTAAGTGGTAAGCATAGGGTTGTAAATGAACCAAACGTTCAGCGAATCATTCGGCGAGGAGTTCGTTTATGTTTATTTATTTATTAAACGAATATGTTCGTTTAATTAAATGAATGAACATGAACAAAGGTCTCGTTTGTTCATTTACGTTCGTGAATGTTTGGTAATCCGTTCATTTATGCTCGTTGGTTTATGTTTGTTTAAATTTATTCACATATATCTATTTATATTTATCGTTTTTCATAACAAATGTATTATATTTTAAAAAATTAAATTTATTCACATATGTTTATTTGTTTATATTCATTTAAATTTATTCACATATGTCATTTTATGTTTGTTCTTTTGTGTTTGTTTACATTCGTTTATCATTTTAACGAACGAACATGAATCAACACGAACAAGCTACAATTCTTAACAAACGAACATGAACAATAAATTATGTTCGCTTAGTTGTTTGTATTCATTTATTTGTTCGGTTAAAATTAAATGGACGAACATGAATATATCTCTGCTTGTGTTCGTTTGGGTCGTTTACATGCCTAAATAAGTAATTTGGTATCGCGTAAGCAAGTTTAAGTTTGAGGCTTGAATAAAAGATTTATGTTGAAATGGAATATTCATTGATAATCTAGTTTGTGTTTCGATCTTGAGTATTGATCGGAAACTAAATTCTGAATTCAATCTCAAACAATTTATTTCATTTATCTATCTATCTATTAGGATAAATTAAATTAAAGGCATGTTGGAAATCATTGGTTGTAGTTTAGTTAAAAGTCAATATGTGAAATAGAGCATGAACTTTGACATCACTTGTTCCCTTCACTCAGGCTTCAAATGAAAAATGATATATTGTTATTTTAAAATGATAATTATATATATATATATATATATAATTTATCATGTCGAATACTCTCAAGTCACAACTCATGCCATTCGTTCATTCATTGCATTTGCCTTTGACTTTAAGCTTTGATGTGTTTTGCTGCCATTTCCTTATCACTAAAAAGTAAACTTAATGAACAGTTTATTGAGACTAATATTGTTTTTTTATTGATTTTTTTGATAAATTTTAAATTTAATTCTAATCTTATTCAGAGATGAAACTAAGATTTGAGGTTGAAGGTAAACTTGAATATTTAAAAAGTGAGGGGATAAATGTGCAAATAATCAATTTAAAAAATTATACACCATAAAAGGTAAAAAAAAAAATTGAGTTGAGAGCATGGTCCTTTCCGGGCTCCATGTCCCTCCATCCCTGATCGTACCTAAAAGGAAGGGGAATGAGAGCCATATTCGTAGTAAGTCTAAAACTAATGACCTAAGAGAATATGAGAGAATAAAGATGAGCGATTTGTTTAACCGGCCAAATGTGCTTGTTCGATTAATATTATCTTTTAAATTTGTTTAGTGAGAAGTATTCTTTAAGCTTTAAGCGTGCATGTTATGGTGAATATGTGACCTAATTAGCGAAAGTCTATTTTATTGGAAATAATATTAAATATAAATAAAGAAAATAAATATATTAATTAGTTAGTTAATTAAAAACAGCATTAAAAATTAGTAAAATAAATTAATCATTGCAGTGATAAGTTATCATGGGTTATCAGTCTATAATTGAAGTTTTTCAATTACTAGTTGCATTACAAAAATAATATTGAGTTATTCAATGCCAACCAAACATGTTCTAATAATATTATTATATAACATTTAGTTTTATTGATGCACCCGATATCTCTTATCTTATAGTTCGATTCTATCTATTGATTTAAGTTATAAATTTTAAGGTAAACTACAACGGAGATCACTCAATTATGGACAAAGTTACATTTTAGTCACTCAATTATGGGTAAGGTTATATTTGGGTCATTCAATTATTAAAGGTTACATTTGGGTCACTCAATTATAGGTAAGGTTACATTTGGGTCACCCTTCATATTTAAAAAAAAAATACATAAATTTCATAATTCTTTCTTCCAAATAACTTGCATACCCTTGTTAACACTAGAGTATTTCATTTGAAATAATTAATTAATCTAATACATAAATTAATATATATTTTTGAAACATGAAAGGTGACCCAAATGTAACATTACCCATAATTGAGTGACCCAAGTGTAACTTTTAATAATTGGGTGACCCAAATGTAACTTTACCCATAATTGAGTGACCTAAATGTAACTTTTAATAATTAGATGACTCAAATGTAACATTACCTATAATTGAGTGACATCCATTGTAGTTTACCCTAAATTTTATATATTTAATAGACTATTTTATTTCTAAATATTAAACATTCAGACATGTTTGATCATATGTTTTTCTTTATATATTACCGAAAATAATATAAAACGAATTAAACTCAATCGTTTATTTTATGTGTGTTTTAAGGTTTATATTTACTTTGTTGACTCATAGTATTTTTATGCTGCTAATTTCTTTTATGCCAATCCATATATTGTGTTAATTAATTAAGTAAATTAAAGTAAATGGTTTCTTCTAAGAGATTCATCCACACCTTTACTTTGAACTAGGATATAAACTTGAATTCTTTGAGGAAATAAAACTTTATTTTTTTCGTATTACTTCGCTTGACAAAAAATGTGTCATTTTTCTTCATCTTTTTCTATCTCAACATTAAAAAATTAAATTTTAACTCTAAATTTTAAATATTATACTCAATACGTTTTATATTAGCCATAAACTTTAAATTTAATTTTTTAATGATAAACATGAGTAGAGACACTAAAAAATGGCATTTTTACTCCACATCACCAAGAATTATTGTTGATAAAATTTTATTAAAAAGTTATTTTTATCGACACTTTAGATCCAATATATATATTATCAAATGTAGCCGCACGATTTGGTCCGAAAAAAAAGGACCCACGTGTTCTTACCGTAAACTACGCAATTTAAAAAATTGTGGTTGCCTGGTTGGATCCAAGTTGAACATCAAGAAACTAGCCGTTACACTTACACCCTTTGATAGTAATTATCTATGTTGCACTCCTATACGAGTTTAGATACAGGTATGGGTATAAAAATGGGGCAAAAAAACATAATTTCTAAAATTACAAAATATGAATATGTACGGTAAATATAAAATAAATTTTATATTCTAAGAAAATGTACAAATAAAAAACATATAAAAATCTTGTAAGTATGACATTACATTATAATTATAGTTGATTCACGTAAGCAAAATAATATAAAAAAACAAGAAAAAGACAAAAAAAAGTAAGATAATAAAAGAATAAGAAAAATAGGAAGGTGAAATACTCGAGAGTAGGGTGTGGGCAAAAACTCGGTTACTCGGTCTTGGTCGGACCCAGTGAATCTTTACTCGGAACTGATTTCGGTGGGACCGAGACCAAATCTAAAATTTAGGTTCAGGTTGCAACTAGAATCGAGACTGAATCTTAAATTCCTAGACCCGATACTCGGTAGGTACCCAATGAATATCAAGTACTCAAGATTGGTCTGTTAGGACCACTTTAACTAATATTTTGGTAAAAGTAGATTTAGACTTTACTTGGTATAAAGGATAGAAATGAATAATGATGAAAAAATTGTTAATCAAATGGTGGAGATTTATAACCACTTTTTTAATTTGAATCTTAACCATTTGATTAACAAATTTTCTATCATTTCACATTTCCATTCTTCATACCAAGCAAAGTGAGTTCTTTAGTTTATTTTTTCTCTTTATGTATGAATATTATGAGCATGACTCGTTTTAAGACTTCAACCTTCAAGCCTATAATATTCTAACCCGTTTTAGTTTATTCTTTCTCTTAATGTTTTAATTTTGCTGCTCAAATCTTCTTAATAGTAGACCGATTGACCGGGTACCCGTACTAGTACCGATTCCAACTAGTACCAGGATCAGTTCTTAGAATCTGAGATATGGTCTGACCGAAACTGATTATAGTTTTCAAGAACTGGTGACTATTCGGGACTAATTATGGGCAAACTGATCGGGTACCCGGTCTTGCCCACTCCTACGTGGTATGACATTAGATTGAAGTACCTCTACTTCATAGGTAACCATTACCGATATTCATCTTCATCTGACCCATAAAATAATTTGAACTCCCTAAATCTCCAGTTCCAGTTGCCTTTTCTCCCTGGTTTCTTGCAGTTAGTTTGTTCCTTTCAGTTAAAACTTTGATCCTAGAAGAAGTCGAATGACGTTAAAAACCGTTGCCAAAGATATAATCACTCTACGAGGCTCAGCGGCAATCGTGAGCGAGTTTTTTATTTTTTGGTAATGTGATTTGTTAGATATAACTTTCTTAGTTTTGCCGTTTTTGTGCTGGTTTTGTTCTTTTCTCATTTCAAGATATGCAACAAATAGGTAAAGATCAGCGGAAGTTTGTTTCTGTGTTTTTTTTTTCTTATTAGGTAGAGAGAATCACTCATTAGGTGTCTTGTCTAAGTATTTGTCTGCTGGGGGTTATGCAGATACACAAGGTTGACACTCTTGTTTCATACAAGAATGATGAATGGGGCGAGCAGTAGACTGGACAGAGCCTTTTATTTTCCTACTGCAATATTTATGTGAATTTTTTCTATTCACATATTTTCAATGGAATGCTATGAAAGGATGAAATGTATGAGTCTGCTGTTTGTGTGTATGGTTGTGAAATGTTGTTTCTCAATATAAATGATTCTATCAGCTTCTTCCTTCCTCTGATCATTTCCATGGAAGCCTAACTGTTCTACTACGTCGTCTTCTTCCTCTTTCTCTTCCTCTACTTCTTACCATAAAGTTGCTCGATAGCAAGCAACTTCCACCAAGCAGCACGGTCCTATTCTCTTCATTCATTTCGGGTCTCGACCTGTCCTTGTGTCATCTCCTTGACTGGGAACACCTCAGTTTCGATTATACTACTCATCCCTGAGCCCGGTAGGGCAACCTTGGAGAAACTTGAAGCATGTTTCATGCAAATATGCAATGTTATTTAATAAAAAAACCAAAAGTTAAATTAATTCTCAAAAGCATATGTACAAATCTTGCGCAGGTCATATGAACATATACTGTACTGGAGTGAATAAGCTAAGAAAACACTACACAACATGCTATTCACAGCAAGACCGCTATAGGGTTCATGTTTAGTAAGTGGTAATGGAAACAGCAAAATCCACTCTCAAGAAAGCACCAGAGCAAATCTTAAGAATCCCACATGCACACTTATGGCAAGGCAAGTCAACTTCGTTCTAGACCTCTGAGAGCACTGCACTTGCGCAAGCAAGATGTGCCAGCTTCAGCTCACTCCTCGATATATAGCATTGGTTTGAAGGTCATCTATATTGTCGATGTTTCTGTATCCATCAATCTCCCTGAGACTTGTGTAGCCCCGATGAACTAGATATTCACGGTAATCATCTTCTGTGTAAAATGTTTTTTCCTCCGTGTGGACTGGTATATGATCTGACTCATCGTAGAGGCACACTTTTACAGCCAAACCTGATTGAAGGCATTTGAAGAAAAAATAGGGTGGCCAACTTAACTTGCTTACTATCGATTTTTAATGGTCAGAATTTGTAAAGAGCATGCATGTCAATCTTACCTTCATCAAGATGGAGTGTATAATTCCCCAGAGGCATTTCCCTGTCGAGACTACGAACTACGTGGTCTCCATCCTCCAACCAAAATGCTCGTTTAGTTCTCAATCTAAAAGCAGATTTAATTGCCTCTCTGATGGCTTCAGCGGTACCATCAATACCAATCCTTCGGATGTAGTCCCCATACTTGACAGTTATAACCCTGCCTCCATATGGCTGACAATCCTCAGCTACCAATGAGGGCGTGAAAGAATAAGTCAGCATAAATACTTTAATCAGAATTAAATTTTTCACCCAAGATAAGATGGGAGAGCCACTTCTCATAATCACTAGAGCACCTGAACATTATTCTACATGCTAAACAATAATTTCCTTTTGGTAAAATTGGTTCGGCAAAAACTCTTAACAGAACTTACCATTTCCAGGGGTCTCTCTCCAATTCCAAGGAGGAACTCCACTGGTTGCAACTGCATCAGCTGTGGTGATAGCTAGAGGATGTCCTTCATGATCTAAACCTCTTTCAAGGTTAAGCGTTGGCCTACCACTAGCTGTATACCAAATAGCATAAAAAGGAGGAGTTGCATAACTTTTTTAAAGTTGAGAAAAATGCAGCATGGAAATGAAGCAAGGGTCTATCCTGAATAAATGAAAGACGCACATCAGTAAAAAAATAGCCATTCACTTCAAATCAGGCAGAAATTCTATAACTTAAATGCTGATTCAGTGTGGAAGCACATGAACGCACACGCTTAGTTTTCTTTCCATTGTTTAATTCCTATTCTAAATATTCCAATAAATAATAGTTCCATTGAGATTGAAAATTAATAGAAGGCATAAGATTGCACAACCACATAACATAACACAGCTTGCATGCTTATGAACTACAATGATGGATGCACATGCCATTCAAGTTGAGTCAGATATGATGAAGTATACTATAGACTCTATAGTCTATACAGATACTAATGGCGCTATAGGAAAAGACCTTGTTAGGCACGTTCTATCTGATATAATTTGAATGCTTAATGAAATAAGGATTTACACTAAGAAAGTGGATTATCAAAAGGTTTCTATCAGTACATGCTAGTGGGGATAATCAACAAGTATCTATCAGTACATGCTGTTTCACTCTCATATGAACTTATCTTGGGAGGGAGCAGGTGATATGTAGGGCTTGACAACAAGGCTGATGACACTGTTACTCACAAGATAAAAAGTTATCATTATTGAGAATGAGGGTAAAAAAACAAGCAAGTCTGTCCATGGATCTTGGCTAAGAATGCTGAAAAAAAAGGTTACTGTAAAAAGAAAAAGTTATCATTCAGTTTTAAGTTCCAAAAAGTAAATCCAATTTAACCGATGAACAAAGAGAGGAATAGAGGATGATAAAACCTAACATTATTGGTCACTTGGTCTTATGAAAAATATGCACATATGCTGATGCTCACAAGATAGGAATAATCTTCTCTAATTATGCCTCAAATTGAAGCCAGGAAGATGTTGATGAGGGGTATCGGGTTGATACGATTAATAGCATTGCATCCGATAAATTCTATGATTTACCCAAATTAATTTGAGGGAAAATATTACAACAAGCTGATAAAGGAATGAAGCAGAAATCAAGTTAAAACAGAAGACCGCAAGCTCAAATAATAACAGCAATAGCATACCTTCAAGAGGACCAAATGTTATGCCCGTGTCCTCAAAACCTGCAAGAGTCCAACCATAACAGTGGCAATTATTAAAGTCGTGATAATAGAAAGAAAGACTTAGTATATGCAGAAATAACCCATCAGGTAACCCACATGAACATTCTGCTAGTCTGCTAACGAAAGGAAGAGCGTTAGAGAGCATAGACATTTAAATCTACAAAAAGCAGGAGGAAAAAAAAAACTTGGACACTGCTTTCATGCAGTGTTGCAATGAATAGACCACATATAGATAAATCATCTCTTCCAATATTTAAGGAAACGGGAGAAGCCTGCTGCCTTTATCTTCAAGTTTGCTCCGGAGAAAACTTATCATGTTCAGGGCAGCCCATACTATATTTTGAATTAACCCATTTGTTCCTTTCGGCAATACGACTTGAATCAAAAGTAGATACAATACAAGTTAAATATGTTCATGTCTTGAAATTATTTGCAATTGAAGAAACTCCGAGAGTAAAAGGCCAAAACTAATTTATTTTCTCGACTACAATTCATAATACCATCTTAAGTCACATTTAGGAAGAAACTTACTAACAAATTCAATTTGGAAAATTACAGACTTTAGATCCAAAAGAATAAGAAGAAGACAATCTAAAGCTAAACATCAGTGTTTTCATTAAAGCCATACGACACAAAAACAGATTCTTAAACCCAAATGAAGGCTTTAAATAGAAAGCCTCACATCAAACCATAGTAAGAACAAAACAACAATTCAATGAAAGTTCCAAATTTTAAATGCCAAAAGAGCTAAATTTAGAATTTAGAACATACCCTTATCAGAGAACTGCATAAAGGAATCAAGCTTAGGAGGAGGAGGAGTTGGACTCTTATAAGAACTCTTGGTCCTCTCCCTTAAAATCTCTTCAATTTCCTTATAATAAGACATCTTAGCTGACCCACTCCCTCTATCCTGATGCTTAGCTTTCTTAAACTCTTTCAACAAGTTCCTCCACTTGTCCGTACACATAGTCGGGGATCGGTCGAACCCTTTGTCCCTCATCTTAGCCGATATCTGCTCCCAAAGGTGCTTGTTTGATTTGGAAGTATTGAAACGACCGTCCATTTCTCTTCGAAAACCGATAAGGCTTTGGGTTTCGTCTTGGACCCAGGTCTCGGCTCGTTTCTTGGGGGCTTTGACTTCTGGGTCATCGCCGCTGCTTTCACCCAACATCTGCTGCTGTTGCTGGAGAGGCTGAGGCTGTTGGTGGTGGTGGTGGTGGTGGTGGAGGTGATGTGGCAAATCCCCATTGGTGGTGACCTCGATGATCATGTCACGAGCCATGGAAGGACCTTCCTCCTTGTATAAATCTATTGGACGAGGCTTCTCCGATAAGTACATGGCAGCTTTGAATCTGAATAGGGAAATGGGTTTCTATTATTTTTGCTTGCTTTTTTTGGGGTTTAAGGTTTCTTAGGAGTTGAAAAGAGTGAGGTTTTGACAAGGAGAAGGAGAAGATAAATCATGGGGTTGGATTTAATGTTGATTGTGATTAGTTTTTTTCTTCCTTTTTCAGGTTCAGTCGACAAAGACTGAGGATTGAAGCAGCAGCAGAAAAGCTAAAGGCTATTTTGCCTTTATATTCTTTCTGTTTGGCCTTTGGCCGTTGCCGTTGCCTCTTGGCCTTTCCTTCTTAGCTCGTCAACTCTATCCAAATTAATTAATAGTGTTAGTTTAATCAATTTAGTATTATATTAAAAGTTTAGGGTAAATTACTCATTTAAGTCACTCAACTTTTACTGTATTTCTGTTGATTCAAAAGTTTCTCTAAACACGCACTTTTATACCCGTTATAATTTTTTTTGGCATATCCATGATTTCTCGAACGAGTTGATCGTGAGTTTAGTAGTGCTTGTAAATTGTTTGACTCGTGTTCGATTTGACTCAATACTCGATAATTTTTCTTGACTCATGTTCGTTAAAAAAACGTGTTGCTCGACTCGATAGTTGTTAAACTCACCATAATTTTTATCTTATTTTTTAAAATATATGTAAAATCTAATAATACTATATAGAACATAGTATAAACATAAATTAACATAAATAAATACCAAAATAGTATGCAAAACAATTTTAAAATCTGAACTCTAAAGTAACAACCCACAAATAGACCAAGCTAACACATTTAAACAAAATTAACGAACTGCTCACAAGCTTATTGAGTTGAGTTGGAGCTTACTTGACTAAAATCGTTCAAATCTCGAATCAAGTGCTGATCGAGTTTTAACCAAATTAAACTTGAATTGCTACTGATCTGGTCAACTCAATTAGTACCCTAGTAACCATATGTATATGATCCATTGATCAAGTGCTTCAGATTATATATTATAACTTTTCATTGTAAAGATGTGATTCTCGTTCAAATATACTTTATTCACAAATGTCGATTTCAAAAACCTAATTAACACCAAATTTCATCATCTCATATATTATAAATATATGTTAACAAAAATCATATATATAAGTGTTGTTATAGTAAATTCCAATAATCATACACTACGACGTCGTTTAGTAGAAAAGCGTGATAAAACGCGGCGTTCAAGACTTCGAGGACCGATTTGTTTTGCACTTTTGCTTTCCTTTCATTTTCATATAACAATCGTTCCCAGCTCCCGGTTTTCGTTTTTGGAGCCAAACCCTAAAATACCAGATAAAATATCTATCAATTCATTTATTATTTAAAAATGATGGTTATAATCCAATTATGTTGGTCAAGCTGATTCAAGTCCCATATTTGAAATTCTGAAATCTCATTTCCATTCTTCTAGTTAGGGATGGGCATTTTACCCGATTCGGTTAGGTTTAGATCCGACCTAATTAGATCAGATTTTTAATAAAAAAATTGTGCTAGTGTTGGGTCGGATTTTATTAATGTTGAGCTCGGGCCGAACCAGGTTTGGATTTAGGGTGGAAAATATCCACCCGACCCGACTCGAGACTAATTGTGCAATTTTCTCCTAAATTTTTTAGGATTATTTATAATATTATCCTTCTTTATATATTTTTTATATTTAGGTCATTAAAATTGAATTTTTATTACAATTTAGTCCTTCAAATTATAATTTTTTATAATTAAGTCCCCTAAAATTAATTTTTTTCTATAGGTCGGGCCGAGTTGGATTTTTTAAAGAAAATATTCGGGTCGAGTGCGAGTTTAGGGTATTTATTTTCGAGTCGATTTTGGGTGGGCCAAAAACCCGACCCGACGGACCTGTGCCCATCCCTACTTCCAGCTCCTATTTCGGTCTTATTTTAGCTACTCGGAGTCTCTTTCAGGTAAATTATAAAAATCATCAGGAAACTTTATTCTTTGACCTATTTTAATTACTGAACTATTAAAACGATCAACTTACACACTAAATTTTATACATTAATTTATTTTGGTCATTCCACCTTTAAATTAGTAACACAATATGACATGACTTATTTTATATATATTTAAGATACATAGGTGCCAAGCAATAATTTTAAAAAATAAAAAAATAAAAGGTAAACTATATAAATGGTACCCTGACAATGCTCCAATTATCTTTTACGTCCTCTGAGTATCAAAAGTTACAAACTACTCCCCGACTTAAAAAGGTAACAAATTGGTGTGGCGCCGTTAAAAATTTATTGGCTGATGACGTGGCAGTTAATATAAATTGATATAATTGCATAATTAGCCCTCAAATTCTACACTTATTTTAATTTGACCTTAATTGTAAAAAATTAACCCACATAATTTTAATAATCTATCAATTTAGTTCATCTTCTTTTTTATTTCTCCTCTCCTTTAATTCTTCAATTCATACCAATTATAAAAAGGCTACTACCACTAAACCAATACTCTATTTTCTGGACCATCCGTCGTCGCTTGTATCTTCAATTTGTAAAGTCCCATTTTCAAAATTCTTTTCACTTTTTCTATCTTTGTATTTATATCACTTGTTGAAAGTTTCTATAACACCCACATTTCCGTCCTAGAATTTAAAGCCGTTAAATTTAATTTATTTATTTATTCTTAGAAGAAATTGAGTTTGCAATTAAGTGAATTGTTCAATTTGGTCCTTGAATTTTTAATTGGGCAACTAATGCACCAATTCGAATTAAAAAGTAATTAAGCCTTGAATTAAGAAATTTAGCCAAATGATAAATTAGTGGATTCGAATTAGTGATAACAAGATCCAAAGTGTGAGAATTTAAAGCCGTTAAATTTAATTTATTTATTTATTCTTAGAAGAAATTGAGTTTGCAATTAAGTGAATTGTTCAATTTGGTCCTTGAATTTTTAATTGGGCAACTAATGCACCAATTCGAATTAAAAAGTAATTAAGCCTTGAATTAAGAAATTTAGCCAAATGATAAATTAGTGGATTCGAATTAGTGGTAACAAGATCCAAAGTGTGAAATTAGAAGAATTAAAAAAAATTAAGAGGTGGTACATTTCCTTGTGAAAATTGGACCAAATTGAGGAAATTAAAGAAAGCATGGCAAAGGAAAATTGATGACCAATTTAAAATAATTATAATGTTTGAAAATTGCATGTTAAAAATGAAAAGTCCTTAGGGTTGCCCTTAGTAAAATGATAATAAAAGAGAAAGGTTAAAGGACACTTAAGTAATTTTAGAGTATCAAATCCCCCAAATTAGGGAGGATGTCTTCTCTCCATCATTTCTCCTCCTTGTTGCCGTGAGGTTTGAGAAAAAATAGAGAAAAGAGAAGCTCAAAGGTCTGAAAGTTTTGAAGCTCAAATGGTGAAGGTTTAGCTTGCATGTTTGAAGGATTAAGTTAGGAATTGAGAAGGGTAGCTAGTGATAACAAAAAAATCAAGAAGTAAGTTCTATTCTCCTTGTAACTATTCGGTTATGTAACACACCATGCATGCAAACTTAAAATTTGTATAAACATGAAACTATGAGAGCCTTGATGAATATAATAAGTTGAGCTAATGAAATCCTTTAAAAACTACTTGAGAAATTATGAATAGATTCATAAAGGGATTGTTTTGAGAGAAAGTGTAAAGTCGTGGATAAATGGAAAATTCGTATGATTAGAGATTAAATTAAAAAATTCTTACTAGGAGAAGGTTGTGAAGAAATAAGAATTCTATGAGAAATTACTTTTGGTTGGCTGGAAAAACGAATTAAAAAGAGGAAAATTCGATTAAAACTAAAATTGGACATGTATCCAGAAATAATAAAATTTAGGGACTGAACCGGAAAATCGGTAAAATTGAGGACTTGACCGTTGAAATTAAAGGTTAATGTGGACTGTAAAATGTCATGAAAGAATAGTATAAGTCACGCCATAAGTGAATTTAGACTTTAAATGATGTAATAAGATGAATTTTAAGCTAAATGTGACAATTGAGTAAGTTGTCCAGTGAAATGCAAGTCATAAGATGTAACTTTGGAAATTCATCAAAAATTAGATTTAAGGTATTTCGAATTAAAATTTTTACTGTATAAACTTTGGTATGTATAGAATCGTTGAGAGAAAACGAAACTCAATTCCAGTATGTAAATTAGGAGATATGAATTTTAAAGTCGGACAATACAAGCTGCCCAGATTTATCGAAAGGGATAATTAAGTAATAAACTGTATTTACTCGAATAAGATAAAAATATGAGGTTTACATGAGTAGAAATTTGAGTTTAATACCTTTCTAATGGTATATGATAAGCGAATTTTGGATTAGTAATTAAAAAGATATGATTATAACACTAACTAGTGCTCCAACTAGTTTAATAGAAAATCAGATTTGAAAATGTATGTTCATGTTAGAAATTGAAGGGTAATTATGATTGATTGTTCTCTAATATAGTGTGTATTCATTTTATGTTGAGAATTAAGATCAAAATTGTGAAGAGACCTTGGAGGAAGCTAGGATCGATCAATCGAGGGGAAGAAACAAGGGAATCTTAATTCAAGATCAAGCTTAAAGTGTTGTGAGTGTAATTTTGTATTAGGGTTGGGACTAGTGTCCGAACCACCTTATTATTGTGTAATTTATGATTTCTATGCATGAAATTAGACCTAATTGATATTTGGTAATGTGTTTAGTAAGGGGAGGAGATCAAAGGAAAAATGAATGCATGATTTGAGATTTTGGCGAATGTTTGAATGTGTGAAAATACGGACTATTTTATGTGATGTAAATGCCATGATTTATACGCTTGATTCGAATTTTGATAATGTTTAAATATGTGTAAATGTGGAATGCCTATGTGATCATTTGTATGTTGAACATGTATGAATTTGAATTCTTAATAATGCTTGATTATATGAGTATGTGGACTGCCCTATGGTACTTTTGCTATGCTTAGTATGCATGTATGAAGTTGTTGTCGATATATTAATGTGATCGAATGAGTATGAAAATCGAATGATGAAAAATGTATATGCTAAATAGAGTAATGAATAAATAATTAACAAGAATAAAATACCCTCGATCGATTAGAAGTCTTAGATAGTACGACATGCCTAGAGTCTGAGCTCTCTTGTTTGTTGCTTCGTGCAACCATTGCTTGTTGCCTTGTGCAACCATTGTTAGTACCTTGTGTACTCTTCGACTAAGAAAAGGTGTTCTTGATTGCTGTTCAAGACACATGATGCTATTGTGCATCCATTGTTTGTTACTTTGTGCAACCATTGTTTGTTGCTTCGTGCAACTATTGTTTGGTACTTGACACCCTCTTGATGGCTTGAATATCTGATTCGTCTACTTTACCTAGGGTAATAAAATAAAACGCAGTTTAACCTAATTAAATTAAATGGGATTGCTTAATTAAGTAATGCTTATGAAGTGGATAAATGGTTTGTAAGACTTGGTATACTATGATGTGAATAGAAATGATGAATTACATGAATATTGGTCCTTCCGATTATAAAATAATGCATATGAAATGCTTACAAGTTCGAATATATGTGAAGTGGGCAATGGCCCTGTTCGAATACATGGAAATTGTGAAGTGATAAGTTTAATAATTTTGATTTTCGGTTGATGGTTTGTGACCTATTCGAATGATATGCTCATGAAAAATTGGTGATTTCGTTTTGATAAATTAATGATGCTATGCATTGATTGACATGAATTTTGGTTAATTCAATCGTTAAGCATGAGATTGAGTATGCTGGAAATTGAATTGAATTATGGTATGGATCGAATCAAATGGAAGCATGTGATAAATTATTGTTGTTTGTTATGTATTCGAGCATGTGCTAAGTATGTTAATTATGTTATGCATGATGCTATGTGTATTTGATTGTCGTGAACTTAGTTAGGTATAATTTGGATGTTAATAACCTAGCTTAGTAAACTCAATGCATGATCACACTTACATTCAATAATGAATTAGATTTAGCATTACCTCACTAAGTACAATTTGTACTTAACGCTAGCATTCGATTGGATCAAGTTACAAGTTTAGAAATATGTATGATCTTAGTCTTATCTTTAGACTCCTAGATGATGGCTTTGAAGTTTGTCTAAGGAATCGTTTTGTTGTGTTTGGTCGTAGCCTAAGTCTGCGTTGATGTTTAAGATTATATGCTCCATGATGCTTGGTTAGGAGGCTAGAATCATGTTTTGTATTTAAGTATAAAGCCTCATTATTTTGTTGTATATAAATGTAAGTCGAGCTAGTGGTCTTGCCGATTCTTTTTGTTGTTCATAGTCTATAGCTTGACATAGTTTAGGGGCATACAAACTTGATATTTTTAATGATCTAAGTAAAGGAAATCGAATGCTATGGTGTTGAAATCTAATATGCCTTGTATGTGAAATCGATGTAATTAATTATGAGTAATTGAATTAATTCGAAAATCACCTAGACTAAGTTAATCAAAGTTTCGAATGACATGGTAATGAATAGCTTAAGCATTCAACATGTTTGATACAATTGTATTCAAGATAGTAATTTGATGATCATCTAGTTAATGGTCAAAATTATTTGGCTAAATAGAAAGCATAGTGACCGAGTGATTAGGTTACAGTTTTGAAATTAAAATTCGATAATGATAATAGAAAAATTTTAAATTGACTTGTAATTTGGTAAGCAAAATTAAAAGAAATTGTGTTTAGTCGTGTATGTTTAGA
Source organism: Hibiscus tridactylites (assembly GCA_958450335.1). Classification (NCBI taxonomy): domain Eukaryota; kingdom Viridiplantae; phylum Streptophyta; class Magnoliopsida; order Malvales; family Malvaceae; genus Hibiscus; species Hibiscus tridactylites. The sequence continues at coordinate 16,113,610 of OY288279.1, read as the reverse complement.
AAAAGTTTTTTAGCTCACTTTTCGCGCACACATTAATATGAATATCTTAATTAAGAATGGTTTCTTGTTTTCAATTTTCTGTTTTTCGGTTTCGGTAACGCTCACAACTCCCGGCCCGTGTTAAGGGTGTTACAATTTCTATTTTTCCATTTCACCTCATTGTCTTAGTTAAATTTTTTATTTTTTGTTTCTAGTAGTGTGAGGAGTGACAAGCTGGCAATGGTTGCAAAATTAGAGGTGATAACAACTGCTTATAAGGGTTTTTTTTTATTGTTGTCTGTTTGTTTAAAAAAACAAAAACAAAAACAAAATAGTTTGATTTGTTTGATTATAAGACATGAATTTTTGTTAATTTGTGATTTAATGAATGTTGATGTGGGAAGATGATTTTGCAAAGGAAGAATTGCATATTATTTTCAATATATATGTTTATTGAAAACAATATGCGACTATTGCTTTGCAAAATCATCTTCCAAAATCAACTTCCTTTAAATCACAAATTAACAGGTAGTTGTTTCAATCTTCAATATTTGTTTTCCTAAAATAATTATTGTTTGGAGCACCAGCAATGTACAATATCTTTTTGTTCACTTCTTTCAAGTTCTCAAAGCTGCATATTTAGATTATTTCCTCAACAACTCATCGGTTTTCTTCATCTTCAGTGAAAAAGACCCCCAAAACATGGCCAACTTTTTTAGTTCAGAAATAATGTCTTCCATGAGATGTTCGTATTGTAAGAGCAATATTTTGTTTGAATTCTCATGGCTTGCCTTCTAATACCCTAAAACATTATAAAAATGGTTCAAACCCACATATTTCATGGCAGAACATATCAAAAGCTTCATCCAGTGATATTGGGTTTGGGTTTATCTTTTGGTCTCGAAACTTGGCAATGTAAAACCAAAAAGAACTGAACATATTCATAGGAATTCGACAATGGAAACAATGGTTTTGAGGAACTGAAGTTTAATAATGGTAAGAATTACCAGGTTTGAATTGAAGAATTAAAGAAGATGAAAAAGAGAAAAGAAGATAGACTAAATTGATAAATTATTAAAATTGTGCGGGTTAATTTTTTAGAATTAGGGTCAAGTTAAAATAAGTATAGAATTTGAAGGCTAATTATATAATTATATTAATTTATATTAACTTTCACATCATCTTAAATTTTTAACGGCACTTGACTAATTTGTTACCTTTTTTAAGTTGGGAGATCAGTTTGTAACTTCTGATAGTTAAAGGATGCAAAAGATAATTGGAGCATAGTCGGGTGACCATTTATGTTGTTTACCCAAAAATAAACTAAAAAATCCCCTTTTTAAGATTTAAAATCCCTAACCCTAATATCCTTTCCGTATCCTTTCCCCAATTATTTACAGCTTTCTTACGTTCATTTGCACCTTCCTTTTGTTTAGGAAGCGCAACAGAATTTGTCAAGCTCTGTTTTAAAGGAAAACCTATCAGCTACACATACAAAGTCAGATTTTTAATGAAGTTCAAAATTTTTATATAAATTTTCGAAACAACCATTGTTAACCCTTCGCACCTCCCTCGCTTAGGCTTTTCCTTCATTTCTGAGTGTTGATTTTCAATCTCCTATGAAATAAATATGGGTTGCTTTTAGTATTCAGGTAAGTTTGTTTGTGCTGTAATTTGATTTGAATTTTTTAAATTTATTGTCCTAATATCGCTCATGTTAATACAAGCATGTAAATATTACACTAACCTCGTTCATGCTAATACGAATATGTAAATATTTTTAGGTAATTGAATGCTTACTGGTTTCTTTAAAAATTTTGAGTTTTCTCTGGGTAATTGAATGTTTCCTGGTTTCTTTAGAAATTTACTTGTTGGCGACAACCATGACGATTTGAGAAAAAGCGGATGGGTCTATTTTGAATTTTTTGGGGGAAATGGGTGGGTCTGCTGGCAGTGATGATTGTTTGATAAAAACACGGTGGTATATTTAAAGTTCAGGGAGTAAATTGTTCATTTTGAAAGTTCAGTGACCAAAATAGGTCAGAGAACAAAGTTCAGTGATGATTTTTGTAGTTCCTGGATTTGGTTTGATTTAACTTGTAGCATGTTTATTTTGCTCCCTAATCTTTTAAAGAAAATTGGGTCATTTACTTTTAGATGTAAATTAATTATGCCCTGACATTGTTTCTTTCTGTATGCAATTGCTTTTAGTTTAGGGACTGCTTTGTTAGAAAAAAAGAAACAATTAGGTGGTTCTGCAAAGTGCAAACCACCGATTTTTATGGTAGTTTTAATTTTTTTTAATCATATTTGAAACTTAATGTTTGATGTCTATGGCTACTTGAAAGATTGTTTTTTTTTTTTTCTTTCAATTATGTATGCTTAAATGTTGGGGATACCCAAATTTACATTTACTATTTTAAGATATATTGTATATTGACCAGTGATCACAATTTGCAAGAATAAAATCCGGTTTGAATTAGGCTACAAGTGTTTATTGTACCATGGATTTGTAACCAAACTTAATTTTTCCATTTTAGAACATGTTATTCTCTGTGGATTTTTTATATGCTTTTCCTTCATGTCTATTTTTATGATAAACGGAACTCAATGTAGGAACACCATCTAATTATTTTCACTCATTTGGTCCTGAGACTGAAATCTGTTTATAATTTGCATTGTTTTTTTTTTTTTATTTGATCCTGTATCAGAATAAAGCAGCTATCCACAGTTTTAGTTTCTTCACAATGAGCAATTGCAACATGACTAGATTTTGTGCTGTTCACCGTAAAGCTTTGGCTCCCATGTCCATGAGCGGAAGATGGAGAAATGGATGTCAAAGAACCCTTCCCACCAGCACTTTAACGCATTTCTCTCAGAACACATCAGTTGTTGCCCGTGCCCCGACATCGATAGTGCTAGCTGTGAATCTCAACCCATTTGATGCACCTCAACGCTCAGATGAATGGTTTGCCCTTCGGAGGAACAAGTTGACCACAAGCACCTTCAGTACTGCTTTGGGGTTTTGGAAAGGAAAGCGCCGCTCTGAACTCTGGCATGAAAAGGTTTTTGCATCGGAAACACCGGTTCCGGAATCTTCTAAAAGGTGTGCTATGGAGTGGGGTGTGCTCAATGAAGCGGCTGCTATTGAGCGGTACAGAAGTATTACAGGTCGAGAGGTCAGCTCATTAGGATTTGCTACCCATTCTAAGGAGCAGTTCGAGTGGCTTGGTGCATCACCTGACGGTCTTCTTGGTTGCTTTCCAGGAGGTGGCATCCTGGAAGTGAAGTGTCCATACAACAAAGGCAAACCCGAGACTGCTCTGCCATGGTCAACTGTGCCATTCTATTACATGCCTCAGATTCAGGGTCAAATGGAGATAATGGACCGAGACTGGGTTGATTTATATTGCTGGACACAGAATGGAAGCACGATATTCCGCGTGTGTAGAGAACGCAGTTACTGGGATCTTATACACGGCATTTTACGGGAATTTTGGTGGGGAAACGTAATGCCTGCTAGAGAGGCCATGTCATTGGGCAAGGAAGAGGATGCCAAAACATATGAACCTGCATCCACTCACAAGCAAACGGGGCTTGCAATTTCGAAGAGCATAAAGTTAGCTAGTGAAGCAAAGATGTTATGCAGGGAGATCGCAGGTCATATTGAATTTTATAGATGATCCTCAGTTGGAATATCTCATTAGTCACTGAACTTTTTCATATTTGCTATTGATTTTTAACCATATACAGTGGCCATTGTATGTTTATAATTCCACTGACCATTGCTTCCTCCTAATTATTTTTTCGACTTCTTTCTCGACTCCTTCAGAACTACTAGTCTGGTTAGGTTTCAAGTTAGAACTTTTAGTATTGGTAGCCGAGGCACTAGTTTTTCTGTTTTCTCTAACTATTGCACCCTGAGCTGCACTCATGTCCTTTCTCTTAGGCCATTAACTTAACCTTTCTCTGTTTGGGAGTATCTTTCTGGATTTGCTCGGCCAAGACCGCAGCTTGAAGCAGTACAGGCCATTGAAGGGGAACAAAACTCAGAAAGTGATCACTTCGAAAAGGAAGAAAAGAGAAGAAAATAAGGCCATTGACTGTGTATCAGAATCACTTAAATGTTTATTTTGCAGCATAAACCTCTTGTGATCACTAAGCCAGTAAATGCTCATCTTCGAGATGTTAACTTGTATCGGATTAATGAATTCGAGCTGGTTTACGAAAATTCAGAGAAAAATGAAAGATGAAGGATCAAGTCTTATGAAGAAAGAACCTTTTGAACCTAAGATGTTACCATCCATAACCTGCATTTTGTCAATCGGACTCAACATTTTGAGAAGCTTTTGATACCTTTTTGCGGGTGGCTTTCATTTATTTGAAATTATTGGTAAAATGCTCGTGAGCCCCCTCAAAGTTGTTCACTTTAAACATCTTGGTACTACTTTTTAACATCTTGGTACCTAAGATTATCATTAGTCCATTGATTAACATTTAACACTAATTCTAAAGATGACATGTCTCAAACTGATTTAATTTAGTTGGCTCAAACCGTTATTTACTAAATAGTAAATATAGTTAAACACTCAATACCTCTTAATATAAATTTTTTAAAAATCCACAAAAATAAAGAAAATTCTCAAAATTTCCTGATTTTTTGATAAAATATTCTGAAAAATATCCCATTCTTTGATGGGTTTTATTCTGTATATAAGAACAATAAAATAAATATACAATATCATGATATAATATAGAAATATGTAAATATAAAATTGAATAAAAACGTATAAATATTTAAGTATGATAGAATTTTAATCTTATTATAGCAACCGGACAAAATCAAAGGGCCATGATTTATTCATAAAGGACGGCCATTCTTCGTGAAATGTAACGATTGAAAAAGCGATAGATCCACGGCTACACGCATCCGTTTTTTTTAAAAACAAAATTGAAGCAAAAATCATTCCTACATTGCGCGGCTTCAACGAAAAGTCAAATCTAATTTTGTTTTTATTTTCCAATCAAATTAAATTAAATTCAACATTTGTTTTTCTGCTCGAAATGACGGAGATTTCCCTCCCAATCTAGCATCAATCAGTCCTCGGTTGTTGTTTGGCTCCAAAGAAAATTGAACAAGGAAGCGAAGACGAAAGAGAAAAATAGTAGCAATGGGAAGTGAAGGAAACAGCGAGCAGAAATTGAGCAGCAAACCGAAGAAAGGAAGTTACATCATACCAGTCGCCGGAGCTGCCGCTCTTCTCACCCTCGCTGCCAGCCTCGCTGTCACCGCCATTAATCACCGAAGAAACTCCAAGAGAAAAGGTAACTTCGATTTTTTTCTATTTCAGTAGATTTTTTTACTGCATTTCGTTTTATTTGCTTGCTAGGTTTCACTCGTTTATATCTATTGATTTAGTTACTTTTTTTATAATTTATTAATTTTGTTTGAAATTTTAGATCTTCCTGGATGTAATTTTCGAGTTAACTTGTCGGCGAGTGAGATTCTGAAGTTAGCTGAACGAATAATTGCAAAATCAAAGGAAGTTCATGACGCTGTTGCATTTGTACCGCTCGACAAGGTTTTTGTAACTTCATTACCTTTTGTTTTGTTTTTCTCTCTGATTTTCTTTTTGCCTACTTCTACATTTGAAAGACTTCGAAATTCATGTTCCTTTATGTATATTTTAAAAATCCTCAGGTTACGTATAAGAATGTTATATCACCATTGGCAGAACTGGAGGCTCAGCAATTTCCATTGGTTCAATCATGTGTGGTGCCAAAGTTTGTTTCAACTTCAGATAAAGTACGTAAAGCAAGCGTTGAAGCTGAAAAGAAAATAGACGCTCATGTCTCTTCTTGCAGGTTTAATTCATTTGTTTTTATTTAATCATATAGGAATCAAGATATACTACTTGCATTTTTAGTTTGTTTCATCTAGTTGGCAAAAGTTTTTTTAATCTAAACTATTGATCTGACTTTAATCTTATGATTTGTAAGTTGTTGTAAATATGGAAATCTACTTTCCAATTTGTTCAGTAAGCATATAATTGACCATTTTTATGCTTTTATGGGGTGCTGATCAGTAAGCGGGAAGATGTATACCTTGTCGTTAAAGCTTTTGCTGCAAAAGGGGAATGGATGGGCCCAGAAGCTAGACACTATGTTCAGTGTTTGGTAAGGGAAATATTTACAGTTTTATACAGAAAGAATTCTCTGATGATGTTGTATGCCTTGGTGTACTGTGATATGAGAAACTAATTTTTTCGTTGTTTCAATATTCTTAACATATTGCTTAGTTGTTGGGTTGTTCGGTTCTAGTATTGACTCCTTACTGACCAGTGACAGGTAAGAGACTTTGAGCGGAATGGATTGGATCTTACAGCAACAAAAAGAGAAGAAGTGCAACGCCTGAGAGCGCAAATTGATGAGCTAAGTTTTCAATATGTTCAGAATTTGAATTATGATGCCACTTATCTCTTATTCAGCAAGGATGAGCTAGCTGGACTACCGACAGAGTTCCTCAAGGTTCTAACTTTTTTCTTATATTCTTATTTACTCCTCTGTGCTGTTGCTTTATTAGCTTCTATTTGAGAATTCTGACTCAATACTCTCTTTTAAACAAAAACTTTGAAATTCATGTTAATTTCTGCATCTGATTTGTGCTTGTTTGCGGGTGAAAAAGTTTCCTATGCCGACAATTTAAAACATAACCTGTCCATAGCCGGCTTTAGTTGTTGAACATTTAACATTCTGGATTATGAGTGATTGTCAGTTATCATATGTTATAAAATGTGAAGTATTGATTTAATATCAAGAATAAATTCTATTTTGAGCTTTAACCATTGGGTTTGTAGAAATCAAAGAAAATATGTCTCTACAATGGAGATTTCAAATATCAATAAAGTTAAAATTACATGATATTTGTTTGGAATTTTTTTTACATGATATGATGTATTGATACTGAATCAAAATCCCAAGAGAAAACTTTCCATCCTGGGAATGCTCCTATTCATAAATCTTGCTTCATTTCTTACATGGAAATATAATTTAGGAATACAAAGTTTTAATCTTGGAAATCTATGTTACTTGTATTTGGGTGTGGTTATTGGAAATATATGTCTAATACAAGTATATTATATTTTTCCTAGTTTTTCCATGTATTTAGATGGTCCTTGGAGGGTCATATCTCTGTACCCATGTTTGGATATGCACTGGACATGGGTTTTAAAATGGGTACTTAAATTAAAATGAAGAGTTGGAGTAACATAGCTAGAAATTTCATCCCTTTATGATGGACTTTCTTTGAAGTTTGAATAAATTTGCTTTGTAATATGAACTGTAACAATGTAATGCACTCTGCTTATTTTGCAGACATTAGAAGTGGAAAATGGGATGCTCAAAGTGACATTGAAAAGTCATCATGTTGCAGCAGTACTTGAGTTATGCAAGGTATGATTATTGAAGTTGGTTAATATTCTGTGTGATATTGTTGACAATGGCTCTGTCCTCTCTGTTAGCAAAAAATGCATAAACTTACAGGTTACAAGGTGATAGGTTGAGAAACTTATGAAGACCAGTTATGCATTTAAAGTGTAGAATACTTAAAGAGTCCCGATTATCTTACTTATTACTGGCTTTTAATGGTATCTGGTGATTCAACTATAGCATGCCAATAAGATCTGGAAAATTTTCAAATAGGTGCATGTTACGATCGCTGTGGTGAATCTGCATCAAATACATTGCCTTGCATGTGAATGATCATGACAGCTGCTAAACTAAGATAAACTTAATTCTATATATTTGTCTTTGTTTTCTCTTTGGATGGGAAACCTATTTCTGTTTTTTTTTATTATTATTATTATTATTATTCATCCCGAATATGGGAATGACTATTGTGGTGTTTCACTTTTTTCGTTCTGAGCCATTGCAGATAGGAAAGACAAGAAGGTTAGTAGCTATGACCTGTGGAAAGCGATGTGGAAAAATCAATCTCTCTGTCTTGGAGGAATTGGTAATATCACGTCCCCTAGGGATCCTCCCTTTTTCTTTGAAAATATGTTTACATAGGAAAGAGAACACATTGTATAGAAGATCTTTTTTCTTAAGCTTGAAATGAAATTATATTGTAAGATCAACGGATTGACTTGAGATTCCTGTAATTTAAATTTTTGTTAAGGAAAAAACCATGTATTACCATCTATTTCCATTTTTCATTAAAAATGTGTTTATCGAGTATAAAAACACCAATAATTTTTTGCTTTTCTCTTCTGATATAGGTGCAAGCGCGTCATAGATTTGCTCGTTTGCTTGGCTATTCAAACTATGCAGATTATGCTTTGAGTTTTAGAATGGCTAAGACATCCTCGAAGGTTTGCATAATACCTTTATTTTCTTGGGGATATTCGTATATTAACTGCATGAATGAAAGTAATGTAATTTCCATGTCTTCCAGCTTTCATGTTATTTTTAAATGAAAGTAGGATTTTTTGAATGGATTAAAGTAATTGACTGAAATGTTGCCACCTCTCTTTTCCATTTTCTGTTCTCCTTTCTCATGAACGGTGAACCACATTGGAGCCTTTTTTGTCTAGTCTATTGACATCTGTTTTCACTGACAATGTTGAGCCAGGTGCTATTTTTTTTCTTCCAATTTTGATTATAACCTGGTGGGTGTCTCTTGGCCTGTAATCTATCTTACGGAATGTGTTGTTTTATGTCAACTCCCGGAATGCTTAAGGTCTTAACAATTCATGTCCTGAGTGATATGAACTGAACTATGTCAAACTAGCTCTACTTAAGCTGACATTTCATGTTGTAGCAACATTAAAATGCAGGAAGGAACAAGTTCTTGGTTTGTACTTAATTGTCTAGCTATCAAGTTGAATTAGAACACCTGTACAAAAATGTTTTTAAAAGATGAATCAACTTTTTGTATTATTTTCTCAGTGATTCATTAAGTAGTGATATATTTGCTTCTTAGGACTTTGCAAATGTGGTCAGGTATTGGAATTCTTAGAAGATATTTCCTCCAGTTTATTAGACTTAGCCCATAAGGAGCTGGCTGTGTTGAAAGAGTTAAAGGTCAAAACATACTCTCTATCTTCTGGTTCCTTTTCCTTTTTCTTTTCAGATGGATAATTTATTTGCTTTTGTTGTGTCATCAGAAGCAAGAGGAAGGAGAGCTTCCATTTGGAGTTGAAGATATGCTGTACTATGTAAAGAAGGTTGAACAACAGGAATTTGATTTAGACTTTGGTGCTCTCAAACAATACTTTCCTGTCAATTTGGTTTTATCTGGAATTTTCAAAATATACCAAGATCTTTTTGGTGAGTTCTACATGCATGCAGTCACGGTGAATGTTCATCTCTTTGTATCACATGGTATCATATGCTCATTCTACTTCATGCAGGTTTAAGATTCGAAGAAGTTGCCAATGCTGATGTCTGGCACAGTGATGTTAGAGTTTTTTCTGTTTTCGACTTGAGTTCTGGTGAACTTTTGGGTTATTTCTACCTTGACATGTACACAAGGTTCATGCATTACTTTTAAGTTATATCTTTATTTGTTTTAGCATTCCTTGCTCTAGTTAGAACATAGAAAGAAATGGGCTTTCCTTGTGGAACAGGGAAGGGAAATATGGTCAAACTTGCGTGGTTGCTCTTCAAAATGGTTCAGTAGCATTCAGTGGTGCACGACAGGTGATTGGTATTACATAATCATTATGCTTTCTCTCCCTTCTTTCAGTGCATAAATAGAATAAATTTGCTCAAATTTTACCGAGATATGCTATGTGCATTATCTTGAAATCTAGAGGCTGATATTAGTTTTCTTCTCTTTTTCCCTAGCAGATTCCAGTGGCATTGCTGATTTCTCAACTTCAGAAGGACAATGGCAGCACTCCAAGTTTGTTGAGATTCTCTGAAGTGGTCAGTCTTTTCCATGAGTTTGGCCATGTGGTATGTTTGATTCTAAATTATCTTTCTGGGTTTTATTGTATGTTATTGCTCTTTGGCGATATTGGTAGATAATATGGATTTTACTCTCTATGAGCATTTAGGTCCAATATATGTGCAACCGTGCATCATTTTCAAGATTTTCTGGGGTGCGTGTTGATCCTGATTTTGTGGAGATCCCTGCTCATATTCTAGAGCATTGGTAGGTCATAGATCCTACTATTTCTTTACTTTTGGGTTCAATAAACCTAGACCAGAATCCTACTATTTCTTAGTCTTTTTCTGATAGATGAAATTCCCCAACAATTGTTTTTAACATGTAGGTGTTATGAGAGCTTCTCATTGAAGTTGATATCTGGTTTCCATCAGGTGATACATCTTAACAAGTTCTGAATACACATACTGTATGTAAATTTATGAGTGGGATTGTGTGTTTTAGTGTCCGATATTTATTCATATATGCATTGGCTTGAACTTCTGGCTTGCTTGTCTCAGGGTATTCATGTGTGTTTTTATGTGCTATATTTTAATCTGTTTGGATTAGTCCTTTCTAAAATGATTGATAAAGGAGAATCATTTGTGATTTTTGAAGACATAAACTGTCTTTGAAGTAACTAAAGGAGAACTAATTGCTTGAAGTTTTATCTGTGACATAATAATTTGCAGGATATTACAAAGCCCATCAAGGAGGAAATATGTAAATCACTTAAACGATGGCGGCATTCCTTTTCAGCACTTAAATTGAAGCAAGAAGTTCTTTACTGTAAGCCTCTCTGTCCTCAATCAGGAACTGTAATCTGTTAAGACCTTGACTTTCTTGGATCACTAAAATCTGCTCTAAGTTCAACTCTTTTAATCATCACATTTTCACTATTTGATAAGTTTTCTGAATTAGATCCCTATAAGAGATGTCTAGCCATCACAAATTAGATCCCAAGATGTGGAATGAGCTCATTAAGTTTAACCACGATCCACAAAATTCTATGACCCAATAGAACATGTTGAAAACTTGAAAAGAGAGAAGGAGGCGCTGGTTGTAATTGGATGTTTGTTTGACTTGAAATCATAGGAGGTTATTATAACTCAAAAGTAGAATATTAATTTTGATGTTGTAATTTTCTTTTTGTTTTTTGGTATCCATGTTAGGCAATGGTTCTCCATGGTTTTAATTCTTGACTGCAATGTCAGTTTGGCAAAATACAAATGCTTTCTGTTTGATCTTGCAAGTTGCAACATAAAAAGTTTGCATGGATTAAAAACTGGACTAGACTGACCGGTTCAACCGGTTGATCTGACGGTTCAACCATATAAGTTAAACCGAAAAGTTAGAAAACCAGCTGGAACTAGGAATCAATAGAACCGGTAAAATCAGATTTTTTTATTAATCCCATGAAGTTTGCTTCCATTTTGAGTTAAAATTGTGTATTTAGGTAGTTGATTTGTGTAATATTATAAGTAAATTTATCTTTTTATGGAATCAACGCCTTGTAATTTGTTTCTTACACATGCATATTGTAATACGCATTATTTCCCCCTCTCCAGTTAAGCTCTAAAGATGTTTTCTGACTGTAGGTCTTTTTGATCAAATTATACATTCCGCTGATAACGTTGACATTGTTGAGTTATTCAAGCATCTTCATCCAAAGGTTTGCAGATTTTCCTATTCTTGCTTCCGACTATGTTCATTTAAGAGGAGATTTCTTATATATTTCGTCCTTCCATCTTTTTTGATATTTGTAGGTAATGTTGGGATTGCCAATGTTAGAAGGAACCAATCCAGCTTCATGCTTCCCCCGGTGTGCTATCGGCTATGAAGCTGCTTGTTACAGCCGCATTTGGAGTGAGGTCCGATTAATTCATCCCAGTTTTCCTTACCTGTTTTACTTTTATAATCCATATTGTTATTAACTGTGCAAGTTTTTTTGCATCTTTATGGTGCGATGCCAGTATGTTTCGTGGATGATCTGTTTTTCCTGAATGATCAGTGCACCTGATGAAAACCATTTATGATTCTTCAAATGTTCAGGTGTTTGCAGCAGATATATTTACATCAAAGTTCCGTGATGATCTTTTGAACCAGTATGTCGGTATGCAATTTCGAACGAAGGTAATCGCTGTTAGTCTGTTACAGTTTCTGAAGTGCATTTTTAAGACGTTACTATGCTGTTTCCCGTTGTCGAAAAGTTCCGTGCATACATCTTTCATGACGACGATGACGATGATAATCATAATAATAATACCTGACTTCTTGGTAGGTATTGGCGCCAGGAGGAGCTAAGGATCCGGTTGAAATTCTGTCCGACTTTCTCGGAAGAGAACCTTCAATCCAGACATTTATTGACAACAAAATTGAATGCAGTTTGCGACAATGAAAGTTTTGGTAATTTATCTTCACTCCTTTTTTTCCGATTGGAGTTCAGCTATCATCTTGTTTCATTTGTAGCCTCTTGCCATAAGTTATCATCAGCATCACTTTGTAAGGGAGTATTTACCGTTGATGTTTAATTTTTCGTTTTTTACCGTTGTTTAATGAAACGCTGCGTCTTGTACAGCTGTTATGAGTATGGAACGGTGTCGTTCCGCGGTCCCTTGTGACCGTTAGGGTTAAAGGGTGGTTTTGCCCTGTAACCAACTCATATGATGAATGAATAGAGTTTTATCTCTCTCTCTCTCTGAAATTCTATCCTCTTCTCCGAATCTTCTCTATCTTTTCTGTTACAATTCCGGTCCGATTTGTTAGGCAATAACAAAGGTATCAGAGCTTTCGTTCGATCGTCGGGAGAATGGTGGAAGGCGTTCGTACACGGGGTCAGGCAGCTCAGACGCAGCAGGGCGGCACTGATTCGACGGCGGAAACACTCCAGTGGCAACAGGAGACGGCTAGGTTGCAATCTGAGATCTCTACAGTGAAAGAGGACATTTCCAAGCTGGATTCGAAAATGGAGGAAAGGATGTCTGAAATGCGCACTGCAATTTTGTCGGAACTTCAAAAGTTCATCGGAATCGCGTTGGGGAAGACGGCCAACCCGGATTCGACAACAATACCAACCCAGGAAGCGCCAGGTGCAGGGCAGAGCATTTTGGGACCACATCCGAGCACCAAATCTGGGAACAGCTCGGGACATCAACCACCAGAGGATCAAATCAGGGTGGAAGATGAGGAACAAGTGGAAGGCAAGGAAACTTCCGGAATGAGGGGAGGCACCCAGAAGGAAGGAAACACTGGAACCACTGTGATGCAGAATTTTGCGTATCGGCTTCCTTGTCCTAAATTCGATGGAGCGGATTTTAGGGAATGGCTGATGAAATTGGAGCAGTTTTTCGAAGCAGAAAGGGTCCCAGAGGAGTGCAAGATCCGATTGGTTATGATTCACTTAGAAGGAAGGGCTTTGCAGTGGCATCAATTTATCACCAAGAACAACCGAAATCTACATCAATTTGGTTGGGGGCAGTATCTTAAGCTACTTCAGGAACGTTTTGCACCGGAGGGTTTTGAGGATCCGTTTGCAGAATTAGTGGCTCTTCGACAAACGAAATCAGTGGACCAGTTTTATGAGGATTTCGTGCAGCTCTTGAATCAAGTCCAACTACCAGATGAATACGTGCTCAGTGTGTTCAAAAACCACCTCAGGTTAGAGATCTCTCAATTCTTAAAGTTGCTACAACCTGCGACGCTACTTGATGCATATAATATGGCTAAGCATTTAGAAGCTATATTTTTCCCTGGAACCAAGAAAACTAGTCCCTTAGTCATTCCTCGACATACTTCACTGCCATCTTTGCCCACCTCGATGAAGACACCAAGCTTCACACCTCGACTCCCTGTCAGTGTTCCCAGCACCGCCCAAAGCTCACGTAGTGTTTCCCCAATGTCTAGTCACCCCTCTTCTTCACGAGCTCCTAGTATGTTGGGACAGAAAAACAGGGGAAAACAATGTCTTCTGCTGAGATTGAGGATAGGAGGAAAAAGGGCTTGTGTTTCTGGTGCTCGGCTAAGTACACCCCTGGTCACAAGTGTGCAGGGAAATCACAGTTATATCACATAACTGTTGAAGGAGTAGAGGAAGATGGGGAAGGAGAGGTGTTCCTGGATTGTGAGGAGGAAAATGCTGAACCTGCTGGGTTGGGTAGAGTGGACAAGCCTGTGCTATCTCTGCAGGCTATGTGGGGAATGCTTGGATGTGCCACCATGAGAATTAAAATCACAGTGAGTGGAGCTGAATTTGTGGCCTTGGTAGATTCAGGAAGTACACATAACTTCCTCAATTACACAATGGTTAAACAATGTGGATTAATGCTGGAACAAAGGAACCCTGTGAGAGTAATTGTTGCTGATGGTGGTCAGTTAGAGACTGTGGGATGGTGTAAAGAGGTGCAGTGGTACACAGAGGGACACAGTTTTACCACTGATTTTTTTGTGTTACCCTTGAAAACGTGTGATGTGGTCCTTGGAGTTCAATGGCTGGCTTCCTTGGGTCCAATTCAGTGGAATTTCGAGACCTTGGCCATGGTTTTTGAACATCAAGGCGAGACCAAGAGGTTGATGGGAATTCATCCAAGACCAGTGGATGAAATAGAGGCCAAAACTTGTCTGAAAATGCTGAAAGCAATAGCTGGGCCTTACACAGCTTGTTTGGTGATGGATTCACAATTTGACATGCATCTGAAGAAGGAAGTTAAGTCTGCCGATCTACAACAACTGTTGGGGGAATTTGAGGATGTGTTCAAGGATCCAAAAGGGTTGCCACCAGTCAGGGGACAAGAGCACAAGATTCCCTTGTTGGATGAGCAGGTAGTAGTAAAAATTCCACCATATAGATACCCTGTTTATCAAAAAGATGCAATTGAACAGATGACTAGGGAATTGTTGGATACTGGAGTAATAAGGGATAGCAACAGTTCATTTGCTTCTCCTGTGGTGATGGTGAAAAAGAAGGATGGGAGTTGGAGGATGTGTGTAGACTACAGGAGACTCAATCAACTCACAGTGAAAGACAAATTCCCCATGCCCATCATTGAAGAGTTATTGGATGAATTGGGGGAAGCCAAGTTTTTTTCTAAGTTGGACCTCAGATCAGGTTATCACCAAATCAGAATGTGGCCACCTGACATTGCTAAAACTGCCTTCAAGACTCATGAGGGGCATTATGAGTTCTTGGTCATGCCCTTTGGCCTCACCAATGCCCCAGCAACCTTCCAAAGTCTCATGAACAGAATTTTCAAGCACCTACTGAGGAAGAATGTTCTTGTATTTCTGGATGATATTTTGGTGTACTCGAAAGGATGGGAGGAGCATTTGGGACATTTGAGGGAGGTTCTAGAGTTGTTGAGAGCCCAGACTTTGTTTGCCAAGCAAAGCAAGTGTTGTTTTGGTGCTGAGCAGGTTGAGTACCTAGGGTATGTGATAAGGAATGGGCAGATTTCTATGGAACAAGACAAGGTACACTGCATTTCCACTTGGCCTAGTCCAACTTCTGTTAAGGAATTGAGGGGATTCTTGGGACTCTCAGGCTATTATAGGAGGTTTATTCAGGGGTATGGAATCCTAGCTAAGCCACTGACTGATCTGTTAAAAAAAGGAGCCTGGAAATGGGGTAGGGAACAACAACAGGCATTTGAGTTGCTAAGAGGAGCTGTGCACACTGCCCCAGTTTTGGCCTTGCCGGACTTCAATGCTGAATTCACAATTGAAGCAGATGCTTCTGCTTTGGGAGTGGGAGCTGTGTTAGTTCAGAAGGGGAGACCCCTGGCCTTTTTCAGCAAGGGATTGGGACCTAGGCATCAGGCTTTATCCATTTATGATAAAGAAATGCTTGCTGTGTTGATGGCAGTAAAAAAATGGTATGCTTATCTTTTAGGAAGACACTTCAGAATAAAAACTGATCACCAGAGCCTCAAGTTTTTGACTAGCCAACAAGCTATTACTCCTTCCCAACAGAAATGGGTGGTGAAGATGATGGGTTTTGATTATGAGGTGTGCTATAGGAAGGGAATCCATAACAGAGTGGCTGATGTGTTGTCCAGGAGCCCCTTGTTTGCTGAGTGTACCCCTCTGATGGTGAGTTCTTCAACTACTGATACTTTACAGAAGATAGCTGACTCCTGGAGGGCCGATGAGAAATTGAGGAACATGATTAAAGAGTTTGAGGAAGGGAAAAGAATGCAGGGGAAATATTCATGGGATGGTCAAAGATTGAGAAGGAAAGGCAAACTGGTAGTGGGCAAGGAAGAAGGGTTAAGGATGGACATTCTAAAGTTTTTTCATAGCAGTCCCATGGGAGGACACTCAGGGGCACATGCTTCTTCTAAGAGAGCTGCTGCAGTGGTGTACTGGAAAGGGATGAGGAAGGATATGAAGAAGCTGGTGAAGGAGTGTGAGGTGTGCCAGCAAAATAAACATGATCTACAGCATCCTAGAGGGTTGCTACAACCTCTACCAATCCCAGAAAAGGCTTGGGAAGGCATCAGCATGGATTTCATCGAGGGGCTTCCCAAATCCCAAGGTAAATAGGTCATTTTTGTGGTTGTGGACAGATTAACAAAATATGGGCATTTTGTGGCCATGGCTCACCCTTATACAGCAGTGGATGTTGCTCAAATTTTCATGGAACATGTCTTTAAGTTGCATGGTCTACCTGAAACTATTGTGTGTGACAGAGACAGGGTGTTCATGAGTATTTTCTGGAAGGAGTTATTTCAGAAACTAGGGGTAGCCATCACCCCTTCCACAGCTTACCATCCTGAGACAGATGGGCAAACTGAAAGGGTGAATCAAAGTCTGGAGACTTACCTCAGATGCATGACTGGGGAGAGACCTGTAGAGTGGAGCTACTGGCTATATCTTGCAGAGTGGTGGTACAACACCTCTTACCACTCAGCAATCAAGACCACCCCTCACATGGCTCTGTATGGACAAGAACCAAGGGCACATTTACCTTACTTGGCAGGGGACTCACCAGTGGCTCAGGTAGATAGAAGCCTGCAACAGAGGGAAGCAGCTGTGAGAATGGTGAAATTCTATTTGAAACGTGCTCAGGAGAGGATGAAGCAGCAAGCAGATAAACTCAGGACTGAGTGTGAGTTGAACTTGGGAGACTGGGTGTATCTGAAACTGCAACCATATCGACAACATTCTGTGCAGAGAAGACTGAATCACAAGCTAGCTCCTAAGTGGTTCGGACCCTATCAGATTAATGGCAAGGTGGGGAAGGTAGCCTATCGTTTGGACCTCCCAATTGGTTCAAGAGTTCATCCGGTCTTTCACATTTCGCAATTAAAGAAGCACGTGGGAGCTGACCCTGTTCAATCTGCTTTACCAGTAATTGGGAGTGATGGTGCCATTGCTAAGGAACCAGTGAAGGTTTTAGAGAGGAGAATGGTCAAGAAGGGGAATCGAGCTGTCACAGAGGTCTTGGTTGAGTGGACAAACTCTTTCCCAGAGGATGCCACGTGGGAGAATCTCTACAAGCTTCAACAACAATTTCCAGGTTTTAATCCTTGAGGTCAAGGATTATAAAAGGGGGGAGTATTGTAAGGGAGTATTTACCGTTGATGTTTAATTTTTCGTTTTTTACCGTTGTTTAATGAAACGCTGCGTCTTGTACAGCTGTTATGAGTATGGAACGGTGTCGTTCCGCGGTCCCTTGTGACCGTTAGGGTTAAAGGGTGGTTTTGCCCTGTAACCAACTCATATGATGAATGAATAGAGTTTTATCTCTCTCTCTCTCTCTGAAATTCTATCCTCTTCTCCGAATCTTCTCTATCTTTTCTGTTACAATTCCGGTCCGATTTGTTAGGCAATAACACACTTGTGTTTGTATATAAATTTCTGTACTCCCTTTTTTTTCAAAATGGTGGAATTATGGGATTGATTAATTTATCGAAAATTTTATTTAGTTTTTATCTATATTAGTAGATAACGAAGGTTTAGGAAACAATAATACGTTAAAGTTAAAAGGATTCATGCGACTACTTTTAACCAAAGTTAAAAAGATTCAAATAAGAACATTAAAAATCAGAATAATGAAATCTTGTTGAAAGAGGATAGAACTTTCATTGGCGAATGACTTTATTTTATTTTTTGACTAATAAAAGTCTTATTTAGAAAGTTAAAGTACATTAATATCACTTGATCATAAGTTTCGTAATAAATATATCATATTTTAATTTACAAATAAGTAAATTAAAATATTATTATAAACATATTATTTCATCGGGCAAGTAAAACTCGACTCGAGGCGAAAATACTCGACTCGTCTTGACTCAACTCAAAATTTCATAAACTCGAACGACTAGAAAACATTTCAAATAAAGTTGAGTTGTAAAATAGAAATTCGAATAACTTGAAATTTTTAGTAATTAGTGGATTTATTTTTAAGTTCGAGAGGATTCCCTTATTTTTTTATGATATATACATATCGATACATAAAAATATGAAAAAAAAATATTGTTACATGTGAAAAATATATAGAAATATATATGTGTATATCTTATATGATTAGAGAAAGTAGTTTAAATTAGAATCAAACCGTACTATAACATGATAAATAATTACAATTAAATTTTTATAGAAACTCGGCTCGACTCGAATTTCTTAAAATCGACTCGAATCAAAAAAAAATCAAATAAAATTTGAGTTGTAAAATATGATGCGTCAACTCGAATAACTCAAAATTTTTTTACTCGACTCGAACGAACGCTCACCCCTAATTGAAATGTGTGTCTAATGTGGCATGGTATAATATATTTTTAGTTCTTAAACTTGTGTTTATTGTATTAATTTTGTCATAATTTAAAATATTTATTAAATTTAATTCTTAATATTTAAATTTTTATCAATTTAATTTTTTGTGATATTGTCAAAACAATCGAAATAAAAAAAATTAAAACAATAGTTGATAATTTATCATAAAACAATAATAAAATACTGTTACAATGTTACTTATATTAAAAAAAATAAAAGTGATATAACATTTTGAGAGATGAACAAGCAATTTATGAGAAAATTAAAGACAAATGGTAAAGTTTTAAATACGAAAAATTAAATTTATTGTATCGTTTTGAATTAGGGTTAAATTAATAAATTATATAATTTTTGAAGACTAAATTATTATTACACCAATCACATTATTATTTTTATCTAATATTTAACAATCAATAATTTATATATATATAATATTTATTTTAAACTTATAATTAAATTATTTTAGATGTAATTTATAAAAAAAACCATTATCCAATCGCATGTACGATTAATGGAAACATTGGCGGGTTTTTTTTATATATATAATTCTTCAAAATATTCTGCAAAATGAGTCTGATAAAACAATTTTCGTCTGAGTTCTGACTTTATAGACAAAAACCTCTTGTTATTCGTGGTGGTGACAATCGGGTCATTTTGGTTCGAGTCATTTTAATTCTGGTCATTTTTGATTTGTTTAAAATTAGTTTAGATTCCGTTCGATTCAAGTTTGGTTTGAATTTAGTTCGGGTGTATGATAAGTTGGGTTTGATTCGGGTATTCGGTCAGGTCAAAATCGGATCGGGTCAATATCAAAACGGTCTCTTACAGTTCAGGTCAAAATAGGGTTGTTTGGATCGGTTTCAGGCCGAGTTAACCTTTTAATTTTCGAGTCAATTCGGTTTGAGTTGGGTTATGATTCACAAAGACTTCGTTGATGTAGAGATTGTGTCAGTAGAAGATATATAAGATTGTGTCAATTCGATTTGAGTTTGGTTAATTTTGATTCTTCAAGGTTTAGGGTTTAGTGTTAACGGTTTATGATTTAGTTTAATATAATTAGTTTATGAGATTAATTATGATTCTTTAACGTTTATGATTTATGGTTTAATATTAACAATTTATGGTTTAGTTCAATGTTATTGATTTATGAGATTAATTATAATTCTTTAATGTTTAGGGCTTTTGGTTTATGAAGTTAATTTTGATTCCTTAAGATTTAGGGTTTAGTGTTAATGGTTTATGGTTTAGTTTAGAGTTATTGATTTATGAGATTAATTTTAATTCAACTTGCTAATATATGCATTTGAATTTGATTAAATATATGAATCAAAGCTTCAGGTGTACAATTGCACTAAATTAAAGTTTGGGTTAACTACTGGGATGATCACTTATGTTCCCTCAGTACAAAGTTAGTCACCGAATTTCAAAAACGACCAGTAAGGTCACTTATGTTTTCGATATGTAAACTTTTGGTCACCAAGACGTTTACTGCCGTTAAACTTTAACGGGAGGCTGATCTGACACAATAAAAAGGGACAAATTACCTAGATAGTCCTTAAACTATTACTTCACTTCTATTTTAACTATCAAATAAAAACAATTTATATAATTACACATTTAATCCTTCATATTAACAATTTTTTTTATTTCTTCTCCTCTCCGTGTCTTCTATATTCTTCCTCATCTAACACAATCCATAATATTCTATTATGTTAATCCCCAATTTACACTATATATTTTCTAGTATATTAGACAGTATCTGAAGCACATCCATCTTTCGTACAAGGTTTGATCATATCCATCAAACAGGCACACAATCATAAAATAAAAAGATCATTTGCAACTGGACTCTTCTGTTTTGCATAATTTCCAGAATTCATCAAGGGGCCTGATGTTCTCCGCCGAGAGGAATCTATGCTGCAAGCTATATACAGAACAGATGTGATGTCAGTGTGGATTTCTGCTACCAATTTAGATGAAAATTAATCTGCAGATAATAAAAAAATATAAGGATGAACCCACTTATTGCCTGTCATCAAACAATTTGTAATGATTTAAATTCTTGTAATTTCTCTATCAATGGCATCCATTTTTGTGATGGTTTAAAATTTTAAATTATTGGCACAAATTGATGGCTAAAGGATTTAGAATTAATATAGTAAAAACATATACAATGTGAATTGATGATTAATATAATAGAAAATTAGGGATTGTGTTAGATGAAAAAGAATATAGAAGAGGGTGGAGAGGAGAAGAAATAATTTTTTTGTAAATATAGAGGATTAAATGTGTAATTATACAAATTATTTTTATTCCAGTGGTCAAAATAGAAGTGGAGTAATAGTTTAGGGACTATCTAAATAATTTATCTTTTTTTATTGTGTCAGTCAGCCTCCCGTTGAAGTTTAATGGCAGCAAACGTCTTGGTGACGAAAAGTTTACAGATCAAAAACGTAAGTGACTTTACTGGTCGTTTTTAAAATCGGTGACCATTTCTGTACTGAGATGAAATATAAGTGACCATCTCAGTAGTTAACCCTTAAAGTTTCAACTTTCATGTGTACAATTACATGTTTACATCTAAATAAAAATTTTGTGTATAATTATATTAAATCAAAGTTAATAATAATAATAATATCTAAATTGAATTAACTTATTAAACTTATGATATAATTGAGCTAAACTAAAATCTAGAAACATAAATCATGGACATAATTAAAAAAAATTAAAACTAAATATAGAATTTCAATTAAATTAATCTAAATTGAGATTAAATTAAAACTTATAAGTAAAAATTCAAGACTTAAATAAAAAACATGTAGAAGTGAAAGGGCTAAACAATGAATTGCCTCTAACCTAAAACTAAAAGATAACACAAGTTCGTTTTAACCAAAAAAAGGAATTAATTACTTTTTAAGTTAGGGATTAATTACTCTTTAGGTCCTGCTATATTTAATATGTTACATTTTAGTCTTAATATTTACTTTTAAGTTTTAATTTAATTCAATTTAGTTAGGGATTAATTACTCTTTAGGTCCTGCTATATTTAATATGTTACATTTTAGTCTTAATATTTACTTTTAAGTTTTAATTTAATTCAATTTAGTTACAAGTATGAAGTATCCCAAGGTTTGGACTTCGGATATATAGGGATGGGCACGGGTCGGGTCGGGCCGGGTTTTTGGCCCACCCGACCCGACCCGACCCAATCATATCTTTTAAAAAACCCGACTCGACCCGAAAATAAATACCTTAAACCCGACTCCGACCCGACCCGACTTATATAAAAAAAATCAATTTTAGGGACTAAATTGTAAAAAAAAAATTAAGAGACTTAATTGTAAAAAATAATAAATTTAAGGACTAAATTGTAAATAAAAAAAATCAATTTTAAGGACCTAATTATAAAAAATATATAAAAAGGGGTATTATTACAAATATCCCTAAAAAATTTAAGAGAAAATTACACTATTAGTCTTGGGTCGGGTCGAGTCGGATTTTTTCACCCTAAAATCCAAACCCGACCCGACCTCACCCTACACAAAAACCCGACCCGAACCCGATTTTTTCATAAAAATACCCGACCCGATCGGGCTGGGTCGGGTCGGAACCCGTCGGGTCCGGGTTCCGTGCCCATCCCTATGGATATAGCAATCTCCTCTTTACGGTGATATTTAGTCCCAAAAAATTAGTTTTAGTTGAAATTGACCCATATTTATTTTTAATTTGTGTAATTTATTCTAATAATTTTAATATATTGATATTTTTGTTCATTTTAGTTCCTAAGATTTAATTTTTATCCGAAATTGACCCCTATTTATTTTTACGGTAAAATTGTGCAATTGGTCAATGAACTCTCAACTTTCTCCACTTCTAAATTGTCAAATTAGTCTATAATTTCGATTTTATACTACATTTTATGGTAAAATTGTGAAATTGGTCACCATACTCTAAAATTTCTCAACTTTTAAATTGTTAAATTGGTCCCTAATTTCAGTTTAGGCTATATTTTATGATAAAATTATGAAAATGGTCCCTAATTTTGGTTTATGTTATAGGGATTAAGCCCTAGTATTAATGGTTTAGGGCTTATGTTGTAGTTTAGGGTTATTAGTTTATGAGATAATTTTTATAGCTTAAGGGTTAGGGTTTTATGGTTTAGTGTTTAATGGTTTAGGGTTTATGATGTAGTTTAGGATAAAATTAACATCAAATATTAGGAGAAAAAATAGCCAATTAAACTTCTAAATTTAAAAATTAGTTGGGAAAAAAGCCTTATTTGATTAATATATAAACTTAAAATGACAAAAATTGTTATTATATTATAGTTTTAAAAAGAGCAATATCCGCTCCTATAGTATAATACAAAAAGATAATAAAACATACATCAATTTTCTATTTATCATATTATTAAAAATAGATAACAATAAAAATAAATTATTCATATACTTTACCTTAATTATCGGGTTAAAATCAGGTCGATATTCGATTCAGCGTTCGGTTCGGGTAAAATTGATTCGGGTCCATTCGGTTTGGTTAAAAATAGGTTCGAGTCCATTTGGTTCAACAAAAAATTTGAATCGATTTCGGTTTGGTTCGAGTTTCAGATCATGTTCGAGTTAATATCGAGTCTCGGTTCGGGTCTCGAGTCAAGTTTGTCAGGTCTAGTTATTCGTATTATAAGAGGATGATTATCTCATACACATACGGTGAGAAATGCTTGTTTCTAGAAACACTTTAATTTAGGGTTTATGACTTTTATTGTAGGGGTTTAAAATTTAAGGTTCGTGGTTAGAACTTAGGTTTTATGGTAATATAGTTATGGATTTAGATTTAACATATAAACCCTAAATTAACCCTAAAATTAAAATTCTATCAACAACCACTATATTCAAAACTATTACACTTAAACCCCTAAACATTAAATAGAGTATGTAAACTCTAAAATTAAAATACTGTGCATAAAATAATTATTAATTACCCATTAAAAACCTCTTGTTCTTAATAATCTATTTAAAAGCAAAAATTAAGACAATTACAGTATTACACAACACTGAACGAGAGTGTACGGACTACGTTGCTTAATGAAAAGAAAAATGAAAGACGACGCCGTAGAAGGCGCTGGTTTTGGATTTGCTGGTTCTTGTTTCGGATTTGACCTTTTGACTACGATGACGAAGTCCACGAAATGAGTAGAAAATGGAAAAAAAAATGCAGAGGCTGAGAAGTGAATCAAGGAAGAATAACTGAAAAAATTAAATAAAGAGGAAAAGAAAACATAGTCAACAAAGCACAACTGGCAAACCAAGATGGAAACTTTCGCAAATTATTTCCTCTGTAAGTTGTTGTATTGTAGCAGTCCTTTTTGCCAATTCTCAATTATTTATATCTAGATTTTACTGCATGTGTTTTTCTTCTCTTTAATTAGTGAAAAATAGAGTGCTTTGATTGTTTCAATCCTGGAATTTACTTAATTTATTCATTTTCTTTTCCTTTTTTTTGCTTTACTTGGTGGAAGAACAGCGAAGGTCGTGCTGATCTTTTCTTGTTTCGGGTGAGTTTGTACTTACTGGGTTTTGCTCTTTAAGCCTAAAGCTTGAATTTTTGCAATGTTTGGGCTGAATTTCAGACACGGGGCTTGAAGCTGAACAAAGGGTCTCTGTTTTAGATGATTGGGATTAGGAAAAAAAACTGGAACGTGTGATTGGTTCAGTTGTTTTAGCGGCTTCGGTTTGGTTTTTCTTATGGTAGGGGATTAGGTTTTTAGTTTCCTTATTTCAGGTTTTCTCGACTGAATATGAAGGGTCTCTGTTTTAACTGAACAAAGGGTTTGGTATTTCATGGATTTTGATTAGGCATTATATTTCGATTGGTACCAAGTAATCTGTGTGTATCATTGGCATTGTAGCACTAAGGGGTGGTGAATCATGTTCAAACAGATTTTAAGGAAGCTTCCCCGGAAGTCGTCCAAGAATTCGCAGAGTCGTGATCATGGTGGAAACAATGCTACTTATTCTAGCGTATATGGTGGCTCGAGGAGTGGTGATTTAGTTTCTGAGAAGTCGGGATATTCGAGTGTTTCATATTCGACGGAACCTAATTCTTCAGCTGATGTTGGATGGAAAGGTTCCGATACGAAGCCCTGTGAGAACAATGTGTTCTCTGGTTATGAAGCATTGCCTGCTTTCAAAGATGTTCCAGCTTCAGAGAAGCAGAAATTGTTCATAAAAAAGATTCGATTGTGTTGTGTTGTATTCGACTTCAACAACCCCACCAAGAACCTCAAAGAGAAGGAGGTCAAGCAACAGACGTTGTTTGAGCTTGTTGAGTATGTGACCTTGGCGAACGGGAAATTTTCCGAGACTGTTCTGCAAGAAATCGATAAAATGGTATCAGCAAACTTATTTAGGAGCCTGAATCCTCAACTGCATGAGAATAAAGTCGTAGAAGGCCTTGATTTGGAAGAGGAGGAACCTTCAATGGATCCTGCTTGGCCACACTTGCAAATTGTATACGAGTTTCTTTTGAGGTTTGTAGTCTCACCCGAGACTGATACAAAATTGGCCAAAAGATATATTGATCAGTCCTTTATTATCCGGTTGCTCGACTTACTCGAGTCTGAAGATCCTAGAGAAAGGGAATATTTGAAAACAATTCTTCACCGCATCTATGGCAAATTCATGGTGCATCGACCGTTCATTAGGACTGCTATAAACAACATCTTTTTCCGTTTTGTTTTCGAGACTGAGAAACATAATGGGATTGGTGAACTTCTAGAACTATTGGGCAGTATTATTAATGGGTTTACGCTGCCGCTGAAAGAAGAACACAAAGTGTTCCTTGTCCGGGCACTAATTCCCTTGCATAAGCCGAAATGCTTAGCAATGTATCACCAACAGTTATCTTATTGCATTACTCAGTTTGTGGAGAAAGACTGCAAGCTTGCTGATTCCGTCATTAGGGGGTTATTAAAGTACTGGCCCATCACCAACAGTGCAAAGGAAGTCATGTTCCTAAATGAATTGGAGGAAGTTTTAGAAGCAACTCAGCCGCCGGAATTCCAACGCTGCATGGTACCGTTGTTTCGCCAAATTGCTCGTTGTTTGAACTCTCTGCACTTTCAGGTGAGAAGTTTCTGAAAGTATTTTTATTAAGCTTTGCATTATTGTTTAGACGCGAAAGACATATTTAAAAAAAAAAAAAATTCAGTTTGACATGGATCGTATTCTAGATTTGCTTATTTCATATCTCGGACTTGGAGTTCTTATTGTTTTACTTACAATTGAATGCATCATATATGCCATATCGTGGATTCATTCTGTATGTATAGTTTGTGGCATTGATTAGGTCCTTTTAATGATTGTTTTACCCTTACTGCCACTGTCTTCAATGTCAAGCTTTTCTGTCCTCTCGTGTTGCGAAATTTTCTAGGATCTTTCTTGAACACATCAATTTGTACTGTGGCAGTCTGTGGCATTGATTCGAATTTCTAGTAATTTGCGGTTTGCTAATGTCAAGACCCTATAAAATGTTATTTTTCCATTGTAGTTTCATGAGGTTCCATTGATGAAATTAACAGACTATGAAATTGTTTTGAAAGCGATATCATTTCATTAATTGAATCATTTTCATATCTGTTGTTCCTGTTTTGGTGTTTGATAGTCATATTGGCAAGTTGGAATAGCTCAGGACTGTCTTACTTGGACTTGCACGAGTGTCAAACACGTTTATGTATCCGGTACGGGTATGATTATAAAGGGAGGGTGCAGCGCTAGAGCTGCTGATATCTTATTACAAGTGTTACTGCGTAGGACAAAACACATAGAGAATGATAGCTGTTAAGTCTGAACTCTGAAGGGCATGATTCCTGTAAATGATATCTGATATTCAGAACTTGTTCAGCTGGAAACATTTTTGTGAAATAAGTGTGATTTCCGGTGAATGATATCCGATGCTGTAGTCTTTCGTGGAACTTATATTATTCTATACATTGGTTTTTCCCCTCTCTTCCTGAATGTCCTTATGCAACTGTTGTTCTTTGTCTTTTGTTGCATCTCAGGTTTCCGAGCGAGCTTTGTTCTTGTGGAACAACGATCACATTCAGAACTTAATCCTTCAAAACCGCAAGGTTATACTGCCGGTTATTTTCCCCGCCTTGGAGAAAAATGCAAGAAATCACTGGAATCAGGCTGTACACAGCTTGACTTTAAATGTCCGCAAGATCTTCTACGATCTCGACCCGGAGCTGTGCAAGGAATGCTTACATAAGTTTCAGGAAGACGAATCAAAGGGAGATGAGATTGAAGCGAGACGCGAAACCACATGGAAGCGCTTGGAAGAACTTGCTGAAAAGAAAGCTTCCGGCAGCGAAGCAATGCTGGTTCCCCACAAAGCGAATGCCCACGCCTCGCCGGGTTTGATATGGATAGACACTTGTTGATACTTTTAAGAGTCCGATTTTATATTGGGATCGAAGTACTAGACATGTCTGGGTGGTCGGATGCTGTCGATTTCTCACCTGATACAGAAAATGAAATCTGAGATTGCTGTATGATAAGTCCATTGCCTTGTTAGTGAAGTTTAATAAACATTTTTGTTAAATTAACCTATTTATTCTTGAACTTGTCCTACTTAATGCTTCTCGATGGTTCTGCATCATATCTGTACATCCGCGCTTTGCACTATTCAATTCGAAGTAATCAGTCAATAAATCAAATATTGATAGTTATAAAAATAAATCTAAGGCTGGCAACAGCTCACCATAAATAACAAAGAAAAAATTGGAATAAAATGCTTCACTGCTGATGAACAATGATTTGGCAGTGTCGGTGTTTGATTACAGGTCGTGCATGCCACAATAATCCCAATTGGCGCCTCTTCACCAATCATCTTCTTTCTTGGGTTAATTTAACTACAAGTCCTTAATTTTTCATTTAGATTATGAATTTAATCCTAAATTTCAAAATGTTCTAATTCTAAGTAAATCCTCATGTAAATCAAATTATAACAATGTGTATCTATTATATGAACAATTTGAATATAATGAGTTAAAATCTAATCATATAAAAATTTTGATGTACTATTTTCTTATTGATCAGATGAGTGATTTTCTCACCTATAAACTGAAAATTCACAATCTCGATATTTATTAGAATATAATTAAGTTGACTTGTGTTTGTTAAGTATATATGCGTTTATAATTTGATCCACGAAT
This sequence comes from Hibiscus tridactylites, assembly GCA_958450335.1. Taxonomy (NCBI): domain Eukaryota; kingdom Viridiplantae; phylum Streptophyta; class Magnoliopsida; order Malvales; family Malvaceae; genus Hibiscus; species Hibiscus tridactylites. The sequence continues at coordinate 16,085,717 of OY288279.1, read as the reverse complement.
TTTAAATATATATTAAGTTACATTTTAATAGGTATTTAATGCATAATTTAATGATTAAGTTTACGAAAGAATATAATTAACACAAAATTGATATTTTAACAATTCAATTAAAAGAAATTGAACATTTAGAGACCGATATAAAATTTAAGGCATAGTATGAGGGTGCTTGGCGTAATTAACCCTTGTTCCTTATCACAAAAGTTTCAATCTTTAAACTCCCTTTTTACTTCCCCATAAACAAAATTTGAAATCAAAATAGAAGATTCAGAGATTGGATTGAAATTTCAGGTAAGTAAATTCAAACCCATCACTGTATTTGCATATGAACACTCAAATCTATCTCTTGCTTTACATACAATTTAATTAATATTTTATTATGGATTCTTAGAAATTAATCAAAGTTGAAACTTTCAATCGAACTAAGAAAGTTCTTGAATCATCTCTGACTATTTATCTAGGCAGCCATTAGAAAGTCCCCAATTGACACCTTCAAGAATTTCAACGAATTGAATCCTTCTCCGGTCGTCATCAATGGCGTCAAGGCAATCCCACAATTTTTGAACTCCGTTATAGTGAAAAGTTATCTCCTTTGTTCACCATTTTTGTTTTGTTTTGTTTTCATCGGATATGCCGAGCTTAGCGGTGAAACTCTACAGCATCTTCTTCAAGTTGCAGCAAAGATATGCTCTTCATAATCTAACGAAAGCTCCGATTGACGGTGCCGATCCGTTCGGTGTAACTTCACGGCGTGACGAATCGACGGCCGCCAGCAACCCTTCGTTCAACGAGGGTGTCGCCACCAAGGACATCCACATCGACCCTTTTTCGTCTCTTTGCATCCGGATTTTCCTTCCGGATACGGTGGTTAGCCCCGACCCGACAGTATACGAAAACAGAAGCAAAGATGGGGCTTTTGTTTACAGTGGATACTCTCCTCAGCCGGGAACGAAGCACAAGAAATTACCCGTGGTGTTACAGTTTCACGGCGGGGCTTTTGTTGGTGGAAGCAATGATAGCGTAAGAAATGACGTGTTTTGTCGGAGGATTGCCAAGCTTTGCGATGTGATTGTAGTTGCGGTCGGATATAGGCTGGCGCCGGAGAGCCGGTATCCGGCGGCGTTTGACGACGGTTTGAAGGTGTTGAATTGGTTGGCGAAGGAGGCAAATTTGGCAGAATGTGGGAAGTGGATGGGGAATGGGAGAAGGAGAATGGATGCTCATGTTTTCGATGGGTTTGGTGCTTCCATGGCTGAACCTTGGTTAGCTGCTCATGGAGATCCCTCTAGGTATGAATTTAGTTCTTCACTTTTCAATCAATTTGATTCATTTCGTCGTGCTGTATATATTGTTTTCTTTGAGTGTCGTTGAAGTATCGATTTAGTTCTAATCGTTAAGAACTTGTTAGACTAATGAATGATTTGCTTGTTCATTACTGAAAAAAAAACTTACAATCAAGAATAACTAGTGAATTTAGTTGAAAATTCCCTATTTGAATCTAAGATTTTTTATATTATTTTTGGTTCGGTCCAATCTAGGAATAAGTAAGGGATTGTGAATGTTGTGATTCGAATTATAGACTTATTACATGATTCAACAAGGTTAAAGTTCAGGCTCTTGTGTTTAATTTGTGCCTTGCTTGTCAATTAATCATGCTGGCTTTGGTATTTTCTCTTGTTTGTTGTTTTATCCAAGGTATTAATAGACTCTCTTGGTCTTGTCATCGAAGCAGATGTGTACTTCTCGGAGTAAGCTGTGGTGCGAACATAGCGGATTACGTTGCTCGAAAGGCTGTTGAGGCAGGGAAGCTTTTGGATCCGGTTAAGGTGGTGGCACAAGTCCTGATGTATCCGTTTTTCATCGGGAGCAATCCGACAGCTTCAGAAATTAAACTGGCAAATTCCTACATCTATGACAAGTCAACATGCTTGCAGGCATGGAAACTTTTTCTACCCGAGGAAAAATTCGACCTCGATCATCCAGCTGCCAACCCTTTAATCCCTGGGAGAGAGCCTCCTCTGAAGTTCATGCCCCCAACACTAACAGTTGTTGCAGAACAAGACTGGATGAGGGATCGGGCCATTGCTTACTCCGAGGAACTTCGGAAGGTAAACATAGACGCTCCCCTTCTCGAATACAAGGATGCAGTCCATGAATTTGCAACTCTAGATGTTCTCCTCCAGACACCACAAGCACAAGCCTGTGCTGAAGATATTGCTATATGGGTCAAGAAATACATATCACTCAGAGGCCATGAGTTTTCTTACTGAATAGATCGGAAAAGAAAAATGAGAAAGCGCAAAAGACCCGTCTCGCAGCAACAAGGTCCGCAATTTTGCACGATGAGGGTATATAATTTCAGGCTGCAGGCTCGTTCGTTTCGACTGCCTATCGGTTTGAGAGGCCTTGTCCCTGTTTTGTTCATATTCTTTGGATTTCAGGTGCAATTTCTTCCTTGTTAGTTCACTAGGAATATTCATTTGTTCATATTGTTTATTTCAACATTGAGATGTATTATAGTTTATGAAGGAATAAACTGAATGTGATGCAGTCCATCAACATTTATGATTTGAATATGTTGCCGATGTCGGCTCGTGTTATTATCATCGGAACTCGCTTGTCTAACATAGTAACTTCTATTATTTTATGTTTGAAAAGTAAAACAGTTTAAAAGGGGGACTGAAATTTTGTGTTTTCCATCCCGAGTTTGCTTCATCATTCCTATTAATCCCATAGTTCTTTGTTCACTGTTGGGACGAGTACTAGAGGAGTTCGTTTCCTTGTAGCAAGGCCGAAAATCTCGCTAACATCAACATCATCAGTGCTATATCCGCGAGGCAATTCCCAGTCAAAGTGAAACAAGAGGCGAGCAAGTGCAATCTCGACAGTTGCAAGACCAAAAGTGTAACCAGGGCAACCTCGCCTCCCACCTCCGAATGGTAGAAATCGAAAATCTTGATCCTTGACATCGACATTCGAATCCTCGAACCTCTGGGGATTATAGTGCAGGGGATTGTCCCATGCATCGGGATTTCTTCCTATAGCGTAAGTGTTGATAAGAACCCTAGTTTTGGCAGGTATTTTGTAGCCATCGAGGATGCACTCATCCATGGATTCTCGTGGAACCAGTAACGGTACCGATGGATGAAGTCTCATAGTCTCCTTGATTGCGGATTTGATGAAGTGAAGGTGTTGAAGATGGCTCTCGTCGACGACTTTACCGGTCCGTCGTGCGACGGTTCGAACCTCTTGTTGTGCTTGCTTCATTAGTTCCGGGTGTTTGGCCAACTCTGTCATTGTCCATTCTAAGGTTGCTGCTGTTGTATCCGTTCCTGCAACAAACATGTCCTGTTCCATACAATTTTTTATAAAAAAAATTAAATCTAAATTATAAATATATTTGACTTTAAAAAATATGAAAATCAAGTTACGACAGACTGAATTTAAGAGGACTTGAATGAAAATTTTGACACTTAGACCTCCTTACATCATTACTTTAAAGCCGCTGACGACCCAACGTTATCCCAATTCCACGTATTAATTTATTATTATTACTATTTGAAAAAAAAATAAACTTCTTACGTAATATTTAAATAACTTATATATTTTTAATTCTCTAAGTTAGAAACAATTGTATTTAAAAGTACTCGAATGCAGAATCCGGGGATGAACCTAGAGAGGGCTGGAGGAGCGGTCGCCCCCTAAAATTTTAAAATTTCTATATAATTTAATTTATTTAAAATTTTTAATGTATTTCCTATTAAAAATGTATTTTCGTCCTCCTAAAATTCTATAGGTAACGCACTAACATAAAATTTTAGGTCATTCCTTAGTAGAACCTATTGAGTGAACTGATAAGTAAAAGAAAATGTTATTATTTCTAAAATTAGTCTATTTCTTCAATCGTACATTAAAGAGCCTACTTGGAATAAGCTTCTCGCCGAATAAACTTTTATTGTTTTTAAATTAAAGTTTGACTTTTAATTTCTAAAATTAAATATTTAATACAGATTAAATAGTTATAGACATAGATCTTACCCTAGATTAAAGTTTATTTAATAAAGCTTTAAACCACATTTAATATTCGTTTATTGTTGAATTACAATACAATTAATAATAGTATTTGTGTTTTATTTTTCTTTTACAGTTGAATTATAATATGAATAATTATTTGATGTACGTTGGTGAAATTTTTTCCATATAAATTGTGGTAACTTAAACTTAAATTAATAATTAGATTAATTTTTTTTTTTTTTAATTTGAAGATAATTGAAATCGAAATGGGAAGGAGATTTTACCAGAACAAGAGCCTTGAGATTATCATCCGTAATGGGTATTTCCAAGTTATCTTGTTTTTGCACTCTCAGTAAAACATCAACGAAATCCTCTTTATTCCCTCCCGATTTCGAATTCAAATGCTCCTCAATTATCTCATCACAAACCCTCCTCAACTCGTTCAAATTCTTCGTCAATCTCCTCTTGTACCCACTCACTGAGTGAATCCACTCCCACTCGGGGAAAAAATCACCAACGCTCATCCCCGCAAACAGCTCCTGCGTCTCCGTCAACACCGCCGCCAGGTGTCGCTTTCCCCCCTCATCCGACGATCCTACGCCTTCCGTGAACCGCCTCCCAAACGCCACTCGACATAGGATATCGTTCGCCAACGAGAAGAAAAGCTCGCTGACGTTGGCTTCGGATCCTGACTTAGTCGACAGCGTATTCAATAACCGGTTCACTTCCTGATCTCGGACGAGTTGGAACGAGCTGACTCGCTTCGAGCTGAGTAGCTCGGTGACGCAGATCTTTCTAGCTTGGCGCCAGTAAGGGCCGTAAGGGGAGAACGTGACGTCGGAGCAGTTGAAGGAGAGGTACTGAGCGGAGACGAGTTGAGGACGGTTCGAGAAGACGTGGTCGTGAGTCTTGAGGACGAGCCGAGCGAGTTTTGGTGAGGAGACGACGACGGTGGGGACTTGGCCGAGTCGGAGGTAGATTATCGGACCGAGTTTTTCAGCTAGTTTAGAGAAGGTGTGATGTGGCATTTCTGTGAGGAGGTGAAGATGACCGATTATAGGGAGACTCGGCGGTGACGGTGGGGTTAATGACGGTGACGCCCGGGAGCTTGCATGCCATTTCCGCATGTAAGAGGTGAAGAAAAGGGCTATGAGGGAAATAAAAATGGTTTGAAGGATAAAATAGTCCATTTGCTTTCGAAATATAGCCTCGGGTCGAGATTGAAAAAACTGAGAAGCGTGAATTAACTAGAAAGCTATGCATCAACTTATATAGAAGGTTTTCGATCCAAAAAAAACTTATATAGAGGGTTAGACTTTTTTTTTATGACTAAAACAACCCTATGTTGGAGTTTGTATGGAAAGTTGAAATAAAGGATATATTTGGAAAATCATGTTGATGAAGGACAAACTTACATAAAAGACCAACAATGACCAAACATGAGTTTGAAAGCATTAATTAAGGACTCAAAGGTTGGTTTTAGAGTGGCCCATCAGCCGTTTTGTTGAATACGAGCGAAAATTTGTAAAACTAATTTATATTTTAATTAGAATGACGATTAGATTTAAAAGTTAATTACGTGTAGAGAAGGTTAAAATAACTCCATAATTCTTAAAATTAGTACTTAAATGGGTTACATTGTCTAAAGAGCTACAAAATGCACAGTTTAATTAATAACACTATTACATGAAAAAAATAATGTAAATATAAAAACAATAAATTATGAAGGTTAAAAGAAAATATGTACACACATTGAAAATTAAAATTTCAATCAAGATCTTAAATTTTTGTCAAATTATAATTAACCATAAATCATACAAATTATCAATCAAATTCAATTTTATAATTGAACTAAAACTTTTCGCAAAATTTTAGGGTAAATTATTATTAAACTTCAAATTTAATGATCAATTTAAACAAATTAAAATTCCATTTAAAAACAATCCAAAGGAGTTAACAACCTAAATTAATTACTAAAATCTTATTGGGGGTCGAATTAAGCTAAATGTGAAGTTTATTAACTAATTAAGGACCTAATTTAAAGAACCTAATACTAAAGGTCAAACTAAAAATAAATGAAACTAGGACATAATTGAACTAAATTAAAGCCTAGAAGTATGAACTAAAGGTCTAATTAAATTAAGAGAATTCTAAATATGAAGGCTGAATTTTAATTAAACTAACCAACATTAGGACTGAAATTGAATTAAAACTAAAGTTTAAAAGTGAAAATTATGACTAAATGCAAAGAACCTAAACAAGGAAGGGCTTAATGGGCGATTTCCCCCTGCAAATAAAATATCATGCTGATCAGTTGGAGTGATCAGCTGGTTTGTGCGAAGAAAAATTCTACAACCGACGTCGCACACCGTTGAACACCACTAACGTTAAACACTGTTGAACACCATTAAATTTTTTAATAAATATTAAAAGTTTTAAGGACTAAACTTATAATTACAATTATTTTAAAAGAAAAATAATAAATTTTTTTTATATTTCTTTATAATATTTTTAATTAATATATTAACATCAAATATCCTAAAATCTCCTTAATATTAAAAACTAAAAACCAACTATTTATTTTCCTTCCACCTCCGGCGGCGGTTGAGTTCGGTCAGAGTGTAAATCCCACCGGAACGGCTGCTGGACGACCCTTGTAGATTACTAGTGTTTAAAGGACGTTTGTGTCAAATCCCATCAAGCGAGTGGAATACATGTAGTTTGAAGTGTTGTAGGTGTATGTCAATGGCTTTTTTCAGGCTAAAACTATGGGATCCTTTGGAATATACTCCATTATTGATTCTCAAGAATGAAAGTTCAATAGATAAGAACTGCAGAAAATGGACGTGGAATGGAAACTACTCTCGTTTCGCTCCATTTTAAAAGCTAATATATGAACGAGATAATTTTTTAAATCGATACATAAATTTGGTGTCATCTAAGTCTTAACCGCCGCGGCAGCGATGACGACGACGACAGAAGAAAAATAAAAGATTTGAGTTTAAGAAAATTTTGGTATATTTGATTCTAATATATCAATTAAAAATATTATAAAAAATATAAAATGTTTACTAAATCTTATTTTTTTAAAATAATTTTAATTATAAGTCTAGTTTTTAAGATTTTTAATCTTTATTAAAAATTTAATAGTGTTTAGCGTTAGTGGTGTTCAACGATATTCGATGCACGTAGTAGACTCATCCTTGTGCGAATCACTCTCCAATTCTGCATCAATTTTCAGCATGCACTAAATGGTTTTAAACCGGGATTTTCACCCGAATAACACCTTTTTAAACATTATTTTCATTATGATATCAATTTAAAATTATTTTTTCTGATAGCACCTATACAGTAAATTTGTTAGGCAAAAATGATGAATTTCCTTTAAAAATTTTGTTTTTAGTAACTTTTTATCGTAAGTAGTGTCGTCTCTAGGTATGGACAAGAAGGATGCCCGTACATAATTCCTTACAAAAATTGTAAGAAAAATAATATATACATAAAACGTTACAGCGTAAAAATTTGTGTACATACACAATTTTCTATGATAAAACATAATTTGCTACACAATATGTAAGGATTTGTGTATGTACACAAATTACTACAAAATGTACATAAATCATTACAAAAGTAGTAGGAAAACGATATGTACCGAATTTCTTACAAAATTTTACCAAGGGCGAAAAGAGCTCAACTTAGTGTAAGGATTTGTGTACATACACAATTTCCTACGAGAAAATATAATTTGCTACACAATACATAAGGATTTGTGTATGTACACAAATTACTACAAAACGTACACAAATCCTTACAAAAATAGTAGTAAAAACGGCATGTACCGAATTTCTTACAAAATTTCACCAAAGGCCAAAGAGGCTCAACTTAATGTAAGAATTTGTGTATATACACAATTTCTTACGAGAAAACATAATTTGCTACACAATACGTAAGGATTTGTGTATGTACACAAATTACTACAAAACGTACACAAATCCTTACAAAAGTAGTAGTAAAAATGGTATGTACCGAATTTCTTACAAAATTTCACCAAGGGCCAAAGGGGCTCAACTTAGTGTAATGATTTGTGTATATACACAATTTCTTACGAGAAAACATAATTTGCTACACAATACATAAGGATTTGTGTATGTACACAAATTACTACAAAACGTACACAAATCCTTACAAAAGTAGTAGTAAAAACGGTATGTACCGAATTTCTTACAAAATTTCACTAAGGGCCAAAGGGGCTCAACTTAGTGTAATGATTTGTGTACATACACAATTTCCTACGAGAAAACATAATTTGCTACACAAAATGTAAGGATTTGTGTATGTACACAAAATGTAAGGATTTGTGTATGTACACAAATTACTACAAAATGTACACAAATTACTACACAATGTACACAAATCCTTACAACAGGAGTAGAAAAAACGTTATGTACCGAAATTCTTACATAATTTCACCAAAGGCCAAGAGGCCTCAACTTAGTGTAAGAATTTGTGTAAATACACAACTTCCTATCCGAAATCCTTTTCTACTATAAGTCTTGTAGGGGTGGTTTCAAAATCGCAATTAGTATTTTCGATACCTCTTTAGTAGACATAGATTTAATGACATATTGCCAAAGTGGTTCCGAAACCAAAATGTCGCTTTCAAAACCTCTACTTTGACGTGTATGTATATGTACAATTTTATGTAATAATGTATTTCGAAACCCCTACTTTGAGGTAATGAGATTAGTTTAAGGATTTGAGGTTTATTTTTGTTCATATTAGTCCCTCATTTTATATATATTAATGTACAATTGTATGGAATAATGTATATTATATATATGTACAATTTTACGTATATATGTATATATAATATATGTATGATTGCATGTATATGTAATATATTGATGCATGTATGTAGTATGTACGTATGATATACAAAATTTATACTTTATAGTTACATACATACATGGTACTTTGTATACTTTAAAAAGCCTAATTCCCGATATAGGTAATTCCGTTAAAATTTACGTCTATGTAAAAGCTTGCGTATCGACATAGGTAATCCATGCTATTTCTGGAAAATTAGGAAACCAAAGCTTTTGATTATATAGGACCTCAGGCTTCCTATCTTCGTATATATATCGATGACAGGGTTTGGGGTAATGAGATTAGTTTAAGTATTTGAGGTTTATTTTTGTTTATACTAGTCTTTCACTAACTAACTTACACCGACGTAAAACAATGTTCCTAACCCTAACCCCAAACACTTAAACTAGTCTCATAAGTCATAATCCAAACCATAAATTTTATTTTTATTTTTAATTAAATGTATTATAATTAAAATTAAATAATAATTTTAATATACTAAAATTATTATTATTATATTACTAATTAAATATTGGATGGTGAGTTTGAGTTTTAAAACTTTTTTATTTTAGGGTTTAGTATTTAGGGTTTTGGTTGAAATTGAAAATTAATATATTTATTTTTATTTTAGGGTTTATGGTTTAAAGTTTAGGGTTTAGGCTGAAATTGAAAATTAATAAAGTTTTAAGGTTGAAATTTAAAAAATAACAAACCTAAACCCTAAAATAAAAAATAAATATATAAATATGTTAATTTTTAATTTCATATAAAACCCTAAACCCTAAAATAAAAAATTTTAAAACTTGGACTCACCATCCAATATTTAATTAATAATATTATAATAATAATTTTAGTATATTAAAATTGTTATTTAATTTAATTTTCAAAATTTTGTAATTTTAATTATAATACATTTAATTTTAAAAAAAATAAAATTTATGATTTGGGTTATGACTTATGAGACTAGTTTAAGGGTTTGGGGTTAGAAACATCTTCTTATACCGGTGTAAGTCAGTTTTTTAATTTATTAAATTTTCATCATTATTTTACACCGGTGTAAGTTAGTTATTTCCTACATTCAACATTGTATGTACACATTTTATTACGAAATGTACCAAATTTACTACAAGTTTTGTAAGAAAAAATGTGTGTACCAAAATTTCTTACAGGGCTACACCAAAGGCAAGAGAGCTAAACCTTGGCTAAGGATTTATGTTTATACACAACTTCCTACCCGAAAACCTTTTTTACTACAAGTGTTGTAGGGTGGTTTTGAAACCGTAATTGTTGCTTTTGATACTTCTTGGGTAGACATAGATTTAATGACATACTGTCAAAGTAGTTTCGAAACCACAATGGTGGTTTCGAAACCCCTACTTTGACGTGTATGTACACACTTTACTACGAAATGTACTGAATTTACTACAGGTTTTGTAAAAAAAGTGGTATGTACCGATTTCTTACAGGGCTACACCAAAGGCAAGAGAGCTGAACCTTGGCTAAGGATTGTGTATATACACAACTTCCTACCCGAAAACTTTTTCTAGTACAAAGTATACACAAATTCATACAGAAGTTGTAAGAAAAATGGTATATATCGAATTTCTTACACCTACTCACCATGGACCAAAGGAGCTCAACTTAGTGTAAGAATTTGTGTACATACATAATTTCCTACGATAAAACATAATATGGTACAAGAAGTGTAAGAATTTGTGTATGTACACAAATTACTACAAAGTATACACAAATCCTTACAAAAGTCGTAAGAAAAATGGTATATACCGAACTTCTTACACCTACTCACCATGGACCAAAGGAGCTCAACTTAGTGTAAGGATTTGTGTACATACATAATTTTCTACGAGAAACATAATATGGTACAAGAAGTGTAAAGATTTGTGTATGTACACAAATTACTACAAAGTATACATAAATCCTTAACAAAGTTGTAAGAAAAACGGTATATACCGAATTTCTTACACCTACTCTCTATGGACCAAAGGAGCTCAACTTAGTGTAAGAATTTGTGTACATACATAATTTCCTACGATAAAACATAATATGGTACAAGAAATGTAAGGATTTATGTATGTACACAAATTACTACAAAATATACACAAATCCTTACAAAAGTTGTAAGAAAAACAATACATACATAATTTCTTACACCTACTCACCATGGACCAAAGGAGCTCAACTTAGTGTAAAGATTTGTGTACATACATAATTTCCTACGAGAAAACATAATATGGTATAAAAGTGTAAGGATTTGTATATGTACACAAATTACTACAAAGTATACACAATCCTTACAAAAATTGTAAGAAAACCGGTATATACCGAATTTCTTACACCTACTCAAACGTGAGTTTTCATTTTTAATTCAAAATAAAGGTTACCGGTTCACCGGGTAACCGTTTATTTTTTCAATCTTACGATTGCTATTTAATCGGCTTGATTCAACGGGCGAGATTTAAGGGCCGATTTTTAGTTGGTATTTAAGCCATCGGTATTTAAAATTTCTGAATTTAAAAATCTAGATAGTTTTAAAACAATGTATGTTAGAAAAGTGCAAAATTTATTATGTTCCAACGTTTTATCCCCACTTGTATTATACATGCTTCAACGTCCATAACTGATTTGGGAAAATGGCATCCCTATCCAATGAAAATGGAAGTACTCTACATACAGATATTACCTGTGACAGAAAAAAGGATCAGTTTCTGCACCATTGATGCGCCGCAAGAGCAATTCCGTGCTATGCGAACAACCCTTGATCGGTTGTGTAATATTCCGGGGAATCAAACGGATGCTCGTGTTCGAACTTCGGTGCATCATATAAGTGAAATGGCGTTTCTGATATAATCGCTGGATGATTATACTCGGTACAGTCGAGACCCTGAACACCGAAATTCATGGCATAATAATCACCTTGGAGCCAACAGAGTTGCAAGTCCTCAGTTCCTACTCCCTCGTACATGTTTTTCGGCGAAAATTCAGACTCTGCGAGGTGGTTTGGAATGGTTTCCTGACTTGTCATGCTTGATGTAGTGGCGGAAATTGGCTTGAAAACTTGATTGTTTACTGAATGGCTCTCGCCAACTGCTTCCGTTTGATTTGAATGTTTGACATGATTGCTTCTGTACTCGTCGTCCATAGGCTTAACTTCAAATCCGCTACCGGTAGCCTCTTTTTCGGTTATGGAAGGTCCGGGGCTAACGGATGCGGCAGGTTGTGGATATTCGGTCAGCATATGATGCTGCAACACAGGTAGCGCTAGTTGGCTGAATCCGTTTTCTAATTCCAATGGTTCATACTCTTGTTTGAACCGAATCTCAGGAATTTCATTCCAGGAATACCGTGTGGTATCGGTAGAACCGAATGAGGCAAAGTTTACAACCGGATCAACTGATCCAAGGGAATGATCGAAGCTTATCTTTGAACTCTTGGCTTTACGAGGATCTGTAATATCAATCGAACAAGGTCCTTTGAGCTCTGTCATAGGCCCTGAAGTAATTCCTTTTCTATCACCTTCATGGCCTTTGAGATCGACACTCGGGGCAAGAGTGTGATTCACCGAAAAACTAAAGCTGCCATTAGACACATTGTCCTGTGTCAAATTCATCGAGTTATGGAGGCCGGAACCGGCAGTAGAATCTTTCGATGACGGATCTGAATGCTTCATTCCCATGAATGAGGTTTTTATGTCGCCTTCCTTCTGCAGCCTACTCAAATAGAGGCGGTACTTCTGCACAAGAGAATTTTTCTTGATGAGAATCTAAACAGTTAACATCTCTTTTCTTCCACCGGTTTGCAAGTTATGAACAATTCGGGGATCAAAAGTTATCGATTCCAAAAGCTCATGAACATAGAAACTCTGTCGTGTCAATCTCTAGCAAAACTAGCACAGTTTCCTTCAGTTCATCCATTTGTCGAATAATCCGAAAAAGTAGATAAACCGAGCATGTTTTTTTCCTCGAAAACACTCTTTTCTACCCAAATAAGTATGAGAAAAATGTTAACTAACTGTAGTTCAGCTGTACTCCTTTCGAAAACTTGGCATTACGAAGAGGAAATTCGTAAGTACGATTTGTTTACCTGCAAGTGGCTGGCAACGTTTTCTCTCGATAACCACGGTACATTCATCAAGTCGAGTATTTTCTTAGGTCCAACTTCTGTCAATCAGACATTAACATGAGGTGTTATCACTGAAAGATACATTATTGACAGAAAAGGCTTCAAGCTAGTACTCAAGTGACTCGATGATGATCTAGAATTGAATTCGAATCGTACTTACTGTCATATCCAATCTGATTTACGGCTTTGACGAATTTTTGGTGAAGGTCTACTGTCCAAACAACTCTGGCTTTCTTGGTAGATGAAGGATCACCGAGGTCTTTATCGTCACGTTTGTTATCGACATCTTTTCTTTTCCTTCCTGAAGTTGTATCTTCTCCACCAAGGAAGTGCTCATCATCGAACAACTCGGAGCCACTTCTTGTCATATGAATACTTTCGATGCCTTCCAGACTTTCAATGTCTCTCACCTCATGTATCTTCTTTCGGAACACATGTTGCCATATATTCCGAAGCTCTTTCATTCTTATAGGTTTGAGAAGGTAATCGCAGGCACCGTGCTGGACACCTTTCATCACTCTTCTTGTTTCTCCATCAACAGACATCACTGCGACGTTACACAAACGGAGCTTGTGAGACAACGGTTCTATTGAATTTGAAGAAAATAGCAGAGTTAAACAACATTTGCCATAGAGAACTGACTAATGACAGGTAAATCCATTTCCAGGCCAACATGTTCAAGAAGTTTAAACCCATCCATGTCAGGCATGTTAACATCACTGATCACGATGTCGTAACCGTCCTTCCTTTGACGAAGCAAGTTCAGGGCTTCTCGTGCAAGACAACATGTAGTCACTGTAACACGCGAAAGCACCAAACATGAATGTCACGACCGTATAAAAATACGTTTCGATCCTTAATTTATTGTAAGACAAAAGCTAAAGGAAGTTGCACCATTGAAGCATCTATAGAAAAAGTCTACCAATACAAAAACAGGAACACAGTAAACTAGTTAGGCAAGCCAATATCCTGTTAGACCCTGGATGCATCGAGCTTCAGCCAACTATTTTTCATTTTCCCTTCAAGTTTAAAGCTCATCAATACATCCACCTAATCTTGTTCAGATACTAACGCGAGTAAAACCGATAATCAAAGACATTCCCAGCTCTATTCAACATCCATCAAGCTATAAATTCAGAGCAAAGGGTGGCAGGACTTGCTTGAACTCCTCGATCAATCAACCGAACAACACTAACAAAACCATACACACACACAAGGAGAAACATATAAAAGGCAAGACTTTTCAATTAGTCAGTCCAATTTCATGATCCAATAGTAGAAATGAACCGAAAACAACATTTCTATTTTCAATAACATGTGTGATCAGCGACATACGCAGAATTTTATGTTAGTAGATTTTAGAGGGGTCGAAAATAGATTTTCAATAGAAATTTTCTAAATCATTTAACAGGGCGACCACTCCCCCGGCCCCCTCGGTCAATCCTTGTTTATGATGATCAACCTCGCCCACAACACCTTTGCAGCTAGTAACATAGTACAATTTTATAGCATATCCATAGTCTTTATCTCTCAATTAAATCATGTGTTTTCAACTTCAAATGGAATGGATAACCATAAATCAGTTTCTTTATACAAAACGCGTATGAAAAACATTAATAGTTTTCAAAAGAATGAACAGTACTGCATTAAAACAAGCACAAAGAAATAAGCTATTGGCTATTGCTATGCAAAAGTTGGTTTCAAGGTAATTAAAAAAGGTTATGACCTTCATAACAACACTTTTTGAGCATCTTCTCGAGGATCTTCAACCAGGTAGGATCATCATCGACGACGAGAACACGGAGGCCGGCGGGGAAGGCATCGGTTCGAGGAGAAGAGAAGCCAGTTTCGACGACCATGATTTTGTATATATGTTTAATTTCTTCCGATGAGAAAAGGTATGAAACCAGCTGCTTTGAACTTTGAAGTGAAGAATGATTTGGTGAGTACGGAAGCGAGTGAGAGAGAAAGGGAGGAAACGGAGAAGAAGAGGGGATTGGTTTAGGTTTTAAGGGAGAAAGGATCCGAAACCAGTGAACTATCGAACATTTGGCGCCGGCTACTTAACGGTCCCTGTAGACTCTACTCTGCATTTACATTTTTTCAACATTTTTATATAATTTATTTATTTGACAATTTTGACTTATCCACACATTTATTTTCTTCTGGTTTGTCAGGACTTTACTCTGACTATTTTGAACTGATCCATGTTACACATTTAATTTTAATAAGTAAATCTTTCAGTAAAAATTTTTTACATACACAAGACTTCGAATACAAAATATACTTAAACATGCCAAACTGCTTATCACTTAGACCATATTAAAATAAAACAAAATATAAAAAAATTCATCATTTATTAATTGAATGATTAAATTACATCTCAAATATGAAACTATATATACAACTCTAATCTGCTTAACTAACTAAGCTTACTAGCTATCATTTACAAATTGAATATGTAATTGATTCTAACTTCTAAACAGAAAAAATAATTAACTAAAACTTTCAACATTTCCCCTCAAGTTGGTGGGTGAAAAGATATTTTTTACTCCCAACTTGAATACAAAATAATCATGGTGTTAGATCCCCAAAGCATTTGTGAATACATCTAGTAGCTGATCTGAAAAAGATACAAACTTGGTGTTGATAAGTTCTTCTTGAATCTTTTTTCTAACGAAATAGCAGTCAATTTTTATATGTTTAGTACGCTCATGATACACAGGATTGGCTGCTATTTGTAGAACAGCTTTGTTACAATATAACTTGATTGGTTGTTTTCTTTCCAAACAAATTTTTTTTAGACAAACCATTCAACCATACAAATTATGTTGTAGTTATAGCCAAGCTTTTATATTCAGCTTCAGTAAAAGATCAGACTACTGTATTCTGTTTTTTTTTTACAAAAATAATAAATTTTCAAACTTCACACAAAAATTAGAAATAAATTTTTTGTTACAGGACAAGATGCCCAATTTAAATCACAGTAGGCTTAATATTCACAACAACTATTTGAATCCAACAAAATTTTTTATCTTGAATTCCTCTAAATATACCTTACTATCCTCAAAACTGAATGCAAGTCTTAAGTTATTATATGAATTGACTCAAATGATGCACATCAAAAGATATGTCTGGTCTGATTTGTATAAGGTATATAAGTCTATCAATAAGTCTTTGAAATATGTTCTTATCAGGTAATAACTGATCATTCGCATCATTACTACCTTTTGAACATATATCATCATGTTTTATTGAAGTGAGCTTAGTGTTTTGCTCAAATGTTGTCATTGCTGATTTAGTTCCCTATACCCCTGATTCTTCAATCAACTCAACGATATATTTACGCTGATTAATTAAAATTTCTTGCTTTGACTTCATGATCTCAAAACCTAAGAAATATTTCAGTTCACCTAGATCTTTTATTTTGAAATTCTGATGTAAAATAGTCTTTAGACTTTTTATTAAATCTCTATCATTTTCAGTAATCAAAAGATCATCTACATAAATTAGTAATACAATAGTTTTGTCATCTTTCTTCATTGTAAACAAGAAATAGTCATGTTTACTTTGCTTATAGCTATCATTTAAAAGAGCCTCTATTAGCTTCGAATTTTACCGCCTAGATGTTTATTTTAAGTCATAGAGAAATTTTTACCTACATACTTTATTTTTCTCTTGACTGCAAAAATTAGGTGAAAGGTCAATGTACACCTTCTCCACCATATCACCTTATAAAAAGGTATTGTAGACATCAAGGTGAAACAAAGGCCAATCATGTACAAAGCCTAAAGCAAGCAGAAGTCTAATAGTGATTAATTTCGCAACATGAGAGAAAGTCTCAACATAATTTACCCCCTCTTGTTGACTGTAACTCTTGGCCACAAGACGTGCCTTGAATATTTCAATATCGCGATTGGCAGTATATTTGATGCGATAAACTCATCGACAAGATTGAGTTTATTCTTCGCAAGCAACGTGATTCTCATGGATCTGCTCCAAACGTTGTAGTTCTCAAGATCAGTGAGTTGGTGCGATACTAGGTGAATGTCCGGCGTGTCGAACGAATGCAAAAATAGTGGGTGATTAGAATCGATCTTAGTCGTAACACAAGAGAAAATTAAAGTTTTGACCAAATGAGATAAAAAAACGTTGATAAACAAAAAAAAACAGATGGGCTAAAGAAACGTGAAGAATAGCTCAACAAAGAAAAAAATGAATTTTAATAAAGAAAACACCCGAGCTCAAGATACCATGTTAAAATGAAACAAAATATAAAAAATTTCATCATTATTATATATATACAACTCTAATCTGCTTAACTAACTAAGCTGACTAACTATCATTTACAAACTGAATATGTAACTGATCCTAACTTCTAAATAGAAAAAGTAACTAACTAGAACTTTCAACAAACCAAACCCGTTTGTACTTATCCGCATATTGGTATTGTCTTACTATTATTTTTATGTATTTTATATAATATGTGGCTTTATATATTTAATATAATTATTATCAATTTATTAATAAATTAATTTAGATTGGATAATGCAAAGATGGACGATCATCCTAATTTTATTTACAAAGTAAAATTTTATATTATAGCATGATTTATTTTACTAAACCAACTGATTCCGCCAAATCAATTAATTGTTGTTATAATATGTGTCTCCATTTCATTTTTTGTATTATGTTAAAAATGATTTTTTATATATTTTTTTTTTATAATTATTTGATTTTAACTGTTTAATTTATTAAAAAAACTCTTGAATCATTTATTAGATTAGATAATTTGGGTTATTATCGATTAATACAAAAACATATGTATAGATTTTAATACAATTTTCCAAAATTTAGCGGGATAGCCGGATAGGTAAGGCTCTTGGTCCTCGGTTCAAATGATTTAATTGCTATTATAGTCCTTGCAAAACATATAATTTAATTCTAGTCCCTTTTAATGAAAATTATATGCTTTTAGTTCCCAGAAATTTCAATTTTACTCCATCCCTCCTTAAATGTAAAGGTGACGACGGGTACAATAAAATTTAAATTTTAATGTCTTACCTAGTTTGACTTAAGTAAAATCTCGACAAACTAATTTTTTTATTGGAATGACTTGATTCAATTCGAATATAAAATAAATAATAAAATATATTTATTCAATTTCAATGATGAAAAATGATCATTAGATTGGACTCGACCAAAATTTATTCAAACATATATATGGTAATTATTACATGCACAAGCGGTCGTAGAAATTTTGTTTACACAAGCGCCTTAGTTTTAAGATTTATGGACTCCGCTTAGGGTTTAAGTGTAATAATTTTGAATTTAGAGGTTGTTGATAAAAATTTAGGTTTAGGGTTAAAATTTAGGGTTTATAGGTTAAAACCTAAATCATTAACCATATTATCTAAAACTTAAACTCTAACCTTAAACTCTAAATTCTAACCCTAACCATGAATCTTAAATCATAAACTCATACACTAAAACCCTTAAACTCTAAACGCTCAACCTAAAATTTATAACCTTAAAATTGAGGCGCTTATAGAAATAAAAAATATTCACCGCTTATGTATGAGATAATAATCATATATATATATATATATTACAATAAAAGTTTTTTTTTTAAATTCTGTTAAAAGGACAGTCTTATCATCTTCTCATTTGACTATTTTTTTCATATAGAATAGACTTCAGAATTTAGACAATGATTCTCAGCTTTTCAATTGTTGTCTGCCTGTTATTAAAATAAAATAAAATAACCCAAACACTAGCTGGTTATGGAAAAGAAAGTCCTTTAGATTCTCAATATAAATTCCTCTGATTTTAAAGCATGTTTCTGTACTTTGAAAGTTGAAAAAGATACTTCTTCCAAAAAAATATATTAGATTTTTTTTCATAATAATATTACAATAACTGGTTTAAATTAATTTATTGACTAATTATTTATATTACAAAAAGTTTAACATCACTTTAAAAATAATTATTTTGTTGATTTTTTATGTTTTAAATCTCTAGGTTAGATTTAGATACGCGCTCAAAATTACTGATCTTTGTTTGTGCTTAAGTTGTAGTATTGATCGTTTTATCAACATGCTTTCATTATTATATGTAACTTTTATGTAGTGTTATAATTTTTTATCATTCATCATTAATTAATGACATTGCTTATATTTATTTTTATTTAAATCTTTTAATGGAGTTTTCAACATTTATTTGTACGGTCATTTGACTAATTTTTTATTTTAATAATTATAAAAAACATCTGGATTCTATAAAAAAATTATAAATGACAAAAACAGCATAGTTTATCTCTTAAATTGAGATCGGACGTAATTTCACTATAAATTACAATTCTGTAGACCTAAAAACCAAAATCCATGCGAAAATGAAAATCGAAAATCCACATATTTCCCGACAGATTTTTGTTCTTACAAAAATATTTTTTTTTGTTATTTACTCCCTCTGTCCCACTAAAACTGTCACATGTTGATTTTTTTTGGGTCAAACTTTTTCAACTTTGACCTCTTATAATTTAAAATTTATTATTGATAAAAATATGAAAAAATATATTTTAAAAACCTTGAATCAACTAGTTTTTAAATATATTTTTTATATTTTTTAATTAATTAAAATATTTAAATAAATTATAGTTAAAGTTGAAAAAATTTGACCAGAAAAATGTCAACATGTGACAGTTTTACTGGGACGGAGGGAGTATATTTTAAGAGACAAGACGTTTGGATCCTCTAGAATTTTGGATAGGTCTGGGGTATGTCAAGTCTAGGGTGCGGTTAAAAGACGAAAAATTTTAAAATTTATTCAAAAGCTTAAAAATGTTAGACTTTTTGATAACATTTTAAATTGAATTTTTCGTTTTTTTACAAATTTAAATACTTAATTTTTTTATAACATTTTAAGTTTTTTTTGACAAGTATCAATAATTACAAAATAAATTTTAATACTTATAAAAAATACGAAAAAATCAACTTAAAATATTATTAAAAAATCTAACATTTTTAAATTTTTAGACAAATATCAAAATTTACTATTTTTAACCGCACTCAAGACTTATTGTACGTTAAACTCGATCCAGAATTTCAGACACAGTGAAAGGAAAAGAAAAAGGTTGAAGAAAAACATGATTTGTCAACTCAAACTAAACTCGGGAGACCTGCCCATGTGACTGCCTCCTTACCATTGGAGCGTGTTTTCCACGCTTACCAATTTGTCTTTTTCTTTAATACCCTATTAATTGTCCCAATACTATTAGGCAATATTCTAAAAATTTGAATATTTTTATTTATTTCTGTTTAAAATTATTTTTTGTTTGGTTTATATTTAATATATTGGCGGTAAAAATTAAAATTTTTGTAATTGTTTTAATTTTAGAGTTTAAAGTTTAAGGGTTTAAAATTTAAAAATAGTGATTAAAATTTAAAATTTTTAATGTTAAAATTTAAAGTTTAAGTTTTAAAGTAATATGGCTAGAATTTAGTTTAATCCCTAAAAAAATCATTAAGTTGTAAACTAATAAAATATAAATTTATATTTCACTCTCTGTAAACATGTAATTAATTTTTTATGTACTTAACTTTCTATGTAGTATAACTCGTTCTATTATTGGGCTATAATATACTAATCACGGGTGATTTTGGACATACACAACATGAACATTTGTACAGGCCCCCTCAGAAAAAAGAAGACCCTAAAATGAGTTGAATCAAAGTAAAATATTAGTTATGGAGTAGTGATAAAAACACACGATGAAAACAAAATGATATTATATTTCATGGATTCTAAATCACATTATGCTTATTATTTTTAAAAGTAAGACTAATCACATACAACAAGTCAACATATGTCTATTTTTTTAATTGAGGACATCATTTTAATAAATTGCCTAAGTCTCTTTAAATTTTTGAACTATCCTTGATATTAGTATATTTATAACATGTAAATTTTTATATGTTCGTGTCGTATTTATATTATGTTTTTAATGATTTTTATATCATATATAATATTATATGGTGTACATTTTTTAGGGTAAATAGATGAGGTAAGTGGGCATCTATATCTTCCATGAACTTCATTTCAAGCTTTTAAACAAATGCATTAGTAATGGGGTGGAGCACCAATGAGTCACCTCACCACCCTACTTTTCCCCTCCCATTTCTAGCCAGTAATGGAACATTACAAAGCAATATTTGATGAAGACTTAAGAACAATCTTGAACCTTATTACTAGTGGAATTGGTTGGGGTTGCAAGAATTAATATTTGACAATTAATAGATGTAGTGACTAGTCTAATAAGGGTTGGTATATGTTAAATTACAAAGTCAAAAAAATGTCTCTAACATTTTACTGAATAGTCATTTTGGCTCTTTTTTTTTTAACCAATTTAACCGTTAAAGTTTTATTTTGGCTCAAAATGACCCCTCTGCGGATAAAAACTATTAGTCAACCGACGATAAACAACTAGAAATGACTTGAAAGAATAACGCGTCAAAAGAAAAAAATATTTTATATTCTATACAATTTTATAAAAATATTTTTTGACTGATGTGTCATTATGTAAAGTTAGCATATTTGTTTATATGACATTGCTATTGCAACATGCACTGCCATGTAGGTTTGTCACGTCATTTCAAGATGTTTATTGTCAGTTGACTAACAGTTTTCATCTGTAAAGGGGTCATTTTGACCCAAAATAAAATATTAGGAGTAAATTGGATAGAAAAAAAAATAAAGACCAAAATTCAGTCAAACGTTAGGGACATTTTTTTAGCATTATGCCTTGTTTAAAAGTAAGAAGAGTAAAATTTAACTCGCATTAAAAAAAAATATTTTCCTATCCGATTCAACGCGGAAAAAATTGATCACCCTACTCAAAAGTGACTTATTTAGACTTAAAACTTTGATTAATTATATGGCATATTGTGTAGTAAAGTATTTTGAAGGTAAATACAATTTTTGGTATCTGATTTTGACGTTTATGTGTAACCTTAAAATTATAAGTATGATCAAATTATAATTCAACATGTGTAATTAAATAAATCGAATTTGAATTGCACCATTAAAAGAAAAATTCAATACTTAATTTCAACAAAAAGTTTGATACAACATTGCACATAACTATCAACATTAGGTCCCAAAATTATATTTACTATATTTTTTACTCTATAAATAGAAGTATAAGAAATTGTATTGTCACATTCACAATCAAAATATAAAAATTAAATAAATGAGATAAACATTATTTTTTAACCTCGTTTAGAGAATTAAAAAAAAATAACTATCACTATTATATAATAATATCAACTATCAGTAAATCTAACAAGATGGAACGCTAAGTATTTGAAAAACGTTAGATCCGAATCCTGAATTATGAATGAATCAAGTTGGATCAAGAGAATCGTCTTTATAGTGCACATTTACGGAATCTAAATTTAATCAAAAAATGAGTCGAATATCTAATGATTATAAAAATATTATTACAACTTTACAAGGAGTGGGGTAATGAAAAGACATTCAAAGAAGGAAAAATAGAACTAAATGGTTGTAAAAGGGGAAATGCCCCAATGGCCAATGCCCACTAAAGAAGTAACTTTATATCCAAAAGAATTGTTTAATAAAAGGGTGGTGGGTGGTGGGCATGATTGGTACAAATTGGGGAGGAATGAAGTCCATGCAACATCTACCAAGTGGGATTTTGCTTTTAATTAATTTAATTTAATTTAATTAAAAGTTTAGAATATAGCTTTTACTCTTATTCTATTGTCGTTCAAGCCATTCTAATTTGCTATAGCTTTGAAAGAGATGCTGGATTATGAAAAAGAAAATGGTACAATTTGTTGTTTGGGCATATGCCAAAGCCTTAATTCTTGGCAACAGCTAAAAAAAGAAGAGATTTATTTCGACTTGTTTAAAGGTCGTGTCATTTGTTCGATTAGGAGGTTAGATTGAGTTCTACACAAAATAATTTATAATAGGGTTAACTATACCATTTACCACCGAACTAATTGGAGATTCTTATTTTGACCATCGAACTAACGAACTCGTTAATCAGACTACTGAACTTATAAAATCAACCTATTTTGACTACCACCGTTTTAAAAATTTAACGGTGGAGTGACAGAACTGCCACGTGGCAGCTAACAGGAAAATTTTAAAATTACACATTTGGTCCTATTATTTACACATTCTTTCAATTTAGTCTTAATTTTAAATTAATAAAATAACAAATTATTTAATTAGGTAGTGACATGTGTCAACACCTTATTGGAGGACTTTAATTATTTAGATTTAATTTTATTAATTTATTTTCATCATCCAATCAGGTGGTGACACTATTTAGAGGAGAAAAAAAAAGTTAAGCATGCATGCCATCCAAGGGAATCAAACCTAGGTGGTGTAAGTGCAAAGGCAGTGGTTAAGGCACTGCACTAACCACAACTTTGTGCTTCAAGTCACCCAACTTAATATATACCTCTTATTAGTTTCTACATTTATAAGCCAAAAGCTCAAACCCTCAACACTAATTTCACATATATATAACCCTAAACGTTAAACCCTAAATAATTCAAATTAATTTTACACTAAACATTTCAAATTAAATTCACATATATAAACCCTAAACCTTAAATATTTCAAATTAATTTTACACTAAACATTTCAAATTAATTTCACATATATAAACCCTAAACCCAAATCCTAAATATTTCGAATTAATTTCACACTAAATTTCAAATTAATTTTACATATATAAACCTTAAACCCCAACCCCTAAATATTTCAAATTAATTTCACACCAAATATTTTAAATTGGGCTTTAGGGTTTATGATTTATATATGTAAAATTAATTTGAAATGTTTAGTGTAAAATTAATTTGAAATATTTAGGGTTTAGGGTTTAAGGTTATATATGTGAAATTAGTGTTTAGGGTTTGAGCTTTTGGCTTATAAATGTAGAAACCAATAAGAACTATATATTAAATTGGGTGATTTAAAGCACAAAGTTGTGCTTGATGCAGTGGCTTAACCAGCCTTTGCACCTACACCACCCATGTTCAATTCTCCTGGATGGCACTTATGCTTAACTTTGTTTTTCTGCTCTAAATAGGTGGTGACACGTGTCACCACCTGATTGGAGGAGGAAAATAAATTAATAAAATTAAATTTAAATAATTAAAGTCCTCCAATAAGGTGTTGACACGTGTCACTACCTAATTAAATAATTTATTATTTTATTAATTTAAAATTAGGACTAAATTGAAAGAATGTGTAAATAGCAGAGACCAAATGTGTAATTTTAAAATTTTCCCGTTAGCTGCCACGTGGCAGTTTCGTCACTCCACCGTTAGATTTTTAACGACAGTGGTCAAAATAAGTTGATTTTATAAGTTCGGTGGTCTGATTGACGAGTTCGTTAGTTCAGTGGTTAAAATAGGAATCCCTAATTAGTTTGGTGGTCAATGGTATAATTTTTTTTGAAAGGTGATCAATGGTATAGTTAACCCTTTATAATATGGTCTAGCTTAACACGAGTTAGATCGTGGTTCGAAAAACCGTCAAATCTCTAGAGTTTGTTTAAGTTTGATCACGAGCGGGCTCAAATAAATAACTATATTACATATATAAAATTATATTTTTATAATTAAATTTAAATTAAGAAATTAGTTTTATTGTTAAAATTTTAATCTAGTGCATGCTCTATTTAAAAAGACATCTTGTCCAAGCTTATCTTTGAATAGTTCAAAGACAAACCTAACCTGACATAAAATATTATTTAATGTTAAAAATAATGAATTTATATTTAATACATTACGGTAAAAACTAAAAGTTTCTACAAGTTTAGTTTTAGAGTTTAAGAACTTAGTTTAAGACATATGAGTTTAGAATTTAGTGATTGTGGTTAGAATTTAGGGTTGAAATGTTACGGTTTAAGGCTTAGAAGTTAGGGTTTAGTTTTAGGATAATATGGTAAATATTTAAGTTTTAACCTATAAACCCTAAATTGTAAACACCTACACTTATACCCATAAACCATATACCCTAAACTAAATCCTTAAACCCTAAAACTAAGGCACTTGTGGAAACTTTCAGTTTCAACTGCCAATGTATAGAATAATTACCCTAAAAACAATATGTTAATTTAATAATAAAAAAATAGTGTAAACTACACAAATTATCATTCAACTTTGCGCCCAGGCCTATTTTGGTCACTCAACTATCAAAACGTGCAATTTGCTCACTCAACTTTGCACATCAAACAAATTTCGTTACTCCTCTGTTATTCCGTTAACTTTCTGTTAAAATGGATTAATTTAATATTTTTTATCCACGTAGGAATGAATTATTTTAAGGTTAAATTACATCATTCATCACTCATCTCTCTTCTCACTCTTATTTTGGTCACTTAAGTTTAAAAATTTTCAATTTAAGAACCGAATTTTCGAATTACTCTTATTTTAGTCACTCTGAAATATTTTATTAATTTTGTATGACATGGCATATTTTAGTATTACTAAATTATAAAAATAATTTAAAATAAAATAAAAATTGTATTTTATTATTATTATTATTATTAAATAAAAAATTTAAAATAAATAATAATTATATTTTATACCAAAATCCTCCAGAACCCCAACCCTCAAATTATAACCTCACCCTCTCATTCCTCTCCGATCTTTATCCTCAAACTGACCCTCTCCCCTTACTCCAGTCATTGAACCCCACCTCTCTTATCTTCAACTTTAATTCAACAACCCATATCAAAGTTATTAGAAAATTGTTAATGTTGCTATGAAAGTTTGTAACACCCCTAACCCGGGTTAAGAGCGAGGGGCATTACCGGAACCGAAAAACAGAAAATCGGAAACAAAGAATCATTCTTAATTAAGTTATTCACATTAATGTGCACGCGAAAAGTGGGCTAACAAAAACTTTTTCTAAACAGAAACGACTAAACAAAATTTCTTTAAATCTTACTTATCAAATTTCAAGCCAATTTAAAATTTTCCTATTATCATTATCGAATTCCAATTTCAAATCTATAACATAACCATTCAGTCACTATACTTTCTATATAGTCAAATAATTCTAATCATTAACTAGTAGATTACCAAATTACTATCTCGAATACAATTATATCACACATGCCGAATGCTTAAGCTATTCATTTCCATGCCATTCGAAACTTTGATTAACTTAGCCTAGGTGATTTTCGAATTAAACCAATTACCAATAATTTATTACATCAATTTTGCATACAAGGCATAAAGATTTCATACACCATAGCATTCGATTTCCTTTAATTAGATCATTACAAAATATCAAGTTTTATATGCCCCTAAACCATGTCAAGCTACAAACTATGAACAACAAAAAGAATCAGCAAGACTGCTAGCTCGACTTACATTTATATACAACAAAATAATGAGGCTTTCTACTTAAATACAAAACATGATTCTAGCCTCCTAATTAAACATCATGGAGCATATAATCTTAAACACCAACGCAAACTTAGACTACGACCAAACAAAACAAAACAAAACGAGCCATTAGACAAACTTTAAAGCCACCATCTAGGAGTCTAAAGATAAGACTAAGATCATACACTTTTCTGGACTTGTAACTTGATCCAATCGAATGCTAGCTTTGAGGTCCAAGCTAACCTGCTAAAGTTGGGAAGAAGAAAACAACGGAGCGTTAAGTACAAATTGTACTTAGCGAGGTAATGCTAAATCTAATTCATTCTTGAGTTTTTAATGTGGTCAAGCATTAAGTTTACTTAGCTAGGTTTATTAACATCCAAATTATACCCAACTAAACTTACAAAAAAATCAAATACACATAGCATCATGCATAACATAATAAACATTCATAGTTCATACTCGAATACATTTCAACGACATTAATTTAGTCACATGCTTCAATTTGATTCGATCATTACAATAGTTCAATTCAATTTCCAGCATACTCAATTTCATGCTTACGATCGAAATACCCAAAATTTATGTCAATCAATCATATCATCATTAATTTATCAAAGCAAAAATCACAATTTTCCATAAGCATATCATTCAAATAGGTCACCAACCACTAACCAAAAATCAGAAATTATTAATCTTATCACATCTCAATTTCCATGTATTTGAACAGAGTCATTGCCCACTTTACATATATTTGGACTTTGTAAGCATTTCATATGCATTATATCATAATCGGAAGGACCAATGTCCACAAAATTCATTCATTAATTTCACATCATATCATACCAAGTCATATCAATCCATTTATCCACCTCATAAGCTTTACATGATTAGGCAATTCCATTTAATTTAATTAGGTTATATTACCCTAGGTAGAGTAGACGAATTAAATATTCAAGCCATCAAGAGGGTACCAAGTACCAAAAAATGGTTGCACGAAGCAACAAACAATGGATGCCCATTAACATCAATGCGTCTTGAACAACAATCAAGAACACCTTTAATCATCAAGTCGAAGAGTACACAAGGTACAATCAATGGTTGCACAAGGCAACAAGCAATGGTTGCACGAAGCAACAAACAAGAGAGCTCAGGCTCTAGGCATGTACTATCTAAGACTTCTAATCGACCGAGGGCATTTTATTCTTGTTAATTTATTGTCCATTACTTTATTTAGCATATACTTTTTTCATAATTCAAATTGCATGCTCTTTCAATCACATAGTTGTACCAATTCACATAAATCATGTTAATTCGTCTCATACTTCATTCTATCACATCATCATACACGACAACAACTTTACATAATCATATGCATGTTAAGCATAGCAAAAGTACCATAGGGCAGTCCACATACACATATAATCAAGCATTACCGAGAATCCAAATTCATGCTTGTTCAACATACAAGAAGATCACATAGGCAATCCACATTTGCACATATTCAGACATTATCAGAATTTAAATCAAGCATATAAATTATGGCAACTAAAGTCATATAAAAACAGTCCACCATTTCACACATTCAAATTGGTCAAAATCTCAATCATGCATCCATTTTTCCTTTAATCTCCTTCCCTTACTAAACATATTACCAAATATCAATTAGGTCCAATTTCATGTATAATATAGTAAATTTCACCAAACATAAGGTGGTTCGGACACTAGTCCCAACCCTGATGCAAAATTACACTCACAACTCCTTAAGCTTGATCTTAAATTAAGATGCCCTTGTTTCTTCCCCTCATCAATCCTAGCTTCCTCCAAAGTCTCTTTACAATTTCGATCTTAATTCTCAACATAAAACGAATACACACTATAGTAGAGAGCAATTCAATCATAATTACTCTTCAAATTCAAACATGAACATATATTTTCAAATCTGATTTTCTATTAAACTAGTTGGAGGACTAGTTAGTGTTTTAATCATATCTTTTTAATTACTAATCCAAAATTCAATTATCATATATCATTAGAAAGGTATTAAACTCAATTTCCACTCATGTAAACCTCATATTTTTATCTAATTCGAGTAAGTACAATTTATTACTTGAATATGACCTCTTCGATAATTTTGGGCAGCTTGTACTGTCCAACTTATAAAATTCATATCTTTCAATTTGTTTACTGGAATTGATTTCCGTTTTCTCTAAGTGTTTTTAGACATATCAAAATTTATACAGTAAAAATTTCAATTCAAATTACTTTAAATCCAAATTTTGGTGAATTTCCAAAGTTACAGCTTATGATTTACATTTCACTGGACATCTTACTCATTTATCACTTTTAGCTTAAAATTCACTTAATTACCCTATCCAAAGTCTAAATTCACTTATAGCATGACTTATACTATCCTTTCCTATCATTTTAAAGTTCACATCAACTTTTAATTTCAACAGTCAAGTCCTCAATTTTACTGATTTTCCAGTTCAGTCCCTAAATCTCATTATTTTCGAGTACTTGCCCAATATTAGTTCTAATCGAAAATTTCCCTTTCTAATTCATTTTTCCAGAAAACCAAAAGTAATTTCTCATAGAATTATTATTTCTTTACAACTTTCTTCTAGTAAGAATTTTCTAATTTAATCTCTAATCATACCAATTTTCCAATCATCCATGACTTTACACTTTATCTCAAAACAGTCCCTTTTTGAATCTATTCATAAATTCACAAGTAGTTTTTCAAAAATTTCATTAGCTCAACTTATTATATTCATCAAGACTCTCATAGTTTCATGTCTAAACAAATTCTAAGTTTGCATGCATGGTTTGATACTTATTTGAATAGCTACAATGAGAATAGAACTTACTTCTTGATTTTCTTGTTACCACTAGCTACCCTTCTCAATTCCTAACTTAATCCTTCAAACATGCAAGCCAAACATTCACCATTTGAGCTCCAAAAGTTCAGACTTTTGAGCTTCCCTCATCTCCATTTTCTCTCAAACCTCATGGCACAAAGAGAAGAAATGATGGAGAGAAGACATCCTCCCTAATTTGGGGGATTTGATAGACTCTAATTTTACTTAAATGTCCTTCATCTTATATCCTTTTTTTATCTTTTTACTAAGGGCAGCCCTAAGGACTTTTCATTTTTAACATGCAATTTTTTAACATTATCTTTATTTTAATTTGGTCACCAATTTTCCCTTGCCAATCTTTCTTTAATTTCTTAATTTGGTCCGATTTCCACAATGAAATGTACCACTTTTAAATTTCTTTTAATTCTTCTAATTTTACACTTTGGATCTTGTTATTACTAATTTGAATCCATTAATTTATCATTTGGCTAAATTTCTTAATTCAAAGGCTTAATTACTTTTTAATTCGATTTGGTGCATTGGTTGCCCAATTAAAAATTCAAGGACCAAATTGAACAAATCGCTTAATTGCAAACTCAATTGCTTCTAAGAATAAATAAATTAATTAAATTTATCGGCTTTAAATTCTAGACGAAAATGTGGGTGTTACAATTCCATCCTCCTTAAAGAAAGAATTCGTCCTCGAATTCTTACCTGAACTAAATAGATGGGGATATTGCTTCTGCATCGTATCCTCGGGTTCCCACGTTGCTTCTCTAACGTGATGATTCTTCCAGAGGATTTTAACAAGAGGTACGTTCTTATTACGAAGCCTTTTAATTTCCCGATCAAGAATCTGAATAGGTTCCTCCTCATAAGAAAGGTCAGGATTGAGTTCAACTTCTTCTAGTTCAAGAATGTGAGACAGATCAGATCGATAGCGTCTTAATATAGAAACATGAAAGATATTATGAATCTTTTCGAATTCAGGAGGAAGTGCGAGGTGATAAGCTACATGACCAATTCTCTCAATTACTTCGAACGGTCCAATGAAACGAGGACTAAGCTTTCCTTTCTTTCCGAAACGGAAAACTTTCTTCCACGGAGAAACTTTGAGAAATACTTTATCTCCGATTGCATATCGGATGTCCCTACGCTTCAGATCAGCGTACGACTTCTGCCTATCAAAAGCTTGTTTCAACCGGGAATAAATAATTTGAACTTGTTCTTCAGTTTCCTGAAGCAATTGAGGTCCTAAAACTTTATTATCCCCGAGTTCAGACCATCACAAAGGAGTTCGGCATTTTCTTCCATACAGTGCTTCAAAAGGAGCCATCTGAATATAAGACTGATAGCTATTATTATAAGCGAACTCGATTAACGACAGTGATTTCTCCCAGTTCTTACAGAAATCGATAATACAAGCTCTAAGCATATCTTCAAGAATTTGAATTACTCGTTCAGATTGTCCATCGCTTTGAGGATGAAAAGTTGTGCTAACATTCAGTTTAGTTCCAAGAGCCTTATGTAGGGTTTTCCAGAATCGAGCTGTAAATCGAGGATCTCGATCTAAAACAATAGAAGTTGGAACTCTGTGTAAACGGATAACTTCTCGAATATACAGTTTTGTTAAGGTTTCAAGACTATAATTCATCCGTACCAGAATGAAATGTGCTGATTTAGTGAAACGATCAGCGATCACCCAAATAGCATCACATTTCTTGGAGAGTAAGGAAGACCGGTCACGAAATCTATCGTAATTCGTTCCCATTTCCATTACAGAAATTCAAGAGGCTGAAGTAATCCAGTAGGAGCACGATGTTTGGTTTTGACCCGTTGACAGTTCAGACACCTTGATACGAAGTCATTGATAGCCGATTTCATTCCAGACCACCAATACAAGGGCTTGAGGTCCTTATACATCTAAACAGTTCCAGGGTGGATTGAAAAAGAACTTTGATGTGCTTCTTGCAGAATTTCAGCTTGTAATTCCTTGTTATTAGGCACACAAATCCAATCTCTGAAATATAGAAGATCGTTTGACTTGACAGAAAAGTCAGGATTAGATTCAAGCTTAGACAAGATTTTCTGAAGTTCCGGATCAAATTGTTGAAGTTCTTTGATTCTAGAAATCAGAATAGATTGAACCTGGAGTTCGTTCAGATGATTCAAAGCTTTACATAGTCGGAAATGAGCATTGATGGCCAAAGAAGCTATGAGCAAACAAAGCAAAGATGTTACTTGGAAAGCAAGGCACTATTCGAATGGTTTAGTAAATTTTCAAGATTGAACATTTTCAGATTTTGAGAATTTCGAAAGACTTACCGAGGTTCGGTTTCCGACTTAGAGCATCGACAACCACGTTAGCCTTTCCAGGATGATAGTCGATGGTCAGATCATAGTCTTTGAGTAATTCCAACCATCTTCTTTGTCTAAGATTCAGCTCTTTCTGAGTGAGAAAATACTTCTCACCGTACAAATAATGCCGCCAAATTTTCAGTGCAAATACAATGGCCGCTAGTTCAAGATCATGAGTTGGATAGTTCATCTCGTGAGGCTTAAGTTGTCGAGAAGCGTATGCAATCACATTACCTTCCTACATCAGAACACATCCAAGGCCGGAATGTGACACATCACTCTAAACAACGAATTATTTTCCAGACTCGGGCTGAATAAGAACATGGGCACAAGTCAAGGCTTGTTTAAGCTGATCAAAACTTAAGCCTGGTAATACCCGAAAATCATTTCACAAATCTCTGGTAATACCCGGCTAAACCAAGGAAACTTCGGACCTCGCTTACATTGCTCGGAGGCTGCCATTCCAGAATTGTCTAAATTTTCTTAGAATCAACTTGATTCCTTCGGCTGAAATAACATGTCCGAGGAAAGACACTTCTGAAAGCCAGAATTCACATTTAGTGAACTTAGCAAATATCTGATTTTCTTGGAGTGTCTGGAGTACAATCCGAAGATGTTGAGCATATTCTTCCCTGTTACGAGAATAGACCAGAATATCGTCGATGAATACGACAACAAACTTGTCAAGATGAGGCTTGAATACTCGGTTCATCAGATCCATGAATGCAGCAGGGGCATTCGTTAACCCAAATGGCATCACCGGAAATTCGTAATGACCATAACGAGTTCTGAAAGTAGTTTTGGGTATATCTTCATCTTTCACCCTAATTTGATAATAATCGGAACGGAGGTCAATTTTAGAGAATACACCAGCATCCTTCAACTGATCAAACAAATCTTCAATTCGGGGCAATGGATACTTGTTCTTGATAGTGACTCTGTTCAATTGACGGTAATCAATGCAAAGTCGCATCGTTCCGTCTTTCTTTTTCACAAAGAGAACTGGAGCACCCCAGAGAGAAGTGTTGGGTCGAATAAAACCCTTATCTTCTAATTCTTGAATCTGCTTCTTTAATTCTTGCAATTCAATCGGTGCCATACGATAGGGCGTAATGGACACCGAATTTGTTCTAGGCTGAACTTTAATTTTGAACTCAACTTCTCGAATTGGAGGGAGTCTAGGGAGTTCCTCAGGAAAAACATCAACAAATTCAGATACAACATGCAATTAAGTTAAGCAAAAATCTAATTCATCTTGGAAAGCCATAACAACAAAAATAGATGTTGGTTTCTTATCAATTAACAAAATCGACTCATTTCCTAAACCTGTTAAGTACAATCTTTTATTCTGACAAATGACAATCAATCCAGGCTTCATGTCTACCCAACCAGTCTAAACCTAATACTAGGTCAAACTCACATTTAGGTAGAACATATACAGGTCACAGGGAAAAAGTACATTTCGAATAGATACAAGACTGTTCTTACAAGTCAGGTTGATAGGTAAGTCACCTCCTATAGGGTTTGAAACAATTAACCAAGTCTTAACAAATTCAGGCTTTAGTTGTAACTTGTCAATCAGGTGAGAACACACAAAAGAATGAGTTGATCCCGAATCTATTAAAGCATAAATAGGAGTAAGGTTTAGTTCAACCGTACCCGCAATAACATACGGAGATTCTTCCTCATCCTTGCCACGTATATGATAGACTCGAGCTGGAGCTTGTGATTCCTGATGTGTGGTGGTTTTCGACTGATTGCTTCTGCCTCTGCCCTGATTCTCTGACTGTGCTTGTCTAGTATTCTTGTTCCGATTGGATTGCACATGACTTGGATTGGTAGAGTTTTGAGATGGAGCTTGATCTCTCATCGCTGGACAGTCTATGATATAGTGATCACTTCCGCCGCAAGCAAAACATAAGTTGGCATGCTTTCGGCACTGACCGAAATATGGTTTCTGACAATGCTGACAGACTATAGCCCTTTTTGAATTCCCCGGGCTATTAACAGATATAATCGGGACAACAAGTATATTCACTGACTGAGGCTTCAGTGTGAAGTTACTACGAGGAGCTGGATTATACGAAGAAGAACCTTCTTTTTGGCTTTTAGACTTCTTCGATTTCCAGTGAGACTTGTCATCGCTCTTGCGCTTCTTATCATGTCGATAACTGCTTTTCCGCTTTTCTGCGGCCCGAAACTTGGATTCTGTAGTAATTGCTCGATTTACAAGAGTTTGGAAGTCCGTGATGTCCAAGACGGTAAACATCAGACTCAGCTCATCATTCAGATCGTCAATAAACATACAACACTTTTTTTTCTCTGTCTTGATGTACTCAGAACCATACTTGCAGTACTTACAGAAATCAGTCACGTACTACTCTATTGGTCAACCTGCTTGCTTCAGATGCAAGAAACGCTTTCTTCGATCGGCCAAGTACTGTAAACTGATGTATTTCTTCTTGAATTCTTCTACAAAGAATTTCCAGTTCACAGATTCAGCTGAAGCGGTTAGTGTTATAGTTTCCCACCAGCTTAAGGCTTCATCAGCAAGTAAGGCAAGAACACATTCGAGCTTATGCTCATCCGAGCACTGAATTTGCTTACTCAATATCTGAGTAGTTCTTTCTAACCAATACTCAGCTTCTTCAGGTTTCTCTTCACTAGAGCCGTCAAATGTATAGGCTCGATGCTGAGCAAGCTTTTTAATAGGAGCTCTGCTAGGGCAGCAGCTACCGGAGCAGGTTGTTCATGTCTCATGTTCGTCAAAAGCTTATCGAACATTTCTTTCATACTCAGAAGGCAATCTCTTTGAGCATTCTGAACAGTCGGATTATCAGTGTTCGTCCGAGGCTGAACATGAGGTTGTTGTCGAGTGCTATCTTGCACAGGAGGTTGCGGTCGAGTACTATCTTGTACAGGAGGATTCTCTTTCATACGAATACTGTCTAGCATAGGAGGGTTTTCTTTCGTACGGATAACCTCTAGCACCGGAGGGTTTTCTTTCATACGGACACTATCTTGTACATGAGGATTTTCTTTCATATGGACACTATCCCCTTCACTTGATGATCATCGAGGACTTTCATCGTCTCGAGCTAAACGTGTCTCTTTCATTCTAATTCAGATCAGACAAAATCAGAGTTAGGAACATAATTACAAGAAATTCAATGTATGATCGCTAGGTGGCTTGACTCAACTAATGATGCACACAGAACATATTTGAGGTCTATAGGACATGTAACCTAAAAAGCTCTGATGCCACAAAATGTAACACCCCTAACCTGGGTTAGGAGCGAGGGGCATTACCGGAACCGGAAAACAGAAAATCACAAACAAGGAACCATTCTTAATTAAGTTATTCACATTAATGCGCACGCGGAAAGTGGGCTAACAAAAACTCTTTCTAAACATAAACGACTAAACAAAAATTCTTTAAATCTTATTTATCAAATTTCAAGCCAATTTAAATTTTTCCTATTATCATTATCGAATTCCAATTTCAAATCTATAACATAACCATTCGGTCACTATACTTTCTATATAGTCAAATAATTCCAATCATTAACTAGTAGATTACCAAATTACTATCTCGAATACAATTATATCACACATGCCGAATGCTTAAGCTATTCATTTCCATGCCATTCGAAACTTTGATTAACTTAGCCTAGGTGATTTTCGAATTAAACCAATTACCAATAATTTATACATCAATTTTGCATACAAGGCACAAAGATTTCATACACCATATCATTCGATTTCCTTTAATTAGATCATTACAAAATATCAAGTTTTATATGCCCTTAAACCATGTCAAGCTATAGACTATGAACAACAAAAAGAATCGGCAAGACCGCTAGCTCGACTTACATTTATATACAACAAAATAATGAGGCTTTCTACTTAAATACAAAACATGATTCTAGCCTCCTAATTAAACATCATAGAGTATATAATCTTAAACATCAACGCAAACTTAAACTACGACCAAACAAAACAAAACGAGCCCTTAGACAAACTTCAAAGCCACCATCCAGGAGTCTAAAGATAAGACTAAGATCATACATTTTTCTGGACTTGTAACTCGATCCAATCGAATGCTAGCTTTAAGGTCCAAGATAACCTGCTAAAGTTGGGAAGAAGAAAACAACGGAGCGTTAAGTACAAATTGTACTTAGTGAGGTAATGTTAAATCTAATTCATTCTTGAGTTTTTGATGTGGTCAAGCATTAAGTTTATTTAGCTAGGTTTATTAACATCTAAATTATACCCAACTAAGCTTACAAAAAAAATCAAATACACATAGCATCATGCATAACATAATAAACATTCATAGTTCATACTCGAGTACATTTCAACAACATTAATTTAGTCACATGCTTCAATTTGATTCGATCATTACCACAATTCAATTCAACTTCCAGCATACTCAATTTCATGCTTACGATCGAAATAACCAAAATTTATGTCAATCAATACATATCATCATTAATTTATCAAAGCAAAAATCACAATTTTCCATAAGCATATCATTCGAATAGGTCACCAACCATTAACCAAAAAACAAAAATTATTAATCTTATCACATCTCAATTTCCATGTATTCGAACAGGGCCATTGCCCACTTTACATATATTCAAACTTTGTAAGCATTTCATATGCATTATATCATAATCGGAAGGACCAATGTCCATAAAATTCATTCATTAATTTCACATCATATCATACCAAGTCATATCAATCCATTTATCCACTTCATAAGCTTTACATAATTAGGCAATTTCATTTAATTTAATTAGGTTATATTGCCCTAGGTAGAGTAGACGAATCAGATATTCAAGCCATCAAGAGGGTACAAAGTACCAAACAATGGTTGCACGAAGCAACAAACAATGGTTGCACGAAGCAACAAATAATGGATGCCCATTAGCATCAATGTGTCTTGAACAGCAATCAAGAACACCTTTAATCAACAAGATACTATCAATGGTTGCACAAGGCAACAAGCAATGGTTGCACGAAGCAACAAACAAGAGAGCTTGGACTCTAGTCATGCCGTACTATCTAAGACTTCTAATCGACCGAGGGCATTTTATTCTTGTTAATTTATTGTTCATTACTTTATTTAGCATAAACTTTTTTTCATAATTCAAATTGCATGCTCTTTCAATCACATAGTTGTACCAATTCACATAAATCATGTTAATTTGTCTCATACTTCACTCGATCACATCATCATACACGGCAGCAACTTCACATAATCATATGCATATTAAGCATAGCAAAAGTACCAGAGGGCAGTCCACATACACATATAATTGAGCATTATCGAGAATCCAAATTCATGCTTGTTCAACATACAAGAAGATCACATAGACAATCCCCATTTGCACATATTCAGACATTATCAAAATTCAAATCAAGCATATAAATCATGGCAATTAAAGTCATATAAAAATAGTCCACCATTTCACACATTCAAATTGGTCAAAATCTTAATCATGCATCCATTTTTCCTTTAATCTCCTTCCCTTACTAAACATATTACCAAATATCAATTAGGTCCAATTTTATGTATAATATCATAAATTTCACCAAACATAAGGTGGTTCAGACACTAGTCCCAACCCTAATAAAAAATTACACTCACAACTCCTTAAGCTTGATCTTGAATTAAGATGTCATTGTTTCTTCCCCTCATCAATCCTAGCTTCTTCCAAAGTCTCTTCACAATTTCGATCTTAATTCTCAACATAAAACGAATACACACTATATTAGAGAGCAATTCAATCATAATTACTCTTCAAATTCAAACATGAACATACATTTTCAAATCTGATTTTCTATTAAACTAGTTGGATGACTAGTTAGTGTTTTAATCATATCTTTTTAATTACTAATCCAAAATTTACTTATCATATACCATTAGAAAGGTATTAAACTCAGTTTTCCACTCATGTAAACCTCATATTTTTATCTAATTCGAGTAAGTACAGTTTATTACTTGAATATGACCTCTTCGATAATTCTGAGCAGCTTGTACTGTCCAACTTATAAAATTCATATCTTCCAATTTGTTTACTGGAATAGATTTCTGTTTTCTTTCAGTAATTTTAGACATACCAAAGTTTATACAGTAAAAATTTCAATTCAAAATACTTTAAATCTAATTTTTGGTGAATTTCCAAAGTTACAGCTTATGATTTGCATTTCACTGGACAACTTACTCATTTATCACTTTTAGCTTACAATTCACTTAATTACCCTATCCAAAGTCTAAATTCACTTATGGGATGACTTATACTATCCTTTCCTATCATTTTAAAGTTCACATCAACTTTTATTTTCAACAGTCAAGTCCTCAATTTTATTGATTTTTCAGTTCAGTCCCTAAATCCCATTATTTTTTAGTACTTTCCCAATATTAGTTCTAATCGAAATTTTTCCTTTCTAATTCATTTTTCCAGCAAACCAAAAGTAATTTCTCATAGAATTCTTATTTCTTTACAACTTTCTCTTAGTAATAATTTTCTAATTTAATCTCTAATCATACCAATTTTCTAATCATCCATGACTTTACACTTTATCTCAAAACAATCTCTTTTTGAATCTATTCATAAATTCACAAGTAGTTTTTCAAGAATTTCATTAGCTCAAACTTATTATATTTATCAATACTCTTATAGTTTCATGTCTAAATAAATTCTAAGTTTGCATGCATGGTTTGATACTTATTCGTATAGCTACAAAGAGAATAGAACTTACTTCTTGATTTTCTTGTTACCACTAGCTACCCTTCTCAATTCCTAGCTTAATCCTTCAAACATGCAAGCCAAACCTTCACCATTTGAGCTCCAAAAGTTCAGACTTTTGAGCTTCCGTCATCTCCATTTTCTCTCAAACCTCACGGCACAAAAAGAAGAAATGATGGAGAGAAGACATCCTCCCTAATTTGGGGATTTGATAGACTTTAATTTTACTTAAATGTCCTTCATCCTATATCTTTTTTATCTTTTTTACTAAGGGCAGTCCTAAGGACTTTTCATTTTTAACATGCAATTTTTGAACATTATCTTTATTTTAATTTGGTCACCAATTTTCTCTTGCCAATCTTTCTTTAATTTCTCAATTTGGTCCGATTTCCACAAGGAAATGTATCACTTTTTAATTTCTTTTAATTCTTCTAATTTCACACTTTGGATCTTGTTATTACTAATTTAATTCCACTAATGTATCATTTGGCTAAATTTCTTAATTCAAAGACTTATTTACATTTTAATTCGATTTGGTGCATTGGTTGCCCAATTAAAAATTCGAGGACCAAATTGAACAAATCACTTAATTGCAAACTCAATTGCTTCTAAGAATAAATAAATTAATTAAATTTAACGACTTTAAATTCTAGGACGGAAATATAAATGTTACAAAGTTGATGTTAAAATGCAGCAACACAAGGATGAAAGAAAACCCATAAACAAAACACATACATTTACATACATACAAGGAAAAATAAAGAGAGAATGAGAGAGAAAAGCGATAACAATTTAGTACAGAGAAATATAAAAAAAATCCATAAATCAGAGAGAAAATGAAAATGAAGAAGAGATAAAATGGAGAAATGAGTAAGAAAAGATTTTAAAAATAAAGAACATTGAAATCGAAGATGGCATTGGGCAAATGGATTCATTTACGTTTCTTGATAACTTGTCAATAGTGGGTGTTTGAACTTCATCATGGAGTTGAAGAACTTCGTCAAGTTTAAGGGGAATGGGCGATTTGGGGGTGGCCAATGGGTATAGAAGGGGAAGGAAAGGGTGAAATGTAATTTGAGGTTTAGGGTTTGAGTAGATTTGAGTTTAAAATATAATTACTTTTTATTTCAAATATTTTTATTTAATAATAATAAGATATATTTTTATATTTTAATAATAATAAAATATTTCATGTCATACAAAATATTAAAAAAATAAGGGTAAAATACTTAAAATATCACTAAACTTTATTTTTGGACCTATTTTGGTCACTGAACTTTTAAAACGTTTAATTTACTCACTCAACTTTACTTCTTCACCTATTTTGATCACTCTAAATTATTTTATTAATATTTTAAAATGACATGACATATTTTATTATTATTAGATATAAAAATAATATAGAATAAAAATAAATTATATTTTATTTATTATTAAATAAAAAATAAAAAGCAAACCCTAAACACCCAAAATCTCTTTTATTTCCCATTATTACTTCCCACGCCGCTGCCACTCTCTCCGCTGCCGACGGCGCTATTATCCACCGCCTCGTCTTTTTTTTATCGTTTTTACATTAGCCATTAACTCACTTTATGATTTCATCTCTTCAATGGTGAAGCTGTCAAAATATGAAGCCCAAGGAAGCTTTTGGATGAAAGCTTTCTTCATCTTCTTCATCCTTTAATCAAATACGCCCTCAAATTTTCTATCAATTTTTTTTCTTTTCTTTAATAAAACGAAAGAAAATGTATCCATAAACCCTTCTCTTACTGCCATTCATTTCGTCTCTCTAAAGCTCCTTCAGATTTTGATTCGATTCTCATTTTTTTTCGATTTTCTGGGATTCTGGAGATTTAGGTATTTTTTATAGTCCTCCAAGAAATTAGAACTTTGTTCCTTTTCTCTTTTGGTGAAGAAATATGTCGATTTTGTCGATTTTGTGGATTTCAATGAATTTGAAAAATGGGTATTAAACTTTAGGAAAGAAGATGGATAGACGGTGAAAACCGACATGGTTGAACCAAAAAGAACGGAGGCAATGCGTGATGGCGTCGGCGGCGGCAAAGGCTGTGGAGGGACTGGCGGCGACGCGAGAAGTAATAATGAGAAATAAGAGAGATTTTAGGTGTTTATGGTTTGCTTTTTATTTTTGTATTTAATAATAAATAAAATATAATTTATTTTTATTTTATATTATTTCTATATCTAATAATAATAAAATATGTTATGTCACTTCAAAATATTAATAAAATAATTCAAAGTGATCAAAATAGGTGAAAAACTAAAGTTGAATGAGTAATTTGAGCGTTTTGAAAGTTCAGTGACCAAAATAGGTCTGAAAATAAAGTTGAGTGATGATTTAATTATTTTACTCAAAAAATAATTCAGGGTGATTAAAATATGAGCAATTCGAAAGTTCAGTTCTTAAATTAAATTTTTTGAAAGTTGAGTGATAATTTGTGTATTTTACCCATTAATTTAAATCATTTATTTTTCCATTTCATAATGTCGTCTTGAACTTAACGGAGGAGTGAGCAAATTTGTTCGATGTGCAAAGTTCAATGAGCAAATTGTATGTTTTGATAGTTGAGTGACCAAAATAGATCTGTCCCACTAAAACTGTCACATGTTGACTTTTTTGGGTCAAACTTTTTCAACTTTGACCTCTTATAATTTAAAATTTATTATTGATAAAAATATGAAAAAATATATTTTAAAAACTTTGAATCAACTAGTTTTTAAATATATTTTTTATAATTTTTAATTAATTAAAATATTTAAATAAATTATAGTCAAAGTTAAAAAATTTTGACCAAAAAAAGTTAACATGTGACAGTTTTAGTGGGACGGAGGGAATATGATTTTTTGAATAGTTAAATGGGCTTTATGATCTAAAAAATTGTTAGAGGTCCAAATCAAACTTTGATCATTTAATTTTTTTGGATCAAGCCCAAAAGCCCAGAGTTAGGCAGAACAATCTTTGTGCAATTCTCCACGCATATCCCACATTCAAAATAATATGAAGACAACGCAATTCGTTCGTGTTAGGTGTAAACTTTAAAGAATAAATAATTCATTTTTTTAAAAAGGTAATTGGATCTCATTAAAAATCTCTTGACATAAAATCTTTGTTCACAAGTCTTTTGTTGTATAGCATCGGAAGAGGATTTAGCCCACCTAATGCAGTTAGTAGGAAACATACCCATGCAACAAGCTTCAAGGGTACTAACGAAATCATCTCAAACTAAATTTACACTTTAAAAACGATATTATTATAAGAGGCAGCCGTGAGAATTGAATACAAACTATAAAACAAACAAACAAACAAAAAAACCGGTACAATTTTATTGATTTATCGAAGTTGGCCACTTGACCTTACAACCAAATCAACCGATTCAATAATTATGCGAAGCTTATTTTTGAACTCTCGGCTTTACAAGGATCGGGAATATCGATAGAAGAAAGTTTTTTGGGCTTTGCCATTAGATATATTGCCCTGTACCACATCCATTAAGTTATAGAAACCAAAACTAATAATAGAGACCGATCTGAATATTTTGTTTTAATAAATGTGATATATTAAACAAAATAATTTCATGAAGTAGGTGCTTCATAATAATGAAGAATGCAATGAAAAGAAAAACAAAATTAATTGGGAAAAATGTAGCATATGATTTGGTTATATACCTATATAATAATTAGTACTATATAATAATTGTCAAAAAAAATTACTACTATATAATACAATACAATTCTCGTGTGTCTCTTTACCAACAACTTTGGTTCAAAGCCAAAATGTGGACAAACTTTTAATAATATTTTTTGAGAGAATATCAATAATTACACAATAATTAAACCTAAGCCCATAATTTGCACTAAGCATAAAACTTTTTTGCATTAAAAGGAGAAAAATTAATTGATACACATTTCGTGTAATTTACAGATATTTGTTTATATATTAGAATTTTAGAGTTTAAGAGTTTAAGTTTAAGATTTAGGGTTTAAAATGTAAGATTTTAAAATTATATTATATTATAGTTAACATTATTAGTAGATAGCTATTGTAAAAAAACATGGTTAAACTATAAATAAGTGCCCAAACTATATATATTTTTTTTGCAATAGATGCTTAAAGTATTTTTTAGTTGAAATAGGTGTCTAAACTTTTATTTTGGCTGAAATAGGTGACTAAAGTATTTTTTAGTTGAAATAGGTGTCTAAACTTTTATTTTGGCTGAAATAGGTGCCTAAAGTATTTTTTGGCTGAAATAGGTGCCTAAACTTTCATTTTTGGCTTATTTTAAAGTCAATTTTGGCACCTACTGGGCACTTATTTCAACAAAAACTAAAACTTTAAGCATTTATTTTAGCAAAAAAATACTTTAGGCACCTATTGCAAAAAAGATGCATAGTTTGGGCACTTACAGTAAAACCTCTATAAATTAATACTCTTTAAATTAATAAACTCTATTAAATAATAAATTTCTCCGGTCTCGACTTGGGCCAATGTAAAAAATTATCAAATTTGATAAGATAATAATATAATAATTTTTTGGAAATCTCCTTTATAAATATAAAGGTCCCATCAAAACTATAAATTAATAATTCATAAATATTACACTTACTACTTTGATAACTTGCTAAAATATGAATCTATTATAATCTGATTCTTTTTAAAATTTAAATCTAATTCAATTTTATTTTTTAAGACTGAC
Source organism: Hibiscus tridactylites (assembly GCA_958450335.1). Classification (NCBI taxonomy): domain Eukaryota; kingdom Viridiplantae; phylum Streptophyta; class Magnoliopsida; order Malvales; family Malvaceae; genus Hibiscus; species Hibiscus tridactylites. Next base: position 16,042,575 of record OY288279.1, on the reverse strand, counting down.
AATAAATCGATTCAATGAATACTGTTTTAATTTAATATTGTATTCATGAATTTACGAATTCATTGAAACTAATTAAATATATTCAATGAATATTATTTGATTAATTACAATGAACTTAATAGATACATGAAAATATTCAATTAGTTTCAATGAATTCGTATATTCATGAATACAATATTAAATTAAAACAATGAATTATTAAGTACATGCATTAATCTAATTAGATATAAATAATTTGATACATGAATATATTTAATAACATATACATGAATCTACTTATTTTTAATTAATTGAAATATTATGTACAATTTACAATTTATTTGCACACAATATTTTTATCAAAGTTATATTTGTTGAATTGAGAAAAAAATTTAATTAATAAATTATTATCGATATATTAATATTTTTCTAAATTAATAAAATTTTATGGTCCCAAAAGAATTAATTTATAGAGGTTTTACTGTATTTTGTAGTTAAGCAAAAAAAATTATTAGTAGATAACAAACCTTAGGATAGTATTGCACGGCTTAATACACTCGTTAAAGATATAAACTATAGGATGTAAACGAGCCAAATGTTCAGCGAACTGTTCGTGAACTATTCGACACGAAGTTCGTTTATTTATTAAACAAATGAACATAAATAATCTTTTGTTCGTTTAATTAAATGAACGAACACAAACAAAGGACTCGTTCGTTCATTATGTTCGTGAACGTTCGGTAATCCGTTCATTTAAATTTATTTACATATATCTATTTATATTTATTATTTTCATAACAAAAATATTATATTAAAAAATTAAATTTATTCACGTATGTTCGTTTAAATTTATTTACACATGTCATTTTATTTTCGTTCGTTTGTATATGTCTACATCCGTTTATCATTTAAACGGACGAACATGAACGAACACGAACAAGATAAATTCTTTAACAAACAAACAAGAACAAGAAATTATGTTCGTTTAGTTGTTCGTGTTTGTTCATTTGTTCGGTTAAAATTAAACGAACGGATATGAACATATCCTCGTTCGTTCGATTCGTTTACAGGCCTAATAAATTATATATTAATATATAAACTGTGTAAAAAATTATACGATCATTTCTATTTAAACTCTAAAATTTAAAATCTAAACCTCTAATTTAAACTTTAAAAACCTCAAACTCTAAATTTTATAATCTAAACATTAAATTCTAAACATAAACCTTGTATTCTAAATCTAAAAAACTAAATCCCCTAAAAAGTATTTTTGATACATAAACTGTGTAAACTTTAAATTACACAAGATTGTTAATTTTAAAATATAAAATTTAATACCTATGGTTCAATACTTATAATCCAAAGTTTATGATTTAAAATTTAAGGAAAATTTTGCCATGTTCGACGAGTATTACTAACGACAAGCATCGATGAGCATCATTAATTTAAGGGTAAACTATACTAATGACCACCGAACTATGGGGTTGGTGTCGATTTGACCACTATATTTTCAATTGTGTTAAATATACCACATAACTATTTAATTGGTTCCAATGTAGCTACCCGCCGTTAAAAAAACGGAAAAAATTAATGGGACTGTTAAAATAATTTATATAATTACATGTTTAGTCCCCTTTATTTATACAATCATTCAATTTAGTCCTAATTTTAATCTAATAAAATAAATTAATTATTCAATCAGGTGGTGACACCACCTTATTTGAGGGATTTATCTATTTTTATTAGATTTATTAAATTTATTTTTCTTCCCCAATCAGGTGGTGACACGTGTCACCACTAATTGAAGTAAGAAAAATGAAATAGTGGAAAATAGCCTTAAAGAGAATTGAACCTAGGTCTTTAGGGAAAGAGAGCAATGCTCTTAATATTAGGCCAAACTTGTTTCTAGTATATGGAATACCAAATATAATATATATGCTATATGTAATTTGCAAAAAAATTTACATTTATGCATGTAAAATAGATTACTTTATGCTGCTTCAGCAATGGACGGTACTCTACCATATAATAGCTAACCTAAATCAAAGAAAGCTAAAAGAATAATGATAGGCTTTTAAACACCAGCAAAATGACATGGTAAACTAATTTTTAAATCCATGCTGTGAGAACAAAAGAGCAATAAACCAGAACGAAGGTCAAATCAGTGAGACTTCTAAGTTGTAATCATCACTCAAACCAAATGAACTGAAAGGTTCAATTGAAATACAAATTAAAGATTACTTTCTATGATTTAAATACTAAATTAAGCATAAATTATGGTAAATAGTTAAACTAAGACTATTCGAATAGAAAAAAATTTCTACCCAGCACCCCAAACTGTTAAATTCACAAGAAAGTATAGTACACACAATTCTTGTGCCATGGCTATATAATGATATCAATCCATACTACTGATTGCAGTAAAGCTACCTACCTAACCTTAACCTGAAATCAGGACACACACCAAGTTACATCTAATTTTAGAACACTGACATCTAGAAAAGCACCTAATTTACATACCAAAAATGTAAGAGCAAACAAATTACCTGCCACTCCTTCACGGAACCACTGCTGCATCTTACCATCGGCAGCAGTTGACTTGAAATGGTCCTTCAAAGCATCAGCAGAACTTGAAGAGAGAGCCATATGCCTTTCTGCATGGTTTCTGTATTCACGTGAATGCTTTCCACCATGCTCTCTGGCATCAGGAATGGCAAGTGCCTGAGGGAAATTCTTAGGGTTTTTGGTATTCCTTCTGAGATTAGTAGCAACTAATTATTGCGTTCTTTGATTTAGGTTAGCAATTACATGGCAGAGGTCCGTCAATTACCGAAGCAGCATAAAGTAATCTATTTTACATGCATAAATGCAAAAACTTTTGCAAATCACATATACCATATATATTATATTTGGTATTTCATATACTAGAAACAAGCTTGGTCTAGTGGTAAGAGCGTTGCTCTTTTTCCTTAAAGACCCAAGTTTGATTCTCCTTGGGCCATTTTCCACTATTTTTAATTAAAATAGGACTAAATTGAATGATTGTATAAATAAAGAGGACTAAACGTGTAATTATACCAATTATTTTAACCTGTTAACTTTTTCGTTTTTTTAACGACAGGTGGTTATATTGGAACCAATTAAATAGTTATATGGTATATTTAACACAATTAAAAATATAATGGTCAAATCGACACAAACCCCATAGTTCGATGGTCATTAGTATAATTTACCCTTAATTTAATTTATAAAGATTAAAAACTCGCCGTATAATTATAAATTATTTAAAAATCAAAAGATAAATTAATTAAAATATATTATTTATTTTTAATTTTCTTTTAAATATAGACTAAAATACCTATCTACCCCTAAATTACAAATCTCTAATTTTTGTTCATTTAAAATTCAAGCCGCCGTCGCCACCACCTCCACTCTTTCTGCCATCCATGAATTGTCCGGCCACGAACAAAGAGTCTTTGACGTCTTCTTCTCCTCTAATTCCTGCTTCCTCGTCTCCGCTTTCAATGACAAAACCCTTTGTCTCTGGACATACACACTGACTCCTTAATCAAAACCCTTCACGGTTGCGTCAACTTTAACTCCCCAATTTAACATTATTGTCTCGAGTTCTTTCGATGAGACCGTGCGTCTTTGGGATGTGAAAATGGGCAAATGCTTGAAAGTTTTGCCGGTTTATTCTGATATGGTGACAGTCGTTGAATCTAATAAACAAAAGTTAGAATTTTATAATTTAGGGATAGATAGGTATTTTGATTTATGTTTTAAAAAATTAAAAATTAAATAATATATTTTAATTAATCAATTTTTTAATTTTTAAATAATTTATAATTATACAATAAATTTTTTAATTTTATAATCTTTATAAATTAAATTAATAATACTTATAATTTCGTGGTTAGTAGAATTTAAGGTCTATAACTTTGTATATATAAGAAACGATTTCACATATTCTTTCTATATAAGAAACGGAAAGTAAACAGGCAACACAAGCTAATAAAAAATTAAGATAAGAAGAAAGGAAATAAACGAGAGTGTGAGATCATCATCTACCATCGAATAAATAAACGCTGTTCTTTCTCGAACCATGGAAATTTGAAGTTTGAAACAATTCTCAGTATATAATAAGTTTATTTTTCTTGTTGTGCAAGTGTAATCATTAGTATAATATTTACTTTTCATTCCCAATAGCCGCCTTCTTTATAATCACAAAAAGGAAAGGAGAAGAAAGAACAAAAAAAAACCTTTTGTTTAAAAAAACAGAAATTTTTAGTTTGTGCTGTTCTTGGGGGATTCGGTTCTGAGAAAACGAAAATTTAAGCTCAAAAAACCCTTTGTTTCTCTGTTTTTATTTCTATTTTCTAACAGAGGGAGACGGAGATGATGCATTATCAATTATCCAGGTCCTCTTATCAGGACTATTTGAAAATACTAGAGGCTGATATACAATATGCGAATTCTATGTAAGTTTTCTTATCTGGGTTTTCAGTTTTCTGGCCAATTTACTATTTTGATTTCTTTTTCATCATCATCCCTGTAATGGGTTCATTTTACTCTTGTTTCTGTTTATTGGTTGCTTTAGCTGCTTTTGATGATCACAATCATGATAAATTGATTTTTATGATCTTTGGTATTGTAAATTATCTGCCTAACAATTCTTATACCAGATAAAATCTCTGTGTACTTGTTGTATTTGTTGGTATTTTGATGTTTATTTAGCTGATAGGAACTGAATTTGAGTTATGCTATTTAATGGTATATTAATGTTGCATGTTTATGCTAAGGTTTTACTTCAAAAACAAATAAAAGTTGGGGAATGTGGCCTTTAATCTTTAGTCTAACTTTAGGCTATTTGTGCTCTGCTTGGATTACTGGTTTAGAATGACATTTATATGTCTACTTTTTTATTTTCGTTCTACTAAGCGATTGTGTTATTGGGGTTTTAGGGCTGCTGCAATTCCGAAGGCCAAGAGTGGTGCACATCTTCAAATGAAATTGGTGTACAACCAGTTGGCCCCTCTCTTCCTGTTTTTGTTACAATGGATGGATAGTTCATGTATATGTCTACTCCCTAGATATTTAGACCTCTTCCACGTACTTGTATACAAGGTTCATCTATCCTTCCCTGGTTTATTTCGATCCTTAAATGAAGATTCACGATGTTTTCGTGCGTATTTACATGCCCCATTTCTTCGTTTCTGTCTTATGTGCTATAGGTATATGCAGATGGGAGATCAAAGATATCTACACCTGGAAGGAAAGCAACAATTAGGGAGTTTTATGGTATGCATGTGATATTTGTGTGTGTGTTTTTGTAGTTTTATGAGCTTAAAATTTGATGCTTTTATCATTCGTTTGCCTTATCAATGTCTCGTTGTCTAATTCATCGAATTGTAGGTGTTATATTGCCATCTCTTCAAAGGCTTCGCGGTTGCTTGGGGGAGTTGGATGATGATAAGGAAAGGCGATTTACAATAGAGAGTTCCGGCAAGAAACGACTTGGGCGTATTGACTGGGAGAGGGAAGATGAATGTGGGATTTGCTTGGAGCCTTGCACCAAAATGGTCTTACCGAGTTGTTGTCATGCAATGTGCATCAAATGCTACCGTAATTGGTAACTGGAAACCACTCATTATTCCTCTTGCATTTCTATGCTTTCGAGTTTCGGTCCTTGATGGTTATCATTCCAAATTACAGGAACATGAAATCGGAGTCTTGTCCTTTTTGTCGCGGTAGCTTGAAAAGAGTTAACTCTGAAGATTTATGGGTGCTTATCTGCGACGATGATGTGGTCGACAATGAAATTGTTTCCAAGGAAGACTTGTTGCGATTCTATCTTTACATCAACAACCTTCCGAAGGATTGTTCGGATGCACTATTCTTGGTGTATTATGAGTACTTAATTTGATTCGAAGTAGTCAAGAAAATGGTGCACAAATAGAAAAGGCCGACCATCAAATGTAAATAGGGTCCGGTAAGTGAAATCTATCATCTTCTTATAGAAAATCAGTCCGATTTTACACTTTTTGAGAATCGATGAATATCGGTGTATGGATCATTAATTAATAATGGAAGTTGTAATTTCTGAAACCCGAATCTGTGATTATTTCGTATTTTTTCTATTGAATCTACTTCTTTTTGTTTTAGTTTCAATGATATTAGATATTTAGAGAGATGAAAAGTCCGAGTAATGCAAATTGAACTCGAGGAAGATCGAACATAGAATAAGAAAAGGCAACAAAAGCCACCACCCTATCATTTAAAAGTGTAGGATGATACAATATTTATTACATCTCGAAGTCTAAGATACATCACTCTTGCTTCACTAATTTGAAGAAGGGGTCTATGTAGGACTATTTTATTGACAAAATATGCAATAAGGGAAGAGAAGAGTGAAAAATGTGGCTCGGTCGCTGTAAGGAGCCTAAGGATGAGAGGATTGAAGTAAGCTACTATGCTTGTTGACGATGTCGGCGAAAGACGGTTTGCAGAAGCCATCCTGGAGGAAGAGACGAGTAATTTGTTTATGCATTGCTTCTGTAAGATGAAGTCCATCCCAATGGATGTAAGCATTAGGGTTGCTGCAAGGGTTGGTGCCAGGCATGCCGCATAGTTTGTCCAAGCTAAAGTTGAGTCCACCTCCGACGCCACAACATGTGTCAACTCCATCTGAAAAACCAAACTCAGAGAGGTTTCCCATGATTTTCTTGAATGCATTGTAATAATCGGCGTATGCGATTGTAGTGTCGGGATACTTTTTCTGGAATTCTTCTAATGTCTTCTGCATGAGATCATTGTGAGCCATTACTGCTTTATTGATGACCTCGGAACAACCCATTTCATCTTTGGAAAATTGGGGAGCTAATAACTTAGCTAATGGCCAGCACCCCACCGGCGGTAGTCCTTGAACCACGATGAACTTTGCACCACTATCCAACACCGTCTGCAACAAAAACAACGTTTTCAAGTTCATATTTCAAGCTTTTTTTCTGATCGTATATTATCAGGCAAGATATAGGTATGTACCGTGAGGATTTTGGAGATTTGATCGAGAGTTATATCGCTAAGCCACCGCAAGGAAATAGAAGACCCGATAACACGAGCAAAGTCGTCTGCACCCATTTGCCCAATCCAAATGAGGTTGTTTCCCATTTGTGCCTTGCATTGTTCTGTGATTTTCCCATTGCAGGCTTTTTCTGTGAAAAACTGGTTGAACCATTCTATTTGTGTTTGGAAACCTAGTGGAGTGCCTTGCCACACAAAGTTATTGGAGACTTTGTGATTACTAAAAAAGTCGCCCGAAAGAGATGTCGAACCTCCGACTGCAAAATTCATTCCACAGTTTTCTTTGATATCAGGGTTTTTGGAAGCAACTTCAAATGGTGGCAACGTAGATATGTTGAGAGAATCACAAAGGAAATCGACAACCAAGCGGCCATTGCTTGATCTACCATTAAACTCGAGGTTTAAGTGCATGGTTTGATCAAATTTTGATAAGAAATCACTCACAAAGCTTTTCATAATGCCTAATGATTGAGCATTTCCCGTGTCAGTGTACGAGTCTCCAAAGGCAAAAACCTTGGAGAAACTATGGCTAAATTGGCTTTTGTCCGAGCTCGTAGAAATATCAGAACTTGCAGAAGAGCCAGAGTTTGTAGAACCAAGAACATCGTAAGAATTGGTGCCTCTCAAAGATGCTGAAGTTTTAGAACCAATATTATTGCCCGAGTCTGAACTAGTAGTGGTATGACCAATAGTCGTAGAAGCACCGGTGCCTGTTAAAGAGCCCGAAGATATGGATGTCGCAGAAGAACCAGTGCCTGTGGAAGAGCCCGAAGATTTGGATGTCGCAGAAGAACCGATGCGTGCGGCAGCGCGGCCAGATGTCACAGAAGAACTGGAATGTGCGGCAGAGTGGCCAGATGTCGCAGAAGAACCAATTCCTATGGAAGAGCTTGAATCACCGGAACCTGATGTACAATTCAAATTATTAGAATCCTTGGAATGGTTACAGCATGATGATGTATCTGAACTTGTGTACGTACCAGAGTCAGTGGCAGCGTTAGAAGTACCAGAACCATTGAATGAACCAGAATGTGAGAATGAGCCAGAGCCAGAGCCATGACTTGAACTAGAATGTGAGGATGACCTTGAACCCTTCGAATCGTTAGAACCTGATGAAGAACCAGAACTTGTTGAAGAACCAGATGAGGAACCAGAACCTAATGTAGAACTTAAAGTCTCAGCAGATCTTTCTCCCTTCGAATTATTAAAATTTGATGAGGAACCAGACTTTGTAGATGAATCTGAAGAACCAGAACCAGAACCAGATTCAGCCATAGAAGAGTCAGAACCCGTAGAATCGCTAGAACCCGATGAAGAACCCAAATTTGTAGAGGAATGTGATGCCCCTGAACCTAATGAAGAGTGAGAAGTCGTAGCAGATCCGGAATCTTTAGACTTGTTAGAATCAGCAGAAGAACCAAAACTTTTAGAAGAAGCAGAATGTGAGGATGATCCAGAAGCTGCACTTGAATGTGAGGATGATCCAGAACTATGACTCGTAGCACCAACATGAGTTGCAGAATTGGACTCTAAGGATGAACCAGAACCCATAGATTCGCTGGAACCTGCTGAAGAGCCAGAACTTGTAGAGGAACCAGAACCTAATGTAGAAGTTGAAGTCTTAGAAGAGCTTTTCCCCTTCGAATCATTAAAATCTGATGAGGAATCAGACTTTGCAGATGAATCAGAAGAACCGGAACCAGATTCTGACTTAGAAGAGTCAGAGCCCGTAGAATCGCTAGAACCTGATGAAGAACCAACATTTGTAGAGGACTGTGAGGCCCCTGAACCTGATGAAGAGTGAGAAGTCGTAGCAGATCCAGAATTCTTAGACTTGTTAGAATCAGTGGAAGAGCCAGAACCTAAAAATGAACTAGAATGTGAGGATAATCCAGAAACTGAACTTGAATGTGAGGATGATCCAGAACCATGACTCGTAGCACCAATGTTGGTTGCAGAATTGGACTCTGAGGATGATCCAGAACCTTTGGAATCACTAGAACTTGTAGAGGAACCGGATGAGGAACCAAAACCTAATGTAGAAGTTGAAGTCTTGGAAGATCTTTCTCCAATAGAATTATTAAGATCTGATGAGGAACCAGACTTTGTAGTTGAATCAGAAGAACTAGAACCAGAACCAGAACCAGATTCTGACTTAGAAGAGTCAGAACCTGTCAAATCGCTAGAACCCAATGAAGAACCAGAATTTATAGAGGAATGTGATGTTCCTGAACCTAATGAAGAGTGAGAAGTCGCAGATCCGGAATCTTTAAACTTGTTAGAATCAGCAGAAGAGCCAGAACCTTTAGAAGAAGCAGAATGTGAAAATGAACTGGAATGTGAGGATGATCCAGAACCTGAACTTGAATGTGAGGAAGATGAAGAACCATGACTGGTAGTACCAACATGAGCTGCAGAACTGGACTCTAAGGATGAGCCAGAACCCTTGGAATCGCTAGAACCTGCTGAAGAGCCAGAACGTTCAGATGAGCCAGACGATGAACCAGAACTTTCAGAGGAACCGGACGATGAACCAGAACCTAATATAGAAGTTGAAGTCTTAGAAGAGCCTTCTCCCTTTGAATTTTTAAAATCTGATGAGGAACCAGACTTTGTAGTTGAACCAGAAGAACCAGAACCAGATTCTGACTTAGAAGATTCAGAGCCCTTAGAATCGCTAGAACCTGATGAAGAGCCAGAACTTGTAGAGGAACCAGAACCTAATGTAGAAGTTGTAGTCTTAGAAGAGCTTTCACCCATCAAATTATTAATATCTGATGAGGAACCAGACTTTGTAGATGAATCAGAACCAGATTCTAACTTAGAAGAGTCAGAACCTGTAGAATCGTTAGAACCTGATGAACCAGAACTTGTAGAGAAATGTGATGCCCCTGAACCCAATGAAGAGTGAGAAGTCGCAGCAGATCCTGAAACCTTAGACTTGTTAGAATCAGCGGAAGAGACAGAACCTTTAGAAGAAGTAGAATGTGAAAACGAACCGGAATGTGAGGATGATCCAGAACCTGAACTTGAATGTGAGAAAGATGAAGAACCATGACTCGTTGTACCAACATGAGCTGCAGAACTAGACTCTGAGGATGAGCCAGAATCCTTAGAATCACTAGAACCTGCTGAAGAGCCAGAACTTTTAGAGGAATCAGATGAGGAACCAGAACCTAATGTAGAAGTAGAAGTCTTAGAAGCACTTTCTCCCTTTGAATTTTTAAAATCTGATGAGGAACCAGACTTTGTAGTTAAATCAGAAGAACCTGAACCAGATTCTGACTTAGAAGATTCAGAGCCCTTAGAATCGCTAGAACCTGATGAAGAACCAGAATTTGTAGAGGAATGTGATGTCCCTGAACCTGATGAAGAGTGAGAAGTTGTAGAAGATCCAGAATCCTTAGACTTGTTAGAATCAGCAGAAGAGCCAGAACCTTTAGAAGTGGAATGTGAGGATGATCCAGAAGCTGAACTTGAATGTGAGAAAGATGAAGAACCATGACTCGTAGCACCAACGTGAGCTGCAGAATTAGACTCTGAGGATGAGCCAGAACCCTTAGAATCGCTAGAACCTGATGATGAACCAGAAATTTTAGATGATTGTGATGCCCCTGAACCTGATGAAGAACCAGACTTTGTAGAGGAAAGTGATGCCCCTGAGCCTGATGAAGAACCAGAATTTGTAGAGGAAAGTGATGCCCCTGAACTTGATGAAGAGTGAGCAGTCGAAGCAGATCCGGAATCTTTAGACTTATTAGAACCAACAGAAGAGCTAGAACCTTTAGAAGAAGCGGAATGTGAAAACAAACTGGAATGTGATGATCCAGAAGTTGAACTTGAATGTGAGAAAGATGAAGAACCATGACTCGTAGCACCAACATGAGCTGCAGAATTAGACTCTGAGGATGAGCCAGAACCCTTAGAATCGCTAGAACCTGATGAAGAACCAGAACTTGTAGAGGAACCAGAACCTAATGTAGAAGTTGAAGTCTTAGAAGAGCTTTCTCCCTTCAAATTATTAATATCAGACGAGGAACCAGACTTTGTAGATAAATTAGAAGAACTAAAACCAGAACCAGAATCTGACTTAGAAGAGTCAGAACCCTTAGATTCGCCAGTACCCGATGAAGAATCAGAATTTGCAGAGGAAGATGTCCCTGAACCTGATGAAGAGTGAGATGTTGTAGCAGATCCGGAATCTTTAGATTTATTAGAACCAGCAGAAGAACTAGAACCCTTAGAAGAAGCAGAATGTGAAAATAAACTAGAATGTGAGGATGATCCAGAAGCTGAACTTGAATGTGAGAAAGATGAAGAACCATGCCTCGTAGCACCAATGTGAGTTGCAAATTTAGACTCTGAGGAAGAGCCAGAACCTTTAGAATCGCTAGAACCTGATGAAGAACCGGAACTTGTAGAGGAACCTGATGATAAACCAGAACTTTCAGAGGAACCGGATGAGGAACCAGAACCTAATATAGAAGTTGAAGTCTTAGAAGAGCCTTCTCCCTTCGAATTATTGAAATTTGATAAGGAACCAGAGTTTGTAGATGAATCAGAACCAGAACCAGATTCTGACTTTGATGATTCAGAGCCCTTCGAATCACTAGAACCTGATGAAGAACCCGAACTTGTTGAGGAACCGGAGGCCTCAGAACCTGATGAAGAAGAACCAACACCTTTAGAATCATTAGAGTATGCAGCAGTGTCGGAACCTTTAGTAGAACCAGAATGATGAAAAGAAGCAGAATGTGAAGCTGAACTAGATTGTGAGAATGCGTTAGAAGCTGAACTTGAATGTGAGAAAGATGCAGAGCCATGACCCGTAGCACCACCTTGATTTGTAGAACTAGATTGTGAGGATTTTCCAGAACCTTTAGAATCCACAAAACCTAATAAAGAACCTGAACTTGTTGAAGAACCAGAGGCCTCAGAACCTAATGAAGAACCTGAACTTGTTGAAGAACCAGAGGCCTTAGAACCTAATGAAGAACCTGAACTTGTTGAAGAACCAGAGGCCTCAGAACCTGATGAAGAACCAACACCTTTTGAAGAACCGGAGGTCTCAGAACCTGATGAAGCAGAACCAACACCTTTAGACTCATTAGAGTCTGCAGCAGTGCCAGAACCTTTAATAGAACCAGAATGCTGAACAGATGCGGAATGTGAAGCCGAACTAGATTTTGAGAATGCGTTCGAAGCTGAACTTGAATGTGAGAAAGATGCAGAGCTATGACCCGTAGCACCACCTTGATTTGTAGAACTAGATTGTGAGGATTTTCCAGAACCTTTAGAATCCACAAAACCTGATGAAGAACCTGAACTTGTTGAAGAACCAGAGGCCTCAGAACCTAATGAAGAACCTGAACTTGTTGAAGAACCAGAGGCCTCAGAACCTGATGAAGAACCAACACCTTTTGAAGAACCGGAGGTCTTAGAACCTGATGAAGCAGAACCAACACCTTTAGACTCATTAGAGTCTGCAGCAGTGCCAGAACCTTTAATAGAACCAGAATGCTGAACAGATGCGGAATGTGAAGCTGAACTAGATTGTGAGGATGCGTTCGAAGCTGAACTTGAATGTGAGAGAGATGCAGAGCTATGACCCGTAGCACCACCTTGATTTGTAGAACTAGATTGTGAGGATTTTCCAGAACCTTTAGAATCCACAGAACCTAATGAAGAACCAGAGGCCTCAGAACCTGATGAAGAACCAACACCTTTTGAAAAACCGGAGGTCTCAGAACCTGATGAAGCAGAACCAACACCTTTAGACTCATTAGAGTCTGCAGCAGTGCCAGAACCTTTAATAGAACCAGAATGCTGAACAGATGCGGAATGTGAAGCCGAACTAGATTGTGAGGATGCGTTAGAAGCTGAACTTGAATGTGAGAAAGATGCAGAGCTATGACCCGTAGCACCACCTTGATTTGTAGAACTAGATTGTGAGGATTTTCCAGAACCTTTAGAATCCACAAAACCTAATGAAGAACCTGAACTTGTTGAAGAACCAGATGCCTCAGAACCTAATGAAGAACCTGAACTTGTTGAAGAACCAGAGGCCTCAGAACCTGATGAAGAACCAACACCTTTTGAAGAACCGGAGGCCTCAGAACCTGATGAAGCAGAACCAACACCTTTAGAGTCTGCAGTAGTTCCAGAACCTTTAGTAGAACCAGAATGCTGAAAAGATGCGGAATGTGAAGCTGAACTAGATTGTGAGGATGCGTTAGAAGCTGAACTTGAATGTGAGAAAGATGCAGAGCCATGACCCGTAGCACCACCTTGATTTGTAGAACTAGATTGTGAGGATTTTCCAGAACCCTTAGAATCCTCAGAACCTGATGAAGAACCAGAGGCCTCAGAACCCGATGAAGTCGAACCAACACCTTTAGAATCATTAGAGTCTGTAGTAGTGCCAGAACCTTTCATAGAACCAGAATGCTGTAAAGATGCGGAATGTGAAGCTGAACTAGAGTGTGAGGATGAGCCAGAAGCTGAACTTGAATGCGAGAAAGATGCAGAGGCGTGACCTGTAGCACCACCTTGATTTGCAGAATCAGATTGCGAGGATTTGCCAGAACCCTCAGAATCCCCAGAGCTTGTTGAGGAACCGGAGGCCTCAGAACCTGATGAAGCAGAACCAGCACTTTTAGAATCTGCACTAGTGCCAGAACCTTTAAAAGAACCAGAATGATGAAAAGAAGCAGACTGTGCAGCTGAACTAGACTGCGAGGATGAGCCAGAAGCTGAACTTGCATGTGAGAAAGATGCAGAGGCGTGACCTGTAGCACCACCTTGATTTGCAGAATCAGATTGCGAGGATTTGCCAGAACCCTTAGAATCCCCAGAACTTGTTGAGGAACCGGAGGCCTCAGAACCTGATGAAGCAGAACTAGCACTTTTAGAATCTGCACTAGTGCCAGAACCTTTAAAAGAACCAGAATGATGAAAAGAAGCAGACTGTGCAGCTGAACTAGACTGCGAGGATGAGCCAGAAGCTGAACTTGCATGCGAGAAAGATGCAGAGGCGTGACCTGTAGCACCACCTTGATTTGCAGAATCAGATTGCGAGGATTTGCCAGAACCCTTAGAATCCCCAGAACTTGTTGAGGAACCGGAGGCCTCAGAACCTGATGAAGCAGAACCAGCACTTTTAGAATCTGCACTAGTGCCGGAACCTTTAAAAGAACCAGAATGCTGTAAAGAAGCAGACTGTGCAGCTGAACTAGACTGCGAGGATGAGTCAGATGCTGAACTTGCATGCGAGAAAGATGCAGAGGCGTGACCTGTAGCACCACCTTGATTTGCAGAATCAGATTGCGAGGATTTTCCAGAACCCTTAGAATCCCCAGAACTTGTTGAGGAACCGGAGGCCTCAGAACCTGATGAAGCAGAACCAGCACTTTTAGAATCTGCACTAGTGCCGGAACCTTTAAAAGAACCAGAATGATGAAAAGAAGCAGACTGTGCAGCTGAACTAGACTGCGAGGATGAGCCAGAAGCTGAACTTGCATGTGATAAAGAGGAAGAGCCTTGACCATCGCTTTTTTTTGCAGAAAGAGCATGTGAAGCCGCAAAAGAGTTGGCAGCTGCGGAAGAACTTGAATGTGACATAGAACCTGAATGCGAAAAAGAACCAGAATCCAACTTCCCAGGGAGCGGGTTAGGGATGTCTGGAGTCGGGTTCACATCCTGAAAATGTGCAATGGGGAATGACAATGATAAGTAGAAAGCAACAGATAAAACCTGAAAGAAGTGCTTTATAATCATTGTCTTGTTTTTATATGTTACAAGTGGATATATTTATTTTTGTCTTGCTTTGCTTTTGTGTGTATTCGGAGTCTTTTATACGTATCTTTATTCCTTAATATAGTATACGTGGAAGGGGTAATACATGGAGTCTCATTGGTTTTAGGAGATCGCAGAGTTCTCCAGTTCTTACAATAGCCTGTGGTTTAGCGATTTTTGTTCTGTTTTTTTTTTCCTTTTGAATAATCATAAACATTTTTCACATTTTAATGTCGGGAACCACGTGTTTGAACTTTAATTAACCATCCAATAATCATTTTAATAATTTTCTTTTAAAAAAGTAAGAGAATATCATATTATTTTATTCTTAAATTACCTAATTATTAAGTTATTATTATTGTCGAATTTGTAAATACAGCTCTTGTTATTATATTGTTACAACAGTCTTGATTTATGTAACCTATAAGCTTTAGAAACTGGATATAATCAATATGAGACCAAAGAATGAAAACCACTTCTTAATGATGCATGGTTCTTAAAGAGCCAACATAAAACTTGCTGTTGAACTACCGACTGAGTATAGTTCGATTGATATTGTTGTTTGTGCAATATTTATGAGGATGTGAAATTAAGTATGCTTATGCATTTAATATCCTTCGATTTATGGGTGAGTAGGAATATGTTGAATGAAATTCAAACCAAGCAGGTGAACTAATGGTACCTAATATGGCAGTCAATGAGAGTGATGGTACCTCATATCTCTGTTGTCTGCCACTGTTATAGCGGCCGTTATATAGCAGTTTTGACAGCCCGAAACTGTGATACCCGTAATAAACGCTATAGTATCATTTATGTCTACAATCATGATAAACGCAGTGCGACTTAAAACACAATCGTTGTAACAGTTTAAATCTCTACTCGTTCTGTCTTTGCAGCATTTACAACCAAATATTCTAGATCCAATCCAAAATAGAAAAAAAAAATGGGCTCTGAGTTTATATCTTCTCAAAATAATTGATACTTTGTTTTCTTCACGGCAGAGTGCCATGCCATGGCCATGGTGCTACAGTCAAGATGGGTTACGGCTGCATGGAAGAACTTGTAGCTCACATGAAAAAATAACTTTATAAATAAAATAGTTAAAAATAATATTTAATAATAAAATACGAAACAGAAAATTTTACATGTAACTTTTTAATATCATTTTATTTATGATTTTTATTTTATAAATATATTTTTATATAAAAAAATTTAAAAAAATTAAGGGTAAAAATTCTAACCTTTTAATTTGAATATATTAATTCGGGTGGAATTTTTTTTAACTAAAATATACTATTTCAATATCATATAGGATAAAGACGCACCATGTCATACATATTTTTATTTATTTATTTTTTTTAGAATATGCTGGTGTGATACAAGGGTAGTATCTGTTCAACTTTCTTTTAGCCTTTTTTTCAAGGAAGGCACACACATCATGCAATACTGGTGCTCGATCCCGGGTCCCAAGGGATGATAAACATCAACCTTTGCCACCAGGACACAAGGGGATAAGCATGTCATACATATTCTTAAAAAACATGTAATGTAAATTATGTCTTTGTCTTATGTGTGGCATTGAAAGAGTGCAACATAGAATTAAAATGAAAAAAAGACAATGCGTCCAAGAGAAAATTTATTCGAACTTTATAAAAAAAAGGGGAGAGAAATACACATATCATGTGTCAAAAATTGAAGACAAAACTCATATACATGCGTTGTCGTCACCCGACTCGTGCTCACGTTAACACATGTCTTCGAGACATATCACATATGTTTCTTTTTTGGACAAAATTTGTGTTCAACCATTTTTTTCATTTTAATTATTTAATACAACAAACTCTACCATATAGAGTAGAGATACCAATGACGAGACATATCATTATCCTACGAGACATAAATAAATATTATTTTCATACATAATTGAAAATGGTTGTTAATTTCAAATTTAATTTAAAAAAATTATAAGAAAAAATACTCGATGCACTTCTTTATCTTACACAAATATGCTTAAGTTTTATTAGTTTAGGTTTTTAGTGTTTTGAATTTAGAGCTTAATGTTAGAATTTAAAGTTTATAATTTAAGATTTATGTTGTAGGGATTTAGAGTTAAGAATTTATATTTCAGTTTTAATGCTTGTGCATAGTATGCATTGACGCTTGAAATAAAAAGTTTTCACAAACGCCTTAATTAACTATAGGGTTTATAAATTTAGTTTAGGGCTTATGTGTTTTGATTTAGGGATTAAAAATTCATGAGCTATAATTAAAATTTAGAATTTAAAGATTAGAATAATATATTAGAGATTTAATTTTTTAACCTATAAACCAAAAATCCTACATTCTAATCACAACTTGTACATTCTAAATCTCTAAACCAATACTCCTAAATACTAAACTAAATTCGTAAAAATTTAAATTATTTGTGATTTTTTATTTTTTATTTTCACCGCGGCTTCACGAAATAATTACACTGTGAGTTAAAATTATTTTTATATTAATTTTCCTATTTAAATATGACCTAATTAAGTCCGGATAATATGAACAAGAGAAGAAAGGGGCATTCTGGGAAATGAATAATTGACAATGGCGAGACTAGCCGTTTGCATCTGATTGGAGCAATCTCGTCATGCATGCTCATCAACGAAAAACGACAGAGTAAGGCCAAGAACCAGAACCAGAACCAAAACCAAATCATAAGAAACAAAAAGAAATTTTATGATAATTTCTCCTTGGAATCGAAGCTCAACCAGAATCTCATCAGCGCATCCATCTACCGTACGATTTAAATCCAGGTCAAATCCATTCACACCTTGTTGATTTCTAGGGTTTTATTTATTTAATTCCTTGGCGCTACATTTTTCTTTCACATTCGGTTATTGTTGTTGAAGAAAGAACATGCTTTCATTATTATGAATTTATATGATGATTGATTAGGAAATAGAAAAATGTCTGAATTTCTTGATACGGGAAATTCTGGAGCTGACAATCGACCTCAATCTTCGACTAATCAGGTTTCTTTCTCTCTCTCTCTCTCTCTTTTTCAATTTGAAATCTCAGTTTTGTTTTCCTTTCAATTCTTGTCATTGTTGACAGGGAAAATCTTTAATTTCGATTTTTTTAACATCAATTTAGGGAGAGCTGTCTAATGTTGATAGCAGAGAAGATCTGTTTGTGGATGCTCCAGATGAGTTGAATGATCATAAGGAAGGTGGAACGCGGACTCCAATAACAGAGTTTGCAAGTCCGAATGTTGCCCATTTAGAGGAAAAACGGACGGAAGTCGCTAAACAGTTTGATGAAATGCAGAATAATGACAGTGATCTCTTTGTCGATGAAATAGAGCGTTTGCAAGCTTCACTTGATGCCGCAGTTGATGAAAAAGAGAAACTTGAGGTTAAATACTAGGTTTAGTTAGATACGTGTCAATGATTTTTATGATTTCAAAATGTTGCTTAGGGTTTTAGTATGTGCAGGAAGAAGTGGAGGTGCTTGCAATGGAGGTTCATATGAAGGATGAAGAGATTGAAGGGCTGCATGCGAAGGTTACGAGTTCTGTACCTGAAGCTGAGAAGGATGTTTATGCAGAGAAGCACCGAAAATGTGAGGTTGCAATGGAGAGGATTTTGGCTGCTCTTGGGTCAGTTATTGATCAAGGAGATGTTTCGGGTGATTCTGGTGGAGAGCAGACTGATCTTGTTGAGAAAAGCACGTTAGCATTAATTGAGAAGTATAACCAATTCCATATAGAAGTTAATCAACTTAGGCAGTGTTTGACAAAGGCCGAAAATGATTTTGGGGTGCAGGATTTTGGGACTGTATTTGTTGCGGCCCGCGATGAATTATTTGAGTTGAGGAGGAAGGAAGCAGAGCTGATTGAAAAAATAGGTCTTTTGGAAAATGATAACAGGAAATTGCTCGAACAAGTTGAAAATGAGAAATCAGCAGCGGAGATGCTAAATTCGGAGCTTGGAAATGCAAAGACGGAGGTTGAACAGGAAAAGATGAAGTGTGCTAATGCTAAAGAAAAGCTGAGTTTGGCTGTGACAAAAGGGAAGTCATTGGTTCAGCAGCGGGATGCTCTAAAGCAGTCTCTGGTTGATAAAACAAGTGAGCTTGATAAATGTCTGGTTGAATTGCGAGAGAAGACTAGTGCCCTAGAGGCTGCTGAATTACAGAAGGAAGAGCTGGTGAAAAGTGAAAACTTGGTTGCATCATTGCAAGAATCACTCTCACAAAAGACCTTGATTCTTGAGACATTTGAACACATACTATCTCACCTTGATGTACCTAAGGAACTCCAATCAGCGGATATTGTTGAAAGAGTTAGATGGCTTGCTAATGAAAGAAATGAATTGAAGGGTGTTTCCTTGGACTTCTCCAGATTGAGAGATACCATTTGTGCAATTGATTTACCTGAAAACGTCTCCTTTTCTGATTTGGATTCTCGCATGGCTTGGCTTAAGGAATCTTTTTACCGCGCTAAAGATGATATAAACATGTTACAAAATGAATTGTGCAGAACAAAGGAAGCTGCAAGTAATGAGATAGATAAATTGAGTGTTTTACTTTCGACTGTACAACAAGAGAAGGACTGCATTAAGGAAGAATTAGATCACCTCAGAATTAAAAACGATGAAATTGTTGCAAAGGCGGAACACATAGAATTGGACAAGGACCATTTAAGTGATTCACTTGCAGCAGAACTAACTGTGAAGGATAAAATTCAAAAGGAGTTGGACGATCTCACAAATAAATTTGAAAATGTAGTTGAGAAGGTCCACCAACTTTCATCAGAGAAAGATCAGATGCTTCAGTTGTTGGTAGAGGGTTCCAGAAAAGTGATGGGGGATCAAGATGGGATTGAAGAGACATATTCTAATCTACCCATGTTAATTGATAGGTGCTTAGAGAAGATACAGGAACAAACAAGTCCGTCTGTGGAGATTCCTTTTGTTGATGCAGCACTTTTTGACAAATATCAGTTTCTTTTGTATGTTAGGGATCTGGAGTTAATGATTTATAAGGAATTACTAGAAGAAGATATGATGGTGAGGTCACAACTGAATGATCTGTCGAATCTGTTCAAAGTAACTTCTCAGGAACTTTTTGCTTTGAAGGAGGACAAAGATGTTTTGCAAAAAGATCTAGAACGGTCAGAGGAGAAATCTGGTCTGTTGAGGGAGAAGTTAACAATGGCGGTTAAGAAAGGAAAGGGATTGGTGCAAGAGCGGGAAAACTTGAAAGTTCTTCTGGAGGAAAAGAAGTCAGAAATTGAGAAGCTGAGGCTTGAGTTACAACAGGAAGAGTCTAGAGTTGCTGAGTGCACAGGGAAGATCAGTACTTTGTCTGCTGATTTGGAGCGCATCCCAGTGTTGGAGAGCAACCTTGCATCTATGAAAGAGGAAAAGGATCAATTTGAGAAGTTCTTGTTCGAGAGCAATAGCAAATTGCAAAGGGTAGTTGAATCCATCGATCGCATTGTTATTCCAGTTGACTCAGCATTTCTAGAGCCTGTAGAGAAGCTGAACTTGCTTTCCGGGTATATTGATGATTGTCAGACTGCCAAGACACAGACTGAACTAGAGTTGAGGGAAGTAAAGGAAGAGGCTAGCACCCTGGCTGGCAGGTTAGCTGAGGCCCAAGCAACTATTGATTCTTGTCAGACGGAGAAGACACAGACTGAACAAGAGTTGAGGGAAGTAAAGGAAGAGTCTAGCATCCTGGTTGGCAAGTTAGCAGAGGGCCAAGCAACTATGAAATTAGTACTTGAAGAAGCATTGGCTGTTGGGAAGAATCAATTGTCTCAACTTGCTGAAGAGAAGGAGGAGATGGAAATTGGTAAAAAGACCGTGGAAATGGAATTGCAGAAAGCAATCGAAGAAACTCATTCACTAACTAACAAGCTTGCTGAGGCTTGCGAGGCTAGAAAGTCACTTGAAGAGGCATTGTCACTGGCAGAAAATAAAATTTCATTACTAGTCAGTGAGAAAGAGGAGGTTCAAGGTAGCAAAGCTGCTTCAGAGATTGAAGTGGAGACGGCGAGAGAGGAAGTTGCTAGTCAAACCAGCAGACTCACAGAGGCATATAACACTATAAAGTCACTTGAAAAAGCACTTTCTCTGGCAGAGATGACAGTTGCTTCACTAACTGAACAAAGTAACAATGCACAGGTGGAAATAACTAACTTGGACAATGAGCTGCAGAAACTAAAACATGAAACTGAGTCCCAGACTAGCCAGCTGACAGATGCTGGCAAAACCATTAAGTCACTAGAAGATGCATTGGTTAAGGCAGAAAATGACTTTTCTGCACTTCTAGACGATAAAAGAACTTCTGATCAGGAGGTATCAACCCTTAATTCCAAACTCGATGCGTGCATGGAAGAGTTGGCTGGAAGCAGTGGCAGCTTAGCTAGCAGATCCATAGAGTTGATTGGTCATCTCAACAATCTTCAAATGCTTGCCAAAGACCAGAGTTTGTTGTCTACGATGCAGCAATGCTTTGATAGGAACTTGGAGCGCCTTAAAGATTTGGACCTTACCATTAAAAACACAAGGGAGCATTTATTTGACAAGGATTTGGAACTGCTGCAAGGTTACCCTCTCATAGAGGTGATGCCAAATTTTCCTTTTTCTTTAGCTTGTTGCCTTCTGGACATAGAATTTTTCCTAAATTTTCTGAATGAGTAAAGAATTTATTACTCTTTTTAATTGTTTCTTCCTTTTTTTTTTCTTCACAGGATATTGCTAGTCTGCAGAGACAATTCTCTGATGATACTGATAATACTTTAAATACTGAGATGGAGAATGACGAAGCAAATGCAATAAATGCTGATGATGTTTCTTCATGTTTTAGAAGGGTTATGGAAGTGTTTCAGTTGCGAAACAAAATCCTCGCAGATAGGTTTGAAGGTTTTTCAAGCTTTCTGGATGAGTCATTAGCAGCCCTGTTAAGAAAATTACAGGTCACAGAGGATGAGGTCAAAAGGATGGCCAAGATTAAACAAGAATATGGTCAAAAGGAGTTGGACAGTCTCACTAGTAAATATGAAAAAGTAGTTGAGAAGGTTCATCAACTTTCATCAGAGAAAGATCAGATGATCCAGTTGTTGGTAGAGGGTTCTGGAATAGTGATGGGGGATCAAGAAGGAATTGAAGAGACTTCTTCTAATATACCCATGTTAGTAGATAGGTGCTTAAAGAAGATAAAGGAACAAACAAGTGCATCTTTGGAGGTTCCTTTTGTGGATGCAGAACTTTTTGAACATTTCCAAAGTCTTTTGTATGTTAGGGATCTGGAGTTGATGCTTTGTGAGGAAATACTGGAAGAAGATATGCTGTTGAGGTCACAACTGAATGATCTGTCAAATAAGTTCAGAGTAACTTCTCAGGAACTTTTTGCATTGAAGGAGGAGAAAGATGTTCTACAAAAAGATCTTGAACTGTCAGAGGAGAAATCTGGTCTGTTGAGGGAGAAGTTATCAATGGCAGTTAAGAAAGGCAAGGGATTGGTTCAAGATCGGGATAAATTGAAAGTTATTCTGGAAGAAAAGAAGTCAGAAATTGAGAAGCTGAGGCTTGAGTTACAACAGGAAGAGTCTAGAGTTGCTGAGTGCACAGGGCAGATCAGTACTTTGTCTGCTGATTTGGTGCGCATCCCAAAGTTGGAGAGCAACCTTGCATCTATGAAAGAGGAAAAGGATCAACTTGAGAAGTTCTTGTTCGAAAGCAATGGCAAATTGCAAAGGGTAGTTGAATCTATCAATCGCATTGTTATTCCAGTTGACTCGGCATTTCTAGATCCCGTAGAGAAGCTGAACTTGCTTGCTGGGTATATTGATGATTGCCAGTTTTCCAAGACACAGACTGAACAAGAGTTGAGGGAAGTAAAGGAAGAGGCTAGCACCCTTGCTGACAAGTTAGCAGAGGCCCAAGCGACTATTGATTATTGTCAGACTGCCAAGACACAGACTGAACAAGGGTTGAGGGAAGAGGCTGGTATCCTGGCTGGCAAGTTAGCTGAGGCCCAAGCAACTATTGATTATTGTCAGACTACCAAGGCACAGACCAAACAAGAGTTGAAGGAAGTAAAGGAAGAAACTACCATCCTGGCTGGCAAGTTAGCAAAGGCTAGCATCCTGGCTGTCAAGTTAACAGAGGCCCAAGCAACCATGAAATTACTTGAAGACTCATTGGCTATTGCGAAGGATGATTTGTCCCAACTTGCTGAAGAGAAAAAGGAGATGGAAATTGATAAAAACAATACAGAAATAGAGTTGCAGAAAGCAATTGAAGAGAGAAATGTATCCCAAAGCAGGGTTTTAAAGTTGGAGAGTGATGTAGGTGAGCTGGAAGATTCATGCAGAGAAGCGAAGCTGAAGATAGAGGAATGTCAAGCCAAAGAAGACAGATGGAAAGAAAAAGAGGCAGAACTTTTGTCATCATACAATGATTTGTTGATGAAAGAAAAAGGTAAATGTTCCCCTCTCACTTGGTTATTCTTGTGCACTTGATATTTAATTGTCAATACTCCTTAGTCCTTATTAAGTTGATTTTTTATTGTTGTAGAAGCTGAAGAGCCTCTCCTGTCAGCATCTCAAGCAAGAACTCTGTTGAAAAAGTTAAGTGGGATTGAAATTCCTCTTGTGGAATCCGACGACCTGGAACCCCATAGCTCTGCTGATGTTAAGAAACTGTTTTCTGTTATTGGTAGTTTCACTGATTTGCGGAATCAATTAAATTTGCTATCTTATGAGAAGGAAGAACTACAGTCTATGCTTTCAAGACAGAATTTTGAAATTGAGCATCTTAAAGAAGAAATTGGAACACATGTTACGAACAAGCCGGACTTGGAACAGATGGAAACGGAGCTGTCTGAGGTTACACTTGGTTTGGAAAAGATTATTGTTGTCTTGGGAGGTAAAGAGTTTATTGGAGGCCAAAATCCTGTTGGTATAAAAACACTTTTGCCTGTTTTAGAAAAGCAAGTTAACACCGTGCTGTTGGAGGCTGAAAATTCAAAATCTAAAGCGGAGGAACTTGGTACCAAGTTGGCCGGAAGCCAAAAGGCCGTGAATGAATTGTCAACTAAGGTTAAGTTACTTGAAGATTCTATGCAGGGTAAGACTGTTCTGCCTGAGAATGTCCAGGAAAGGGGCATCTTTGAAGCACCTTCTGCATCCACTGGGTCAGAAATATCTGAAATTGAAGACCCAGTAAGTAGTTTTTTACATGTTTCCATAATTAATTCATTTTATTAACGTGATCTTATTCCTGAACTGTATGATTTGATGCATGTACAATTAGCCTGTTTTGTTAGATTAGCATTTGAGTTATTATCTTCACTTCAATTTTGTAGAATCTATCTGTCTAAGTTCTGAAAACATGCATATAAAATAAAGAGTTGGGATTGAGTTTCTTTTAAGGATAATTCTTCCTAGAAGATATATTATGTGTGGCAATTAAAATAGACTTCTGATTTTCTCTCAGCGACAGGATCAAAATTTATTCGTTTCTTTATTTCTAGGGCAATGCAATAGATCACCTTTTTGTTAACGAATCTGCTTCATTATTACTGTACCATTGCTGTGACAGATTTATTTCTCTGACCTAAAAGTCTTATGGCTATGTAGTGAAACTTTCATGAGCCTAATCTTTGATCCTTCACTTCACTTATATTCTGTGTGTGCGTGTATACATATTATTGGAACATTTTCCAGTGATGCTTGGATAGTCAATCCTCTTTGTTGAGTTTGCTTCGTGACTGTGGATGAGAATTTGAGCATGATTTCCTATTGAAACTGTGTGCGAATATGGAGGAAGGTGAATTAAGGAAAGCCTTTTTATGTACTGAAAAATATTTGAACTAGTCTGTGGATTCAGTAAAGAGGATCATATAACTTATTGTACTGTCAAGTAAGTGCTTAGCTTTACGATGGCAATGATCATGTTGCTCCGAAAAAGAAACACTTGTCTTTCATAAATTTGAAGCACCACTCATTTAAAGCTGAATGCTGGATTTCCAATTTCCAATCCATTCTTGGAGGCTCTTAAGCTCTGTTCTTACAAAATCTAATTACCTTTTGGTGCTTACACAGGGATCATATGGAAAGAACACAATTCCTCCAGTGCCATTAGCTCCGCACGTCAGAAGTATGCGAAAAGGATCAACAGACCATCTCACACTTAATATTGAACCAGAATCTGTTCGCTTGATCAACAGCGAGGAAACTGATGAGCAGAAAGGTTCGCATTCTCATATGTATAGAAGATTACATCTAATGAATACAAGTCTCTGAATTTGCGGAACTGAAGCAGATGTCATTTTCTCTTCTTGACAGGTCATTTGTTCAAGCCCCTCAACACATCTGGTCTCGTCCCAAAGCAAGGAAAGTTGGTTGCAGATCGAGTCGACGGGTTATGGTAAAATCCTCTACCCAAATCATCATATGGAAAGGGAGATGTTGTTTTCCCTGGACCTGGAGTGAATATTCAAGTGCTGTCTAATGCTTACCATATGCATTTGAATCATTTGTATATTGTTTTCATATGTTACAGGGTATCCAGTGGCCAAGTTCTAAGCAGTCGTCCCAGAGCAAGGCTTGGCCTCATTGCGTACTGTCTTCTCCTGCATATATGGCTACTCGGAACCATTTTATAACGAAGTTCGTGAGATCGTCAATACTCTGGACTTCCTATCTGCTTCCACAACATTGCATCGTGGATAAATATGGTAGCCATTCTGTTCTTTCCCATTCTTTTATTTATTTATTTATTTATTTTCTATACAATCACGGATATATTTATTTAATATCCGCAATCGCAATTTTAGAAATTGCAGAGAATGTAGGGTTCATACTTTTGAAGGCAACAAGTCATCAGTTGTTTCAAGTGAAACATTGCACATGGTGATAGTTAATAGACAAAAGTTAACAGTATATATAATACATGTTGTTCACAGTTTTTTTTCTTTTCAATTTTTCCTGTGCTTTACACCAAAAAATATTAATCAAAAATATTTTGAGAAAACATGAAATGTAAAGTGAGTCAACCCATCTCAGACTCGGCTACTGCCAGCAAAGTTTTTGAAGTAGAAAGTCTTTTTTTTTGACAAAGTTTTAGGTCTATGATTTAATCAAATTATTTGTGTATTATTTGAATTAAGATTAAAATTTTAGAAATATAAAATTAGAATCGATAAATTTAGAGCAGAAATTGAATCGAAAACTCGACAGAATTTGAGAAAAGAAAAACAATATTTTATACGAGTAAAAGCGAAGAACAAAGACGGTATCTCTTTGTTGAAAAGCTAATTAAAAAAGGAAAAGATAAACACCCCGCGTCTCAGGCGTGTGAAACGAGTGGAAAATCAATCAAAATCCCAGTTTTAATTTCCCCTTACCGATTTTAAAATCCCAAAAGCCCTGATATAAAACCCACTAATCTTCGATTTTCTGTCATCTTAAATTCATCAAATCAATTAATCCCACAAAATTCTCTCTTCCATTTCATCCCCTACTCTTCTTCCATCATGTCTTCTGTAAGTTCCTCTTTCACCCCTTCCTTTCTGGGTTTTTGTTGTTGTTTTCCCGGAAAAACAAGTGAAACCCAGAAATGTTATCATTGTTTAAAGAAAATCCCTTATTCTGGGTTTGATTAGATGAATAATATGTTCATGTTTTTGCAGCCACTACCAAAATTTGGAGAATGGGATGTAAACGATCCGGCCTCAGGTGAAGGATATACGGCCATTTTTAATACAGCTAGGGACGAGAAAAGGACGGGAGGGAACGTTGCGGTTGATTCCACTGAGACTGTGAAATTACAGCAGAAGCAGAAAAGCAAACTTAAATATTCCATTAAGGTCTGAATTCAGAGTTTCTTTTTTCTTTTTTATATTACAATTCAATCAATGTTCGTATCTCATACATAAATCTCTGCTTCTTTTGACCCAATGCAGAGAAAATGGATTTGCTGTGCTTGAAAGTTGAAACCAGTGGAGCAAAAGAATAAGAAGCTCTTGGTTGATGGATTACTACTTATTAATAGCCATTGTCTGCTGCCTTTTTGTTTTGTTTTAGTGCATTGTTTTTCTATGGATTTTTTCTATGCACTTTTTTCTTTCAATTTATGATAAATTTTAGCTATATCTATTTTTCCTTGTGGAAGGAGGCATTTTTTTAATCAAAGAACAGTTCTCAAATTTCATTTTAAAAGGAATGAATATAAACTAGTCATACCTAAAGCAATAGAAATACAGGGTATATAATATACATAAAAAAATATGAAAATTTAAAACAAAATCATGTGGAAGGAGGCATTTTAACTTTTTATTAAGAATTACCATTGAATAAATATTACCATAAATTATATGTCAAAGTCTAAACAAATGTTGTTCCCTCCAAAGGGATGTGAGTTTTGTTTGCGAGGGATACGTAACTTTTATCAAGAATTACAATTAAATAAATATGTCTTAATAAATTTTTGTGTAAACTACAACGGAGGTCATTCAATTATAGGTAAGGTTATATTTAGATCACTCAATCATTAAAAGTTACATTTAGGTCACTTAATTATGGGTAAGGTTGTATTTGAGTCACTTAATTATGGGTAAGGTTATATTTGGGTCACCCAATTATTAAAATTTACATTTAGATCACTCAATTATGGGTAACGTTACATTTGGATCACCCTCCATATTTAATAAAAAATATCAATTTGTGTATTATATTAATTAATAATATATATTTTATTTTATTATTTTTAATTAAAAAAATCAAAATAGGGGAAAAAATTAAACCATCTCTGCCCTATCTCCTTGACTCCCTCCCGACATTTTTTATTTTTCCCTCAAATCTTAGTCAAATCCCTAATCTAGGTAGTCCCAGGCGGTCCTCCACGGCTCCACCTCCTTGTCGTCGCCGCCGACTTCAGCACTCAGCAGTCCACACTCCCCGCCCCGGTCCGTCGTTCGCCCTCACCAGTAAACGTTCGAAAGTTTCACTCGTTTCACGTTTGCACTTTGCAGTCGAGCAGAAGCCTGTCGCTGCTCGTCGGTCCGTCGTTCGCCCACCGCTGAATTTTCACAAAGGGTACTTTAATTTTATAGCCACTTTAAAATTTACAGTTTTGCAGTTTGGACGCGAAATGGTGAGCAGAAGTTATGCATTGTATGAGCTAATTTTCTATCATTTGCAGTTTTACACTATGAACCTGATACAAGCAAAATTTATTGAACATTTCAACTACTAGAGTTGATGAATGATTAGAAAATTTATTCTAACAATAATAATAATAATTTAAAACTAATAGAATGTAGCTGAAAGCTTGAAATTAGCTTAAATCAAGATGTAAGAACTTGTAGCTTAATATGAAATCTAGGTTATCAAATTCAAGCCCATCCACTGAAGATTGATAATGGAACTTGGGATCAACATTCTTTGATGCTTTGGTTTGTTGGTTCTTTTTTTTTCAATTTTAAGATTGATTTTAGTGTTTATTTTGAAGGTTATTGATTCTGTCTTGTTTTATTTTTTTTCTGGGGTTTGAGTAAGATTAATGAACTGAACAATCACTTTGAGAAGTGCCAGACAACAGCTTTTGTTTCATTTGTTATATGATGTTGATGAAAGTGATTAATAATGATGCAAGCTTCTGTAAAATTTATAGAAAATTTTGCTTCTTTACTGTCATTTTTAGAAGATGTATATCCTTTATTAGTGATGATAGATTCTTAAATGTGTTGACATATCAGTGTTTTTTTTTTGTTATAACTTGTAAATTTTCGGTTTTAAACTTACTGATTTGGTATTACATCTATATGAATTTTTCAGTTTGATTTTAGGAAAAGCACTTCACATGTTTTTATAGATAGTTTATTAGGGTAGCTGAATCAAAACAATAATAGAAAAAGGTATCTGGTTTGGTTTCTGAAAACATGTCTGTTTTCACAATCTTAACTGTTAAAGTTTGTATATATCTTTAAAGTTTTGGTTATGCTGCAGATGCTGCTTTGGTTGCTTAATTGATTATCACTTTCATTATGAGGAGTTTTTAGTTTACCCGTGTCCAAATTTCAAATGAGTTTATAAGAGATTTAAAAAATGTAGAAAGGATAGCTGAAAATTGTAAGTATAAAGGTTGCCCTGTTGCGAACATAAACAATAACATGTAGTAAATTGCTATGAATGTGAACAAATGCATAGGAGCTGTTTAGTGAAATTATGTAAATGCATTCATGTATAAAAGATTGTTTGTTAACGAGTAATTAGCAAAATGAACTTTGGGGCTGTTTGTGATCAAATGAGTTAAGAGAACCTAAAGAACACAAATGCATTCATGTTATTTGTTTTGTGAACTAGAAAGGTAAGAGAACACAAATGTTGAATTTTATCTTCTCCTTTTCAGATATGTCGATGACTGGAGAAAATGTTGATGTGATTCTATCTTCCTCAACCGATTCACCTAAAGAACATGAAAAGAATGAGGAGACTCCAACAAGTAGAACTGAAACCAAGAAAAGGAAGGGAAAGAAGCATGTTGAAGCTTCACCAACTA